>CM053569.1:31233456-31585241 GCA_028646485.1 Cryptoprocta ferox | reverse complement strand
GGGCGTGCGCGGATTACAGAGCTCCCTGCTCTTCCGCCATCTTGTCCTCCTCCCCTGTTATTATTTCTTTAAGTCTTTTTCTCTGTCCCATTTGTTTCCCCCTTTCTTCTATAACTCTAGTCACATACATATTTGTTTATGTTTATACTGAAAGAGTGCTTTTTTAAAAAAAAAATTGAGAGAGGGAGTAGGGAAAGGGGCAGAGGGAAAGAGAGAAAGAATCTCAAGCAGGCTGCATGCTCAGTGTTGGGCCTGATATGGGGCTTGACCCGGGTGCCCCATAAAGAATGCTTTTGAATGCTTTAAAAAACAACAACAGGCAGTTAAATTAGGGAGGCTCACCTTGATCTTATCAAAGCTGGTTTTAGGCTTTGTTTGGATAGTACTCTACTTTTTTCCTTTGTCATAGGGCTTAACCCTTATTCCTAGGATATGGTTTCTTACTCTTAATGTATCACCTTTGTAGGGTCTCAGCTGAGTGCCTTGAGATTTTCACAAATATCTTTCCAAGCCTGCTTTATCAGAGAGTTTCATACTATTGTGTGACTTTTGAAATCTCTCTTCATCTCTCAGCTCTCAGCAATCAGCCAGCATAGTCTACCAGGTTCCAGAAAGCCCGCATGTGTACAGCTGAGGATTTAGGCAGGAACCTGTGTAAAGACTCTATGCCTATTTCTGAGGTTTATTACTTAGCTCCCTTCTCTCTAGTAATCTGCATCACAAATTCCCACTGTACTAGCAAGCTTGATTCTAATCTCTGTTTTTAACACCAGGCTGTTTCTTATGCTCAGTAAGCCCTATGCTCTCTGCCCGGGCTCCAATTCCTCATTGTGAGATTGATGTGAAATTGTTTCCAGGCTGAAAGCTAGTATGAAGTGTATCCTATATGCTTTTCCTTTCTTAAGAATCTCAACCTTGTGTCATATCTAATGCCTTAAAGTGATTATTTCATCTATTCTTCCCAGTTGTATAGTTTTTTTTTTTTTATGGGAAGAAGGAAAACCTTATACTAACTACTCAGGAGCCTCTGAATTATTTTGTAATAATTTAATAAGCGCCCATGAACCCACCATCCCAAACTGGAGCTGGAATGTGACAATAATTTATACCTAACCATTTTTTTAACCTCATGTCATTCATTGACTCTTCCAGTTTGTGGCAATTATTATATTGAACCCCAGGTTCATCATTCCTTTGCTTTCATTTTTTAAATAGGTTTCTTAATATGTATGTATTCTCAAAAAGTATTAGTTGTTTTATTTTTGAAAAAAATTATTTTTGTTTTTTACACTTAATTCTACATTGCATCATATTGTTATAGGTTGTGGAAGTTCATTTATTTTGATGCCTATATGATAATCAGTAGTGTGACGATATCACAGTTTTTAATACACTCTCCCACTGATGGGCATTTGGACTGTTTCTAAATTTTCTCTATTGTGAAAATGCTTCTGTGAACATTCTCAGATATATCTCTTGTTGTACATATGTAGGAGTTTCTCTTGGATATATTTCATTCATATGTTCAACTCTAAAAGATAATGCCAAAATGTTTTCCAGCTAGTTTTTTAGGCAGTGACAGTTCAATGCATTCATGAGTGGGAATGAAATGACTCAAGAGCAAAACCTTAATAAAAATAAAAGTTGGGCAGTTTTCACCAGAGTTGTCACTGGAAGGTGTGCTTGTTAATTTCACAAAAATAATCATAGAATAAATGTATTTTAAATGAGTCTGCCCATACCAGAAGTTTGTTTTCTTCCTTGCCTCTCTCTCTCCCACTCCCCTTCCACCCCTGTCTTCCTCCCTTCGCCTTTCCTTCTCTTCTCTTTTTTGCCTCTCTCCCTTTCTTCCTATCTCTCTCTCTCTCCTCCCCCTCCCTCCCAAAACAAGGTATAAAACCTCTACATCGGTAAAGGAAGCTCTTTGAAATAGGTAGGAATAGCAGGTGTTCAGCAGGGCCTAGGATTTTCAAGTCTCCAGATTGCTAAGAAAAACTGCATTGTCTGCAGTGATACTAAATTAGGTTATTTGGGTTCATTTAGGTCCTTCATGCTGTTTCCTGAGAATTATTTATTTATTCTCAACTAATTAGTTACCACAATTTCCCCATCTTTACACACAACTCTATCAGGAAATGAATTTCTTTTTGATCTTTATCTCCAGAAACAATAAATGCATAATCTCTAAAATTTGTTTCCATATCTGAAATTGTTGCCTTCTTTTTTAATTAGCCTCTCTGTCTCATTGCCGCTAGCTGCAGAAATGCAGGTGAGCCTTGTTAACCCAATCAGCTAGACATCTTCCTCCATCACATCTTACAGATGGTTTGGATGTTTCAGAAGTCTCTTAGCATCTGTTTAAAATCTGTAAACTGCTTTTTACCAAATTTGTTTAAATCCTATTTGTGGTTACACTTGATTATACATCTGTAGACATTGGAAGATTGGCATTAAGAAATGGCTTTATGTCTTATCCTATACTAGCGTCACTTGTAGTGTAGCTATAAATGAAGTGAAAAATAAACAAAAACAAAGCCAAAAAATGTATTAAATTAGTGTATTCAAAGAAATAGAGATTGGTCTCATTTTATTTGGGCTCATAAAATCTTGTACATAAAGCAAGATCCTAGTTTTCTACTGACTTCCATTATATTTACAGTGATTTGATAATAGACTAATGCTTTTTGACTTCCTTCACCCATGTCAAGTGAAAAAAGAGCATGGATGCCATTTTTGTTTTATTTTATGAATAGCAGAAAATACAACACAGAAAAAAGAATTGAAGAAAATATACCAAAATAGTAGATTTTTTTTGTTTTGTTTGTTTTTGAGAGAGAAAGAGAGAGCGAGAGTGAGCAGGGTAGGGGCAAAAAGATGGAGACACAGAACCTGAAGCAGGCTCCAGGCTCTGAGCTGTTGGCACAGAGTCTGACGTGGGGCTTGAGCCCATGAACTGCGAGATCATGACCTGAGCCAAAGTCGGACACTCAACTGACTAAGCCACTCAGGCACCCTGAGAATACCAAAATATTAACAGTAAATGCTTTAAGTTTTATAGTTAAATGTAACTAAATAACCATGTGACAGTGAATTTTATGAAAATCAAGTAAGCTAAAATATATAAAGCATTTAGAACGTGGCCTGACAAATAATGCTCACTGAGTAAATAATAAGAGTTATTTTTATTAATTAGATCTTTTCTTCTGTTCAGGATTTCACTCTGAAAGATTCTTTGAAGTCCAATTACCAGGTCAACAGTTATCAATTTCTCTAAGATTCCCATGATTACACAAAATTGCTTTCCTAAAAGGTTAACTAGTTACATTTCCACAATGAACATCGATGGCATTGGCTGCTTTCATATTGTCCTACTTTTAACATCAGTGGTGGTTATATAAGTTTTAAAAATATGTATGAAAACATTTACTCATCTGTATTAATGTGCTAGGGCTGCTGTAACCAAGTACCACAGATTGGGTGGCTTAAAGAGTGGACATTTTTCTCTCATACTTCTGGAGACTAGAAGTTCAAGATCAAGGTGTCAGCAGGTTTGGCTTCTTCTGAAGCCTCTTTCCTTGGATTGTAAATGACTGCTTTCTTGCTGTAAGCTGATGGTCTTTCTTGTGTATGTGTGCCTCCCTGGTATCCGTGTGTCCACGTTTCCTTTTCTAAGGACAAGAGTCTGATTGGATTAGGGCTGTCTTCCTAATTCAGACATTTCCACTCCGGCAGGCACTCTCCTGCTAGCATGTTGATATTAATGGCACAAGGCAGGTCAGAAGGAGACATAATGGTTAATTAAGAGGAGTAGGTTATGTGGATCTGACTACAGAATAAAACAAAAATGCAGAAGAGAACAAGCAGAGTCATAGGCAGAAAGGAATTCCTAGCCTTTGCAAGGATGTTTGATCATTGTTTTCCTGCCTTTAACTGGTTTGAGACCACCTTGGGCCCCAAATATGGTTCCATTATAGCAAGAGGAATAGAGGGATTTGACCAAGTCAAGTGGCTTAAATGTTTGTTACCTCCACTTCACCTCAGAGTTTGTATGTTTTTGATCCTTTTTCTCAGTTTATCATTTACTGCTTTGCTCCCTTTCCTCTTTTTCCTAATTTGTTGTCACATACACTGTTTGAAATGTTACTGGCATTTTCTTCCACAATCTCTTTAGTGCAGATTCTTTTTTCTCTTTTTTTCCCCCATCTTCATTGAGAATTGTACAGTCTCAGACAAAACCTAGTTATATCCTCTGGTTTTAATCTGGAACTAATTTAAATCTGGAACTTTAGTGTATGTATTAAATTTTGTTGAGTCCTTTTCTAGGACACTGAGTGTACATAATTTTCTTCCTGTGACAAGTTAAAAAGCATCTATTTTAAACAAGGGCAGCTTATCTATTTGGTCAACTAATAGTTGTTACGTACGAACAATTTGCCAAGTGCTTTGTAGACACCAAGGGGGAGGGAGGTGAAAGAGACAGTCAGTCTCCAAGGTCTCTATCCTTGGAGAACTTACACTGTGACTGTCCAACTCACCATAGGAAAACTTGCATTCAAAAGAATGATTGTTAAAGTAGAACTTTGGTCTCACCTTGATTCTGCCCTTATTGAAAAGTCACTTGCAGATGACTGACTCTGATTTCCTTTTTAATTTTTTTAAAGTTTATTTATTTTGAGAGAGAGAAAGTGTACATGCATGTGAGATGGGTAGGGGCAGAGAGAGAGAGAGAGCGAGAGAGAGAGAGAATCCCAATGCTTACAGCACAGAGCCTGACATGGGGCTCCATCCCATGAACTGTGAGTTCATGACCTGCGCTGGAATCAAAAGATTTGGGCGCTTAACCAGCTGAGCCACCCAGGCGCCCCTCCTTTTTAAGTTTATATGGAATCTCAGGCCTGAGGACTAGAAGTCAGAGTCTTGACATTTAATTAAAATTCATCTTGAGGTCTACTTTCTTCTTGCTGCCTTGCACTAGAAAAGTCCAGTTCATTAGAATTTATGGTAAGAGTTAGACAAAGGAATATCTTAGCTCAAGTTGCCTAGAAACAGAGCCTGACAGGTATTCAGGTGTGTATGCTTTGTTGAGTAAGTGCTCTTCAGGGAAATAAAAAAAAATCAGGGAATGAGTGAAGGAGGATATGGAAAAGCAGGCCAAGGAAGTGGTCTCAGGTGAAGTCTAGCCATGGGGGTGGTGACTCTTGAGCAGGAGTCATTCCTCAGAGTTGTTCCTTCTAGCTGTACACCTCTATCTCAGTTGTTCATTCATTAAAAGCTGTCCCTGGGATGGCGGTAAACTCCAGGGTGAGATGGCTATCATCATTGGAGAGCATTTCTTTGGAGAACAACGTACCTCTGAGCAACTAGCAGCCCACACTCACAGCAGCTGGAAGGTGGGTGTGCTGGCCTGAGAAAGGATGTGGGGGGCATCCAATACTGTGTTGTTTGTTTGTTTATTTATTTATTTATTTATTATTTAGAGAGTACGAGCTGGAGAGATGGGCAGAGAGAGAGAACCTTAAGCAGGTTCCACGCCAGGGCAGAGCCTGACACCAGGCTTGTGATCCCACGGCTCTGTGATCATGACCTGAGCTGAAATCAAGAGTCAGACGCTGAACCAACTGAGCTGCCCCAGTCGTGTGCACTTTAGTCTGTTCCTTGGATCATTTGGAGCCAATTGTCTCTGATAGTTAAGTATGCTCCTTTTAGGCACAGGTCCTTTGGGATTCTGTGTTCACAATTTCTGTAGGACTTAATGAAGATTGCTAACTCCACTACCACTGCAGTCAACCCTGTGGTCATAATTGATACTTATCACTCCTTTTCTCCCACCTCCCACCACTCTTTTATTGGTCTAAGTGACTTACCTGGTAGCTAGACCCTGACCTCAGCACTGCAGAGTCTAAGCACCTTATCATGTCCTTATGATGGTTTCCCCTTGACAGTGGTGACCTGACTTGCAAATAACAAGAGACACTCCAGTGCGTAACCTGAATGTCAGACATATGTAGCACCCATCTTACCTTCTCACAGTGATCAGGGGATTATTCTTTTCTGGAACAAGGAACACAAGGTGATCAGGGAGTAGCCATAACTTTCATTATATGTTCCTGATGAAGCATTTCTTGCTTTGGGAAGCAGGATCTCTAGACCATAGAGCCTGGAGCAGGAGTATGGTGCAAATTTCCCAAGATGATAACTGCTAATAATGGTTAGTGGAGCACTCTCATTTCACCCCTTGGTTTCTGGCCTGTGTATTCTACCTATCGGGGGGCACAGCAACACATGATAGCTAGTGACGTAAGGAGTATACCATATCCTAAAAGGTGGTATCCTTACCTTGCAGAGTGTCCACCTAAGCTGGAGTCTCAGGTGCATGTCTAACAGAACTTGCTACTGCTCTGTCAGGCTAAACAATCCTGGACGCCAAAATACGTGGTAGGATCAGTGAATCCCATGATCGATTGGTATTCTCACTGTATTACCACTACAAAGGAGACATATTTCCTCTGTTTGGTCAGAAGAATGTTATGTGCATCCCGTCTAAGTGAAGTAGGCACTCTGAGTGCCTGTACAGTGGTACTTGCTGAGGGACTATGGGCAGAAAGGCAAACCCATATCTGAACACGTATCTATGCCATTTGAATGAATTACTGACCCTTACAAGGTGGAAGGTATCCAGTGTAACCACCTTATTACCAAGTGTTTAGTAGTCTCTTTGAAAGATGGAATTGTATTGGGTTGACAGGTCAGACACTCAGCAGGAGCAGTAGCTTTATTAGCCATGGTGACAGTAGACTATGCTGTTGGACACATGACTAGCTAATGTTTCTGCCACCATGGCTTTATTTCACTTATGGGGTTGGGTGTGGTTGGTGAGGACAGAGACTGGCTGACATCTCATGACCAATTCATTGGTCCACTCGGTTATTTAAAGCCTCTTCTGTAGCAGATGTTCTCTGGCACACATAATATGCAGTACTTAGGTCTACACACCTTCAGCCCACTCCTATAGGTACACCCACTTGTGTCTTTATTGGAACTCCTTGTCCTAGATCTTCCAGTCTTGCTTTTTTTCTGGCCTCTGATTAGTCATCTAAGCTATTCATTATTATCCATGAACCCACGTATAGTTTTTTTCTCTGTACACAAAATGGATAACCAGGTGTACTCCCTGAAACTCTGAAACTCTGCCTATTGAGAGGATATCTCCTCATTACTGCTTTTCAGGGCTAACCTTAAATGGGGCTGAGGTCTAGCAGTACTCCATTTTTAGCTTATACTAACATACTGAGCTGGCCCATTCATGATCTAAGCTCAACCATTTTCTTTCTTGGATATGAACTTCAGAGGAAGCATTGATGCAATAGTGTTAAGTGACTTGATAGCCTGGGGTATCTGTTTGGACAATTTGCTTGTTGCTTCTGGACCTGCTCAACAAAATGCCAGATGAACTGCTTTTATTTTATTATGGAAGGCTGCTGAATCTATCTGACCTGATGATTTGGTGGTCTCATGATGGGCTTTTCTAGATGAATGGTTATGTGATGCCCCAAGGTCAGATGCTCCATCTCAACCATGACAGCAGCAGGTTTTTAAATGGTTCTCTGCTGTATTGGCATGGCTTGTTTCAGAATACTATGGGTTTGTCTTGCATTTCTTCTGTTGGAACTTTCCAGAGACTCCACATGGCTTCTTTGTCTACTGCAGTTATCTTTAGTACCATGGGTTATATGGTGCTGTAAAGCAAACAGGATCCACTGCAGATTTCTTTTTTTGTTCTGGGCCCTACTCAAAATAAGTGTGGCCTTCTTCTTTTCCACTAAAGTGGATCAGAGAAGTGTTTTCAAGTACAGAATACATTACCTTCAAAATCCAAAGGATCTTAACAGATTTCAGACTTTTTTCTTAGTGTTTGGAGGTACAAGGCACAATCAACATTTCTTTAGGTTGCAGGTGTTCTGGTATATTCTATACCACTGAAATCCTAAAAATGTAAACTTTTTGAGATTTATTTCTCACTTCACCTTCTGGAGTGCTTTACCTTCAGGTTGCTGTTCTGGTCCTGTTAACATGCTATTATCAATATGGTGGACCAAAGTGAACATTTAGATAGCAGGTTCCTTCTGACTATATTATGTCAGAGAGGAGGAGAATAAACATATCCTCGGGGCAAGTCTGTGAATATATATATACAGCTGTTTGGCCCATGTGAATGTGAATTGCTTCTAATCCTCCTTTCCAATGGTGAAAGAATACTTTCATTAAATCAATAACAACATAACACACACTCAAGAGCATGTTTATCAACTCTAGCAAAGATACCGTGTTTGGCTCAGTAGTTGCAGCTAGGGCTGCTACTTGGTTATACTTACAGTAGTATGTCATCATCATCCGTGGTCCATCTGGGTTTGCGAAGACCAGACTAGTAAATTAAGTGGGGATAATATAGGGATCACTAGAGAGGTATCACTTACATCTCTGAGGGTGGCACTGATCATTTCCCTCAGAATGCCGTTCTTTCATTTACTATCTGGGAGGTGGTGGTGGTGGTGGGTGACAGGTACTCTCCAAGTTAAAAAAAAATGTTATAGTTCTGCCAATTGCTAAGTATGTTCATTCTGATTACACATTTGAAAATCAGGGAAATAACTGGAATCCGTGGACCTGGGTGGGTCCACTATGAGATAGATGTAGGCTGGGACTGCCATTTATTATGTGACATTCCATGCTACTCCTCTAATTGGGAGGGTGTATGAAGCTGATGTTGGTGCTTTGGGTTCCTGGATGTTAGTGTTCATTTGGATCCTGTATCCAACTCTCAAAAAGTCTGGATATTTCCCTTTCCTCCCATCCCCATTGACGCTAGAGAGCCCAGTTTTCTAATAGCATCTTCTACCCTTAGCCTGGGGCTGCAGAGGACAATCGCCAATAGTTTCTCAGCTATGCTCATTTTCCTCTTACCAGCGTATTTGTACCAACTTGGTACATGGAATGTCCCCTCAGTTCTCCTGAGGAACATACTCCGCCAGTGTGTTTTCCAGTCTTATGTAGCAGAACTGTTCCAGCGTATACACTTCACTAAATCTTTTCATTCCTCCCTTGACAATTTTCCAGGATAATACTGGCGTTTCTACATCACTTAATGGAAACCATCGCTTTTTAAGCTTAGGGAGCTATCTGATTGCATGTTAATACCATCTGCTGTGGACCTTGTCAGAGTGTTAAAATCCTGTCTTATCCAAATCTCTTATCCAGCTTTACATTTTGTCCTCTTTGACCCAGCACTTTCAGGATTTCCTGCCAGTCATGCTCTCCCAGTTCCTTCTGGTATGTGTTAGCCAGGTTCTGGTTTGGTGTATAATCTGTTTTCATCCTTACCAAGCCCAGCACTTTCTCAGTTGAGTTATGTTAAGATTTGACCTTTTAGATCAGTTTGCCAAGAGAAGAGGTGGAGGCAGATCCCTAGGGAGGCCAGTATCCTCTCCTAAGTCACCTATCACATTTGAGCCTTCAGTATAATCTTCAATCAAGAGGGTCCTCTAGCTTCCCAGTGGAGGTGGAATCTTGTAGGCCTAGAAGATGCAGGAGAATTTGAGTCTCAAGGACCTCTTGTGTATCCACCCAGGGACTCTCGTCTCATTTGCTATTGCTTCTCTGTCAGGACCCTCACTTTGACATAGATTTGCTAAGGCTGAGAATTTAGCCTTTTCTCAATTTCTTTTCTTTTATAATTAAATTCTGTAACTTAATATTATTTATTAGCCTTTAGCTCTATCTTCCTTCTGGTTTTAAGAGAAGAGGTCCTTTAAAGAAGAACAGGGAGGCTCTTTGACTCTCACACTTTGCTTTTTTAAAAAAATTTTAAATGTTTTATTTATTTTTGAGAGAGAGAGAGAAAAAGAGAGAGAGTACGAGTGGGGGAGGAGCAGTGAGAGAAGGAGAAACAGAATCCAGAGCAGGCTCCAGGATCTGAGCTGTCAGCACAGATCCCAATGCGGGGCTCGAACTTCTGAACTGTGAGATCATGACCTGAGCCGAAGTTGGGCATTTAACCGACTCAGCCACCCAGGTGCCCCTCACATTTTGCTTCATATTGATGACTGACTACCATGAGCTTGTCATTTTTAAATTTTCAGTGCATCAGTCTGGCATATAACAACAACCCTCCAATTCCAATCCTTACAATTACTATTTCTCTTATGCTTCTCAAATGATGGAGATGCTGCATGATCCAATGTATCTCTTTTCCTTATAATACATCCTATTTCACTACAGGTGAAAATCTTAACAATTGCATTACCACTTATGCCAGGGACCATTATATCAATAAAAAGTTACTAATTTCTAGTTGGCCAGTGAGTTAGCCAACTCCAAAATCTCTATGAGTCTATCTCTTGGGCTCACTCCTGGCATTGTCTTAGGTCAAGTTTATTAGAAGCAGAGCCTGAGACAAGAATTTCTGCGTATATGATTTATTGAAGGACTGTTCTTCAGGAGAAACCTTTAAGGGGGTGATAGAAGCAGGATAGGGAAGGGGAAAGATCACCTGATGTGGTCTCAGGTAAAGTCTGGCTTGATCATGGGTGTGTGTTTGTATGGGGAAGTGTGTGTTTGGAGGCTTGGATCTTGAGTATAAATCACAAGGGTAGTGTTTTTTTCCCTTGAGGTAAGAGTGGCAGACTTTGGTATCCCCCTATCAGTAGGTGATGGGCTCTGGGCCATACCTGGGGAGGGAATGGCAGTGCTCCTTTCCAGTGGAGGTGACTCCTGATAGTCGAGGAGGGCAGCTAGCTGAAGGGAGGAAGTGCATGTCATTATAGCAGCCAGCACTTGGAATAGCAGAGGGGAGGATTCATCAACCCGGTAAAAGGCATCTGGGAAGCACACTAACAGTGTCTACCATAAGGAGAAACAAAATTATGTAAATCTCCTTGGAATAAAGAGCCTTAGGGACTGTCTATAGATTTCATTGTTTTGCCGTATCATAAAAATTAGCTGTTCTGTCTAGAGAAGGAGGAATCTATATATTTCATAAAGTAGTTAGTGAGAAAAAATGTTGAATGGAAAAATGATCTAAATATAAGTGTTTACAAATAACTTTGCTAAAGAGGATGAATGTAGAAATAGACGAGCATCGAATGGGTTCCATACTGCAAAGTTAGCAATAGTTTAACATTAGGAAATTTGCCAGTATTTTATTTAATAGCAAATTAACATTTTTTCTTTTCACTCACTTTTCCACAAGTTTTTCTTTATACCTGAAGGTAACCTTACTGATGAGTCTTCACTGTTTAAATATATTTTAAAAATACATGCATATAACTGCATACTACACAAATGGAAAAATTTCAAAGATTTGTATTCATAACTTTTATTTGTAGAGCAAAAGAGTAAAATACTATCACATTTTAAGAAAACATTTTAATGAAATGGGTATATAATTTTAAAATAGAATATGTACTTGGTATTGATAATAAATTGTCAGCAAAGTCTCTGTGTCCATTGCACTTGGAGTCTCGAAGTCATTGACAGCTCAGTAGATTTCCTCTGGTGCGTGTGCCATTTGGAGTCCTGTTACAGTGGCTGCTAAGTACACTATCTTGGAGGAAGGATCATCTTCCTGTGTAGCTCCCTGGTGCCTCTTTATTTCTCCAATGAATGCCAAAGACCAAATGCTCTGGTTTTTGGTTGAGGGTGAAGGAACCAGAAGAGCCCTATTATGATCTTTTTATCTTTTATAACTACCTATTCTTTCTGCATGACTATGATTTTCTCATTTTACCTTTACTTATATTTTGTGTTAACAAGCCTAAGGCAGCAGAGCTAAGGAAGTAGGCTTGGAGTTTAGGAGGTAAGTCATATATTTTTAATGTGAATGATTGAAATGTACTGAGTCTGCCCTGTTGCACATGATCTTCTTATATGAAAGTACATTTAGAATCCTATACTTTTTCTTATCTAGCATCTACTGCTGAATAAGGCAGCTAATTCTTGAGTATAAGGTGTATTGTATAATTTTCTGTATTAAATCTGTGATGTCTTTGAGTGGGACAAATTTTTGGTAATTTTTAGATAAATGTTAAAGAACATTTTAGTTATTTATTCACTGTTTCTGAGTTTTTGGAAACCTAAGTTTTAAACTCTCACTATACCTTATAGTTTTATATTATACATCATTTATTGTCATATCTCATGTGAATTTTTGCATTTAGTCATGAAAGGAAAGGTGCCTGGAGAACACTTCTTAATATTCATTTAGAGTTTCCTTCTTTATGAAGTAATATGGTAGATCAAAAGGGAAATAAAAAGTGCATAGTCACAGTCAATAGTTATAGATAGGTATTGGTATTTTTTAGAGCCAGGGAAATTGGTTTTAAATTAGCTGTGAATTTTCTATTGGGGTGTGTAATATATTTGAAGTAAGAATTATAGGCTATTTGTGATTATATATTTTGTTAGTTATCTGTAAAGTTGCCCTATAATTTTGATAATCCAGAAACATTTCTAATGACCAAAAATAGGAAAAAGTCTGATAATGTGATGGGAATGAGTCTTTGAAATAAGAGTGGGATAAATAAGAAAAAGAATGTAAATAAAAAAGTTGTATTCTATATAGTTAGAACAATGAACTTTCAAATATGTGACTAACAGTAGAATATATTTTCCTCATGTTTAAATACAGTTTGATTTCCATATTCTTTTAATTGCTAGCCACAGACCAATTGTGTGTGTATATTTGTATATGCCTGTCTGTACTCGATGCATGTGCTTACGTGCATACACAAACATGCAACCCAAAAGCTGAAGATTCTAAAGATGACATATATGTGATCCTAAATAAATAAAACCAAACAAATTATTTACAATGATGTCCAAAATAGGACTTCATATAGAGCATTTCATTTTCTGTATATATTATTGATTGTACTATACGGACAAATAAAACATGAAAATGTAATCACACTTTTAGGAAAACCATTAATTATTTCATGGTTCAGCAGCCAAGAAAACATGAGAGACATCTAGATTGTAGCTCCCTATCTCTCCTGCATAGATGCTGCAAGTGATATTCAGGCCGACGGGTCTTTAGGATATTTAGAGCAGTCTTTCACTGTGGTTTCCAGATCCTTCCCCCTTACTCCAAGGTAAGATAGACACTAATGACTTTTTTTTTCCCAAAGAGCATTATTTTTGTGGGTGAAGAGGTTGCTTTGACAATAGGGCCATGGTTGCAACTTCCAGCAAGACTGGGTCCTGTTTGTTCCTTATGGCATTGTAGCTGGTTTGCGTGCGGGCAATCAGCACTAATAGAACTGGGAAACACAGCAAGTGGTAAACAAAAGATAGCATGGACGTAATAGCAATGGACTCATGTAGGGAATTGGGAACTGATTTTAGGACTTTGGTTATCAATGAATGAAATACACACAAAAAAAGAAAAAAAAAGAAATATGCACGAAAATGTTTATTTGAATTGTGAAAGATCATAGGTAATATTACATTAGTAACATTTTAATTTTGTAGCTTACAAAGTATTCTTACATACAAGTCTTAGTTTACTAAAATGGCACATAATAAGTACAAAACTGTATTTTGTATATGACTGTTTGCGTTGGAAGGGCATTACAAAACACTCTACATTCAGAAGCTGTCGTGTCTGTTTCACGGTAATAATTTTCAGTTGTAACTGATTAATGTTTTTAGGAATAAGTTCACATGGCAATTTGAAAAGAAGGGCTAAAAGGGATAAAAGAGAGCACAAGAAAAGAAGAAAGTTGAAGACCTTTACAGCTTATCAGGATATGTCTGAAAGCATTCATTTTTAAATAACCAAAACACTGGTTCTACTTATGACAAACACGGTGTATATCTACAGGTGGCTACAGTAAACATCAATTAAATATTTCCATTAATTGTTTGATTTACCATCTTTAAGTTGGTGGCATAGTATGGATAAATTAGGTCTCTCTTAAAAATTGTTTGAATGTAGTTAACACAGAATGTTACATTAGTTATAGGTGTACAACATAGTGATTGCACAAGTTTATGTATTATGCTATACTTAACCACAAGCATAGCTACCATCTGTCGCCGTATGACACTGTTACAATATCATGACTATATTCCTTATGCTTTACCTTTTATTCTTGTGACTTATTCATTCCATAATTGGAAGCTGTATCTCCCACTCTTCTTAACCCATTTTGCCCATCCCTGTATCCCCCTTCCCTCTGGCAACCATCAGTTTATTCTCTGTATTTATAGATATGATTTGCTTTTTGTTTGTTTGTTTGAATTCAATATACGGATGAAATCATATGGTATTTGTCTTTCTCAGTTCGTCTTGTTTCACTTAGCCTAATACCCTCTAGGTCCACCCATGTTGTTTGTTATGGCTCTGTAATACTCCATGGTGCATACATACCACATCTTCCTTATCCATTTGCCCATTGACTGTCACTTAGGTTGCTTCCACATCTTGGCTGTTGTAAACAATGCTGTTGTAAACATAATTCTTTTCAAATTAGTATTTTCATTTTCTTTGCATAAATACCAGTCGTGGAATTTTTGGATCATATGGTAGTTCTATTTTTAATTCTTCGAGGAACCTCCATTCTGTTTTCCATAGTGGCTATACTAATTTACATTCCCACTAACAGTGCATGAGGGTTCCTTTTCTCCAAATCCTTGCCAACGCTTCTTTTTTCTTGTCTTTTTTTAAGTTTTAGTCATTCTGACAGATGTAAAGTGATACCTCACACTGGTTTTCGATTTGCATTTCCTTGATGATTAGTGATGTTGAGCATCTTTTCATGTTTCTGTTAGCCATCTGTATGTCTTCTTTGGAAGAATGTCTATTCCTTTCTTCTGCCCTTTTTTTTTATATGATTGTTTGTTTTTGTGGTGTTGACTTGTGTGAGTTCTTTATATATTCTGGATATTAATCTTTAAATCAGGTCTCTTTAAAAAGTCTTCCGAAGAAGTTTAAGTTGAGTTTCTTCCCCGTTTTGATATTCATATAGTAGGTAGAGACATGCAATATCATTACATTAACCTCTAAGCTTTTTTTTCTCCAAATCTGCAGACTCTCTTCATAGAAGTTTGGTAATAGCCTAATAGCATACTTTATACTGTTGTATAGTATAAACTTTTACTCAGGAGAAGTCATGAGTATTGATTCTGTTACCAAAGTTGATAGGTAAGAAATGAGGTAAGGAGTTATTTATTAATATGTAAGTCCAGGCTTACATGCTGCATGTAATGAAGACTCTGAGGACATAGCTGGTTTCTCAGAATCTTTCACTGAACGATTTTCTTATTTTGAAATGGCTAGGACACTTCAGTTTGCTGAAATGCTTCTTAAAATAGAATGTGTATAACCATGATCACTACTTTTCATATTTGTCGTTACTCTTAAGCAATTTTTTGTTCATGTGTAATATAATAGAATTGTTTCTCAACTTTTAATTCAATATTAAATATAATACTTATTTTAAAGATCTTCATTCACTAGTTTTTTTGAGACATGAATCTTAAGTTTTGCTTTGGAATATATAGGTGTATTTGAAGATGTATATTTGTATGAGTTAGTGTATTTTGGCCTTTATTTTCATCTCATAGTATTTGATGATCATCAATTTCCCACCTAAATGTCTGCATATTTACTACTTTTAATTTTTGTATAAAATTATATTACTCTATTCAACTTACTGTTTTTAAAATCACACTAACTGGGAAAACAGAATAATCAACAGATCACAAGGTGTGTGGATACTCTCTAATCTCACTAAGATCTCTACTATAGATTTTTCTTTACTGCAGAAGCTGCACAATGAAAAGCTTGCCTGTTCTTTATAGCTTCAGACAGTCTTGTGACTCTGTTCTGGAGAAAGAGAAAATGGTCTGCTAGTACAGCCTCTCTGGCTTTTCCATTTTTCCTCTTTGGCATTTGCAAGAAATGACTGAGCTATGCAATATCCAAAGTCCAGGATTGTAGAGCAGTATGTTACAGAAAATTTCATGCCTTGTCGGCATCATTTACCACTGTACCAATCCTAGACTCACATCTTGGTGTGCAAGACAGATAAATACTTTCCTGTTAAAAATGCTGGTTGATGGATTTTCTGGGGTTGGCAGCCAAATTCGGTCTTACCTGATTATTAGATTAGCTTTTAGGGAGGAAGTGGAGAACAACTTGAAAAATGAATTCAGGGCCTCGTGTGGAGTGCAGTGGCCTTCTCTTCCCTTTTCCACACTTTGGTAAGGAATATATTATCTCCCTCTACAAAAACTAAGTGAAGAGAAATCTGACTTATTTGAAGTGATTAGAGGTTTTAACAGGAAGGGGATGATAGCCTTCTTTTCCCTGGTTAGCTAACTTCTTAGGTAGTAGAATTATTGATCTCTCCATCCTGTGTCTATTTCAACAGAGGACAAGATAATTGTGAAGAAAGTGGGAGTAGGGGGTGTATGGTCAGAGAACAGGCTGTATTTCCATGTGTGGGGTGGAAAGGAATGTGTAAGTGTATTATTCAGGATTGTCAAGGCTGTGTAGTAGTAACAAGCAGCTCTAAAATCCCAATCATTCATATAAAAAAAGTTTATCTCTTACTCTTGTATACTGTGGTATAATGTGTGATGGGTAAGGGTGACTCTTCACAGTAGTCACCTCCCACGTGGTTTAGCTATACCAACTCTGTCATCTTGCAGCGGCACCATCTAGTACATGTGGGCAGAGGAAGAGAGATTGGAGAATTGAACATAAGTTTTTTAGGATTCTTCTCAGTCCAGAAATGATACACTTTCTCTCATAGCTCATGGGATGGGATCAATCATTTGGCCTTTTCCGTCTGGAAGGGGGATGAGAAGTAGTCTTCTGGGTGCCCAGAAGGGAAAGAAAATTTGATATCAAAGGACTCTAATAATATCTATCACAACTAATTTCCTATCAGTAAATTGACATCATTGAAGGTGGCTATAGTTGAGCTATTCTAGATGTCATTGTGAAGTTGGAATGGTGGATTCAATAGAACATGGTTGCATGTACTGAGAAGAGAAAAATAATATTTTCGTATTTATTTTTTGGCAAGCTGAGACAGCTCACTAAAGTGAACACATAAAGGAATGGAGTGTTGTAAGAATATGTATGGGTTCTGAAGTAAAACAAACTGTTCTCACATTCATTCAGCCTCTGTCACTCCCTAATTGTTTTCTTGGGTATTTTATTCTTTTGGGGAGAATTGTAAATGGAATTGTTTTCTTCATTTCTCTTTCTGCTTCTTCATTAGTGTATAGAAACACAACAAATTTCTGTGTGTTACTCCAGCAACTTTCCTGAATTCATTTTTTATTTCTAATAGTTTTTTTGGTGGAGTTTTTAGGGTTTTCTATTTATAGAATCATGTCATGACAGTTTAATTTCTTCCTTACCAATTTGGATGCCTTTTATTTTTTTTTTCTTGTCTGATTGCTGTGGCTAGGACTTCCCTTAATTTTACTTAAACTAACTTTTGCTTTCCTTATTTGTATGGAGTTTATAATGGAACTTTCTTCATAGAGTTGTTAAGAGTAAATGAGATAGTATAATAAGTGACCATGCACAGTATTTAGCAGATAGTAAGTATTCAATAAATGTTAATGGCAGTTATTGTTCTTAGATATTTGGGGACTTGGGGAGAGTGTGGACTGGGAGGTAAACCGGGGATAAAGAAAAGATGTGGAAAAATATGTTTGACGCATTTTGAAAAATTATTTTATTATTATTTAAAAATTTTTTTTTTCATTTATTTAGTTTTGAGAGACAGAGACAGAGCACAAGTGGGAGAGGAGTAGAGAGAGAATGAGACAGAATTCAAAGCAGGCTCCAGGTTCTGAGCTGTCAGCACAGAGCCCGACACCGGCTCAAACCATGAGATCATGACCTGAGCTGAAGTCAGACGCCTAATTGACTGAGCCACAAAGGCACCCCTATTTATTTATTTATTTTTAGTGTTTATTTGAGAGAGAGAGAGAGTGCGCGCGCAAATGTGCACACGTGGGGGAGAGGCAGACAGAAAGGGAGACCAAGGATCTAAAGCAGGCTCCACCCTGACAGCGGAGAGAACCTGATACAGGGCTCAAACTCATGAACTCCAAGATCATGACCTGAGCCAAAGTCAGACACTTAACTGACTGAGTTATCCAGGCACCCCAACAAAATTTTTTAAAATCAGCATTTCTTCTAGATTCAATTAAAGGAAAGAAAATTTGCTTTTTATACTATGTGCCTTCTGCATTCCCAATAAGCAGTAATATCAAAAAATAATGCCTTTCATCATTGGGCATTTATTGTGTTCAAGGCATTGTGTTGAGCACTGAACATATATTATCTCATTTAATTTGTATTATATATCTTATTTGCATTAGCTGATCACAAAACTGAGGTCACACAACTAACCACAGAGCTCGGTTTAAAACCAACTCTGCCTATTTTTTTTGGTTAAAGTGATGAACGAATTTTCATTCTTAAGAAGCTATGAATAGAGTACAGTTCTATTGTGGAATAAGACTTATTTAAAAATTAATGTAACATATAGCATTCCATGCGCTGTCATTATAATAAGGCAATAGATTATGCTTTTAACTGTAAGAACTTACTTTTTTTAAACCAAATCCATTATTTTTTAGTTTTTCTTTTTTTTTGGTTAGTTTTCTTAGCTGTTCGGTTGGCTTTAATGTTGACAGTTTCCCTGATCTCATGTAGTTTTCGTTGTATGAGAAGTGTTCACACTTAGCATGGTATTTAAGGTGTAAGCCTTGGAGCCTGAAGAACTAGTATTGATGTCCACAAGTCAAAGACAACCAAGAACATATCTATAGTCAAAATTGAGTTTCATTATTTGCTACATCAAGGGAGGCCACACACCTTGAGAAATTGTAGGGTATCTTAGGTTGAAAGGGTTATTAGTGGAAGCTAAAGAATTTGGGCTTGTATAAGGTAGTTTGGAAGAAGATTCAAAGAGATGAGAATCTGTGTTGAATGTGGATGCTCTTAGAAAGTAGGGCAATTCAAGTCTCTTAACTTTTACCTAGGAGCTGGGAAGAACAGAACAGTGCTAGAGTTATTACCCGAGAAGAAACAATAGTCACTTTTGCAGATAGGGAAGGGAATGGTTGGTCATTTTAGTTTTACAGTGTCTTTGCTTTCACATCTATTCAGACATTATGATGTAGTCATGTTGTAAAGCCTTATTCCCTAATAGCCACAGAAGAGTCCTTGTCTGATATTGATATTCTGTGGAATTGTTTACATTTACCAGGGCATACCAGAGCCTAACTGATAAGCTGATAGCTGAAAGGAAAGGTTTTCTCTTACTAGTTTTAAATTCCTCCTCTGCCATTTACCAGCTGTATGATTTTAGGCAAGATAAATAACTGTGCTCAATCATCATAAAAATGGGGATGATGATACCTTCTGTAGGATTATTTTGAAGATGAATGAGTGAATACATGTAAAATGCCCAGGACACTACCTGGTACATAGTCGTTGCTCAGTTAACTAAACCACTACAATAACAATAATTAAAATGATTTATAATACTCTTTATTGCACACATTAACTTATGGCCTTGTGTATTCAAGCCCTCATACCCCGTAGAGAAATATAATCCACCAAGTAGATAAAATTGCTCCTTTAGTCAGGACATCTGTTTTGTTTAGTGATGGAGGAATACTGATAGATTATTGTTGTTCAATGTCACTTATGAAATATATTTTTTCATTGGACAATAAAACATATATTTTCCTACAAACCTTTTCCTTTCTATTCTAAAGTTATTCATTAAGTGGTTCAAGAAATAAAATTCATAGTGAACTATTTTTCTCAATTTTTCCTTACCATTCTACATCTAATCTGCCCAAGTTTCACAGATTTAACCTCCTAAATATATTTTGTTTCGTTCCTTTCTACTGCCTTAGTCAAGGAGCTCATGATTTCTCACCAGAATCACTGGAATAATCCAATTGATCTTCCAACCACTAGACTTGTTCCTGTCCCTTGTTTTAACCCAATTATTGCATGAGTTAACTCTCTGACACAAAACATCTGATGACCTTCTTTCATCTACGAAATGCAAGCCCAAAATGCTTAGCATGGTACATGAGCCTTTTAAATCTTCACCCACCTTTGATTTCTGGCCTCCCCTGCCACTTCTGAGTTTGATTCTGATTTTGTTTCTACTGAACTGTTTTCTGTAATTTTATTTTTTGTGCAATTTCAAGTTCTTTGTTCAAAGAATTATGATACAATGATTCCAATAAATAAAATCATATAAAAGGGATTTTACATGATTTAAAAAACTAGAATAATGAAAAAATGAGAATAGTTCTTTATTTGCAGATCTCAAGACATAGATTCAGTTATATAATCTAGTGCCACCTAGTGGTAAGTACTTTCACTTTTCCTCTCTCTAACCCCCTGGGGAACTTCAAATGCACTTTGACACCACCCTTTTCAGCTTACTATCATTACACTGATTATTGGATCTTTGAAAAGCAGGCTTACCAAAGTTTTTTTTTTTAATTTTTTAATGTTTATTTACTTTTGAGAGAAAGAGACACAGAGTGTGAGTAGAGGAGGGGCAGAGAGAGAAGGAGATGCAGAATCTAAAGCAGGCTCCAGGCTCTGAGCTGTCAGCACAAAGCCCGATGCGGGGCTTGAACCCACAGACTGTGAGATCATGACCTGAGCCGAAGTTGGACGCTTAGCCAACTGAGCCACCCAGGCGCCCCTTACCAAAGTTTTTTTTTAAAGCTTTGACATATTCTGATTTCAAAAATGCACTTAAATATTGTCATAACCTGCAACTCAAAAAGAGTGTAAGATTGAGGGTGGAATGCCATATTCAAAGAATTACAGGGATTTTCAAGTATTATTAAAGTAAAATCTGAGGAATTTGTTTTCCTATTTTTAATTATTTTTTAAAAAAGTATTTACTTATTTATTTTGAGAGGTTGGGGAGGGGCGGGGAGAGAGGGAGAGAGAATTCCAAGCAGGCTCTGTGCTGATACAAGGCAACCACCAACCATGAGATCATGACCTGAGCCAAAATCAAGAGCCAGATGTTCAACTGACTGAGCCACCCAGGTGCTCCCCCCCCCCATTTTTAATTCTTTTGGAAAGTAAAATTAACTCTATAGTTATCAGTAACTGAGGAAGAATTCTTTTACTCTCCATAGTCTCTTCCTTTCTCAAATAGTGACTGAGCTTCTGCTAAATGTCAGGCTCTGTATTAGGTATTCTTTGTACTAATGAACTGAAGTTTCCAGATGAATAATGATAGCTATTAGCTGACAATTGCACTTTTTTCTCTAGGTTCTTGTTTAGTTGAGCAGTAGGGTATAAGCTGGTAAATGTTAGACAAGTCCAGTTCTCCAAAGGAAAAAACAAACAGACACTTAATTTGTAGCATTTACCAATTTTCATGATGTAAATGACTGTGTCTCACCATGGCTGATTTTAAGGTACCAAAGTGACATCACTGAACACAAAGTTGGAAGGAGAGGTTTACAATAGGCTGGTGGCAGTTCACCACTTGATAAGGAATTATGATTTGTACTACACCATTTTGCCTCTTTCATTTGAAATCACTCTCCCTTTGGCTTATATTTAATAGTAAATTTGTACATATTTTCTGTTCCTAGACCTTTTTCACTTGTTTATTTTCTACTGAAATAGCAGCCAGATTACTAATGATCCCAGATGTCTTAGAATTCTCATTAGAGACAAGTCTTTCTCTGGCCTCAGTTACCATTGTGTTTAGCTACAGGTAACATAAACTTCAAAGCTGCATACTTAAATAAAGGAGGAGTTTATGTTTTCCATAGATAAAAACAAGTCTGGAGATAGCCAGCTCAAGGATGGCACTGCTCAAGGAGATCAGCAGAGACCTGTGTTTTTTCTTGTTTTGTTTCCTGCCCTGCTACCCACAGGATGTAGCTCTCAAACTCATGGTTAAAGAGATCTGTTGAGTTACAGAAATAGGACCACATTCCATTCAAAAAGGAGGAAGGACAAAATATGAAAGGTACACGCTAGCTCTATCTCTTTTCATTTGGAATAAATAGCTTTGTAGGAGCTGTCTCTAGTCAACTTCTGTCTGAATGTTGTTGACCTGAACTACATCACATGACCACCCTGAGCCACAAAAGAGCCTGGCAAATAAATATTTTGTATGAAAGAAAAGAGATTTAGACTTATTCAGGAGGCAACCAGCTGTATCTGCCACAGTCTGTTTTGCCTTTGATCCTGGTTCAACCCTATGAACTCTAGAAAGGTATTATTTCTTAGTATTATCTTCTCAATTTATAGTTTAAGCAAAGTGTATTTTGAGCCCTAAATCATGAAGTCTTGTGTTCAGTAGAATTGCTTTAACTTCACAAATTCTAGACTCAAATGGTAGATAAGATACCCTACTTCCTCACTCCTCTGTTTCCTTCCATGTGGAGAGAGCTGCACTAGAAGAATACTCCTGTTCCACTCTGCCCTTGGGGATAAGGAGGTCAGCATAAGTAGTGCTTTCTTTTTCTTTCTCTTGGAAACAAGTTGCTTATAGATAGCAAGCATACTCTACTGTTCCTGTCTTAAGTTTTACAGGGATAAGCTGTAAGGTATAAACCAGGGTTGTCTGTGCCTGGATAGGTGGTTTTGTATGATTCTGAGGCTTAGTATTAGGGAACCTGCTTTAAAAATTTTTTTAATGTTTATTTTTGAGACAGAGACAGACAAAGCATCAGCGGGAGAGGGGCAGACAGAGAGGGAGACACAGAATCTGAAGCAGGCTCCAGGCCCTGAGCTGTCAGCATAGAGCCCGACACGGGGCTTGAGCCCACAAACCGTGAGATCATGACCTGAACCAAAGTTGGACACTTTGGGACTGAGCTACCCAGGCACCCCATAGGAAATCTGCTTTTATGTGGATCTAGGCCAATTCTCCAAATTCAGCTTTACCAGTAATAGAAGTAATAATTCATGCTCTATCTCTTATATGTATGTATATCTTAAATAGCTTAGACACTGGGTGGGGGATAGTTTAATGTGAATTACTTTAAAAAAGCAGCTTATTGCTGTTGCGTTGAGACCTGTCAAGTGTGACTTGTTTTGATCACTTTCTAGCCTTAAATAGAACAAGTCTAATGTCATAATTATCATATGAAATTTGATATTAAACATTCAATCTCGTGATTTGATCTCAGAAGAGATTTTGGTCTCATTATATGACTATTTTTAGTGTAAAATAAGAAATGTTGGTGGGAATACAAACTGGTACAGTCACTCTGGAAAACAGTATGGAGGTTTCTCAAAAAAATTAAAAATAGAACTACTGTATGATTCAGTAATTGCACTACTAGGTATTTACCCAGAGAATACAAAAATACTAATTCAAAGGGATACCTGCACCCTAATGTTTATAGCAGCATTATCTACAATAGCCAAGCCAAATTATGGAAACAACCCAAGTGCTCATCGATTGGTAAATGGATAAAGAAGATGTGGTGTATGGATGTGTGTGTGTGTGTGTGTGTGTGTGTGTATGTGTACACACACACACACACACAATGGAATAGTACTCAGTCATAAAAAAGAATGTTGCCATTTGAAACGACATGGATGGAGCTAGAGAATATTATGTTAATCAAAATAAGTCATTCAGGGAAAGACAAATACCATATGATTTCACTCATATGCTGAATTTAAGAAACAAAACAAGCAAAGGCAAAGAGAGAGAGAGAGGCAAATCAAGAAACAGACTCTTAACCACAGAAAACAAACTGATGGTTACCAGAGGGAAGGTGGGTGGGAAGGTGGGTTAAATAGGTGATTGGGATTATGGAGTGTACTTGTGATGAACACTGGGTGTTACACGTTAAGTGTTGAGTCACTATATTGTACACATGAAACTAATATTACACTGCATATTAACCAATTGGAATTTAGATAAAAACTTAAAAAAAAAAACAGAAAACACTTTAAAGAAATCATGTGACTACAATATACATAGGGATCCTAGTATGCTTACTTTTCACAAAGGTAAAATCAATTTTCTTAGAAACAGAGATCATTAGCATCATGACAGCTAACGAGAAAGTAACATATAGACTTTAGAGTACATATTGCAGATTCTGTGTCAGCCAAGAAGATTTCAGTTGCAGGTTTTAGAAAATTCAACTGAATCTGGCTTAAAAAATAAAGGGGATTTTTTAGTTTACCTGAATGAAGACTCCAGAAATAAGTATTACTGTGGGATTGATACTGAATCTCATTTAACATAACTCAGGACCTAATTTCTTTCTTTCCATTTTTGTCACTAGGTGTCACTAAATTGACTTCATTTTGGGGAGGACTTCCCCAACTCTAAATTGATTTCAGTAGCTCCGAGAGTTCCATGAATCCTCAATCATAAAACAGGAATCTGTCTCTCAGCACTGTGAGACACATGTTTTTAAGTCACTGTGATTGGACCAGCTTACGTCATTGTGCTAGTCATGAATAGGGATGGTACATTGCAGGGATGATGCTCTGCTAATCATGGCACACCCCTGGGCAAGTGAGGCCAATTCAATCCAAACCAAAAAACTGAGAATGGAAGAGACATTCCTTCCCTCCCGAGAAAGAAAAGAAAGAGTGACAGTGGGCCAGCATCAGATATTCATTAGTTGTTTCCAGAGTACATTTCCTATTTTCTTCTTTTATAAGACTTTAACCGAAAAATTCACCAATTTTTTGCTTTTTACCTAATACATTTATAGAGATTAGGCACAAATTAAAGGGCAAATAAATAATTTTACTGTGCAGTATTATTTTCTATCAGTTACTTTAAAATTTACTAAAGAAACTTTGCCATACAAGTGGAAAAATGCATCATTTATCCGGAGGCATTTATATTTAATAACATGTCCATATTGCAAAGAAAATCCCAACTCCAGTGTCTGATCTAATGATTCATCATTCTCATGGTTTCAGACATGGCTCTTAAATAATATCCCCTTTCAATGTGGTGTTTAAAAAAGAATATCATATTTTAAATATTATGAAACCACACAAATGTACTTGTTAAGATTAACCAGACTTCTTTCACAAAGCTCAGCCCTACCAGTGGGTCTCATCACATTGCATCTCATGTTATTTGGGGTTGAACTCCAGTAAGCATTCTACTTTTTCGGGGGTGGGGGGTGGCTAGCTGTAACACAACACCGGCAGAGGAAATTTGTAGAGGAGTGTGGGAGACCAGATGGTCAGAGGCTAAGAGAGCTTTATGGAAGGGAGAATTAAAGAATTATTAAAAGGAGGATGTTTTATGTAATACTCTCTGGGGTGCAGTGCTATCTTCTTTCACTCCTCGGTACACCTTCCTTAAAATTTCCATTGTGTTTTAGTACTTTTATAGTATAGATATATGGGGCAGACTTTCTCATACTGCAAATGGAGTGAAGACAGTGGAACTCTGAGATATAATAGTATATTACTTTTTTTGAAGACAGTCTAAAGATTCGACTTTATAGTGTTTTACTGGTCTTAAAGAATGAAAGAATCAAGAGTATCTATCTTCCAGAGACACACTGCATATGTAAACAGTGGGACTGATTGATGCATAATTTGAAGCAATGCAATATTGGTA
This sequence comes from Cryptoprocta ferox, assembly GCA_028646485.1. NCBI lineage: Eukaryota > Metazoa > Chordata > Mammalia > Carnivora > Eupleridae > Cryptoprocta > Cryptoprocta ferox. The sequence continues at coordinate 31,559,586 of CM053569.1, read as the reverse complement.
TAGATGACTAAGAAACACCAACAGATCGTGCTGGCGGGCAGATGTTAGGTGCTGTTGTCTGTTTGAGGAAGAACATTCTGTTAACTGGAAGATAGATCGGGTTTCTTTAATTGGTCTGATGGTCAAGTCCGAAGGTGAAGATAGTGTAGAAATAATTTGTGCCCGTTCCTTTAGCTTTGTGTGAAGATACATTGCATGTTATGTATTTATTGGCATATGAGCATACAGGAATTATATAGGAAAGCTTCAATGACCTCAAATACTGGTATAATGAAGTGCCCCACATTTAAATAAAAGATTTTATGTTTTTTGTTTTCATTTTGTCATGGTAGTTGGCTCTAAACAGTACTGTACTGAGTTGGTCATCATCAATTCTCTTCCAAGAAAAATCCTGTTTAGCAAGAGCTTTCTCTGTACCTGTCACTCTCTAAAATAACTTAATGGAGTTGTATTCTCATGCAGATTGGTGGCAGGCTACTTGACTGAACTTTAGGTCTGATTTTAAAGATTCTTTCTGTTCTGCTCTCAAGAAACAGCCTCTTTTTTAACTCCTCACCTCTCCCTACTTATCTCAGCATTGCGGTTTTCTCTACACCTCTGTAAAAGTCACTCAAATTCTCAAATCACTTTTACAAATCAACAAAATTGGACAGAAAAAAATTTAGTAGCTGGGAGAATGAAGAGGTTGAAATTCTCAAAATTCATGCATTGAAGGCACATCTTTTACTTGTTCCCTTGGAACTGGTATTTTGGGTAATTTGTGAGTTTATTTTTTAAGGTAAAATACAAAAAAGAAAACAAATAGTGTAAGTTTTGGCTAATTCTTTTATGTTTGTATTGTAGATAGGCTGGACAAATAGGGCAAATGACATTTATTTTTGTCATAGTGTAAAAAATACCTTGCTTATGTTCCTTTATTTATTTATTCAATAAATATTTATTGAGTATCTGCTATGTGCCAGGTACTTGGGAATCACATGACCAAAACAGTGATCCCTGCCTACAAAATGTACAAAACAGGAAACAGATAAAAATATATTATAATTAGAAGGAAATAAGTGCTATGAAAAGGATTAAAAACAATAAAGCAGGTTTAGGGGATAAGAAATGGGGGTACAGGAGGTGGAGACAGGTTGAAGTATTAAATTGGGTGGTCATGGTAGGCCTCCTTGAGAAAGTGAGATATGAGGGATGAAGAAAGAAGGTCTTTACTGACTAGAAGTCTAGAAAATGTTTGCTGATATCTGGAGGAGCAGCATTCCGGGCAGAGGGAGCTGCCAGAGCAAAGGTCCTCAAATGAGGAAATGCAGGGAAGATACGGGGTTGGATCAGAGTGAGCCAGCAGGGGAGCGGTAGGGGAGGAGGCCAGAGAGTGATGGGTGTCAGATCCCAAAGGCCTGGTCAGCAAAACAGGAAGTTATGGGTTTCAAGCATATTTTACTTGCTTTCTTGCTGCTGTATTGACACTGAGCTGAAGGGGGACAGAGTAGAAGCAGAGAGACCAATCTGGAAGTTTTTACAGTAACTCACATGAGAAATGGTGACGACTTCACCAGGCTTGCACTAGAGGAGGTGGTGAGATGGTGAGAAGTGTTTGGGTTCAGGATATATTCTGAAGGTAGGTCCTATAGAATTTCCTCATGGAATGGTTGAGCAACTGGAAGGATAGAGTTACCATTAGCTGAGATGGAATGTGCTCTTTCTCCTTAAACCCACTTATCTGTGTTTCCCATATTTTAAAACACTGTATGATTCTTTTTCCCAATAAGGAAATGAACACTTAAGATGAGAAGTAATTATATGCATCTTTGGTTTGTAGATAAGCAATATCATTTTTTTTATTTGATATATAGATATGTTTGTCTCCTTTTATACGAAGAGATTTTTTTCTCTGAATAACTGTGGTTATAGGCCCCAACCAAAAATCTGTAAGTTGTTTTGTTGGAGCAAATAGAGAAAGGAGGAGAGAATGCAATGGGTATATTAAACCTATATTTGGAGTTCAATAAAGGAACTGTGATATTAAAATCATATAAAGGTTTCAAGGGAGAATGGAATAAAATGACTCTTTCTGGAGACTTTCACTGATATTTATGGACGGTAGTTGTTATTTAAATGTATTTATACTTTTTTTCACCTTCTATTTCTCCTGTCTTGCTCATGGTAGTTTCTTATATTGTTTTCATTGAAAATTGTTATTTCTAAGGCTGTCTCAGAAAGAGCACCTTAGAGAAGAGAACTAAAACTGAAGAAGTCAATGGGTACTAAAATTATAAATAAACTCATGAAAACCTTTTAAATCCCAACTTGGGTCCTCATAAATTTGAATGCATAGGAAGCACTTACCCAAAGAATTAAAATAAAGAAAAAGTATAAAAGTAAAGAATTAAAAATGGGGAAAATAGTCTTAAAAGGAAAATAGAACTCCCGAAGTGTAGGAAGTAGGAAGGAGGAGATTGGAGACCTAGAAAGATTGATAGAGAGTAAACATATTAGGAATGATACAAATGAAGGTGTGGTGGACACTTAATGGAGAAGGAAACAAGGTTGATGGCAGAGGAGAGGACTGGCAACAGAGGGTGTACATTACAGCTGGGACAACACTGCGAGAGGTCTCACAGAAGTGGGCAAAGTGAATGGAAGGAAAAATAAAAGAGGAAGCTTTGCTATCATAATATCAGCTGTAATACTGTGAAATCTTCTGGACTTATCAGGTTGGAAGAATCACAATATTCTGTGAAACCTTTTTTTTTCACTTTGATATGAACTATGGGGTCTAAAAGGGTGACTTTAGTTATTGTTTAATATTTCTATGAAAATGAGTGATCGTGAATTTTTATTGCATTTGTTTCAATACTCTACAAATCTTTAGTAGGAATCCTCAGTAAAAATTACTTTATCTATCCCCACCTCCCCTCCACAATCTCTCCAAGATTTAGACTTAATTCTAGGAGAGACTTGCATAGATGAATATTGCACAAATAGTTTGAATGGTGCGACCACATATTCCTAGACTCTCATTTAAACTTGAAATTCAGGAGACCAAAAAACAGCACAGTACTTTTGCATCTTTTCCCACTCTCCAGACACTGGCCCTTCCTCAGTTTTATATAAGTTTATGTGGAATCACTTACATATAATTCTCACAAGGTATTAACATCTTGGTGATGGGTTTCTGGTAGAAAGGAATCTTTGGTGTTACTGTCTTTACAATTTTTTTATTTTTAGAGTGACTGAATAGAGTCATTGAGAGGTTAAGTGATAAAGTGAGCAAAACTTGATTTAAACTCAGTGTCTGATGAACTTAGTTCATGGAACCCATGATTTTTTTTTTTTATTAAATTTACTAACTGCTATTATACTTCTAGGGTAAGCATTCTCTTTTTAGTGAAGATAAGAAACTTATCAAATAATTGAAAAGAAATTATAGAATAGGCCTATTAAACCATCAACAACTTTTATGGTCCCCATACTTTTTATAAGTGACAGCAGCACAGTGGACATCAATAACAAACACAATGATATCTGTTATTTTAGTGCTACTGTAATTCATGTAGGAGAACACAGTTTACAAATTTCTCAATCTGTCGTTTTAAGTAGAGTCCCCACAAATGCCGTGCATGTAGGATGCATTTGGTATTCAGTATTGCGAGGCACTAATCAGCTAAGTACCGTAATCCTCCTTACCGGGTACATTCTTACTTGACCTGGAACTATATAGAGCCACATAGTAACAGCATTAAAGAGTAACCTTTTTCTTAACAGGCCCATGGATGACTCCATCCATGAATGAGTGCTGTTTATGTGTGAATTTTTAGTAATTCAGTTTTGAAATAAAATGATTGTAAGCAAGTAGAGATGTTAAAATCATCTGATTAAGGATGGATCCTATGATGTTGCTAGAGCTAGAGAAGGATTAAATGAAAGCACTGCCTGACACAGTGTTGATGTATTTTTGTCGACAATGATGCTTCATGCTGGACAGATGTGCATTGGCTGAGCAAAAGGTAAAACTATAAAAATGTGTGAAATGTGATATGTTAAAAAAGATGGGTCCCTTTTGGGTGTTTTTTGGTGACTATAAATTGATTTGTTAAAAGCTTTTTGTAGAAATTCTAGGAAGAGAATCTATATATTTCATATTTTACAGGATCTTGTATTTCTGTTAAATCCTTGATTTAATGTGTCTTAGTGGCTTCAAATTTCAGAATTTGACTACAATGTTATGTTTAAACTATATAGTTAGAATTGTGTAATTGAATTAATGAAGCATCATTTGAATTTATTTAGCAATAACCATGCTTTATAAACCTTTTAAAAAGATGGAGGATTTTTCAGATTATTGATTCTTCAAATATCATTTCTGTTCTTTTATTTATAAATGACAGTGGTTTAATGATCTCTACTAATAAAGATTATGAGTAAGAGATTTTCTTATAGGTGGTACTTAATTGAATAGCATAAAATTTGAATTTGCAGAAATTAGCAGTCTTCAAATTCTTTACTTTCAATATCATGATTCTTAAAGGCTGTATAGGTCTTAAGAGTCAAATTCTTTACTTTCAATATCATGATTCTTAAAGGCTGTATAGGTCTTAAGAGTCAAAAATATATAAATATTAAAGCTTAAGTTTCCATGTAAGCTTTCACTGTCTTTATAAATGTTTTCAAATAGTTTATAGTAGATTATATTTTCGGAGACAACAATTATTTTTGTGGTATATATAGTAGGTATTATAACGCAAACCACACAGCATGGTTAAAGTTGTAAATATGGTAAAAACCTGATGAATTGTTATGCAGTATGTAAATTGAGACTGGCTTTGGGAAATTGTTGAAAATGACTTTATTTGGAAAAGAATCTTTATTTGGAGTTTTTCTATCAGTCAATCTGATTTTTAGACAGAGCTTTAAAGAGACCAATTGGTAGAGTTTCTTGCTCTAATCACAGTAACATTTATTATAGAGGATTAGGTGTGAATATATGGCTAGAATATTTAGAAGTAGATTGAATAGTCCATAGGACAAAAAATAATAAAGCAATGAACAGAAATGCTACCCTATAATATGGTGAAAGAGAAAATAATTGTAATAACCTAGATTTCAATAAAGAGGTAGGATGAACAGATACAAGGCAAATATAAAGTGAATACAAATATATACTGATATTGTTATATCAGAAGTAGGGATTGATTGATGCATAGGAGTAAAAAGTAAGACACCATATGATGTCACAAATACATTTTATTCTAAAGAAGGCATAATTTTGGATCCTGCCTCTTAATTTCTCAGCCTCTTAGAAGGATTAAGTGAAATATAACATCTTGGATGAATTGTTTCTATTCTTCTGAATTATAACTTGTAGATGAAATACTGTTAAATCCTTTATGATTATTTAGAGAATTGTATAATTTATCATTATATTCTTTTACCTATTAAATGTTTTTCACCTGATAATAACGAATGCCAAGACTTGCTTATAAAGGGCAGTAGGGAAGATAGAGATTAGTGATACAGGACTTGAATTTCCATAGATTTTCTTCAGTTCCTGAAAAAAAATATATAGTGTCTAAGAAACATAACAGTTTTAATTTAAAGGAGAGTATAAAAGAAGTAATTCATGATCTAGTTGGTAAAATTATTTGACAGAATATTTTAATATTTTGGACTAAGTGATAGCAGATTCTTCACTGTTTGGTAAGAACAGTGTTCTAGTCGTAGAATAAAATCTTGCCTTGCTCCCAGCATAGCTTTAATATACTATAAGATACTATACCTTAAACTGTATTTTTAAAAACTTAATTTCATGTTAAGTAACAGTGAAAATAGTTATCCCAATTTCAGAAATCATGAGCACTGTTCTATTTTTACTTAAATCCAGTACAAATCAGTATCTACAGCATGACTCACATGCTTCAGGCAAATTTCATAATCTCTAGAACAATGTGATTGCTGGATTTAATGTTGAATTCAGTTTTTCTAAGGTATGATTTTTAAAAAGCACTTAGATGACTTGCTAAGTGCTAATTAATAATAGGCTTTCTTTTAGAACAGAATTCTATGATAAATATTCTTATTTATTAATAAAATAGGATATATTTTATCTATTGTAAAGATTCACTATATTCACTTCATTTATACCCTACTTACTTTCAAAAATGTATGTTCTTTCCTCAGGGAATGACATGTTTTCTTTTTTCCCCCTCCCCCTCTCCCATAATACCAAGTGTGATGTTAAAGATATTACTAGAAATCCCTAACTTATAAAGAGGTTTTGTTTTAAATGTTTAATTATAAAGTGATTGACACTCAAAATACATTTTGCCAAAGAAATCATTTTATAAACAATTGTTGGATTTTGAAGCCCAGCAAAAGCCAACAAAAGCCAAATTAACATACAAAATACACTTCTAAGAAAAGTAGTTCCCTCTTTTCACTTATAGTGTTATTACTGCCAAGACAGCAATAGGGAAAAGAGAAGAACTGGACTATTTTGGCAAATTGGTGGGTTTGAGTATAGAAGAAAAGAGCATATCATGAATAGTAGAGATAATCTAAGGGAGAATTAATCAGTTCTTTAATTCAGCAGATGTTTATTGAGCTTCTATTATGTACCAGCTTCCATGGACCTAGTTTCTGTTCCTCATGAACCTTAATATTTTAGAGTATTATTTACATTCCTGGATAAAAATGGATATGATTACCTAGGGAAGAAGTACAGTAAGGAGGAAGGCCATCATTAAGTTGAACTGCCTTCAAAATATCTAATTTCCCTGTTAACATTCTCTCTCTCCCTCTTCCCCTCTCTCTTTTTTTTACTTTCTTGTATGGCCTTAGAGTCCCACATTTTAGAGATTAATTTGTATTAATAATCCTAAGGCATGTAAGTATTTTTGATAATATTATAAAGCCAATACCCATTCATTATGATTTAATCTGGTCATTTTTCTTTTGACTACCAACTGGGATGAAGTAAAATGTGGAATTGGAATTTACTCATTTGAGAGCATGAAATCTTTGGAAAAGGAGGAGTACATAAAAAGGCTTGGTGGACTGATTTTAGATGGGTCCTAGGGATGAACTACCTTGGAAAATCCTTGATTTATTAACACAACAATTAAGAATTTGGTAGATTTTATATTTTATTAAACAGTTTTCCATAATCAACAACAACAACAAAAACCAAAGTGATTACAACTTAATGAGAACACCCAAAACATTTCCAGTGAAGCTGTATATTTTATATAGATGGGCTACACTCAGTATACCTACCTTACTCAGGTCTTAGTTCAGATGTACCTTTTCAGGAAGACCTTTCTTATCAAAATAGCTTTCCTCTGATATGTTTCGTAAATTCGCCCTGTTTCAATGTTCTTTTATAGTACTTACCACTGTATGGAATTGGCTTTATTTGTTTACTGCTTAATTTATTTGATTATTGTTTGTCTCCTCTACTAGCAGGAAAGTTTATTTAGGGCAGGGGCTTATGTGTCTCTTCTCTATTATATTTCCAGCAACTGGAATCGTGGCTCAATCATATTGAGGCTCAATCACATTGAGCCCTAAATAAGTATTTGTTGAATGAATGAATGAATGAATGACTAGTGGAACTACTAAGGTATAATAGACACAGTCCTTCCTGGTTCAAAAGGTAAAGTCTAGTGGACAGTACAGAATGCTAATTAGGTAACTGCAAGTAGAATGGAGTAGTATATGCTGGGGAAATGCAGAGGCACAAAAGTGAGCTCTAAGTGATGACCTGATCTTACCGGTCTATGGTAATGAGGTAATACTGCTTTCAAAATTTATATACTTATAGCTAGGTATAAAATTTCCTATTCCATCCACACTGGATTTTAGGGAAATTAGAATTTATTTAAACAATGAGGGGATGGTCAAAGTGGGTGAAAGGAAGTGGGAGGTGCAGGCTTCTAGTTACAGAATGAAGAAGTCACAGGAATAAAAAGCACAGCTTAGGGAATATAGTCAATGATATTGTAATAACGTTGTATGGTAACAGATGGTAGCTATGCTTGTGGTGAGCACAGCATAACAGAGAAGCTGAATCACTATGTTGTATGCCTGAAACTTATATAACATTGTGTGTTAACTCTACTCGAATAAAAAAGTTTTAAAAATAAAAGAAGTTAAAAAAATAATTTTCTTATGTATCATATAAATCTGAGAAACACTAGAATCTTAGTCTTGAAACAGTATCAATTTCTTGATATTAAATTTGGTTTATGAATAACCTATATTTTTAGAAGCAAATATACTAACTTAGATCAGGAAAAAGTAACACCCCTGAATGTACTTGAATTTTAACATAAAGTCTGCATCTAATGGAGGTTAGATGGTTAGTTTAGAAGAACTGATTTAATTGCTTATTCTTTAGAGTTCCCTAGAGAAATTCTCATTTATCTCAGTTTTTTCTTTAATATAGTAAGTAGATATAAGTAGCCAGTTAATGAGATGTGAGTATGTTGAAAATTGGCACAGTTAATTACATTTTAGAAGTATCATTATTTTTGCTATCCCTAAAGCTTTCATTTAGGTATATTAACTTGATGAAGTTATGGTAACAGTATTATAGGATCATAGTCCCTAAGAAATGGAAGAGTTTTAGAATCATGCACCTTCTCAAAATCAAGGATTAACTCTTATCATTTCTTTATTCCTAATCTCTATTACAGTATGTGGCATTTAGTTCTTACCTAATAAGTATTTGTTAAAATAATGCATGAGTTAATATGTATCATCTAAAATACAGACTCTCAAAGGTTAAAAGGCCATATAGTTTCAAATAACTGGTTAATAACAAAAACAGAACTAAGAAGCCCAGATCTCTTAATTCTGTTCTTTTTATGACACATTGCCACCATGCCAAATTATTTTTTCTTTAGTCGTATGTATAAAAAATGACAAAAAAGTAAAAGGAATTATGTATAATGGGCACACAGATATAGGATATTGTGTAGATTTATGCTCTAGTATTTATTTTGAGTGCTCTGTTTTGATTGTGTATTTTATTTTTTAATTTTTTTTAGTGTTTATTAGAGAGAGAGAAAGGCAGAGGGTGAGCGGGGGAGAGGCAGAAAGGAGACAGAATCTGAAGTAGGCTCCAGGCTCTGAGATGTCAGCATAGAGCCCAATGTGGGGCTCAAACTCAAGAGCGTGAGATCATGACCTAAGCCGAAGTCAGACACTCAACCGACTGAGCCACCCAGGCGCCCCTATTGTATATTTTAAACTATAGGAATCTATGGTTTTATGTAGCAAAACCGAAATGATTTAAGTCCTATATATAAATGTAAGCTATAAATGTAAAAAAAAAAAATCACATCCACTTGCCTAAACATTTAGGACAACAGAACAGTTCCTTCATTTTCTGTAATACTTTATCCTTTATGGTTCTGGGGTAGAGTTTTTACTCTGTGTGACATTGAAAAGTGGAAGAGTTACAGAAGCCATTATTGTCAAGCAGCCGTTGTTGGCAGGCACACAGGCAGCTGTGAAAGTCTCCGTAGCTCCTGGCAAACTTCTATTAATTGATCACCCGAATGCTGTAGGCCGCTGAAATAATTGGTGGCAAATTCCCCAAAGACTCTTGAGATTAACAGCAGCTTCCTAATGAACATTTTGAGAACCCTTGTCTTTCATTCTTCAGGCTAAGAACAGCAGCATTAACTTCTCTGGCCTTCACCGTTTTGCTGGTTCAGTTGTGTAGCTTTTGATTACTATATTAAAGCCCTTACTACCTGGAAAACCTAGAGTGACTTTTGTTTTTACTAACAGATCTTAATCAGTACATTGGCAGGCTGTATTTCAGATATGGAGGAAAGAGATTTGATGACACGGGAAACTGTAGAGGAGCTTGAGGCTGTTTCTGGGTTGGGTCATTCCACGTGGATCCTTTCTCTGCTCTTGCTTTTAGGCAAAAAAAAAAAAATTGTGTAAGAAATTCACAGCTGAGCTATCCAATGTTGGTCATTTTTAACTTCAACTGACCCCACTTTTTTATTGTCTCCTGTTCATATGTCCTGGCAAGAATCTCTGTAACCATTATTCTGAACTTCTATCATCTCTCCACTGCTTTTCATGGCTAGTGGTTGACATTTATCTGGGTTCATACAAGGGAAGAGGACAGTGTGCATATTTTGTTGACAAAGAGTATTCTGTATGATTACAAGGCCCACTATGTTGTACTAGTGTTAGAGGGGCAGGTTGAGAACTTAATATGCAGTCTCTTCCTCTGAGGCTCTAAGAAAGAATGAGGGGTCAGAAATGTCATTGAGCTGGCCTTAATCTCAATGACGATGGAATAAAAGTAGCAGTTCTCTGACTTCTACAAATTTTTTTTCTTTTTGTGATGAGTAAGTCATTATTGTCAGTATTTTTTAAATTCTTTATCTCAAGTTAGAGCAGTAAAGAAGGGCTGGAGATACAATGCTAAGATAGATTTAGATGAACCAATTCTAGGAGCGCTATAGGTAGCCAATGAATGAAAAATGATTTTTTAAGAGACAGCATTTAGTTTTTAGCCAGAAGTATTCAGTTCTTGAGCCAAATCTGTTTGGCTTCATTATGTTTTCAAGTGACTTCATATCCAGGTGTCAAGAATAGAAAGAATGTCAGGTGGAATTTTTCAAAGTCTCTGAATAGCAGTTGGGAGATGGTCAAAGTGTATTGAGCCGGGCAATGAAAGTACAGTTAAGTTCATTTTTCAGCAACAGAGTATGGTGCTATCTTATTTCATGGCATACATATATTCCATATGTAATGTGAAGGCATTAAAGAACCATATCAAAAGTACCTTTAAAATTTCCTATTTGAACTGAATAAAATGAATATTAATTAAACTCTTATTATGGCATGACTGTAAAAAGATTTTTTTAAAAAAGTAGGAGAACGATTTGAATATAATTCATCAACCCACCAGTGAATCAATAAAGCGTTGAATTGCTTAGATGTTGCTCTTCTCATCAGTCTTTGTCTTTGGTTACTTAGGACACGAAGTCCATCAGTATCCAGAGATCAGAATAGAAGATACGACCAAAGAGAAGAAAGAGAAGAATATTCACAATATGCTACTTCAGATAACGCCATGCCCAGATCTCCATCAGATTATGCTGATAGGAGGTCTCAGCGTGAACCTCAGTTTTATGAAGAGTCTGACCATATAAATTACAGGGACTCCAACAGGAGAAGTCATAGGCATTCCAAAGAATATATTGTAGATGATGAGGATGTGGAGAGCAGAGATGAATATGAAAGACAAAGGAGAGAGGAGGAGTACCAGGCGCGCTATCGAAGCGATCCAAATTTGGCCCGGTATCCAGTAAAGCCACAGCCCTATGAAGAACAAATGCGCATTCATGCTGAAGTGTCCCGAGCGAGGCATGAGAGAAGGCATAGTGATGTCTCTTTGGCAAACGCTGAACTGGAAGATTCTAGGATTTCTATGCTGAGGATGGAACGACCATCAAGGCAGAGATCTATATCTGAACGTAGAGCTGCCATGGAAAATCAGCGATCTTACTCAATGGAAAGAACTCGAGAGGCTCAGGGACCAAGTTCTTATCCACAAAGGACCACAAACCGTAGTCCTCCCACCCCGCGGAGGAGTCCAATACCCATTGATAGACCAGACATGAGACGTACTGACTCACTGCGGAAACAGCACCACTTAGATCCTAGCTCTGCTGTGAGGAAAACAAAACGGGAGAAGATGGAAACCATGTTAAGGAACGATTCTCTCAGTTCCGACCAGTCCGAGTCCGTGAGACCTCCACCACCAAAGCCTCATAAATCAAAGAAAGGAGGTAAAATGCGCCAGGTTTCATTGAGCAGTTCAGAGGAGGAATTAGCTTCCACGCCTGAATACACCAGTTGTGATGATGTGGAGATTGAAAGTGAGAGTGTAAGTGAAAAAGGTAAGCACTGGATTCCAATCACACTTTCCCTGTAGTTGATTCCATGAGGGTTTCTTTTTAGGTTGTATTGGTGATTGACATTTAATAGTTAGATATTATTACCTTTAAAATTTCTTAATCGTGCTGGTTATGTGAAGAAAAAATTCACATGAAAGTTTTAAAAAGTGGGTATCTTCTGTTATTGTTGTGGAAGAAAAGTCTATTGATTAAAAAAAAACCTGTTTTGCTTTGTTTCTGAAAATTTTCTTGCATCACTTGATGCTGTATTAAAAAAAATACCTATTAGCTATAGTTGTAAAATAACTTTTCATGTGCCTTTCTTTTGACAAGGAACAATATATATTTACTATAGTATATCTGAAAAATTCCTCAAAGTGTAAAGAATGAAATAAAACTGTCCATAATCTTTTCCCCCAAATGTAACCATTGTTAACATTTTGTTGTATTTTCTTCCCTTTTTCCTATGCATGTATATTTTACATATTTATAAAATTGGTATCATGCTATATATAATTTTGTTCTGATTTTTTTTCAATGGATATCATATCATTAACGTTTTTCCAAAGCCATTAACTGTTCTTCAGAAATATGTTTTAAATGGCTGCACTAATCGTCTTATTATATGGATGTGTACCACAAACTAACTATTCCTTTATTGGGGGGGCATTGCAGTTGCTTCCAATTGCTAGGACAAATAATATTATAATGATTATCTTTATATAAGAACGTTTGCCTAATCCCTGAGAATTTCACAAATACATATTCAGGCTTTGATTCTTATAAACTCTTCGTTCAGAATATCAACTTGCTTTCCAGAAAGGTTATAATGCTCCATACTCCTGTCAGATGTGCTTAAGTTTTGTCTCAAGGCACTAAACCTTTGCAGTTGCATAGGCTACAAAATGCTATCTCTTTGTCATTTTAACTTGAATTTGGTTGTGGAGATGAATGTCTTATATGTTTATTGGTGTTTGATTATCTTCTATGAATTGTCTGTTCATTCCTTTTATTTCTTCTGCCCACGTTCCTATTGGGTTTAATTAGTTTTTCTCTTACTGAATTATAAGAGCTTTTTATATGGTTAGGATTTTTACCCATATAACTGTCATCTGTTTGAAATGTATTTCCCATTTTAATGTTTATCTACTAGTTTTCTGTGGCCATTTGGAAATATTGAATTTAATATAGCTGTTTTTGCATCTTTGGTCATTTTTTCCCCATTTCTTTTATCCTTAGAAACTCTTTATTCATCCCCCAAATTCATCCCCAAATCAGTTAAATATTTAGCTGTGTATTTTCTCATGTTTTTATTATTTACCTTTTTAAACTTTAACATTTTAATCTTTCTGTAATTTATTTTGGTATATGCCAAAATATACTAGGTATGTGAGTATCTAAGATGAATCCCCTGTACCACCCGCCCTTTGCACGACACACACACAATTTTCTGGCACCTTTGATGAATAATCTACTTCTTTATAAGAATCAACAGGAATCAATAAATTCAAGAAGACAGCTAGATATGACATTAATATGGAATTATTTTGTACTGTATCAAAAGTAATTAGTTAGAAAAATGAATGAAAAGCAGTTGCCATTCTGAGCGAAAAACAGAAAGTGTGATTTAAAAATAACCAGTAAAAAAAATTAAAAATAACTAAGAAGAAAGATATAAAACTTGCTAACATAAAGGAAGATAGTCATTGAGGGATTAGGTGTTCACTCATGCTCCTAATTGGGAAGGCTAAATATTGTAAAGATGCATGTTTTTCTAAGCAATATCTTGGGGTTAATGATATTCTAGGCATAATCCCAATTGGTTTCTGTATTTTATTTTTTAAAGTTAATCTGGAGGGTGTACAGGAGAAAAAAGTTAACCTTTTTTTTTTCCCTCTGTGCATTTTGGGCTCATTGGGGATTAGGAACGGTAAATTAGACTGACAAAAGACAGATTAAGAGAGAAATAAGTTTATTATCATGTGCATTGTGCAAACCTGTGGGAGCTTTGAGCTACATGAAACCTAAAGGGTTGGTTAGAATTTGGGCTAATATAGTATCTCAACAAAAGAACAATACATTTTTAGAGAGATGAAAAGACTAAGAAAAGGGACTTTGAATTTCTAGGATAGCAAATCATGGGAAGGTAAACATATGAATGAACTGGAAGGTAAGGGTTACCTAGTAAAGTTTGTTACACAGACTTCTCTGGAGCCATCTCTTGCCTGCCAAAGAGTAATTAACTTCTCTCCTTCCTTGTAGAGAGGGCAGGGGGGACACATTTACAAATTTATGTCCTACTTTTAGGCTAATAGGGGGAGTTCTTTTTTTTTCTTTTATAGTTTATTGTCAAGTTGGTTTCCATATAACACCCAGGGCTCATCCCACAAGTGCCCTCCTCCATGCCCATCACCCCCTTCCCCTCTCCCCCACTTCCATCAGTCCTCAGTTTGTTCTCAGTATTCAAGAGTCTCTCATGGTTTGCCTCCCTCCTCTCCCCACCTATTTTTCCCCTTCCCCTCCCATATGGTCCTCTGTTAAGTTTCTCCTGTTCCACTTATAAGTGAAAACATATGGTATCTGTCCTTCTCTGCCTGACTTATTTCACTTAGCATAACACCCTCGAGTTCCATCCATGTTGCTACAAATGGCCAGATTTCATTCTTTCTCATTGCCATGTAATATTCCATTGTATAGATAAACCACATCTTCTTGATCCATTCGTCAGTTGATGGACATTTAGGCTGTTTCCATGATTTGGCTATTGTTGAAAGAGCTGCTATGAACATTGGGGTACATTTGCCCCTATGCATCAGCACTTCTGTATTCCTTGGGTAAATTCCTAGCAGTGCTATTGCTGGATCATAGGGGAGTTCTATTGTTAATTTTTTGAGAAACCTCTACAGTGTTTTCCAGAGGGGCTGCACCAGTTTACATTCCCACCAACAGTGTAAGAGGGTGCCCATTTCTCCACATTCTCACCAGCATCTATAGTCTCCTGATTTGTTCATTTTAGCCACTCTGACCAGTGTGAGGTGGTATCTCAGTATGGTTTTGATTTGTATTGTAGGGGGAGTTCTTATATCTGCTTCTTCTCAGTTGCCTTCTACTCAAAATAATCCTTATGCCAAAGTGGCATAGTAAAACAAATAAATGATAAAAACATAGAAAGCACCACAAACCAAAGGGGAAGAGATAAATTATTCAACAAATGGGCTTGGAGAAAATGTAAATATAGAGAAAAAAAAAACAAGTTAGAGTTTCATTTCATACAAGTTGCAGTGAAATTATAAATAATAAGAAAATTATGTTTATTAAAACAGAAAGATCTGCAAGAAAAAACTATAGATCTTAATTTTATCATAGAGCATATAGAAAGCGTATCTCCCAGAAGCTGTAATACTTCCTTAATTATAATTAATAGTCTTTAGTTTGGTCATTTTCCATGTTTGTCTGAGTGTATCACAATATTAAAAGGTAAGAAAAAGATAGCTTGGTTATCTTTAGTTGATTAGTTTAGATTCTGTTACGTACTTCTATTATTCTTTGCTAAAGTAAGGTCTTCAGTTTTACTACTTAAAGATATAAGAAATAAACACATAAAAATCTCACATAAATATAAAGCTATATATGAGTTGAATTAAAATTTTATGTAATGCTATTTAGCAGAACTGAAATATTTATCAAATACAGAAAGAAACTAAATGTCACTCACATCCATATCTTCCCTTACTTGAACCCCTAGAAGACACTTAGATGCAATTCTCCTTCTCATCTGCCTGATAACCTGCTTTACAGGGTGTGGTTTCTCCTGAGATGTATTTCCAGCAAACAATCATAATTCAGCTTTGGAGGAATAAATTTAAATAAAATAACCCTTTCCTGTTGGATATTACCCCCAATAGCGTAGTATTCAGTGAGGTGAAGTTATAGCTGTTGAGAGACTGGGACAGAGGTTAAACTTTGTCATATCTTGACTTTTCATCACAAGAGGAGCATTTTTGGTTATTTGTGGAGAAAGCATCAGTATGATTTTGGAATACGCTACTTATAAAGATATCTAGCATTGTGATTCATAACCATCATTGGTAGTTAACTAGTGTTTGAAAATTCTTCATAATAATTAAAGAAGTTTTATTTGCAGCATTTTCCCCCTGTATGCTTATATGTGGACACATCATTGGATGAGGATCAACCAACTTTTAAAAGATAGTTCTCTCTTTACTTTATTATTGCTAGGCTAAATGACCCCAAAGAATGTGTTAAACAACTGAGAAATCCTTCTCAGTGTCTTTACATTTCTGTCTCTTTTCATTCTTGTGCACAACCTTTCAAAAATGTGCAAAGCAAATTTAGATCACGTAATATAAAGTGTTAAGCAGCATTGTATAGATAGCACCAGGCAGCATTATTATTCCAGTAGGATTCTTTGCAGGCCCTTCTATGTCATATTATAGCGTCTACTACATAGCAGGATCTTTCCTGATTTTTAAATAACAAAATTCTATAATTCACAAGTTTATAATTTAATTTTTTTCCCTTTGCTGTCCTATTGGCTAGCTGCCTTCTCCATCTCTTCTTCCTCCTTCTCCTTCTTCTTTTTTTTTTTTTTAACTTCACCTTTATTGGCAATTTGGTGGCTTTGGCTCTTTTCTTTCTTTTTAAAAAAATTTTAATGTTCATTTGTTTTTTGAGAGAGAGACAGAGTATAAGCGGGGGAGAGGTAGAGAGAGAGGGAGACCCAGAATCCAAAGCAGGCTCCAGGCTCTGAGCTCTCAGCACGGAGCCTGATGTGGGGCTCGAACCCATGAACCGTGAGATCGTGACCTGAGGTAAAGTTGGATGCTTAACCAATTGAGCCACCTAGGTGCCCCTGCTTTGGCTCTTTTCTTCTTCATTTGTCATTTGTCTCTTTGGATAGATCTTATTATTTTAAATATACAGAATTTCACACAAATTTATAATAGATGTCATTTCATTCACTAAGTTCTGTTAAATGCTGCTGATAATTACAATCTATGAGTGACTGAGACATTATTTGTGAAACAATAACAGGATTTTGTGGGAAGAGCATGGGTTTTAGAGTCAGAGGAGCTTAAATCCTGGCTGTGAAATTCATTAACTGCATGATCTTCTCCCACCTATTTAACTACTCTAGATCTGTTCCCTTACCTATTAATATAATAGTGTGTTCATTGTTTGGTAATTTGTCAAATAGTAGATATTAAAAACATTTTTAGATTACTTATTAATGTTCTATGACAGTCAAAAATAATCAAGACTTTTTTGAGACAACTTTCAAGAGTTTTGAATGAGTGTATAGTCATGGTCACATGGATTGTGGTCCTTTATATTGGTTTTGCCTCTTCTAGGATCTGCCACATGTTGGACTATGCTTGTATTTTTAGGCTAAGCAGAATATACTTTTTAATTTGTTGAGATATAATTTTGAGATGTACATCAAGTGTGCTACTAAAGACTAGATGCCTATTCATTCCTTTTTCAGCCAAACGCCTTTTAGTGTCTATTATTTGCAAGATGTTGGATTAGACCTAGTAGAAAATATAGAGATGAGTAAGACATAGTTTCTA
This sequence comes from Cryptoprocta ferox, assembly GCA_028646485.1. Classification (NCBI taxonomy): domain Eukaryota; kingdom Metazoa; phylum Chordata; class Mammalia; order Carnivora; family Eupleridae; genus Cryptoprocta; species Cryptoprocta ferox. The sequence goes on along the minus strand of CM053569.1, from coordinate 31,542,065 downwards.
CCCTGAAGAAATTGAGAGTCTAAAATAACTAGCAGTATAAGCTCACTGTATTTGAGGTACTTTGGACGTCAGAAAGAGAGGCATTGGTTATCTCCACTAATTCTGTGTGATTTCCATGTTTTGTAACACTTATCTCTTAACTAGGAGATAGTTCGCTTTTCACAGTGCTATATTGGTCACTTCCTCACAGTTTGTGTTGCGTTAGAAAACTGCCAACTGATTTTTTTTCTTTTTTTGTCTTTGGATTATGGAAGGAGAGAAGTCTTAGATTGCTGATGTCATAGTACCTCTGAGTGTAATTGTGAGACATCTCTTTCAAAGGTTAAAATATATTTTTCATAACCTTTAAAAGTACTATTGACTTTCCAGTTTTGTCTGGTCTGGAGGAGATTTCTCAAGTTTCAGTACTATTGAAATTTGGGGCTGGATAATTGTTTTGCAGGACTGTCTTGTGCATTATAAGGAGTTTAGCAGCATCCGTGGCCTCTACCCACTAGATCCTAGTAGCATCCCCACACCCAGTTATGACAGCCTAAAATGTCCCGATATTGCTAAATAGCCCTTGTAGGGCAAAGTCCCCCAAAGCCACCTCCACCTTCTATTCTTAGCCACCTCACTTATTTTCCTTTTGTCCTCACTTTTAGAATCAAATGAGAGAGTATTGCCAGCATTAAAAAAAAAAACACACACACACACAGAGGGAGAGGCAGAGAAAGAGAGAGAGTATGGAGTAGGATAGCGTCAAAAATATCCGAGTGGAGTGCATGGAGTAAGGGTAACTGATCTGTAAAATGGTTTTTCTCTACAGGCTCACAATATAAAATATATATTCCTTACTGTGGATCATGGCCAAAAATGTCTTACAGCTTTACTCCCTTATATAATAATTTTGTGATTCACTTGATGCTAGTGTTTCCTGCCTTCCATCCACCCCCATCTTCTTCCTGACCTGGAAAAGTTCTAAAGATGATGTTCAGTGGCTAATTGATGTATTGTAAACACAATACGTTTTCTTATTTGATATGTTATAATGTTAGTATTATAATGCAACATATTTTTCTTGATTACATAGTCATGTTGTCAATCACTTGCCCAACTCACAAAATTCAGATTGTTTTTTTTTTTTTTTTAAAGAACAGTGAGATCATTGTGAAGAGTTTGAGTTTCCTCTGTCTTTTTCAGGTTCTAACCTGACCTATTTGACTTGGTTGTTGCAAGTCTCTTTTATTTCTTTGTAAAATCTTGAGGGACTGGGCTGGTAAATGTTAGCATACATGTGTATGACAGTCTTTTAAGTTATAAATTATGAAAATGTTTGATTCAATTATTAGACTCTTGAAAGTAGCACATCCTTTAACCTATTTTTGGGAAGAAGTGAGTGGAGATGTAAAGGTGGAGCAAACTGGAGAACAGACCCAGAGCAGGAAAAAGGGAAGATAGACTGCAAACCTCCAGGTACAAGCATGAGTCTTAAAGTATTAAAAACAAACTCTAAAGATATCAGCTTTATATATGTCTAGTTTGAATGTCAGTATCAACAGTGAAATTTATCCCCTTGTATAATCTTGTTTCTTATAATTTTTAAGTAATTAATTAACTGTATAAATTAAGTTACTGCTTTTAAAGAAAATAGGCTATGGAAGTAATAGCCAATATGCATTGGAAATTCGAAGAATATGTTGATTTATGTTATTTGAGACCAATTAAACATGTAAGGAAATCTGAACCAAATGGACTAAAAAAATTAGAGTAAGTTGTAATAATGGGAATATTTAAAAAAGTTTTTTAGTTAGCTATTTTATTACTAAGACTTTTACAAGTAAAAATTTAAAGGTCAAAGACGGATTACTTTCTTGTATATACACTCCATCTGTTGATAAAATAATTTTATATGAATAATTATTTCAATTGTAACATGTGTCTTAGGGCTTCACTATGGAATAAAAAGAACTCAATTGTATCAAAGTTACATGGGTATAATTAATCACTGTTTCTATATTAGGCAACATGAAATAATTTCATCAAACTTTTTAACCAGATGAGAAATCAAGTTGTAAATACATATTATGAAGCTGATCTCAGACTTGAAATTATATAACATAAATATAAACAGATTAAGAAATTAAACTAGCTGAAAGTTAGTTTGTAAAGTGAATAACCAGAAGAGGAGAACTTTTTTGTTTCCTGATACATTGTAGCACATGAAATGCTTAACATGGTAATTCTTTCTCTTTGCAAAAATATTACCTTGTTAATTATAGATGAAACATTATGTTAAGCATTTGCCTAAAGGAAAAAAAGATTATTTTTAATGGAAAATATAACACTCAAGGTATTAAGAAAATTATCATACAAATTTCAGTTTGTGGGATATTTGAGAGGGTGCTTAGCTAGTTAAGTGAAAATTTAAAAGCAAAATTAAATTATAGACTACTTGTTTAAGTTAGTTTGGAATATAGAAGTCTTTTTTAAGTTGGATTAGAACTCAGTAGGTGATGCCTAGATATTGATATTTAGTAGCTTAAAAAACTAATGATGGGGGCACCTGGGTGGCTCATTCAGTTAAGCGTCAGATTTCGGCCCAGGGCATGATCTCACAGCTCGTGATTTTGAGCCCCGCGTCAGGCTCTGTGCTGACAGCTCAGAGCCTGGAGCCTGCTTTGGATTCTATGTCTCTCTATCTCTCTGCCCCTCCCCTGCTTACGCTCTGTCTGTCTTTGTCAAAAATAAATAAACATTAAAAATTTTAAAAAAAGAAGCTGACGATGAATGAGGCACCTGGATGGCTCAGTCGGTTGAACATCTGACTTCAACTCAGGCCATGATCTCAGGGTTCATGGTTTTCAACCCCATGTCAGGCTCTGTGCTGACAGCTCAGAGCCTGGAGCCTGCTTTGGATTCTGTGTCTCCCTCTCTCTGCCCCTCCCTCGCTTGCACTCTGTCTCTCTCTCAAAAAATAAACATTTAAAAAAGCTTTTTAAAAACCTGATGATGACATATATTCAGTAGATAGAAAAATATAAAGTTTTGTGAAAAACAAATTATTAATTGATACGTATAACAGAACAAACACCTTTAGTGGTGTTACAAATGCTGCATAAGCCAATTATATTTGAGTTCAAAAAGCATTGAAATAGCATAAAAGTTGGGTCTACGACTAATTCAATATTTCAAGCAGTATTCAATAAATTCATTCATTAATTCTTTATTTGATTCAACTAGGATATATTAAATGTCAATAATCTACAGTACTAGAATATGTAACACGAACTATGAAAGTATTTTTATGACCCTAGAATTGCTTTTTCGTGGAACACGAGGAAGAACTTGTGCTGTAAATTTGACTGCATTTATGTTAGCTGGGTGATCCAAGAAAATTATACATGGGTGGGGATTTTGTTTTTGTTACCTCGTGCTAGAAGCTATCTGTTTTCCTTTCTGGGATATATCCCTGAGAAGAGCTTTTTCAGGACATATTTGGGATATGTTTCAAAGCAGAAGCATAGCTCAAATTATTGCCATATATAACCCTATTCTCCCTGGAAAGAGCTTATCTGCCTCTTTCTATGAGGCTTAGCTTTGTTAAGAACTCTTTCAGAAGTGATTAAAGTGAGCCTGACATAATAAAGTTCACATATGGATTCCTGCTGTATAAGACTGATGTTAGTTTTATTAACAGAGGACCTGATAAAATATAGGTAAAGGTTTAATTTCATAGGAATATAAGATGCTCCTGATACTTTTATACAAATCTTGAAATAATAATCATAAATAATTCATGGAATGGAGTGTTGCATAAAATAGTAGGATTTATGAAAATCACAAACTTTAATGGATGACTAAGACAATAAGAACAATTTAGACTATATGTAACAAGAAGGACATCAAGATAAGGAATTGGCTAAAAGAGAATAAAAGGTTAAAATTGTGGGTTAAGTTTAATAGATATGAATGAAATACTTTCCAGTCTCTTCAAACCAAAAGTATTTTACATTTCATAAATGTAAATATAAAATGATCATATTTTACAAAAGAGTACACGTATTCAGAAGTGTGTGTGTGTGTGTGTGTGTGTGTGGACGTGCACACACACATGCATGCATGTGCAGTGTCAAAAGAGCAGACTGAGTTCTACATTTTATTCTTTAAAATTTTTTATTTACTTTTGAGAGAGAGAGACAGCACACGCCAGGGAGGGGCAGAGAGAGAGACACACACACACACAGAATCTGAAGCAGGCTCCAGACTGAGCTGTCAGCACAGATCCTAACATGGGGCTAGAACTCACAAACCGTGAGATCATGACCTGAGCTGAAGTTGGAAGCTTAGCCAATTGAACTACTCAGGTGCCCCTAAATTTTATTCTTAGAGATGATTCTGTAAGCTACTTTATTTCAGCACATCCTGTACATGTTGAGAATTTTTTAAAGAAAAAATTTATTTCCCATAGGACTACTAACCTGTGCTTTTTTTTTTTTTTTTTTTTTTTTAATTTACTCTGTTTTTATTTCAGTGTATGTATCCATAGAAGATACAGACTATTTAAAAATCCAACCCCGGAGCACCTGGGTGGCTCAGTCGGTTGAGCCTCCGACTTCGGCTCAGGTCATGATCTCGCGGTTCGTGGGTTCGAGACCCACATCAGGCTCTGTGCTGACAGCTCAGAGCCTGAGCCTGGTTCAGAGTCTGTGTCTCCCTCTCTCTCTGCCCCTCCCCTGCTCACGCTCTCTCTCTCTCTCTCTCTCTCTTTCTCTCTCTCTCTCTCAATAACAAAAAAATTAAAAAAATAACAAAATAATAAAAAAAACAATTTATTTTATTTAACAAAATAAATAGTTAAAAAATTTTTTAAAAATCCAACCACAATATAATTATCACACTTTAAATATTCTAAGTATGAAATATCCACACAATGTGCACATTTCTCCACTTATAATTTTTAAATTTTATTTATTTTTTAAATTTACATCCACGTTAGCATATAGTGCAACACTGATTTCAGGAGTAGATTCCTTAGTGTCCCTTATAACCTGTGCTTATGGAAGATACCTAGGGTTTGGGGTGCTTGGGTGACTCCAACGGTTAAGCTTCTAACTCTTGATCTCAGCTCTGGTCTTGACCTCAGACTGGTGAGTTCAAGGCCTGTGTTGGCTCCTTGCTTGGTGTGCAGTCTACTTTAAAAAAAAAAAAAGATACTTAGGGTTTAATTAACCTGGAATTTGTGTCTCTTATCCTATTCTTGAGATGGTAGCAGAGGGTGACTCTCCAAATTTTACGAAGGAAACAGAAAATATGTGGTTCTAAATTTTTTTAATTTTTTTTCTTTTTAAAGTTTATTTATTTTGAGAGGGGGCGTGGGGCAGAGAGAGAATTCCAAGCAAGTTCTGTGCTGTCAGTGCAGAATCCCATGCAGGGCTTGAACTCACAAACTTTGAGATCCTGACCTGCGCTGATATTAAGAGTCAGATGCTTACCTGACTGAGCCACCCAGCTACCCTGTATTTTTCAGTGATTGAATTGTCATTTCTTTTCTTTTACATTTTTATTTCTCTATTGAGAGTTCCTATTTATTGAGTCATTGTCATCATTATCTTGTGTTTCTTTGACATGGTTTTTTTTAAACATTTTTAATAGCTGCTTTAAAATCTTTATAATAGCTGTTAAATCCAACATCTGGCTTCAGTAAGAATTAGTTTCTTTGCCCTTTTTTCCTGGTTATGAGTCACATTTTCCTCTTTCTTTGCATGTCTCATATTTTTGGTTCAAAACTAGACATTTAAATGATGTGTTGTAATAGCTCTGATTTCTTATTCATTTTCCTGAGGATTGTCTTGACTTTCTTTTCTTTTCTTTTTTCTTTTTAAATCTGTCCCCACTGTGGTATATATTCACTAATCTCCCTCCTCAGTTTTACTCAAGTGTGTGTGTGTGTGTGTGTGTGTGTGTATGCATGTGTGTGTATCTACCTTCCTATAGGTCATTCTTGTGTCTGCATAGCCTAGTTGTTAGCCAAAGATTTGGGTAGAAGTCATGCTTAAGTATTTTGAGTTTGTAAAGCTTCTATCTTTTGGCAATCAGTCTGTATAGTGTGGGGACACATTCAAAGTTGAGCCAGTTCTCAAGTCACTCTTAGGTTTTACTTACTACCAGGCTCTTTGGGCATCTCCCTGAACATGATATAGTTTCCTAGTCAGGCTGAAAGTGTGTAGAGTTTTTCTAGCTTTTCTCTATGGGTTTCTCAATTCCACTGTCTCCCTGTACCATTTCTGTTTGGTTTGCCATTTACCCTACAGGACTACAGTCTTAGGCTAGCAAAACTGCTCGTTTTCTGTTTGTTTCCTATTGAGGTTGCCTCTTCTGGCTGACAGAGCCATGGGTTTTCATTCCCACCCCAACTCAAGTAGAAAAGGTGTGGTAGCAGAGCTTCTGGTTTTGCCAGACAGCTCCCCACTTAGACCCCTTCTTTTGTATGTACTATGCCAGAAGAGAGTTCTGGGAACAATCCCAGGTAAGAAGGTAACAGGCTTCTGTTGTTATTATCTGAACTTCCAGAAGTTTTTCACAATGTTTTATGTGTCTTTGATTTCCACAGCCATGAAATTCTTGCTTTTAATAATTTCATCTTGGCTTGTACTTGGTTTTTGTGAAGAGAACTAGTTAATACTTCATGCCACAGGGCTCCTCCTTTCTCATGATTTTGTGAGTGTGGAATTCAGACAGCATTCAGTTGGGTAATTTTTCTTCTTATTGAGTTTAATTGGGAGCATTTCATTGGTAGGAAGGGCTGTTCTGGAGGATTCAAGGTGCCTTTGCTTATATATCTGGCACCTTGGCAGGTATGGTTGGAAGACTGCTCAGCTGGCATTCTGAATCAGTGCACCTACATCTGGCCTCTTCAACATAGCAGTTTCTTTTTGTTTTATGTTTATTTATTTTTTGAGACAGAGAGAGAGAGACAATGTGAGCAGGTGAGGAGCAGAGAGAGAGGAAGACACAGAATCTGAAGCAGGCTCAAGGCTTTGAGCTGTCAGCGCAGAGCCCGACACGGGCCTCGAACTCATGAACCATGAGATCATGACCTGAATCGAAGTCAGATGCCTACCAACTGAGCCATCCAGGTGCCCCTCAACATAGCAGTTTCTAGTTGGACTTTTTATATGGTGGCCCAGGACTTACAGAGATACACTTACAAAATACTACTTATTTTGATGTAGCTTTAAAGTCATGCAGCATCGTTCTCGCCATATTCTATTGGTTACAAATAAGTCACAGTACATATACTGGGAGAAGTCTACAGTAGGGCATGAACACTCTGAGACATAGTTCACTGAGGGACCATCCTTGGAGTCTAGCTACCATAAGGGCTTTAATGTGTGACACACAGATTTTTGTGTGTGTGTGCTCATTCCCATGAGTTTATTCACAGGCCTCTTCTCTAGACATCATTTTCCCCAATCTTTCAATTTTTATTCTTTCTAGGCTTCTGACCAAATAGCCAAGCCATTAGCACAAGTTTCTGTATCCATATATATTCTTACCCGTGGCACTTCTCTTTCTACCAACATGGATGACCAGAACACAATCTAAAGCCCTGTGTGTTCAAAGGATTTTCCTCAGTGATGTCTTCAAGACCACGCCTGAGTGGGACAGCAGCAGCTGGCTGGTATACACATATTTAGCTGACCTATCTATGAATTAGGCATAACTTTTGTCTCTTTTTTCTGCCATCATAATGGCCCCTTATATGGCCATACATGTGAGCTGAGGAAGAAATCCTAATAGAATACTAATAGTCGGTATATAAGTCTGGGTTGTCTGCACAGGCAGTTTACTTATATCCCCTGGCCCTACGTATGCTCAAACATGGATGCGTCATTTCTGTCTTATAGTGGATTGTTGTTTGGCATGTCCAACTTTTGATTTGTTGATCCCGACAGACCTTAGCTTATGTTGGGTACTTCTGGCTGTTTGGTCACTTGATCAGATCCTTGTCCCTCTCAAGACCAGGAGCATACCAGGCGTGGTTTTTCAGTGTAATTCTACTCTGCAGGCTGCATGGTCTTGATCCATAAACCTAGGAGCGTACATCCTGATTCCCCTATTGAGGCTTGCCATAAATTTCATGTCATCTTTTCCCAACATTGATGCTTCTAATCACACACACATCTATTGCATCATATGGCCCAAGTGTCAGGGCTCCTTGCACTATGGTCTGAACTTAATATGGAGCTGGTTCTTGCTCTGGGTTCCATTTGAAGCCAACAACCTTCCATAATTCTCGGTAAATGAATCAAACAGTATTCCCCAGTGTGAAGTATGTTGCCTTCAGAATTCACAGACTGTCTACCAGGCATTGTGCTTTTTCTCTCATTGGTGGTAGGCGCAAGATAGAGGAAATTTTCTTTTGCTTTGTTGGGGGGGGGGAGTGATTTCATGCCCATGACCATTGCGTCCCTAAATATTTCTCTCATGTTATGGGCTCCTGAATCTTTGGAGGACTTCTCTTCCACCCTCTGGAGAACAAGCTCTTCAATAAAATTGCCACTACTTTCTCACTGATACAGTGAACTAATATGATGTTCTGTGAAGTGTCCCTATGGCCTGGGTCTTTGGGGGCTATACTATGATAGAGGACAGTAGAATTAGTATAAACTTGGGGAAGACTGTCAATATGTATTCTTTTCCACCCCAGGAATATGTGAATGATTCCAGTCTTTCTTGATAGGGACGGGAAAAAACACATTTGCCAGTTCAGGGGCTTCGTATCATATACTTGAGTCCATATTAATTGTCTCTAGAAGGATACCACATTGGCATAGCAACCTCAACTGGGGCTATGACTTTGTTGAGTTTACAGTACTCCACTGTCATTTTCCAGGATGTGTTGATGCATCTGTTTTTTTTTTTTTAGGTGCCACCCTCGTAAATTAAAGGGAGGATATAATGTGAACCATCATGTTTGAATCCTTAGTTTTTAGTTTACTTCTTGGTGGTTGGGGAGGGCATTTTCAGGGGCTTTCACATGACTTTTCCCAATTGATAGTTCTTAACCCCACAGGCCGAGGGACATTAGTTCTTACAAGACCAAGTCTGTCCCCTTGGGGACTGCTGCAATTACTACTATAACAGCTGGATGACTTGATAACAGCAACTGTGAGGGAATAGGGGCAGAAAGAGTAGGAAAGGAGAAGTTAAATTGTGGACAGGTGCTTCAGCTAAACCCACAGGATTTTGAAGCTGGGGTAGATCTTCACAGATGAGCTAATTGATGAAGGGGGCAGAAGGGCTGGACATGGCTACCCCCCGGGGAGGAAACATGACTTTGGGCAAAGTGGGTTTTGGTCTGAGTGTATTTCTTGGGTGAAGGACTCAGCCATAAGTAGTGAGCACGCAACACTTGGGGCAGCTTGAGGAATGAGTATAATTATGGATGGTATACAACAGCATTCAATAACATTTTCTTCTCAAAATTGTCCCCGTATTTTTCAAGAGGGATATAACAGTTCTAAGCATCCCTTACTCATATGACCTTTTGAAACGGAGGGAAATTTTTAGAGGTCTCCTCTGTAGACTTCTTATATATATATATTTTGGGATATGTGTGTGCGCCATTATTGCTACTCATGCAAGATTCCAACTAATCACTGACAATAGAGTTAGAATTATCAAGGTTGGCTTAGCGTTCACACTTGTAAGGGGATAGGAAATGACTGTTGGATAAATAACCAATGAGGTCTGCCAGAGATATTCATTGTAAGGATTATAACGGTGCAAAACTGGAAACAATTCAGATGTCCTAAAATAGTGTGATTGAGCAGGCTTGCACTTGTGAGAACCAGTTGTATGCAACCTCTTCTCCACTCCACATTCAATGACATAGTGTTGGTAGCTCAAAATTAGCTGAAGTGGAAGGAGTTGCACATAGACAAATGTTACAAAACAGGGCCTGTTTTTGTCCCAGAAAACTGGTAGTTAATTAATCACCATACCACTGATATCTATTTGAAGTTTTGATAACCTTTGGAGACTATGGTAACACGGAAAATTGTCCAGGATATATTGTAAACTATTTTAGAAGCTCAACTGAAAGTTATATCTGCTGTGTTAAAATGACTTTTGCATATAGAACTGGAAAGAAATAAGGATAAATTAGAAGTTTTATTTGTTGGAGCAATAGTTCATAGGAAAAATTTGATGTAGAATTTCATTAGCATGACTATAATGTCTATATAATAAACATGAAAAAAGGGAGCTCTGTTGATTAAATTGTCTTACTGTATTCCATTTTTAGTGATCATCTTCCTGCCCCATATACTCTCAGGGTACATATCAAAAATATTATACTATAATCTTATGTACTAACTAGGTCATGCTTACTGCCTAAAACATGTAAAAGACTATATTTACTTTATAACAGCATTCTTTTCTCTGTAACATTTTTCTTACAACTCCATCAAATTTCTAAGGTGTTGAATTTTATGTTTTATGTCTCATCTTCCCTCATACTTGATTTAAATCAGATAAAATTAAACTAGTCATTCATTTATTATATTCTTTTGATATGTTATGGCTTATGCAGATCATATAACTTCGCAGGATATTTTACAGGTTGGTAATGAGTATTGAACATGGTAGCAGGCTTTTCAGGAAATTCTAAGACTAACATTGATATGGAAGCTAATAGGACAATATTTTATTCCTTAAGAAAACTGTCAACAGGCTGCTTAAATGAATACTTATCCAAACATTTTTTGAAATGTTGATGTCAAAGTATATCAGGTAGTCTCCTAATTGATTTTTTTTCTGTCACATGCAATGCCACTCTATATAAAAGAGGAATTTCATTATATTATGAAATGGTCATTAGCACAAAATTAAGTTTTCAAAAGAAAACTTTCCATCTCCAAAAGGTAACCAACAAAAATGAATTAAGATTCCAGATTCAAATATTAGCTTGCCAATATGTAAACTAATAAATGTTTTTTTGGTATGCCAAATGAAAACTTTCCCTTCTCTGCATATTTATTAAGAAGTCAAATGGATGCATTTGTAATGCTCGTATTACCAAACTACCATATTGGATTACATTTATCTATGGTGAAAAAGTGTTTAATAACATCTTTCAAACAAGACAATGTTCATTTTGAACTATAGGTTAAGCAAGTATATTGAAACATAGATGAGATGTTCTGACCATAGTTTAATTTCTATCTCATAATTGAAAAGGTTGACAATCACTTTGACAGAATTATCCAAATGAAATAGTGAACAAAAAAACACACTAAATGCAGACTAAATAGTCTTCACCTAATTTATTTTGAGTCACCTGGAATTGTTTCTGTAACTTAATTATACTTAGCTATGTTCTGAAAAAATTCTTGTCCTTGCACTTTATTATTTTATTACCTATATCTGAAATTGGTTCAGTAATTATAGTTTTCAGATGCCCTGCACCATACTCTCTCTCTGCTCTCTTTGTCTCTGTCTCTCTGCCTCCTGCTATTTTCCCTCCTGTTCTCCTGGTCTTTTCTCTTTCTGCTTCTCTGTTGCCTATATTCCCATTTCATGGACTTAATGTTTTGTATGGTGTCTTCTTTCAATATTTATTATTTTTTAGGTATGCTAGTAAATTGCATATTGCTTTATTTAATCCAGCCCTCATTTGAAAGATAAGTCTATTTTATATAGACCACATATTAAGGAACAGGTTCTATTAATGAAACACTTCTAATATTAGAAAATTAGAAAGGCTAGTTTAGGCATTTTCTGTTTAGTGTTAGGCTACCTTGACAACTACAGAGAAAAGGGATAATATGTTATACAACCTAATGCCTATTTGCCTCTCTTGCCCCTGAAAATTCCCTTTTAGTAGACTTTATATTGAAATTAAGATTATATTTAAATTTTAAATTTAAATATGAATTTCCCCAAGATGCAAGATATTTCGAGAGCACCCTGTACACGTGTGCTAACTTGACACACAAGTTATGTTAGCTAATTTGACAATAAATTATATTAAAAAGAACTTTTACCATAAAAATTTTTCACATCACCTTCATTACTTCACATTCTTTTAATTATATTAAGTAGCTAATTGCAAGTATATAATGTCACTGGATATTATGTTTGATTTTACATGTTATTTCTTAGTAATAGCCTTGACTGCATTAGCTATTGAAAAACTTTTAAACCTGTTCAGAAAAAAAGTATAACACACTATTTAGTTCTATGAATTATACCTATCAACACATTAAAATGTATTATTATCTTATTATGGAAACATTTAGGAAACCATACTTAATATTTTTTATATAAAGTTATTGAATTTTATTCTATTTTGTAGTGGCTTCCAGTTGTTAAAAATTGTATAAGTATGATTTTGAAAATCATCATAAGAATAAAGACCCAAATCAAATAATTAATATTCACATTGTAAATGCCATGTAAAGATTTGCAGAAGGGAAAGGAAAATTAGAATTAATCCTCATGTAAGAAGTCATTAAAGAGATAACTATTAGGTTTCAGATATAAGAATCTAGTTTAGGGGCACTTGACTGGTTCAGTTGATCGAACAGGCGACTCTTGATCTCAGGGTTTTGAGTTCAAGCCCCATGTTGGGTGTAGAGCTTAGGTTAAAAAAAAAAAAGAAGTTAGTTTAATATAGAATATATAGTGTTGCTAGAAGAAAATGAATCTGCTTAACCCTCAGTGAAACAACCATTGTGATGTCAATACTCTTGCAAACCCAGATTTCAAATTCTGTTTATTTACTCCATGCTTATTGCACTGATGCTGTGCTAAGTGCTATGCATAAGATCAACATAGCATGAGCCTTGGGAGAAAAGCATGTAAGCAAACAAGAGCAATAAAATATGATGGGTATGAAAACAGTTAAATATAGAACACAGATGTAATTCAGAGGCGGAAGAGATAATTCTACCTTGACTTATCAGGGAGGACTTTGTAGAGGAGGTGCCATGTGCATTGGGTTTTGAAGGTTAAATAGAATTTTCCAAAACAAGGTATGGGATGCAGATAGGTGGTGATTCTCCACAATGGAATATAAGCATTGTGTCAGTAGGAACAACTTTTATGGAATACTTATTATTTGCCAGACAGTGCTTAGCACAGAGGGGAGGAGGAAATATACAATGATAAAAAAGACACTTTTCCATTCTTCAAGAAATTTATAAATTGAGAAATTTTTGAAATTAGTCTTTATAAGCCATATATTATAATATTTTGCATTTCAATGGACTTGTTCTATAGATACATATTTTTTTTTCTTTTCATAAAGTCAGTGATGTCACCTTTCTTCTAAAACAATGAGTGACTGAATTAGGAAAGTTGTACTCTGATACCAGATTGCCTGGTTTAAAATCCCAGTTCCTTGAGGAGTTTTGTTTTGTTTTGTTTCTTTTTAACTTATTTGTACCTCATTTGCCACATCTGTAAATGTGTTATAATAATAGCATCTACTCCACATGGTTGTTATAAAGGTTAAATGGATTAATGTTATATATTTTAACAAAAATAATGCCGTGCTAAAAATACTGTTCTGAAATATGCTTTTCTGACATAGTAATATCATCATTCATTTAACCTGTCAGCCTGATTCCTTGTAAACATTTCCCAATAATTCCTATTTGACATACATTTTCCCTAGACATTTTCTGTTATGAAGAATGCCAAAATGATTGTTGTCACAATTACTTAACTATTCTATACTTCAAGTTCTGATAGACCCCTATATGTCTACAGCCAACAATTAATTTATCAAGGTTTTGAAGCCCTGTCAATAAAGAGACCATTTACTTAAAATGGTTAATACTGTTCTTACATTTTAACTAGAAGGTTAAAGTTTAAACTACGTTTTCTATTATCAAGAAATAGAGAAGTACTATCTCAACTGTATTCATTTGGATATGTTTGGGAGAGTTAAATATATGATGTTTGGAATGAAAGAAAAACAAGGAAAACAAAAGTAATTTATAAGCTATAGAGGAGCTGGTATGGTTGGTAGATTTATTAGTTACCCCGTTTTTTTATGGAGAGGCAGAAAGAGCAATGGATTGAAGATACAGGTGCTATTCTAGTCACTGCCAGTGACCCCACTGTAATCTTAGGAAGGTAATTTAATTTTCTGGGCTTCAATTTTCTCTCTAAAATGAGGAAAATAGAGTAATTCAATATTTTAAAAACTGTGTTCAATGAAGCACCAGATATCTATGCTAATGTTTCAAGAACTACTGAAGAGGATATGAGGGCATGTCCAAATGGATGGGCATCTGAATATTCCACTTTGTTTCAACCAAGTTTTGTTCTTAACCAGTTGTATATTTGGGGGGGGGTTGTTAAGAAGGAGGCTCCATTGCATAAAGAAGTGTGAAAATGACTAGACTCATTATTTTAATTCATTAGTCAATTTATTCAGTTAATGTTTATGTTCCAGGCACCACAATGTATGGCAGAGTCTATATATGGTTTTAGAGTAAAAACCATTGTTCTTGCAATGACTTACAGAGCCCTGCATGATCTGACCTCTTGTCCCCCCCTTTTTTTAAATGGGGATTACGGGGGGGACAAGAGGTCAGATCATGCAGGGCTCTGTAAGTCATTGCAAGAACTTTGGTTTTTACTCTAAGTGACATGAGAAGCCATTGGAAAGTTCTGAGTAATAAATGACTTGTTATGATTTACCTTTTGAGGAGGTATCTCTCTTGACGCTGTATTGAAAATGGAATGGAGAGGAACAAAGATGGTGTGTAGGGAGAAGAGTGAGGAGGCTAATCCAATACATAATGGGAGATGGCAGTTGTACCAAGTTAGTAGTATTGGGGCTGAAGAGAGGTAGTTGGATTTTGGATATATTTTGAAAATATAGCTACCAGACTTTTCTGATGGTTTAGAGGTGGGTCATGAAAGTAAAAGAGATGTGGGTGAAGGATGACCGCAAATATTTTTGTCTGAGGACGTGGAAGGAAGGACTTTCTATTAAATAACATAAGGGAACCGTGACAAACACAGATTTTGTTTTTGTAGGGGCATGGGGTAGGTTCAGGGATTCAGTTTTGTACATATTAATCTTGATTTTCCTGTTAGATATCCAAGTGGAAATGATGAGTCAGATATTGGCTATGCTAATCTTGAACTCACTGGCATGGTTTGGTTTAGATACATAAATGTGGAAGTCATCAATATGATACAGGGTGGCTGGGTCCAAGGACACAGAGAGGGGTCCCCCAAGACCAGCCAAGAGGGTCCCTGGCTTGATGTAGGATGAGAAGAAATGAAAGCAGAGTTTATTAAAGATGTATAAAGAGTATAGGTATGGACAGAGCATTTGGGAGACTCAAAAAGGAAAGAAGATTGAGTCATGTCTTTGCTTGGAGCCTGGAGTGTTTATTTCGGGACAGTGGTCTGGGGCACTTGTCTTCTCAGTAATCCAGGAACAAAGAGTGTTTAGGTGTTTTCCATAGTCACTTATGCCCTGGAGCCAGGGGTCTTGATGAGTCAGTGGTCTTGGAAAACCTTCAGGACAACCCCACCCAGTCACTCCTTAGATGTTATCTGTTGTGCTGGAAGACTCCAAAGAAATAATTAACTCCTTGGCCTTTACAAGGAGGACATATATTATCTGTTCTACAATGCCTGGGTAAGTTGGGGGTGTAGGTCCTAGCAAAAATAGAAGCAGGAAAAGCAGCAGACAAAAAGCAGTTTTTCCTGGGGTCCCTTTAGTTTCCCTGTCTCAAATATATGTATAATATTTAAAACCATGCAACTGAAAGAGACTGCTGATGGAGTATTTCTAGGAAAAAGAAGAGTTCGCAGGATTAATTCCTGGAAAACTCCCACAATTAGAAGGGAATGAGGAAAAATCAGCAAAGGAAGTTGAGAATAACTGGTCAGGGAAGTAGAAGAAAACCAGGTGGAAAGTGGTATCTCAAAATCCTACTGAAGAAAGCATTCCAAGAAATGTTGACAGTATCAGTTGCTGTTTAGGAGTCCAGGATTGATCATTAACTGTTTAGGAGTCCAGGATTGATCATTAACCACTAGGTTTAGCAATGCAGGAACAGGTTGCTGGTGTTGATGACCTTGACAGGAGCACTTTTAGTGGAGTGATGGGGTTAGAAGTCTGAAGTGGGCTCAAGAAAAAAATGGGAAGGAAGGAGTTGGAAATAGTGGAGATAGCTCTTTGGGGGAGTTTTGCTGTGAACAGAAGCAATAACAGTGAGAAAGAATGGTAGCTGGAGAGTGAGGAAGTTTTTTTTTTTTTTTAAAAGATGAGAGATAAGATGGTTCTGATGGGGGTGATCATATAGAGGAAAAATTTGATGATACAGGACAGAGAAAGGACAGTTGTTAGAGCCTTATCCTTAGATAATGAAAGATGTGATTTAGTGTACTAGTAAGTAGGATGCCTTGCTAAAAAAGCAAGGATAATTTGTTCATAATCACTGGAAGGAGGGGTAAGCTGTATGAAAGCAGGTGTCTGTAGGTTAAAAATGTGATTGGTTCTGCAAGTGTGGAATGTCTCATTTGATTATCTTTTCTGGAAGTAAAAAAGGTAACAGGACAATTGTCTGTCAAGCAGGATTGGTGGAGATGGCTACTATGGATAGAGAAAATGTGGAATTCTTATCTAGGAGAGTGGAAAAGAGAATAAGCTAAGGAAATGTAGTATAATCACCTGGAAGAAATACAAACTGACCTGGAATTAGTGGTTTTACATTTTCATGGAGGCTAGTTTGTGTGGTTTTGTGTGTGTGTGTGTGTGTGTGTGTGTGTGTGTGTGTTTTCCCTAGATATATTCATCTACCTGGGTCAAAATATGGATGTCTTAGTCCATTTGGGCTGCTATAAGAAAATACCACAGTTTGGATAGCTTATAAGCCATAGAACTTTATTTCTCACAGTTCTAGAGGCTGGAAGTCGGAAATCAGGGTATGAGCATCGTTAGACACAACCTCTTCCAGGTTGTATACTTCTTGTTTCTTATTCACTGGGCAGAAGGGGGCAAGCTAGTTCTCTGGGGTCTCTTTGTAAGGGTACCAAATTTCAATCATGGTGGCTCCACCCTTATGACCCAATCACCTTCAAAAGGCCCCACCTCCTAATACTATTATCATGGGGGTTATGATATCAACATATGAATTTGGGGGTGGGGGTTGAGGGGACACAAACATTTAGACTAGCTTATGGAGTAAATAGCAAACTGAATTGAACTAGTGTCTTGGTTTTGCAAAGTGAGTACCAGAAAGGAGATAGAGCATAGGAATTTATAGTATTTGCAAGTGTGTGCAAATGGAATTTAAACTTTGTTTGGGGGTAGTGGGGGAGAAGTGTGGGGGGTTTAAGAGAGGTAAGGAAAAGTAAAAAAAAAAAAAAGTTGGTGTCATCTATGGTTTGTAAGTCTCAGTGTGTTAGAAAGTTATTTAAATTAGGATACTGGAGAGAATGAGCTTCTTAATTGTTTTGTTGTTGTTGTTTGTTTTTCCTGTTAGACTGTACGTAACCTTATTGAAGGTAGGGATCTTGTCTATGTCCTTTCTTAAGTTTCCCAGAAATTAGCTTGAGATCTGGCACCTGGTAGGCTCTCAACAAAAATTTTTTGAATAAATGGGTGACTATATGGAACAATGAGTCAGTGAATGGATGAAACAACGTCTTTATGATTTCTCTTTGTGCCACCATTGTATGATTTATGTCAGTTATATCTTAGCTTAAAAAAATATTTTGCTTTGGTTATGAAGCTCAGAGTGCGTACATGATATTAAATAAAACAAATGAAAAAGCTATTAAGTAAAAAAAGTAAAATTAAAACTATTTATAAAAACAACGTGAAAACAATAAATAAGTAGATTTCACATAGACTTATGAAAGCACGTTCTTATGAACCTACTTTCCTGATTATGAGAGATTCAAGTTACCTCAATTCAAATTAAATTAATATATCCCAAATGATAAGAGGAATACTTACTGAAACTCAAATAATGGATTTTTAAATAGTTTTTATTCCTGCTTACTGGCATTAATTTTATTTTTAACCACTTTTAGGTAGCTCCTTAAAATTGTTTAAAATCCATTGCAAAGTAATTACTTAATCAAGAGTTATTTTTAATATCACATATAATTAGAGTCTGATTGAGATTATGTGACCTTTGAGTTGCTGAATAGAATCAAATCTGTAAGATAATAATTCCATAGAATTTATTTTTAGCACAGAATTTAAGAATGTGAATTTTGGAGACAGACTACATGGATTTTTAATCCTGGCTCTATTATAGCCTTTATTAGGCTTGATCTTGGGCAAATTCTTTGAACCTCTCAATTGTACTTTTCTCACCGGCAAAATATAACACTGTTATCTAGTTTAAATGGTTTTTGTGAGGGTTAAGAATCATGTAGAGTGTATGTTCCAGTAACTACAAATAACACCAAAGCTGAGTGGCATAAAACAACCATTTAATTTGCTCATGGCATCTGTGGGTCTAGAATTTCAACAGGACTAACAAAGACTACTTATCGCTAGTCTGGGACCTAAGCCGTGGGTGGCGGGTGGAGGGGGGCTGGAACACCTGAGCCTTCTCAGGTATTTCTCTCTTCATGTGATCTCCCTAGCAAAGCCTTAAGGAAATATATTTCTTATATATGGGTTCACAGCTCCCAAAGCATATGTCCCAAGAGAATGTTAGAAGGAAACCATGCTGTCCTTTTAAACCTAGCGTTTTAGTTTTTCTCTCTTGGTAATATGTAAAGCAATCAATGTTATCTCACATCTGATGAAATTAGTTATGTGAGTTGATAGTAAAGATCAACAATTCCCTAACCTTGTTTCCAGTATGAAACATAATTCATATTCAGGTCATATTCCTTTCCTAGCGATACGGCTAATTTCTAATTTCTTGCATAGCTTTACTCCTCTCCTTTCTTTCTCATTAAAGAAATTGAGATAGACATTAGCACAGATGCAAATTTGAATGAATTCTCAATTGAAATTTACTTTTGTTAGAAAAAAAGTTAAATAACTTGTAAACTACATTATTTTATCAGTAGCCTTACTTGTGACAAGCTTTACTTGTGTTATAGTGGTTGAGAACTACTGATGCGGATCATGAAATAATATCCAATTACAGGTTGAGGGAAAGATTGTTTGCTAATATTCTACTACTTATTTCCCAAATATATTATATATATTCATATTGGCAGTAGTAGTTGGATATATTTTCCTTTCTTTGCCAAGATTTTATGTATTATTTTCCTTTAAGAAAGTAAAAGCCTCCAGTAAGTAAAAATTTACTGTGTATTTCAAGGTACAGTTTAAATGTCACCTACAAGCATTTCCTAAGTATTAGTCTCCCCTCTTTCTAAATAATCAACATTTTTTTTCATGAAATGCCACAGTTTTGGTTCTAACAAGCAAATTTTTCCACATACAGCGTCTTAGGAAGAGAGATAATTCTTAACATTAAATGCTTATCATTGTGCAATGGTAGCATTTTTTGTTTAGTGATATGTAGTATAATTGAAAGTAACTTAGATGTAATGAAGTAGAATACAATGGATGTATATTATATTAAGGTATGTTACCCTATGTTATGCTGTGTTATATATTTTACCTATCTGTCTTTCTAGAATGAGTATCTTGAGGTCCTATTTGTACCCACAGAATCTATAACAATTTCACACTGTGTAATAATTAAAATAAATTCTCATGCATGTAATATATACAACCATTTAATCAATATTATCTTCTTAAGTAAGCATATATTCCTAACCCCAAGGGAGCAAGATTTAAAAAAAAAAAAAAAAAAAAAAAAAACAAGATAAAAAGACAAACAACAATGAATAATTTATTTTCCTATTTAAAATGCTGATGTATTTTGGGTAGCCTTGGTTTTGCTTTGGAAGTTGAGACTTGATCTGAAGAATTTATCTGGCCTTTTATATCTGCTGACTCTTATGTTTTGGTCCCTGTCTTTAAAACCTGCTGCTTTTGAAGCTGCAATATATTAGGAACAAATTACCATAAACTTAGCAGCTTAAAACAACACACATTTACTATCTCACAATTTCTGTTACTCAGGAGTGTCAGCATGGCTTAGCTGTGTACTCTGCTTAGAGTCTCAAAGCTACAGTAAGGGTGTTGGCTGGGCTATGGTCTTATCTGGAGGCTCAACTGAGGAAGAATCTGATTCCAAGTTCAATGAGGTTGTCAAAATTCATTTCCTTGTTACTGGATGCCACCCAAAGTTCCTAGATGGTACCGACAGTTCCTAAAGACAGTCTGCTGTTCCTGGCCACACGGGCTTCTCATCATGGCTGCTTACTTCATCAAGCTGGCAAAGATAATCTCTAGAGCAAATTGACTAGCTGTGAAGTCTTGCTAATGATATCACCTTGCCATCTCACCCTCTTGATTAGGAGCAAATGCATGAACACCACAAGGTGGGGATTATGGGGCACCACCTTACAATCAGTCTTCCACCCCAACAGTTGTTTCTGAAGCAACTCCATGGTACATAGTTGGAAAACCATTGCCTTAGAGAATATACTCTCTATATAACTTTTTTTTTTTTTTAATTTGGGCTTCGAGTCTCCTTTAATACTGAACATTGTCCTTAAGGGGGAATATACGTATGCCTTATTTTCAGTTTTAATGCCTACCTTATGAAGAAAAATGACCCCCCAGGAAGGTTTCAGCATTATGTCTCAAAATACAGTTCCTGAAACACTTGCTCCATGAGAAAGGTTAGTGTTTCAATTAAGTTTGTGGAAACTGTATGTTATATAATCCTTATAAAGAAGCATATTGTCATTACTATATGAAAAATCTTTCACTCAAGAAATCTCATTTAATTGCATTTAATCCAGAGTTTTCCAAACTTATTTGACTAGAGGACCTTTATATCACTCAACCTATAAACATTTTGCAGAATCGGTCTTCCATGTTGGGAAATGCCAACATATAGTAAAAGATTATAGATGAATATTCTCTGTCTATTTTAGAATGGAAGTTTGATTATTTCATTTTAATAATGACAAAAATGATGATACCATCAAATTGGGATAACTACAATTTGCAAAGGACTTTCATCACCATTATCATATTTAAACCTCTCAACAATCTGTGAGATATCACAGTTAAATCTCTTTTTATGCAGATGAGGAAATGAGGCCTAATGTGTTACTTGACTTGCCCAAGTCATAAATTTAATAAGGAGTGAAACCAATACTTTAACATAGGTTTCATGACTCTAGCTATAAAACTCTGTCTCAACATGCTGTTTCCTTAAAGTGAGTTTAAAGTTAAAAATGAGGATATTGCCGGGTGCCTGGGTGGCTCAGTCGGTTAAGCATCTGACTTCAGCTCAGGTCATGATCTCGTGGTTCCTGAGTTCAAGTCCCATGTCAGGCTCTCCTGACAGCTCGGAGCCTGGAGCACTTTGGAATCTGTGACTCCCTCTCTCTCTGCCCCTCCCCCGCTCCTGCTCTGTCTCTGTCTCTCAAAAAAAAATAAACATTAAAAATTTTTTTTAAAAATGAGAATGTTGCAGAATACTTTTATATAATATATGACTAAATTGCAAAACCTCTGTTAATCTAAAGTAATGAAAACAGTGATATAAACAGTTCATAAACTCTTGCATTCACTTAATGACTTAGAGAAAAATGTAATGAATAGAATATCTGAACTGTTTTTCTCTGTGTATTCAACATGCAACACACACATACACATAAATGCACAGTATTGGATTAGTTTGTGTTTAACCGTAGAGGTAAATGAAGGAGAAAATCTTAGCCTAAAATGTAAGTCTTTGATTATTATTTTTAATCAGGTTTCATATTTAAGGGTGTTTAACTTGCTCGAATAGAACCATTGAATGTCAGAATTGCATAGAGTTTAGTGTGCTTTTTGTATAACTTCCTAACTGAAGCACTGATTTTCTCTACATAATGCTGACAAGTGGTACTCCAGCCTTTTCTTTGAATTGTAAGAAGTTGCAAAGATAGAACACAGAGACCCCATGTGTCCTTCATCTGGCTTCTTTCAATGACTACATCTTATATGAGTATAGTACAATATCAAAACCGAGAAATTGACATCAACTTAAATATTTATATAGTTTTATGGCATCACATATATGGATTTATAAACCTCTGCTATTATAAAGATACAGAACTACCATACTACCGCAAAGATCTTTGTTATGTTAGAGTAACATTTTCTTCCTCCCCCTGCGCGTTCCTAACCTCTACTAAGAACTGATTTATTTTTATCTCTATAATTTTATCATTGAAAGAATATTGTATGAATGAAATCATATGGTATGTAAATTTTGTGACTTTTTTTCCCCCCCATTCTGCATATTGCCCTTGAGGTCCATCTATGTTGTATGTATCAATAGTTTTTTCCTTTTATTACTGATTGGTATTCAATGGTATGGATATACCACAGTTTGTTTGGTCATTTGCCTATTGAAAGATATTTTGGTTGTTTCCACTTTTTGGCTATTACAAATAAAGATCTTTTTTGGTGAAATTTCTCTTCATATAAAGAATTCAGCCTTTTACCATTAAGTATGATCTTAGCAATAGTTTTTTTTTTTTTTTTTTTTGGTGGGTGTCCTTTATTTATTTGTGCAAGTTCTTCTCTATTCCCTATTTTTTTTGAAAGGTATTTTTTTTAAATCATGAATGTTTTTTCTGCATCAGTGTGATTTTTCTCTTTTAATTTGTGAATGTAACAGGTTGCATTGATTTTCAATATTCAACCAGCCTTGCCTTCCAGCAATAAACCCCATTTGGTCAGAGTGCATGATAGTTATTATATATTGCTGAATTCTGTTTGCTAATATTTTGTTAAGTATTTCTCTGTTCATAAGGGATATTGGTCTGCATTTTTTTTTGTTGTTTGCCATTTTCTTTTTTGTATTCTGTTCCCTCTGATTTTTGTTTCTCTGTTTTCTTTTTCTTGCCTTCCAATGGATTATTTGAACTTGTTTTTAAGAATTGCATTTTGATTCATCTGTCATGTTTTTGAGTGTATTTCTTTGCAAAGATTTTTTTTGTGGTTATTCTAAGTAATATATATGCACAACTTATCACATCGTACTGGTGTTTACATTTTACTAAAGTATAGAAACCTTACATACTTTAAGTTCCTTTACCTTTCCCTGTTTCTTATGTAACTTTCTTAAATATTTCTTCTATATATGTCAAAAAGCACATCAAACAATGTACACTTTTTGCTTCAAACACAAATATAATTTAGAAAGCTCAAGAGGAAAAGGGAAGTCTATTGTACTTACCCATATTTTTGCTTACTATATTCTTTATTCCTTCCAGTATTTCCAGGTTCCTTCTTTTTTTTTGTTTCCAGAACTTTCTTTAGTCATTTTTTAGGATATGTCTGCTGGTAGGTAACAAATCCTCTTAGTTTTCTTTTGTCTGAGAATATCTTTATTTCTCATTCATTTCTGAGACATAATTTACCATATTTAGGATTTAGGGTTGACATTCTTGTATATGAACAATTAAAAATATTGTTCCATTTTCTTCTGGCCTCCAAGGTTTCTGATCAGAAATCCACTGCCATTCAAATTGTTTTCCCTCTTTAGGTAAGGTGTTGTTTTTCTCTTGTTCCTTTCAAGACCATTTGTCTTTAGTTTTTAGTTTGATTATGATGTGTCTTGGTGCAGATTTCTTTGTGTATTTCTTGTTTGAGGGCTTATGTAGTTTTTTGAATCAGTAGGCTTAGCTTACACATTTTGCAAATTTGGAATTTTTCAGTCACTATTTCTTCAAATACTTTTTCAACTTTAGCTTCTTTTTCTTCTCCTTCTGGGACTACAATGACATGAATCTTAGATCTTTTGTTATAATCCCTCAAGCCCCTAAAGCCTTGCTTATTTTATTTTATTTTATTTTATTTTATTTTAGCCTATTTTATGTTTTTCAGATTGGGTGATTTCTGTGGTTCTATTTTCAAGTTCATTGAATTGTTCCTCAGTTTTCTGTGTTCTGCGCTTGAGCTAATCCATCTGCTTTTTAAATTTCAGTTATTTTTCAGTTCTAAAATTTCCATTAGGTACTTTTGTGTGTCTTCTGTTTCTTGTTCTAGAACTGGAAAGCCCAGCAGTACATTTTTGTACTGTTACTAAGGGAAGAATATTTTATAATCTTAGTTCTGTCCTTTGAAGCTATACAAAATAAGGATATTAAGTGAAAAATATTATTATCTACATACCAATAGGCCTAGTAGCTTAGGACTATTTTGTATATGATTTACATTGATTACTGTTTATTTAATTTTTTTAATGTTTATTTTTGAGAGAGAGAGAGTGAGCAAGCAGGGAAGGAGCAGAGAGAGAGGGAGACACAGAATCTGAAGCAGGTTCCAGTCTCTGAGCTGTCAGCACAGAGCCCAACACGGGCTCAAATCCACAAACTATGGGATCATGACCTGAGCCGAAATCGAACGCTTAATGAACTGAGCCATCCAGGCGCTCCTTGATTACTGTATTAATTCTTAAATAATATTAATTTTTCTCCTTCAACAAACGTTTACTGAGTGTCTACCATTTTTGCTTTGGTTTCAAATGATTAAACAGCTTGTATACTTTATTTACTAAGGAAAGAACTTCATTTCTGCTTTTTTGGCAGGTTGCAGGCCTTGAGAGAAAGAGACATTGTGAGCTGGGTTTTCATGCCTTCATATAAACCAGCTAAGATTTTTCATTTACGGTTTCCTTACTTTATTTAATCCAGTTTGGAGATTTATCAGTGCTCGGTGTCGGGCAATATTGTATTTTGAAAGGGTTTTCTGAGAAAGAAATACTTTGAACTTTTGGGTAGCCATAAAATTATAGTTGTCAATTTGTGCCATGGGAAAGATTGGGAAGCCCTTCTCTATTTTGTAGATTAAAGAATATTTTTCCCATACAAAGTGAATTTTGTGTATATTAGCACAATTTCATCATCCTTCACAAATAAACTTATTAAGAAAATTATCTCCAGTGGTTCTCAAACATTATTTGAGATCGCAATGACCTGGTAGGTTATTAAGAAACAGATTGCTAGGCCTTATCTACAGATTCCTGATTAATTAAGTCTTGATTGGTGCCTAAGAATTTGCATTTCTAACAAGTTCCTAGGTGATGTTGATTATACTATTTAGGGGATTTCACTCTGGGAACTATTTGTCTCCACACAATTTTTCTACTGCCTCGTCTCCCTTTGATTCTCTAGTTCAACAGATTTTAATTTTCATCATTCTATCCAGAGAACTTTCTCTAACATCCTTCTTTATCTTCATGTCGCCAAATCAAATGCACACCCTGTATTCCTTATCTGCTGCACAGAAACCATTCACCATAGTTGCTTTCTCCTTCTGCTGAGGAAACTCTCTTCTATTTGGAGAACTTCATCTCCCTCCCTCCTTTTCTATCTTGCATGCTCTTTCTCAGCCTCTCTTTCTCTCAAATCAAACTCTCAACATTAGAATTCAGTCAGCATCCACCTCATACCTTACTTTCCATTCTGTTCCTAAATGATCTACTGACTCCAATCTGTGTACTAGTAATTATGTACTAATTATGTACATAATTTATGTCTGCAGCTCAGACCCTACTTTGTTACAGTTTAACAGAATGAATTTTTATATACCCACTTGAATAATTTATAGGTATATTGAATAATATATCCAAAATCAATTACCATATTTAATAAATTCGAAGATATATATTTTTATCATTTTAATATCTGTGAATTCTATACTCAATGACATTTTAGATTCTATGAAATAGAGTAATTCCTTCCTACTCCTAATAAAAAATGCTTTTCCTCCAGTTTTCTCCATTTCTTACATAGTCTTTCCTTCCATTCAGTTGTTAATGCCAGAAATCTGGGGAGTTATCCTTGACTCATTAGTGTTTATTAATTTTTTTAAGGAATCTCTGTACCCAGCATGGGGCTCCAACTCACGACCCCAAGATCAAGAGTCTCATGCTCTACTGAGTGAGCCAGCCAGGTGCCTCTCTTCAGTCTTTCTTAATACTCTTATTTCTAAATCCAGAACATCTCTCAGTTCCCTCTTCTCTTACATTATCCATTGCCATCACCTTTGTTCAAGCCATAATTACCTGCCTGATGGATTATTACAAATGCCTATTAACTCTTGGTGTCTTTCAACCCAATCTGGAGTTAGTACTTAGATTTATCTTTTTAAAATGTAAATCAGTTCACGTCACCATCTTGTTTCAAATCCTTCAGTGAATGAAATTCATAATCTTTAATAAGCATGAAAAGGCCTCTCTAAGCTGGTTTGTGCTGCCTCACCTCACTTAGCATCTTTTTGGTTCATACACACTGGTGTTCCATCAGTTCTAAACTACCATGTTGTTGCTTCTTCCTGGAATGCTCTTTCTTCCACTTTCCATCTGCATATTGCCTTACTTGTCCTTTAGGCCACATATTTCATTTCTCATTTTAAACATCACTTCTGTAGAGGTGTTTGCTGAACCCAAACTCTATTTATACTCTTTCATGGTGTGTTGAGAGTTCTGCCCTTTGCACGTATTATACTCTCCTGTATGACACTCATGATTTATTTATTGTGTTTACCTCCACTCTGTTCTATGTCTCATTGTTTTACTCCTTATGCTAGAGCTTAGCACAATACATTACAAATGGAAGGCGTTTAGTAAATATTTTTAAGAGAAAGTACAACTAGAGCTTAAAAAGATATGTGTGCACAGATAGACTAAAAAGAATTATTTTTTTCAAATGTAAGGCAAATAAGGAACACATACATCTGGGAAATGGAAAACCTTTCTTAGTTGCCAGTTACATAAGTTGCCTAACAAAATTATTTTAAAAGAAAATTTACTTTTTATAAGTGCAATTTCTGCAGAAAAGTTGAAAAGTTATTTCGAAGTAATTTTAAATAATTTGTGATATTTAAGTAAAGATTTATTTATTTTTCCTAATAGAAATTGAGGGACTCTGTTTTGTCATTTTCCTACAAAATTAATCTTTTGTGTAACCAATTCTTTTTTTAAATCCCCCAAAATTTTTTAGGAGGTTTCAGCATTATAAAAAATATCCTACTACATTCCAGGAACAGCACTTAATTACTTGGCTTTTTGTTGTAGTGGTTATTGGCAAACCACTGTTTAATTTTTAAAATGTTCCTTAATCTTTGCTCATGTCTATAGGCCAGCATGGAAAAAAAAATAGCCTGAGTAACAGACACAGTGGATAGTTTTTTTTCTTTTTTGGAATATATAATTTTTTCATTTCTATTCCTGTTTATTGTTAGCCTTTTCTCTTCTTGCAGAATTTTTTCCCTGTAGGGTCCATCTAGAGTACATAAGCTTTATATTCTGCATTCTATCAATTTTACTCATTTGGAATCTTAGTTTTCTCTTGGTTTGTGTAGTGAGTGCCGCAGACAAAGTTCTTGAAACCAGAGAGGATCACACAGTTAACAATGTTTATAATGTCTTTGTCTGTCCTTTCTTTCGCTGTCTCCTTTACTGCACTCTTTGTCTGTCTGACTCACAGGAGACATGGATTACAACTGGTTGGACCATACGTCTTGGCATAGCAGTGAGGCATCCCCAATGTCTTTGGTGAGACATGTGGAGCCTTACTATTTAATTTTCGTTTTTCATTTCACTTTTCCTTTTTGATTTACACCTTTGCATGTTTTCTTTTTTGTATCTTTTTTTTCCTTTTTATCCCACACCTGTAGGGGACAGTCAAAAGGGAAAAAGAAAAACTAGTGAGCAGGCAGTTTTGTCGGACTCTAACACCAGGTCTGAGAGACAAAAGAAAATGATGTACTTTGGTGGCCACTCTTTGGAAGAGGATTTGGAATGGTCTGAGCCTCAGATTAAGGACTCTGGGGTAGATACCTGTAGTAGCACAACCCTTAACGAGGAGCATAGCCATAGTGATAAGGTACTGAGATTGTGGAGCCTGCCTTTTAACCTGCTCATTTGGTCTTCGTTTGCTCTCTGTCACTCATTCAAACAGAACATAATAAAAGGACAGGGCATTTCAAGGGTCAATGTAGCATTTCTTAAGGTGCAGAAAAGAAAAACAAAACCAAAACAAACAAACAAACCAAAATACTTCTCGCTTGCTTTGCTGTTTCTGTTGTTTGACGGCATACCAAAAAATAAGTAAATGAAACAAAAAATTAGGATCAAAGGAATGCTTTGTCTATGGTCGCATGAGAGAACGTTGTGATGTTTTTATAAACCAGAAATATGAAGAATTTTTGGATTGGCTTATCTGATTGCTTGCATATATTTTCCTTGGGATGAAAATTAAATTATTAATAGTTTCAATCCCAGGCAAAAGGGAGATAATTGGGTCTGTTTGCACAGAAAAAGTTGTTTTTCTTTTTTCCCTTTCACTGTCATTTTGCTCTTTTGTTTTATTGTCATAGCATTTTAATGTAGTATTAATTAGTACTAGAACCATTGCCATCTGCTTTGGTATTTATTATTTTTGCTTTTAGTCTAGTGAGACTTTTGAAATCTTTTTACCATATAGATGTGATTGATTGGAACTTGTCTTTTGCTTGCCAAATTCTGCATGAAGATGTGCATGTCACTTTTAGATAACTGTGAAACTGTGATTACACAAACCATTTACTTTGTTATTTGACATATAATTCATAATCGATGGTGTCATGATTCATAAAGGGTTTGGTTCTGCCCTGACAGAGAGATAAACTCCTAACATTTTCAAGCTCACTTAACAGTGGATACCATTGAATTAACCAATGAAATTAATTTACTAAATAGATCAAAGTTCTGAAAGAATCAGTGAACCTACAAAAACCGAGAACTATAAACTAGCCTCACCTTTGAATCGGGTCTGTTTCCTCTCATGCAGATTCAACTGAAAAGTTATTGGGGCTTGTGTATTGTTAGAATTCTAATCTGGAAACCTGTTTCAAGGAAGCCCTCATCATAGGTTCAAATTTCATATTTTAATATAACTTTAGCTTGTATCTCTTACTGTAATTAAGGCTTTCAAAGTCTTCCAAAAGCGTTTGAAGATTAAAACATCATTTTTAAATGAGTTTAGCTACCTAAAATTTCAATCTATCTTTTTTGTCTCGTGAATTTTTAATTAATCTTCAGTGCGTAGATGATTTGCATAGATCTTCAGCATCTCTCAGATTTTATAGAACAATATAACTTCAGTAATGTGTGAGGGTACTGTAAGAATTTGAAATAATTGGATTTTGAAAAATCTTGACCTTATAAGCATAATGTAGTATGCCCTTTAGATCCATGTTTTGAATACAAACTGGTTTGTGTAATCATCACACTTTGGAAATCAGGAGTTCAGAGAGATTGTACAACAAGGGGTCCTTTATCAAAAAAGAACATTAATTTCTTTGTTTGTTGATGCAATATGTCAGCACCCTGTGACGTGGCAGCCATCTAAAGATGGAGATCGTTTAATCGGTCGCATTTTGTTAAGTAAGCGTCTTAAAGATGGAAGCGTCCCTCGAGATTCAGGAGCAATGCTTGGCTTGAAGGTATGTGATGAACTATATGAGGTTTGGGCTCTCTACTCCTTTACAGATTTATGAGAAAAGCAAAAGATATAACTTCTTCCAACCTATACTTACTGTTTTTCCCCATTTTCAAGGATTCCCAAGTATTTGCATTCATTAACCAAAACTTTTTCATGTTCCAAGTATTATTTGTTATCCAGTCAACGTGGAATTTCCTGGCCAATGCTAGAAATTTATTGTTAGACCCCCTTTTAGAAGGGTCTTCAAAATGCATTCTTTGCTAATAAACTCCTTTCTCCTATTTTTTTAGTGCCCTCTCTCCGCCTCTGGAAACTTTTCTTTTTTAAAAAAATTTGTTAATGTTTATTTAATTTTGAGAGACAGAGAGAAACAGAGCATGGGTGGGGGAGGGGCAGAGAGACAGGGAGACACAGAATCCAAAGCAGGCCCCAAGCTCTGAGCTATCAGCACAGAGCCTGACGCGGGGCTCGAACCCACAAACCAAACTGTGAGATCGTGACCTGAGCTGAAGTCAGATGCTTGACCTACTGAACCACCCAGGCGCCTCTGAAAACCTTATTTTGTTGAGCTCAGTAGAGCTCTTCTCTGCGTGCTAGATGGGTTGCTGCCTGATTCATGAATTGTTTAGTAAAGCCAATTAGATCTTGAAATTTACTTGGTTGAATTTTGGTTGTTAACAATTGGAATATAAATTTTGTATAAGTGTAGCACAATGTGTGTGTGTGGGTTTGTGAGTATGTGTGTGTATGAGAAAGAGAATACCGTTTAAAGTCTAGAAACTCAGAAATACTAATGCTAAGAGTTGTAATATAAATATTGATATATATTTGACTATAAAATACCAGATAGTTATTCGGTAAGTAGGTCAAATAGATTTCTGTGGGGTTATTTGTGTGTGTGTGTGTGTGTGTGTGTGTGCGTGCGTGCGCGCGCACACCCATCTGTATGGCAAATTAAAAACGAGATAAAAAAAAGAATAAATGGTTGTTAGAGTTAAGCAATTTCCACAAAAGTTGACCCATAGAATACAGTGAGATACTAGAAAACTTTGGGTGTAAATGGAATTGCCCAACTAACACTTATTGGGGGACTGCCACGGAGCTGGCACTCAGCTGAGCATTTTGCTCATATCATATTATTTAATACAACAGATGAGAAACAGGCTTAGAGAGGTGTCATAACGTGCCCATGGTCACAAAGATGATGATGAAGGTGGGATTTAAATCCAGATCTGTCCAATAGTGTTAGAGCGAGTGAAAAGTGGAGGTTAGGAAGCCTTGGCTTGATTCCTGGTTACAGCAATTACTAGTAACATGACATTGGGCAACTAACCTTCTCTTAGCGTCAGGTCCCTCATCTGTAAAATGGAGATAGTCATGCTTATTGAATTGTTATAATAAGCTTAAATAAAACACTATACAAGCATTTAGCACAGTACCAGGCACACTGTAAGATTTCAACAATAATAATGGTGTAGAGTACCATTAATTATTATTATTGAAGGTTACCAAGCCAAGAAAGTTTAAAAATGGTAACATAAGGATGTTGGCCCGTAATACCTATACATTTAATTTTCAGAATGAAACATAGGAATCTTCAGTTAATATTAACTGAACTGCAGCTGAGTGTGTATCACTGCAACTTGAGAATAAATACATGGAATAAGTCAGCGATTTTTAAAATTCATATATCATTTGCTCAATTCAGAGAAAAAAACTAGCTAATGAAATTAATTACTACTATTTGCTTAACATGCTATAAAGTTGATATATTGATTGAATGGTAGTTGATCAGAAGCATTAATTTTTGTAAGGGGCCAGTCTTACAGGTACACATATGACTCCATAGTATTATTGATAACACTTGTTTTTTCTTTTTTTCTAAAAGATATATGTAAATAGAAACAGAAAAACAGAAAAAAATTGGGATGCAAATGGTTTAAAGTTTATATGAATTCTAATGAGATTAAGTGCATTGTGTAATTTTCTCAGAAAAAAATCCATCATCATCATATATATTATCAATGTGCCTAAAAGATGACTAACTAATGAAATTTTAGTAGATTATCATAACTGTCATCAAAGTAACAAATATTTAAATGATTATGATATTTGACATCTATAACTAGAAATGGTAATATAGGGTCACCTGGGTAGCTCACTGGGTTTAGTGTCCAACTCTTGATATTGGCTCAGGTCATGATCTCATGGTTCATGAGATCAAGCCCTGTGTCAGGCTGACAGTGTGGGACCTGCTTTGGATTCTCTCCCTGTCTCTCTGCCCCTCCCCTGCTCACTTGCTTGCTCTCCTCTCTCTCTCTCTCTCTCAAAATAAATAAATAAATTTTTAAAAATGTTAATATAATTATATATTACTGTAATAGCATGTTTTTAGAAATGATAAAAATAATTCTTTAAGACAGAAATTGCAAATCATTAAATTTTTCCTAAGGTATGCAATACTTTTTTATAAATAATAGATTAAATTGTGAAAAATTTAAAATATGTAAAAAAAGGAATAACATCATGTTATTTAAAAATTATTTTTAGAATATTGTAGTTTTAAAAGCTACAAATTGTCTAGTTATTTTTTACTCGGATCTGTAACTCCGTTCCTTTGAACAGTATGCCTGTTTTAATACTTTCCTCTTTTAAACAGGTTGTAGGAGGAAAGATGACTGAATCAGGTCGGCTTTGTGCATTTATTACCAAAGTAAAAAAAGGAAGTTTAGCGGATACTGTAGGACATCTTAGACCAGGTAGGTTTCTGTCTTTGATTATTTATATTTAAACTGTTAAACTCAAGTGGTTATAAAAGAGTTATCCTGGTTTAGAAGTGATTTGACCAAACACAAAAGCTTATTTAACTTAAATATAAATCTTTATTCATTAATGGAAAGTATAACTATTATTTTTGAGTCACATTAGATAAAAAGATTCTTATTTTACTGATATTATTTTTTTGCTGATGGACATTCTTACTGTATATCTAGTATTATTTTAGTTCTTTTAAGGCTTAACTTTTCATTTGAAAAAATTCCAGCAATTTAGGAAACAAACTTTATGGATAAATACATATTTCCTAAAATGTGTTACTCCTGATCTCTTTGATAATGAATACTATTGGAGAGGTCCTTGAGTGCCTTAGAGAAGATATGATAAGATTTTAAGTATTAAGCTTTTTATAAGAAACTTTAGATAAGGTGATTAGTTGCATATATATTGAGAAACCTAGAATATAGTCATAAAGTTTTCAAAGAGAACGGATTTTAATAATTTCTAGAATTAGATAGTGTCTAGAATTAGATTCCTATTAAGAAACTACAGAGATAACTTTTATGTCATTTTATTCCTCAATAGCTTTGTCCTTTTGGGTAAAAATACTAATCATCCTTATTATCAAATTTGATGCCAGTGGAGCTGTCCTCAGTAGGTCTTACTCCATAAGGGTGATTGTATTCTATGGAGTTCATTAGGTTTCAGATTGCTTTTGTTTCAAATGTATTGTATGGGATTAGTTTTCTTTCTAAGATTATCATTACTGGAATACACTATAGGTGATGAAGTATTAGAATGGAATGGAAGGTTATTGCAAGGAGCCACATTTGAAGAAGTATATAACATCATTCTGGAATCCAAACCTGAACCACAAGTGGAACTTGTTGTTTCAAGACCTATTGGGTGAGTTGGTCTGTGCACTTTCTACATGTACCTTGTAAAATTGACAACCATTAAACAATCTGTAGTGTGCAATCCCAAAATACCTGGTTGTTCTATAAAAATTATTGTTTTGAGGACAGTGCTTCTTTTCTCTTTTACTAAAACAGCTCACCAAAAATCATGACATCGCTTTATCTTATCATGCTAGAATACATAGTTCATTATAAAAGAAGAAGAAATATTTAGGTGTTTATTATTTTTATTGTCTCAGTAGCTTAATAGATGACTAAAGGCATGGTGGAAGAAGGAGACTGTAGTCACTGTTACTTTCATTTTATTAAGAATTTTTTTATTTATTTCCATTTTTAAAAAATGTTTATTTATATTGAGAGAGAGAAAGAGCACAAGTGGGAGAGGGACAGAGAGAGAGAGAATCCCAAGCAGACTCCACACTGTCAGTGCAGAGCTCAACGCAGAGCTCCATCTCATGCACTGTGATATCACGACCTGAGCTGAGATCAGGAGTCAGATGCTTAACCCACCAAGCCACCCAGTTGCCCCAGTAACAATTACTTTTTAAAAGAAAGTTTCATGAACTGTGGTCCTCTACATTGTGAAAATGAGGGTCAATGAATTTTACATATTTTTTCAAAATAGAGATTTCAATATAGGAAAGAGAGGGCCTAAGGGCACACTATTCCTTAATAGAAGGAACAATTTAAGGAGCAACATGACATCTTTAAGGAAACAGACAAAAAATAAGCTAATACCAAAGTACGACATGGCTTTTTTAATTTTTACTTATAGATTAAATTAATAATTTCCAAAAGTTGGCAATAAATATCGTCCTTTGTGCTTATATTATGAAAATTACTCAATAAATATCACAGCAGTGTTTCCCTTATAGACACTTATTCTAAGCAACTGTGAAAGGTATACCTATAGCTAAGTAAAAGCAATAAAAAAACATATATATATACACTGATAGCAGCAAAAAATTAAATACAGGCTTGGGTTAAGAATATTCAAGGGGGTGGAGGCTATAGAAATTATTTTTTGTAGTAGAATACTAATGCCCCGTTTTCATTCATTTAGGAAATATTTAAACTATATTATTTTGCTCTCTATTTATGTTGGAGAAAATGACTTTACGTTGGTAACTTAGTTTTATTGAAACGTTCCTTTCAAAGTAGTGATCTGGCACATGACATTGTATCTATTTTTCATTTTGTCTTTTCATAGTTTTGTAATATTATAAAATTGCAGTGTATCAGCTTAGGGTATTAATCTAATCTATTTCTTGGTATTGAAGGACCTTCTAATCATATTTTTGTTTAATATCTTTAATATTCTTTTATGTACTTTTCTGAATGATCTTAACTATTAAAATCCACCTCTCTTGGCAAATCTCAAACAAAAATGTATACATTTTTGGTGTAAATACAGTTACAATTTTTAAGTCCGAACGAAAAACATGTTTGCATTTTTTCTCAATGGAGTTAATACATTTAAAAAATTTTCGTCACAATCTGAATCTTTAAGTATTTATTTTGGTTATATTTTAGTTGCATTTCAATGTTACTGAATAAAGAATAGAATAGAATTCAAATATATCATAAAACTTATCTTGAATTAAAAATTTTATTAGAATGGAGAATCATATAGTAAAGCACATAGAAAATAAGTATATGTTTTTATAAATCTGCTGTAAGTGCATATGAATATTCCTTTTTAAGTAATTGGGGTTAGCTTAGAATATTTTTATTAGCAATAAAGTACTACAGCTTGTTTTTTCTTTCTTTTTTTTAAGTGTATTTATTTATTTTTGAGAGAGAGAGAGAGAGTGAGTTGGGGAGGGGCAGAGAGAAAGGGAGACAGAATGTGAAGCAGGCTTTAGGCTCTGAGCTGTCAGCACAGAGCCTGACACGGGGCTTGAACCCATGAACCGTGAGATCATGACCTGAACCGAAATCAGACACGTAACCGACTGAGCCACCCAGGCGCCCCCATCTTGCTCTTTCTTATTTACATAATGCACAGTTTTGTTCATTTTACACTGTCCTGTTATATGTGGATTGATAATAATCAAAATAGCAGTTGTATTAATTGTTGAAACAATTTCTTGTTTTCTTATTCTATCATTTCAGAGATATCCCTAGAATACCTGATACCACACATGTGCAACTGGAGTCTAGTAAGTTTCATTTATTTTAGAAGAAAATAATAATGTCATTTACTGGGGGTCAAATGAAGTATTTGTTCAATTAACACAAACTAAGAAATATAATAATCTTGTTATCAAATATATAGTCATATATAAATGAAAAAATTTAGTATTATTTCATGTTATTGTGAGGTAAAGTACAAAATTCTATAATATTTTAAGAAGTTTTTTTAAATCATACCGTCTTAAATACTACATGGTGTTAGATAGCTTTATTAAGGTATACTACCATAAACTGCACCTAAGTGCACAGGAGGTAAGTTTTGACAAACAGATGAAACCATAATCACAATAAAAATAATGAACATACCCATCTCTCCTAAAAGTTTCACCCCATTCTTCCTTCATTTCTTCTGATTTTAAAATTTACTACTTTTTTTTTTTTGAGAGAGACAGAGAAAGAAAGAGGGCACAAGTGAGCGAGGGGCAGAGAGAGAATCCCACAAGGGGCAGAAAGAGAGAGAGAGAGAGAGAGAGAGAGACAAGTGGGGCTCACCTGGGATTTGTGTTTTATCCGAAGTGGGGCTCGAGCTCATACAGTGTGGGACTTGAACTCACAAACTGTGAGATTATGACCTGAGTCGAAGTCAGATGCTTCACAACTGAGCCACTCAGGCACCCTAAAATTTACTGTTTTGTAAATTAACTCTCAGTAAGTGAGGGGAATATTTGGGATAATCTAGTGAATAATATTCTAATTTATATTTTTAGAAAATGGGTCAGTAGTTCTGATTTAATCTCAGGATGGTAATGGAACAAGAGACATATAAGTTTAAGTAATGTTAAACTCATAAAGGCTTTGTATTACTTGTGTCTGAGTGCTATTTCAGATGTTAAAGAAATGAGTTTTTTCCAATGAACTGTTTCTTGATTGAGGGTAGAATAAGGAATATTGTAAAAGAAGAGAGGAGGAGGTTTGCCATTTGAAATAAGATGATCAGGATAGACCATATTGAGAAGGAAAGATTGGAGCAAAGAATTGAAAGACTGGCTCTCTGGGGGAAAAGCTTTCCAAGTATAGGGACTGGGTCATGCTATAGCTCTAAGGCAGGAGAGCCTAAGACGCACTTCAGGAAAAGCAAGGAGGCCAGTGTTGCTGCACCAGAGTGGCTGGGGGGGGGGGGTAAGTGGGGGGAAGGTTGAAGGGTGGGGAGTAATGGCAGCCAAATTGTATAGACTTCATAAGCCCCCCTAAAGACTGCTTTGTTTGGGGCTTTTACTTTGAGGGCAATCAGTAGCTACATAAGATGGTTTTGAGGAGAGATTAATGTTTTAAAATCTGGCTACTATGTTGAAAATTGTTTAAATGAGTCAAGGGTGAAAGCAGAGAGGGCAGTGAAGGAACTACTTTAATCTTTAGTATGATATTTGGATACTTAGGCCATTGGAATCTTTAGTGTCTTATTTGGTGGCTTAGGCATTGGTGGTAGCAGTGACGGTGATGAGAAGTGATCAAATTATGCAATAATTAAGAATATACTATTAGTGGCGCCTGGGTGGTTCAGTCAGTTAAGCGTCTGACTCTTGATCTGGGCTCAGGTCAGATCTCTTGGTCTGTGAGACTGAGCCCCATGTGGGGCTCTGCACTGACAGTGTGGAGCCTGCTTGGGATTCTCTCTCTCTCTCTCTCTCTCTCTCTCTCTCTCTCTCTCTCTCTCTCTCTCTGGTATTGTTAGTTAAGTTTTGGGAGAGTCAGAAGTTATTGTGGATTTTTGACTGTACAGGGTCTAGCACCCCCAACCCTCAGAGTCAACTGTATTAATATAATGATAATTATTATATATATGATATCATTGTCATTACCATCATTGCCCCCATTTTCCTGAATGCCCAGGATTGTGCTTGATGTTATGTCTACCTTATCACAGTTATTTCTTACAAAAGTCCTATGAAATATGCACAATTTTTATTCACTTATGTAACACCACTCAGATATTGTATGATCAGGGTGGAACGTTTTATCTTATTATAGGTATTTAAAAAGTCCCTAGTCTATAATTTTAAAATTGTTTCTAAGGAGATAGGGGTCCTTTCTCAAATTAAATTAGAATCAATCCTTTATTCTTTAAATGTTGAAGAATAGGTTTCTCCAAGGCCCAATTATTAATCCTCTTAGTTCCTGAATAAATTCTTCTCTTCATAATAGTTTTAATTTCCATACAACTATTAAGTTTATATGATCACAATGATCTATCATTATTCCTTTATCCTTGGATGTTTAAATAATATGTTCTGTTAAGTGTCTTGTTCCTGTTACTTGAAGTTTAAGATGTAAGAAACTGAGCTTATTTCTTATCATAAGGCCATCATTCTTAGCACTTCTAAATATTATATAAGGTCTCACTGTAACATCTGATCCCAAGAAGTAAAGTTTCCCCCTTCATTTTACATCGTACCCTTTTTATAAGTGTATTTTATCCATTTATGCCTCCCACTGGGCAGACACTTTACAGTTTACTTCCTAACGGTAATGTCTACTCAACATTTGGTCCCATCCCTATATCCAGTTACCTGCTTTACATCCCCCTTAGATGTCTCAGAGGTGTCATGTTAGTTCTAATTAACTTCTCCACCCATTCCTTAAACACAGGACTTGTCCAGTGTTTTACATCCCAAGGAACATCAGCAGTGTCCTGTGCAGAGAACAAGACAGATACATACAGGATTTTGTTGATCTCATGTCTAGTTACAAGGCTTGAAATCTTCATGTTTCCCCCTTTATCACTCATATCTAATTCGTTTCTGAGTCCTTATTTGTTTATTTTGGGATATAGCTGGAATTCTTCCTGTCCATTCCATTTTCACAAGCTTTCCTATTATTATTTTACCGAATTCCACTTTTTTGAGGTGTTTTCCCTCTCTCTCAAATCAATCCACACTTTAAATAAGTAATAAAGTCATCTTCTTCAAATGCAGTTATTGCTTACTCAGGAGAGAGGCAATAATAATTAATACTCACTTAGTGCCAAAATGTGTAGCCCAGAATTCCAGGCACTTAATTCCCCCACTATCCCATTAGCTCAATTTTTATTCACTTTCTGAATCGTTCCTTCCCTTCTGTAGAAATAGATTCGTATATATAACTCTGGATACCAAGACTGTGCTTTTTCTGTTGTAATGTCTCGTATTTCATAGACTCTCGCTTCCTTTCTGCCCATATAATTTACTATATTCTTTTCCAGATATGGTTTAAAAGTGTCACTTCCTGAAGACACTTCATGATTAATATTCTATACTTATGTTTTTAGGATTACAAGTTTACATCGTTTTCAAGTTGCTTTGTAGATTTGCGTTTTGATTTTTTTTGTTTCTATTTTTAGAACTTTCTTAATATATTATGATAAGGTATGAGTTTAGTATATACATAACAAAGTAACTAAGTCCTGGCATAGAAGTCTGTCTCTGCTATAATTGGCAGAGAAAATTTTCACTCTTGGTTTTAAGAGAATCCCTCAGCTGTACTTATGTTTCAAAACATAGCTCTAAGTATATTTGGAACATTGTTGCTAAGAAAATGGTCTATATAATGACATTTTGTGGACATTTTAAATAAATAAATTTAAAAATATGTGGTAAATATTATTAAGTAATAATGAAGAGTCATCATTATTATTTTTTATGTATAATTACTATTTCAGGTTCTAGTTCATTTGAATCTCAAAAAATGGATCGCCCTTCTATTTCTGTTACCTCTCCCATGAGTCCCGGCATGTTGAGGGATGTTCCACAGTACTTATCTGGACAACTTTCAGTATGTAATCACTACATTAATTTCTCTTTTTCAGTAATTTCAATTAATTGAAATTTAAATTACTTATCATAGTATTTATTAGAGTTTATTAGGTTTTCTGGAATTTGCAGTCAAATGCTTTACCACTGAGCTACGCCCCCTTGGTTTTCTGGAATTTAATGAGAAAATTTGTGACAAAATCTAAAACCTTTTTTATCTTAGTAATTTTATTCTAGACTTTAAGGTCATGGTTTTTGCTCAGTATCTTAAAATGACTATAACTTTTCCTAGACTTTTAAGAGAAATAAAATTGGTGTATTGTACAAAGAGGTATATTTAAGATGAAAGTAAATTTTATGCATTCCCTACTTTTCGAGTTTAAGGATATTTGGATTGAATACCATACTAAATCATTGGGGTATTAATACTGCTTTCAATATAATGGTACTTGAGAAGCTTTGGTTAACAGAACTAAATAGATGGGGAAATATTTAATAAGATGACTGAATATGCTGGGTGATTATATAGTAAGTGATCCCTAGTTTGAACATTTTATAATAAAAATTAAAAATTAAATTGGGCATTTCTTTCCAGA
Source organism: Cryptoprocta ferox (assembly GCA_028646485.1). NCBI lineage: Eukaryota > Metazoa > Chordata > Mammalia > Carnivora > Eupleridae > Cryptoprocta > Cryptoprocta ferox. Next base: position 31,502,288 of record CM053569.1, on the reverse strand, counting down.
TTAGAAGAGCTTTGCAAACTTGGGCCTTCAATTATGATGAATTTCTTCAGTTGTCATTCTCTTTTTAAACTATTTAAAATATTAAAATATCGAAATTCATGCTCTTATAGTTCAGAAACATAATGTTGATGAGTTACTAAACTTGCATAAACTTGCAATTTTATTGTATTAAGAACTGTTTAGGTTATCAAAATTCAGATATTGAATTTTGGATAAAAATGTTATAATTAAAAACTAAACTATTCTTGGGCTGGTGTTTTAAGAGCAATAGAAAAAGTTTTTTGTTTAACCAGCTATGAAATTTATTTTTGGGAGGGAAAGGGAGGTGTTTGATTTTTGCTGAAGAATTTTTATTAATTAAAAGATATAGGAAGTATAAGCAGAATTAACATATTTCAATTATTGAAATAGTTCTTAGACATGTCTGTTCTGGGACTATTTTGATCACAAAGGTGGCAATGACAGAAAAGTTATACAAGAAAGAAGATGAGATACTTATCAAGAGCTTGTGAATGTCTTACTAAAATGAGTTTCTTCTCTTTATTATTTTCTTTTACTTTCTCTCATAAACAGAGTGAACCTTTTCATTTGAAGACAGTGGTCTTTTTTTCTTTTCGGTTTCCACCATAAATGGCGTCTTTCTACTATTCTTTTATATATATTGACAGCACAGATGTTGTCATTTGTAGTTACAAATATATGTGTATTTTCTTCTACCATTTTTGAAAGTGCTAACAAATGTTAACCATTTCTTTTTTAATTATTATGGATCCAGTCCATCTTTAAATAATGCATAGTATGACTGAATGATGCCAGTACATAAATGTGTGTGTGTGTGTGTGTGTGTGTGTGTGTGTGTGTGTGTGTGGTTGGTTTCAGTTGGTGGAAGAGGGAGCTGAAGTTAGACTTCATAGTAAGTAAGTATTGCTTTGTTACCGTCTTTGAAATCTAAAGGCCCTATAGAAGTTGGACTATGGTGTCGGGGGAAGATTGAGGAGTGTAGTGCAGGCATTTAGACAAATTTCAAACTCAGCTATTTTCATCATGGTTCAAAATGAATATACTAGAAAGGTAAGACTTAAATATTTTTGGGAAATATAAACTTAAAAGTTTTATTTCTAAATATGATTTCAAGTCATAATATTTACATTTATAAATGTTGTTAGTTTAAAATCCATGTAATTGTAATTTAAAACGTGTACATTTTATCATTTTCTTATGACTTGGAAGGGACTTGTTCCAGTAAGATGATGTTAATAAATACTATACATATTTGTGTGGAAAATCTACAGAGTGCAGATTAATGCATAAAAAATAAAAATCACCTATAGCCTTGCCACTAAAATGTAACATTACATACATATAAATGTTTAAACCAAAGTAATAAATCTGTATAGTATTTTGAAACCTGCTTTTTCACTTAGTAATATACTGTGCACATTTTTCTTTAAAACTTTTTTCTTTAAAAATCTCTCTTAAAATGATTTTAATAGCTAATATACCATTTTAACTTAATTCTCTATTATGGGACATCTTGTTTCTTCTTAATTTATATTACTATAAACAATGATGCCATGGAAATCCTTCAATATGACTATTACGTATTCTGCTGGGTCAAATGAAAAATTCTTTTGTCCGGATACTTTTCAGAAGTAAAATTACAGTATGAAAGGAAAGAGAAAAAAATTTAAGATTCTTGAACTCTATTGCCAAAATTTTCCTCAAAAATGTTTTTATGAAATTAATCTTCAATCATTGATTCAAGAAATATATGTTAAACTCTGGCCTGGGTCAACCTTAATCCTAGTTGCTGGGAATACAACCGTGAACAAGATAGACATGGATTTCTTCTTTATGAAACTTTATTTGCATTCTTTGCATACAGGAAGCATAAGCGAGATATCCTTCTTGATATAGTATTTCCCTTTATATTTAACCCTATTCTTGCCAAGTGGAGACCATTTTGGTTTGCTATAATGATGTATAGTTTAGGAAAATATGTCCACATATATCTTTTGGGAAAATCCCTAGGAAGTCGCAAGGCAACCTTACAATTCTTATAATCTTCTATTTATTTTACCTTGGACATTTTTATTTTGGTGAGTTTTTACCTAGGCCCATAATTCACAATTTTATGTCCTTGCTAATTCTGGAGAACAAAGAAAATTTGTATGGTATGTGAGCTGACCTCCTAATGTATGATATCAGTTCGTGGACTGATATTTTCTCAAGTAGAAATATACATATAATTTAAATTGTTTAAACTTTCATTTCAAGGCTGTTGATGATTTTTAAAGCTTTATGCAGTTTATTTCCTCTCTATGCTTGAATTCTGCTGTTGCTGGTTATTGTTCTAGGGCCTAACTATGAAAGTGCCATGAATGTATTTGGTGAGAAAATCATTTTGAGCTTGGATTTATGACACCCGGACTGTATGTTAGCCTTGGCAGTGTCAAAACTCTTATTTTGATTCTTTTTAAAACTTGTGTTCTTCCACAATTTAGTAGTTTGCTTCTTCAGATGATTACTTTTGTAGTTCTTTCAATTTTTTAAAATTAATCGTTAATTTAAATTATTAAATCAGTCCTTTAAAATTAAATTAAAAATCAATAATTGAAAATAATTGGCTACTTTTTGATACAGTGTTAAGATAAAATATAACCTTCAACTCTTTTTAAAAGTGAGAAGCTTAAAATTCTTTCTATAGGAATACCTTGATTCTTACTGATACTCATTTTATTTTACTTCTGGGTCTGTGGTTAATTTATGGCTACAATATTTCCCTAAGTTACTTTGTTTTAATATTTTTCTGACTCCATTGTTAGTGATGGGTTTGTAAATATTGTCCCTATCCATTTTATATGCCCATTTAAATGGAATAAGTAACTGAAGAATAGGTATGTATCTTTCAATATCCTTAGAAACTCTAGAGCCTTTTAAAAACTTCCTATTTGAGCTTTTGTCTTTTGTACCTCATCATCACAACCTTGTTATTCCAGAAGCATTGCATAAAAGGAATGCCCTAAAGATAGTAGTGCAGCATATGGTACAAAGTGACATTAAAAATGCAATGGGGCACCTGGGTGGCTCAGTCGGTTAAGCATCCTACTTTGTCTCAGGTCATGATCTCACGGTTCATGAGTTTGAGCCCCGCATCAGACTCTGTGCTCACAGCTCAGAGCCTGGAGCCTTCTTCGGATTCTGTGTCTCCTTCTGTCTCTGCCCCTCCACCACTCATGCAGAGTCTCTCTCTCTCTCAAAAATAAATAAACATTAAAAAATGCAAAATAAATTGTGTACAAATTCAGTTCTTCATTTGTATGAGACTCAGTTGCTACAGGTTTTATCAGATATTTCCTGTTCAAAATAAATGAGTTAATATTAATCACAAATTGCAATACAATACATAATAGCTCACTATTCCTGTACGAAATATCCAGAATCTATAGAGACAGAAAGCAACTTAGTACTTTCTGAGAGTTGGGGCAGTTGGGGAATGGGAGTTAATCACATTACTTCATAGGTACAGGGTACTCTGGGGGTGATGACAAGTTTTGAAACTGTAAGGAAGTGGTGGTTACATAGTATTGTGAATGTACTAAATGCCATTGAATTGTATACCTAATATGGTTACTTTTATTATATGTGAATTTTATCTCAATTAAAAACACTAGCAAAACAAAAATATGTTTTTTCCAGCCAAGTTTAATGTATAAACTTATAGGTGAAGATTAGGTTTAAATTGCCCTCGATTGTAGACAACTGATTTCAGAAATCTGTGAGTTGCTTATTTGAGATCATCTTAGAAGATAGAAAATGTTTGCCTTAAAGGACTAATTTATTTTGAAGTGCTATTCATTTCAAATTAAACTTTTGTAGTTTATGAAGTAAAACTTAGTTGCACAGATTTCCATTACCTTGTTACTTTGGGTCTAAAACAGGTAGAACAGGTGAGAGGGGAAGGAAAATAAAATCTATTTCCAAATAGAGTATATTGTTAGTCCCTTTGTTCAGCTGGCCTTGTTAATCTCTATGCATTTCATCCATTCTTGGCCCCTTTGCTAGAGAAGTATCCACCTAGGATTATGCAGACAGATATCACTAACATACTCAGTATCTAAAGATTTCTTTCTTCCTTTGGAAATGTCTCCACACAAAAGGAAGACTGCTTAGATTTGAGACTGCCTTGGTTTTTGGAGAGAGAGAAAGATGACTCATATGATTGATGTCTGCTTTTAAGGTCTGCTTTCCTTTGGGTTTTAGATGTATGTCTTAAATAGTGTCTATCTGATGATAAATAAGGCAACAGCCCTCCTAGTACCTATTATCTGTTTCCTTATAGCAATGGAAAGGTCTGAAGCCTTTATTGATAACTCTTTGAATTAGACAAGAGAGACTTTCTTGAGAAATGTGAGGAATGGAATGGAATCTTAAGGAAGGAAGACAAATTAAATGCCTTGAAATCCATTCCCAAACCCAGAGATATGCATCTGATTTTGTTCCTATTAGCTATTGGCATGCCTCAGTAAAGGCACAAAATTCTGATGATTGTGGTGTCTTTTGGAAACAGTTTCCAAATGAAAACAGGATAAGCCAGAAGAGAAAGAAAATTTGATTTTATTCTAAGAATTTGAAACTGATTTAATTAGAACTGGGCCTTCCCCAGTTCTAATTCCCTTCCCTTCCCTTCCCTTCCCTTCCCCTGTCTTACTTTTTGTTTGAATATGGGCAAGTATATCCAGCCTTTCTCTATGTCTCCATTTCCTTATCTCAAATTGGAGATAATAGCAACTTCCTTCTAGTTTTGTTGGAGGCAATGAACTTGGAATAAACTGACAGTAGAAGCTTGGAAAAATATAAAGAACTATATAAATAAAAATATTTGAGGTATTGTCATTAATAAGTGTGATTAGCAATAAACAGTATTACCTCGAGTAGTATGTAATAAATGTTTTAAAAGGGTGTTTAAATACTAGAACCTGGTATAAATTCTTAAGGGGTGAATCAACTAGTTAGTACAGTGCGTTCCACACACTTTTATCTTACTCTGTTTATTCTTTTAAGAAATGCTGAGCCAACTTGGCTAATGTTTTCTTAAATTTTTTTGGATGTGTTTTGGAGAAGTCACATGAATCCTTCTATAGATGACTTTTCACTAATAAATAATTCTGTGGTGCGTTTTCATCTCACTTCTTCTTGGACTATGATTTTTTCCTATGTAGTGTGTTTAAGGATAAAACCTGAAACTTCTTGATTCCTGGATTATGTTTACATTCATTCTTTCAGAGTATACAAGCCCCAAAATGTTATTTTACATTCAGTCTTAATTCCTGTTGTGTTGATTATATTTAGACATCTGACTCTAAGATTTTATATAGTTTTTATATATTTTAGCATTTTGACAAAATTAACTTATTCATTACATTGAAGTACTTAATCGAGATATATATTGTTATGGAAAAATAATATTTAAGGGATAGTTTTATGTGTTTGTTTTTACTTTTGGTCTTTTGGTTCCAGCGTGTTGTCCTTTTTGGTTTTGTTTTATTGCTTTTTTCTTTAATTTTGCTTACCAGAGCCAAAGCCTTAGTAGAAGAACAACGCCTTTTGTTCCTAGGGTTCAGGTAAAGGCCTTGTTTGCCTGATAGAAGCTAAAGTTGTGTTTTAACCCTTATTTGTATGTTTTTGGAAAATGCGTAGTAGGAAACTTTTTTTGGTATGTTGCTCCAAACCATATTATTGACTTTCAAATCATTTTATAAGCCAGCTTGTAAAATTCTGCATGGAGATTAAAATACAATAAAAATTTAAAGAGACAATCTTTGTTAGTGATTTTATATGATCTACTGAATGCTAAAACTTGATAGGTTTCATTCTGCACTTGTATATAGAGTATTGACAAAACTAGCTAATTTTATGCTGTTGATATTTTTTTTTTATTGCACTAAGGTTTCTGTCTCTTTAAATCATTCATTATATCACTTAACATCCACGTTCTCTTGCATTTTCCAAGCAACAACTCCTTGAGGAGATTGGCAAATAAATTTGTACCTTATCTAAAATATGAATTTTATGCATTTAATATAGAAGGTTGAAGTTTGAGAAGTATGTTATTTTGAAAGAACAAAATTGTAACTAAATAAAATATGTTGGGTTTATGTTGTTTTACATTTTGTAATTGAAACGGGATTTAATTTTGCTATAGCACGTGGTACAAGTTGTTTGCCTCTTTTCATTAGGAAACCCTTACATGGTAAAGTAATGACGGTATAGTTTTTGTTTTTAAAGTAGTATTACGCTTTCCTTGCTTTGCTGCATGTCTTTTTGTTGTTGTTGGTTTTGAATAATACTAATTTAGTTTCAATTTTAAAAATTACAGTTGTTCTAGTTAATATTATATAGTGTTAAATATTTACTTGTGCTGTCAGGTTCTCCTTAGGGCATTTAAAAACGGGTACATGGTAAAGCTGGAATGATTATTGTATGCAAACAATTAAAAAGATGCTCCATGATTTTTATTAATGAAATAGAGGTAAAATCAGAAGTATGCCCTATCTAGAATTGTGCAAATCCACTTGTTATATTTTGGGGGAATCAACAGATATATTTTTACCTATCATTTGAAAAGCACAGATAAGAAATTTAGGAATGTGATAAAATAATCTAGCTAGTAAAGTAATTGTTTTGATAATGTGAACTGGATAGCTATTAAAAACTTCAATGCAAGTCCTGTAATATAAAATGAAAATCAGGGTTGTTGATCAAACACCTAGTTTAAGACAGTTTATTAAAAGTTGTAATTTTGACTTAAAAAACTCATAAAATTAAAATGTAATGTACCTTATCTATATTATTTTAACATTTATATATCTGGAAAGTATAATTTTATAAACTGTAAAGTATAATTGTAAACATATGGAGGCCATATGCCTAATATCTGCTTGTATGAAAAATGAATATTATTAACAAATGATACATTTAGTTATCTATGGCATAGGAAAATCTAAAAAGAGTACTCTTTATCAAGCATTTGAAGTTATTTATCTCAATAGTTTCTCTCTAATGATTTTAGAGGAGCAAAAATATCACCTCTGAAGATGGCGAATGCTTAGACTCATCCATCAAAAACAATTTACAGAAATCAGTAACTTGCTCCAATAATTATGAGCTCATTCTAATAATAATTATTATTGTTTCTTTGTTTCTAAGTATACAGTTTACCAGAAAAAGGGTTTTTTTTTTAGCCTTTCAGAATCTTTTTCTCTTTGAAGTGCCTAATATTCGTATCATGATCCTCAGAAAAGTGTTTTTAATTATCATGGAAAAATAAAGCCATAAGTTTTTTGATTGCCATAGAAAATAGAGAATATCAGAAATTAATGGGGTTTTTGATCACACATTTTGGAAGAACCATGATGCTATCTGACATCTCTGTTTCATCTCATATACAAGACACTTGTATTTCTTACATATTTTGTTGTTGTTTTCCCCTAATGTCTTTTGCCAGAACAATGTTTTTTTTTTTTTTTCCACTTACCCTCATTCGTATCTATGTTCTGATGTTGTTACACAAGTAAATATTTGAACTTTTTTCTATTCGCATGTTCAAGAGACTTTTTTCCCCCCCAGGGTGTTGATCCCCTAGTCTAAGGTAATGGTTCTCAAACTTGAATGCCCATGAGAATCATCAGTAGGATTTGTTGAAATTTTTTAAAAAACAAACAAACAACGACAACAACAAAAACACGGGCCTCATTCTGATTCAGTAGGTGAGAGGTGGGCCACAGGAATTTGTAACTTTTTAACAAATAAGCCAGATAACAGATGTAAGGAGGTTAGTGAACCACATTTAAGAAACACTTGTCCAGAGACTGTACCTTGCAGCTCTATTAGGAAAACTTTGTTACACAACAGCAAGGTAATACCTGCATTTTAAACGTAAGGACTTAATATAACATAAAGAAGAATAATTATAATTTTAAAAAATTAAATATTTCCTGCTGTTAATAAGAGGGCTAATTCCATTTGACAGAAAAACATGATAAATATAATTTTATATACTCTCTGGGCTATCAGTCTTCCTCTTCGGACTCAAAAGTATCTTCTTCAGTCTCTCATTCTCTAACATACGAAGCGAGGGACTCAACAGATCCACGTTAGAATTGGAACCAAACTACCAGTGTATCACATATACATATATATATTTATGTGATTTTTATGCATATGTATGTATGCTGTATATTGTATATCTCAGAGCCTGGTCCAGACCTGACTGTCCATTTCAGGAGGAGAGGGAATGACTGACATGAAATGTATATTTAAATTTTTTTTAACTGCTGCAAATATTATACATCCAAATTAAAGGAAAAATTAAACTATTAAAAAGTATATAAGCCAAAAAACTAAGTATAAACCATATATAATTTTATTCACAAATTTCAGATTTTGGATTCAATTTCAAGATAATGGTCAAAGATGTGATGAGTTCTGAACTAAAACTTGGATTAGAGCCATAGTTATAAATCATGGCAGGGTAGAATTAGCTAGCTAGGTGTGGGAGTGTGAGATATGTGTGTGGGAGGTGACAATTGTTAAATCAAATGAATTTAGCAGCTGGAAGTGAAGTTCCAATTCCTAATTATGTCAGGGAAGTTACTCACATTTTCTCATCTTGGATGGTAAAATAATACCCTTTTATTCTAAGGATGTAATATGTCTTCTCTACTAATGAAAAGGGGGCTTTATGTCTGTGTAAGAAAAACCTATAAAGATGAATTTATTATGGCTTTAAATACAAACTCAAGGAGTCTATGGACTAAAGCCACTGATAATTCCACCTTGCTTATACTTTTTAAGATGTCTTTTCAAATGAAATGTTTTGTCTTTTAAAACATTTACTTAAAAATTCCCCACGAATGCCATATAAATAAGGTATCTATTCAATTCATTTGAGCATTTATTCTGAACTCACTATCGTAGGGGAACTAAAACAAACCAGTGATTCTTACATAAAGATAGGCACACACGGTCATTGTATATTAAGTTCCTAGTGTAATTATTATGTGCATGTTAATAAGCATTCACATTAAGATAACAAAAAGCTCAAGTGGTTTATCAATCAATCCAAAATAATCTGAATTATTTCCTCTATTCATTGAAGTTATTATAGCATATCCTTTTAACTAATTGCAACATATGAAGTAAAACTTATTATGTGCTCATATTAGTGTAAGAGAATGGGGAAAAATTGGGAATGTAAACATTGTGTTATGGTAGTAAAAGTTTGAGCTGATAAATGAATATTTTTGCTTTTCAGATAAAACTATGGTTTGACAAGGTTGGTCACCAATTAATAGTTACAATTTTGGGAGCAAAGGATCTCCCTTCCAGGGAAGATGGGAGGCCAAGGAATCCTTATGTTAAAATTTACTTTCTTCCAGACAGAAGGTAGGGATATGAAATAAAAATAAATGTTCTTGAAAATAAATAAGAAATGTTAATAACAGTGGGTGTTTTAATTGTCTCATTTATTTTTATATGTCATGCAAGTCAGATATTTATGAAATTTAACATAAACATGATTCATATATTCATATGATTCATATGGTTCATATGATTCTTCAAAATAGTGACAGTAAATGCTTTGAGATTGTTTTAAAACATATCAAATGTTATAGATGATTTTATTGAATATTTATTTTAGGTTGTATGTATTCTTAAATGATGCATATTTTCTTTTATCAAAATCATTAAAAATTATTGTGCTTTTAAAAATCAAATGCATTTTTAACACAGTCTACAGAAGCAAAAAACTGGAAATGATACTAAAAGGTATTCATCATGTTTTTTTACAGCTCCTACATCCTCATACTAAGATATCATTTCTTGATATTATGTAAAATTAATGAATATGCTTTATATTTCATCACCCCTATCATCAAGAAAACTTTACCACTGGTTCTGGAATCAGCTTCTTCAAGCATCATTTGCTTTGTGTCCTTACTAATTATAATGCATAAATGATACTGTTCTACCCCAGTTTGAACAGAAGAATTAGTGAACGAGGAATTAAGATTAGAGAAATAGTTTTTCAAAAATTATCAAATCCACGTTTAATTTCAGGAACATAAAAAATAAAAGAGATGATTCAATAGATGTCATGAAAAAAGAAGGAATTAATGACACCAATTATCATTTCCCCAGCTATTAAGCATCCCTGGCTTTCAGGACAGAGTGTTCTCAAAGTCTTGTCATTTTTTCTCACGTTGGAAGTGGGTAGGCACATATGTGATCTTCAACATGTTTACACACTTTTGGACCCTCATTTACTTAGTTCAAGCTGAAAGTCATCAGACTTGAATGCCAAAGGATCATCTGAAGAACAATCTCAACAAAGAAAAGTATAAAAATATGGAAGTAGACAATTAACAAAGGCCTTACATTTTATTTGATACATATTTTGAAGTGAAATGTGTGAAGAAAATTCATCAGAAAATACATCAAGGTGCCATCATGTCTAAAGTTATTAGAAACCGTTTGCTCTATAATTTGATCTTACCCAAATTTGTGTGAAGAAAGTTGTCTTCTCACAACTTAGTTGTCTTTTGGATAGCGATGTACTTTGAACTGCAAGGGAAGAAGAAAATATTCATAACCGAAGCTTTTAAATCTTGCTTAAACTTCAGTTGGTTGACTCGAGATGTCACAGCCATTTATTTACCCTGCCATCCTGGAGGCCACATCACTTGGCTTCTTAGAGCAGCATGATTTACTAGTGTAGACATTCTTAGAACGCCATGATAAAAACCTGCAAGAAATGCAATATTCCCATCTGTTTTTGTGCATATACATAAGTTAAGTCTCTATGTATTCAAACCTTTGAAGAAAATACTTACCTTTGAAGATGAGAAAAGACTTCCAAACTATGGAATTTATTTCTTGATTGACTCTTCTTGTTTTATTTTATTTTACATATCCTGCCCCTACTGTCTGAGCAGATAGATCTAAAATGGAAAGGAAGGCCCGCTTCACCAATCCTTAGTATTTTAGATGTAGTGTTTTTATTTTTTCTCAGCACCAGACAATGGGGGAAATACATAAATATTCCATTCTCAAATTATTTCTCAGCTGTTTCCTTGTCAATTATCAGGAAGTTGAAGAATATTTAAGCAAGTCTGTTGTTTACTTTATTGATAGAGTTGTGTCAGGATTTTATCTTTAAAAGAGAAGAGAATTCCTTGGTTAACTCAGAAACAGCTACATTATCTTTTTTTTTTTTTTTTTTTGCTGTTGATACACATGAATGTGTATGAACATGAAGTTTTTACACATCAATCCAGCACTATTTATGCTTTTGGTATGAATTATTTCATCTTTCTTGACAATTTTTTGAGGAGAAAAGCTACTTGAATAAGTGAACATAGAAAATAATTGTTGCTTTTTTATTGATAAGAATTCCTGGAGGGGCAAGTGAGGCTACACCAAAGAGATATCATCTGGAATGTCACTGTGTTCGTTAATCCATTCAAAACATTATCTTCTAAGTTATGACCTACTCTAAAAAAAAATAGCTGAGTGTGCTTTACACTCTTTTATATCTTGAAATAATTTGGTTTTCAGTCAAAAAAAATTTTTTTTTCATTTTGAGTAAACACGTGAAGTCTTTGCATGCTGTTACTGGTGTAAAGTAAATGGAAACCCAAAGTACTAGTAACATGAAAATAAATAGAAAAGGCTTTAGGTTGGATTTTATTTAAAAAATAGTTTGTATTCTCAACAGTTTAATGATGCTGGTAGAGATCAATGATTTATTTTATTGTTGTTGGGCTGCTATTTAAAAATAAGTCTTGGGGGCACCTGAGTAGCTCAGTCAGTTAAGCATCCAACTCTTTTTTTTTATTTTTTTATTTTTTTAATGTTTATTTTTGAGAGACAGAGAGAGACAGAGCATGAGCATGGGATGGGCAGAGAGGGAGGGAGATACAGAATCGGAAGCAGGCTCAAGGCTCAGAGCTGTCAACAAATAGCCTGACACAGGGCTCGAACCCACAAAACCATGAGATCATGACCTGAGCTGAAGTTGGACACTCAACCAACTGAGCCACCCAGGTGCCCAACCATCCAACTCTTGATTTTGGCTCAGGTCATAATCTCACGGTTCATGAGTTGGAGCCCTATGTCTTGCTCTGTGCTGACAGTACAGAACCTGCTTGGGATTCTCTCTCTCCCCCTCTTTCTGCCCCTGCCCCCACCCATGCACTAGCTTTCTCCCCCCCAAAAATTAAAAATAAATCTTAGGGGCGCCTGCACGGCTCATTTGACTGTCTGACTTTGGCTCAGGTCATGATCTCACCATTTGTGAGGTTGAGCCCCTGCATCAGGCTCACTGCTATCAGCACAGAGCCTGCTTTGGATCCTCCGTTCCCCTCTCTTTCTCTGCCCCTTTCTGACTCATGCTCTCTATCTCTCTCTCAAAAATAAATAAAAACATATTTAAAAATCTTAAATAAATAAAAATTAAAAAATAAAATCTTAATAGCATGCTTATTGATCTTAGTTTTTAAATACTCTCAGTAGCTTTCCAGTGTTTGACTTATATAACCTGATCTTATTTTGTTTGTTTTAAAAGATTTTATTTTTAAGTAATCTCTACACCCAACATGGGGCTCGAACTCATAACCCCAAGATCAATAGTTACATGCTCTACCAACTGAGCCAACCAGGAAACCCACAACCTTTTTTTTTTTTTTAAACCTGATCTTATTTTGAAGGCTTTAGTTATATTTTTAGAAAACAAAAACCTAATTTACTTTTTTTTTAACTTGCTGAAGATAATTTTTTATGGTTCTTTGCAAGGATTGGTACTTCAATACACACTACATTGCCTTATTAAGTGTTAATTGTATATGGTGGGTATGTGAGGAACCTCAGCGATTATCTCTTCTCCATGTTCTCCAGTACAGAAATCCCTTCTGAAATAGACTTTTTCATCTGAACTTTTTACACTCCTGAGGAGGCAGTCAAGGTTTATTTTTTGATTCCCTCTCAGACTGCCCTATAAACCATTCTTGAATTATACAGCAAGGCTCCCACCAAATGTTTTCTTCCTGGCCTTAATCTTTTAATTTCTAGCCTGAACTGTATCTCCTCACAGGGTCTCATAATTCAATCTTCAATGTATGGAATATAAGTGGATGCTTTATAAATATTTGTTAAAATTTAAATGAAGAGAGGAGATGCCAGAAGTAGTAATAAATCATAGTCCTTGTTATTATTTCTATCATTTAATTATTTTTATTTGCAATACCACTTTTCCATAAGATGGAGTAGAGTTAAAATTCCCTACATGAGTTTCCAAAGTTATTTTCCTAACAAGGCCTTAGAGATTAGCAAAGATACAGTGTTTTAATGTGGCGTTCTGCCACATTAAACACATGAGCTCTGGCCACATATCTGCTCTTGATTAGGTAAATCCAATCTATATCAAATGCTGAGCCCTATGTTCACCCAGGAGAAGTTGCACAGCCTTTCCAATTGAGACCCACTGTCCCTGCTTAGTTCCCCCTGCTTCCTGTGTCCCAGTACTCTTAGAACTGTGTTGTGCTGAGAGAATTTGCAACAGCTAACATGGTCCTGCTTGGAGTTTATTGTCCACTTCTCACTAAGCTCTCTAGATGGCTTAACATTTTCTTTCTAGATGATCCTTTCTACTAAGCTCCAGTAGTGATCTCTAAAAGGAATGGATGCATCCAGGGAATGAGTAAAACAATCCATTGGAGTTCAGGAAGAAATATTTGAATTGTCTAAATTTTTACCTAATTATTTTTAGTTTCTATTTTTGTACATTCATGAATGGACACAATATATTAATGCAACAGTATAGTAACACATATATGTAATTCATAAATATATGTGCATATAATAGGATGCATTGTCAGAAACATTCACTTGATAGAGATATGCAGTCAAACAAGTACAGAGGCCTCTGAGCTGGAAGTTCCGTCCATCAGGGATGACGAGCTTGCATGTCCAGCCCACATTGTCGTGGCCACCTCACACATAAATAATTTTACAGTGCTTTTAAAGGGCTGATAACTGTTGAATGGGCAAGTACGCATTTCTTTATGTAAGAAAGTAACTTGATAAAATGTAATTATAGTTACTCAGCTAAATGATATGGATATAAAGTTGTGAACATCACAATTGGACTTTTTGTACAATCAAACTTCTGTAGTTCAAGTCAATAGTATATGTAATGTCCTTGGTTCATTGCCACTTTAAAGGTTTCCAATAGGGCAGTGTGTTTTAAAAAATATAGAGTTAATATTCTTTAGTCTGGTTTGATTTAGATTTTGAGAATAATTAAGTTTTTAATTATCATGGAAGGATTTCAGATTTATTGAAATATTGCTTTTATAAAGTGATATAATTATACACTTATAGGATATAGTAGTAATGTAAACAATTATAATATTTATAATGTGTGATAAATTTATGGAAAAACCACTTCTTTCCTAAGAAATTTTAAATGAATAATTTGGGGGGCAAAATTTAAAGGTTTATAGAAGTTCACATATTCCTCTTTTTTTATAGTGATAAAAACAAGAGAAGAACTAAAACAGTAAAGAAAACATTGGAACCCAAATGGAACCAAACATTCATTTATTCCCCAGTCCACCGAAGAGAGTTTAGGGAACGGATGCTAGAGATCACGCTCTGGGATCAAGCTCGAGTTCGAGAGGAAGAAAGTGAATTCTTAGGAGAGGTATCCAGAATTATTTTGAAGCTTAGACTATTTCTGTCCTCTTGAATACTTTTCTTTATGTGACTATCAGTAAAATCATATATTTTAATATCTGAAAAAGTAAACAGTTTCTTTCACAGAATGAATTCAGTTACTGCTTCAAGGCAAAGTGTTGATACCATAAAAAAAATGGTTCTGAATACTTTGTGACAATTTTTAGATGTTTATTCCTATTGTGGAAATTTCCGTGTTGAATGAGGTTGTTTTGTGTTTCACACGTGCATTGCTGTGTTTTCTAGTGCATGCTTATCATTTTAGTTTAGGGAAGCAACTCTACTACTAGTAGTTCAATCATTTATTATGAATTATTTTTTAAGCCCTATACTGTATCTGTAAAGTGCTAGGGATAGAGGCTTCAAAGGTGAATAGAGAATATTATGTCCTTCAAGCAATTTGTCATCTCTTAGGGATACAGACAAGTGAATAGGCAACTGTAACATTGTATGGCAGATGCCGTTGCTGAGAAAATGCAATAGGAATACTTGTAGTGCAGGGGAGAGGAAGTGGTCCAGGGAAGGCTCCACAGAGAAAGTGAAATTTAACAAAGTCCAGGGGAGTGAAGTCCCTGCAGAGGGAGTAACAAGACGTTAGGGTTGAGGGAGTCTTCGATAACTGCACTGAAATTAGAAGGGAAAGTAGTAAGAAATTAGACTTGAGGGTTAATCTGACACTGCCCAGATCACATCTCTCAATATATCATGTTAAGAAGTTTGGATTTTATCTTGCTGATAGTGGGAGCAAATGATAGATTTTAAAGAGACTGGCTTGATGGCATTTGTACTTGAGGAAAACATTTCCAGCCATAATGCAGAGAATGAACTGGAGAGGGGCAAGATGAGAGGCAGTTCTCCAGCTCTTAATACCATAATAATAAGTAATGCTTTTAAGCCTTTCTCCGCGTGGTTCGTTTGCCTAAGTAAGTTAAATGTCAGTCTCATGGGAAAAACAACAACCCATAGAAATGTTGAACTGACTATTCAATAGCGAACGAAGAGTGGTAAACCAGTTGGGAGGAAGGGTAACAGGTGGTTAGGAGCAGACTGGCGCCAGCTGCCTTGGGTCCGCATCCCTGACACCACTACTTCCTAATATCGCGTCCTTGAGCAAGTTATTTAATCTATTTGTGCTTCAGTTTCCTCTTCACCAAATGACAATAACAATACTATGCAACTCAGGGCTCTTCTGAGGAGTAAATGTGTGTGTGTGTGTGTGTGTGTGTGTGTGTGTGTGTGTGTGTGTGTAAACATTTGGAACACAGTGACTGTGATTTGGAAAGTGACTAGGGAAAATTTAGGAAGAAAGAAATAACTTAGCTATTGTGATTCTCTACCTCCTGTAGCTAAATAGTGATTTATCATTACACAGCAGTTCTCATATGCATAATCACAAACGCTGTTGTCTTTGCACATGACCCTAAAAGTCATTTATTCCCATGGACTGATTTCCTTTGTAATTTTTTTAGAAATTCATGTTATAAAATCCATATTATAATATGGTTCATATTAAAAATCTGTTCTCTATTTTCTTTCTTGTTCTGAATTCTTAGTGGCATAATATGTTAAACATGGAGTTTTAAATTAGACAGACTTTGATGTATATTACACCTCTTTCATTTAACCAGCTAGCATGAGCTTAGATAAGTTCTCTTAACCTTTGTTAGCTTTGCGTTATCTATAAAAGTTGAATAGTAAGACCAAACTAGTAGTTTTTTTCTGAGAATTAAGATAACATATAACATGTTCTTAGCACACAGTAGACACTACTAATTAGGTTTCTCTCCCCATTTAAGAGTTTTTTGTAAAGATTAAATTAATAAATGTAAATAAAAATATTTTTAAAGTATTAAATAATATACAAATATTAGTTATTATTACAGACTTGTAGTAATATGTATTATTATGTATTATTTCTATAATGGCAAATTTGTGTTTCCCTGATGATTAGTGATGTTGAGCATCTTTTCTTAGTCTGTTGGTTATCAGTATTTCTTCTTTGGAAACATGTTCATGAATTCTACCCATTTTTTAAATTGGATTATTTGGTTTTGTGGTGTTGAATTATATAGTTCTTTTTATATTTTGGATATTAATCTCTTAGTGGATATATCATTTGCAAATATCTTCTCCCATTCAGTAGGTTGCCTTGTTGTTTTGTTGAATGTTTCCTTTGCTGTGAAAAAGTCTTTTATTTTAATGTAGTCCCAATGGTTTATTTTTGCTTTTGTTTCCCTTGCCTTCAGAGACATATTTAGAAAAATGTTGCTGTGGTTAATGTCAGAGAAATTACTGTCTGTGCTCTCTTCTAGGATTTTTTTTGGCTTCAGGTCTTATTTAGGCCTTTAATCTATTTTATTTTTGTGTATGGTGTAAAAAAGAAGTCCAGTTTCATTCTTTTGCATGTAGTTGTCCAATTTTCTTAACACCATTTGTTGAAGAGACTGTTTTTTCCTACTGGATATTCTTGCCTCCTTTATTGAAGATTGATAGTATAATCCTGGATTTATTTCTGGACTGTCTACTCTGTTCCATTGATCATGTGTCTATTTTTGTGCCAGTACCATACTATTTTGACTACAGCTTTGTACTATATCTTGAAATCTGGGACTGTGATACTCCAGTTTTGTTTTTCTTTTTCACGATTGCTTTGGCTACTTGGAGTCTTTTGTGGTTCCATTCAAATTTTAGGATATTTGTTCTAGTTCTGTGAAAAATGTTGTTGGTATTTTGATAGCAGTTACATTAAATTTGTAGATTACTTTGGGTAATATGGACATTTAAACAATATTTGTTCTTCTAATCCATGAGCATGGGATATTTTCTCATTTGGTTTGTTGTCTTCAATTTCTTTCATCAATGTTTGTTTTGTTTTTTATTATTTTTTTAAGATTTTATTTTTAAGCAATCTCTACACCCAACGTGGGACTTGAATTCGTGACCCCGAGATCAAGAGTTGCACACTCCACTGACTGAGCCAGACAGGCACCCCATTTCTTCCCTTTTATAGTTTTCAGAGTACAGGTCTTTCACATCCTTGGTTAAGTTTATTCCTAGGTTGTTGGTTTTTTTTTTTTTTTTTTTTTTTTTTTGGTGCAATTGTAAGTAGGATTGTTTTCTTAATTTCTCTTTCTGCTACTTCATTATTAGTGTATAGAAATGTAACAGATTTCTGTATTTTGATTTTGTATACTGTGACCTTACTGAATTCATTTATCAGTTCTAGTAGTTTTCTGGTGGAGTCCTTAGGGTTTTCTATATTTGGTATCATGTCATCTGTATACAGTGAAAATTTTACTTCTTCCCTACCTATTTGGATGCCTTTAATTTCTTGACTGATTTCTGTGGCTAGGACTTTCAGTAAAATGCTGAATAAAAGTGGTGAGAGTGGACATCCATATCTTGTTCCTGATCTTAAAGGGAAAGTCCTCAGTTTTTTACCACTGAGTATGATGTTAACTGTGAGTTTTTCATATATGGCCTCTATTATATTAAGATATGTTCCCTCTAGACCTACTTTGTTGAGGGTTTTTATCATGAATGGATGTTGCATTTTGTCAAGTGCTTTTTCTGCATCTGTTGAAATGATCATATGGTTTTTCCCTTTCTCTTATTGATATGATATATCTCATTGATTGATCTGTGAATATTGAACTACCTTGCATCTCAGGAATAAATCCCACTGATTGTGGTGAATGATTTTTTAAATGTATTTTTGGATTTGGTTTGCTAATATTTTGTTGAGAATTTTTGCTTCTATGTTTATCAGAGATATTGGCTGTAGTTGTTTTTTGTCTTCTTTTGTAGTGTCTTTATGTAATACAAATTTAACAGCCTCTAATAAGTGAATAGTCAAAGGTCTATGAAAAAATTTAGACTTTTAAAGCTATTAAGTCAGCAAGAAGTTATGTATACTTATCTTTTATTTAGTTATTATCAAAACATAAGGACAACTTTGTAATGTGACAATACTTTTGATCTAATAGCATTATTATAATTATCATTATTATAAAAGTTATGAGACCATTTAATAAAGTTTCTATATTATAGCTATGTAACATTCTTTTGTCTCTTGGCTTTGTAGATTTTAATTGAATTAGAAACAGCATTATTAGATGATGAGCCACATTGGTACAAACTTCAGACCCATGATGTTTCTTCATTACCACTTCCCCACCCTTCTCCGTATATACCACGAAGACAGCTCCATGGAGAGAGCCCAACAAGGAGGTTGCAAAGTGAGTTTCCAGTGAAATTTATCATACATTTGTTAAATTATCATAAATGGATACATATGAGACATAGAATTTAAAGGTACCATTATGGTGTCAACAGACATCTATTAGTGTTTTCATAGCTATTACTGATGATTTTCAATTAATACACTAAAATGAAATTATACTTACAGCGTTCATTTATCACAGTATGACCCCAAATGAAGCACAGTTATGTTTTAAGCTGTTAGAGACTTATATAGCAATGAGAGGGCAGATATAGTAAAATTTGGTCATATAGCTATGGGTATCTGAAATTATGATTTCCATCTTCTTATGCCAAGTATTTTATAAATATGTAGGATGGCAAGTATCGCATAGTGGTTGAAACCATGACCATGAGCATTATTCAAATTAACCTGAGTTTAAAGTTTGATTCTCTCACTTAAGAGCCATATGACTTCAGGAGGGTTCTCTCTCTATGATTCAATTTCCTTGTTTAGAAAATGGAAACAATACCTACATTTAGTGTGGATATAAGAGGAAAATATTCTCAGTAATATAAGCCGAGGTGATTATTGTTGTAATTATTATTATCATCAATGTTTGCATTTTATCCTGAATTATACACAGTCCAAAATATCATATAGAATTTGATTAATTGAAAGAATCTTAGGGGAAACTTGGAAATGTTTTCTAGATAGAAAAGTGGCATTATTGGCTTATTGTTCCCACCACTCAAATTTGTTTTCCTGATGAGTGTATTATTGAAAGGGGAGATGTCTGCTTGCTGCTTTGGGTAATATTCATGGGATAATTTTATCTTCATGGAGTCAGCATGTTCCAGGATTAGCAACATTTTTGTCAAGTGATGGAGAACTGATTGACATTAACTAAATTTCAGAAGTGTAAATTTATAAGCACAAAAGCCATGTCATTTATCATTAATGGGAGGTATATTTGGCAACACAAGAAATGACTGTTGTCTCTGTGGATCATATTCTCTCTGCTGAATAGAGGACTAAATTATATATCAGCAGGCTGTTTGATGAATAGAGTATTAGAGCAAAGGATTGGTCTTATGATATTTAGTCATAGGAAAGCCTAGAGAATTATCTTCCCCCTTTTTAAAAATGTCTCTAATAACTAGAATTTTATTTCCACGAACTACAATCTTTTACATAGGGGTGGTATTAATTGAACACTAGTTTTACAACAGTCACTTTTTTCAGCATCTCCATGGAGTAAACACTTACCCACTGTTATTTGCAATTGCCATTATGACGTCTTTTGTTGTAATAATTACACTACTATGAATTTTATGTGGACTCATTTTAGTATCTACTCTTTCTGGTCACTGTAATCTACTAAGTACATTCTCTGTAAATCACAATGAGGATCATGGGTTACTACATGAAGTTTACTAGTATAAATCAGTTTGTACTAATTCTTATAGTTTAGGTTTATAGGCTACTAACCTAATACTTATTCCAGTTGTTATTAGAATAACTAGGTTTGATGACTCTTAATATCTGAAACTCTTAAATCTACCAACAATTTTCATTACTTTTTCCTTCCCCAGCTAATTAAGAATAGTGTATGTGAAGAATGATGAGAATAGAGTTCTTTCTAGTTAGGTATATGGATAATAGATTTTCATATAGTTAATTTAATCAACTTTGTGACTAATATTTAACCATCTCCCAAATGGCTCTTCTTCTACTTAATCATTAATAGTATTAAATTCATTTATGGTTAATATGGCTCCATGTTGTACCATTCAGTCCTGTCACTACCTACCAATAATAACGTCTAATAAAATAAATTTTCAATATTTGAACATATGGTTAAAATTGGTGTTTTACACCTGAAATGTAATCATAATTTACTAGCAAAGTGTAGGATTGACGATAAACAAAAACATGTACATATGCATAAAGGAATTGAAGATTAACACTTGGAAATAGTTACAAAGTTAAAGAAATTACTGTTGGCTGAGTATATATTGCTTGTCAGTAGCAGGTTCAAGTTAGAGTTTGTATAAATAAACATGTTCTTTTAAGAGTAAGTTCATAAGAATGACCTCCTCAGGGTTTTTCTTCATGAAGAGGGTAAATATTACACTTATTTATATGTATGCTTTATATTGTGAAAGATAATGGTCATTAACATATTTGATGGAACATATGCATGAATAGTTACCATCATAAATGTACAATAATCCATCATTCTCTACCTCCACAAAATAGGATATGTTGGTAATTCAAAAATCTGAGGCTGTGAGCTTTTTGAATGTACATGGATATTTACTGGTATTGTTAGAATTCTCTTTTCTCTGCTCATGATTTCCCATTTTAAATTTGTAGATTCAAATGATTCAAAAAAAGTACTTCATTTCGATGGACATTAGGAATTTATAATTTTAAACATGTGAGGAAATATTTTAAAAACCATTCTAAAAATAATTGTTTCATATATCTTCTAGCTAACTGAAATATTTTTTTAAATCTTTTTGAGATAGGAGTCCAGGCAACTTTGATTATAAACTTTGAATGGTTTCCCTAGTAAAGAAATTAGTCAAAGTATTTGAAAAAGAGGACTTATACCAGTATTTCTACAGGTGGCAAAATAAGAAGGTTCTATGTATCAAAACATATATAGAAAGGGCCACATGCTCATTGCTCATGTCTGAAAGCAATTAGATTATGAGAAGTTAAAATTTTAATATGGAGGTAATATTTTCTACAACACTTTTTAGCTTAAGGCTACTTTTACCCACTCCCATCCCAGATGTTATTTAGACATTACCAAATGATAGGGCAGTGCATATTTCAAAGAGTGTCTGATTAAGACTTTTTAAAAATGTGTAAGCAAGATTGGAACCATGTATTCAAATAACTAAAATTTATCAACAGAGTAGTGAGATTGCTTTTTTAGATCATAAAGTGTCTCTCATATTCACACAAGTTTGTTATGATCCACAGGTGAGAAACTATCCGTTACTGTTCTTACACCTAGAGATTGTTTTTGAAGGTATATTTTTGTGTTTAGTTTTAATTTTATATATATTCTTTATTCTCTTTCATTAAAGTTGCCTAGTGTCTGTCTTAAGTGAAATATTTTCCTTTTTAACATTACAGAAGTCATTTACAAATTTGTTTGTTACTTAGTATCTTATGAACCATTCTCATCACAATTTGAACTATATAAAATCCAAAAGAGTTTTCTTTTTTTGATCCTTTTTTCTTTTCTTTGTCTCATTTTAATCAGGTTCTTCTCTTTTGACATCTCAAATGTTAATTCTTTATTTGGTAAAATATAACCTTATTACCATTTCACTTTTTAAAATAGAAAACTTCATATCTACTGTATTTTTATACAGCCTCATAACTACAAGTGTTTAAAGAAAAGTGAATGGAAACAAATCATTGGGACAAAACCAAAATGCTGGCATTGAGAGGTGTAAGATAAAAGAGATGTGATTTCATAATTAAAGTTTATCAAGATTTCAACTATTTGGGGGGTATTTTTGGCCAATATTTCTTCTAATTTTCTACCCCATTCTCTTCTTCTCTCCTTCTTGGACTGCATTGCATGTATAAAGGCCTTTTGATTTGTTCTACAGGTTAATGGGCCTCTTTATTTTTTTAATCTTTTTTCCTCCTCTCTTACTCAGTTTTGATTATTTTTATTCACCTGCCTTCACATTGACTGGTATTTTATTCTACAGTGTCCAATTTCCTGTGAAAGCCATACTATGAATTGTCGTAGCAAAGATGTATTTTTCATTTTAAGATTTACATTTGATTTTTTTTAAAACTTTCTATATTCTTTTTGAAATTCCCCTTCTTTTATATATCCCTATGTGTATAATGTTATTTATTTATATACATATATGATATGCATGTGTGTAAATATATTAAGGAATTTATAGGATTGTATGTAAACATATGTAAATATAGGAAAGAATCCATAGGATTACCCATATACATGTATATGCACATGTGTGTATAATGTACATACATGTATGTGTAATATCTGTAATGTGTTTATATGTGTGTAATGTACATGTGTGTAATCCTGTGGATTCTCTCATATACTTATAATTTTTATTTTAAAGTCTGCTAACTCCAATATCTTAGTCTTCTGTGGGTCTATTTATATTTCTGGTTTTTCCTTTGATTATGGATCACATTATATGTATATTATATATATACTAATTTTTATTGTATATTGGACATTGTGTTTCATACATTTTAGAGACTCTGGATTTGGAAGAATGCTGGGTTTTATTTTGGCACACGATGAAATTACTGAAGGATCACCCAAGACCACAGAGGTTAGGTTAGGGCAGTTCTATTTTAGTTCTTTCATAGTTCTAAGATCTAGTCCTTAGGTAGGTTTGTGGTTCTCATTCCTAAGGTGTGACCTTTCTAGGAAAAGTCCAGGATATTGGCCCAAATCCTACAATATAATGGGACTTAAACTGCAGACTCAGTGTCCTATGCATCAGGAAGTTTCTGAAATATCCTTGCATCTCTTTTAGCTTTTCATCTGTGGCTTTCTTCTTTTTCCCTCTGCAGTTTACAATTTAGGCAAATATGTAGGGGGCTGTTATGTATAAACCTGAGGTCTCCCCTTCTCTGGCTCCCTCTTTTTCAGGATTTCCCCTATCGTTCTAGCTGCTCTGACAGCTCTGAAGTATGACCTCTAGTTCTTCAGCCTTGTAAGACTGAAGCTTTTCTCTTGAGCTATAGCTCCTATGTAGTGAACCAAATTGGGAAGGAGAAAAGCTGTTTCAGTTATGTGCTTTTCCTATTTCAAGGGTCATATCACCAATTTCTGCCTGCATTTGTTTGTTCTCTGATCTTTAAACAGTTTTTTATTAAGATATTTGTCCAGAATTTGTAATTATTACTGGCTGGAGGATTTGTCCAATATAACTTATTTTATCATTTCCAAAAGCAGAACTCTACACTTTCAGTAAACTTTACTGAATTATATCATCTATACAGAAACATGTATAAGTCATAAATATACCCCCAAGTGAATTTTCACAAAGTAACAACACCATATAAGTAGCACCCACATCAAGAAATAGAACCTCACCAGCCTCTCTCTTGCTCTCTTCTGGTAATTATTCCCCCTGCCAAGGTAACAGCTGTGCTGACTTCAAATACCATAAAATAGCTGTACTTATTTTTTAACTTCATGTAATAGGAATACTCACATACATCTATGAATTTTATGGAAATGGAATTACACAATATATTACTCTTTCACAATATATATTACTCTTTTATGCTGGCCTCATAAAAAGTGTTTGGAAATATACCCTTATTTTCTATTGTTTGAAAGAATCTGTGCATTGTTGGTTTTATTTTTCTTTAAATGCTTAAAAAGTAGTCACCATTTAAGTCATCAAGGTTGGCAATTTCTTAGTGTGTAGGTTTTAAATGATAATTTATATTTCTTTGCTAAATTTAGAACTATTCAAAAATTTGTGTCATGTGTCAGCTTTAAGTTGGTTTTTTCTTGGAATTTGTATGTAAAAGAAATTATTTGCATAAAATTACTCATAATAACGTCTTATTATCCAGTTAATGTTCATTGGATGTTTAGTGATGTCTTCTTTTCCCCAATTTTGGTAATTTGTTTCTTCTTTTTCTTTTCTTGTTTTTCTTGGCCAGACTTAATTTTATGAGTCTTTTCAAACAAAAAACTGTTTTGTTTAGTTTCTAGGTTATATTTGTTTTCTTTTCCATTAATTTTTGTTATTATTTCTCTCTTTAACTTTCTTTAGATGTAGTTTGTTTGTTTATCCTCATTTCATAAGAAAATACTTAGGTACTTTGAATTGTGGTGCTTTCATTTATCTATCAGTTATTAAGGAATTTATTGTTAAATTACCAAAGTCTAGAAGTTTTTTTTTTTTTAGTTTTGTTTTTTTTCCTCTTTTTCTTGATGTCTGGCATAATTCCCCTCTTGTGAGAGTGTATACTTTGAATCATTTGGAATCTTTAAAATTATTCATTTTATTTATGGTGTGTCGTGTAACCAATTTTGGTAAATGTTCTTGAAAAGAATGTTTATTTTGTCACAGTTCTGTATATGTTTTACAAGTTAATAAGGTTTACCAATTTGGTTGTTCAAATCTTTTGAGTTTACTTTTATTTTATTTTTTTTGTCTGAATATTCCATTGGTTATTGAGAGACATGTTAATATTTCCATGTATGATTATGGAATTTTCCCTTTATTTTTGTCATTATTTGCTTTATAGATTTTGAAGTTATGTTGTTAGGTCCATACAAACTAAAATTAGTATGTTTTTTCTAATAGAGTACTGATTTTTTGCATTACATAATGTGTCTCTATATCTAGGAATGCTTTTTCTGTAAGACTCTCTTTGCTTGATGTTAATATTGATGCAGCTGCTTTTCTGTTTTTTGTGTGTGGCATATCTTTCGCAGAGCTTTTACTTTCCATCTGTTTACATTCTTATATGTAAGGTTTATCTTTTGAAAACAATGTACAGTTGGTCTTCTTAAATCCATTATGAAAGGATTTATTTTTTTATTGGAGTAATTCATACATCTACATTTAATGTAGTTTCTTATAAATTTTGTTGAATATTTTATACAGTATTATTTGTTTTTTATTTGTCCTTTTTTTTCTTCTTTGTTGCTTTCTTTTGGAATTCACATTATTTCATTTACATCAACAAATATTTAGTTAGCTGTTATGGTGCTTGGTATTTGTGTTTGATCAAAGATACATTATATGTAGGTAGCAGGTAAAACTCTTATTCACAAACTTGCATGCGAAATACACACTTTTTTTTACAAAAATTATATTTAATCTTGCTTTAGTCTTATTTAGGTATCTTTGTTCCCCGTCAAATATCAATCTTTACTCCTTCTCCTTACCTACTTCCAGCTCGTAATGGCAGTTCCAGGAGGCCCTGAAAAAGGAAAATATTCAGAAAAGACCCATTAATTTTTAATCCTTATAGAACTTCACTAATTTGTTCCAATGCACAATGGTTATTTGAAGTTAAGTCTATGTATAGCATTTTTCCTAATGCTAGTTTCTTTGGTGCTTAGCATGCAGCTACATCATGGAGCTATCATCCTAGAATCCTAAAATATCATTGGACTTCAGAGGTCCTAGAGCCTGGTTTCTTATTATTCACAAGTCTCTCTAGCCATTGTCTCCTTTCTAATTCTGAGAAATATTGGCCTTTAGCAGTGCCGTCCTTTCTCTGCCCCCTTTACACTCCTCTCTCATTTCTCTCCTCTTGCTTAATCTCATTAATAAACCTTGAGTATGGAAAGTAAAATGCTATATGTCACTTTGCTTTCCAACCTGAAACTTAAATTTCCCTAATTAAAAGAAACGCAAAGAGCTTGTCACCTCTTTAAAATGTATAAGGGAAAATATCAGGATAATAAAACATAATTTATATCACTATGTATAATCATGCCATAATCTTGGAATTTGTGTAATCTTTTTATTATATATATCCTATATGTAAGTACATAGTATATATATATATTATATATATATATACTATACACACACACACATATATATACTATGTATATACTATACAAATATATATATTTTTTGGAGATATTTTTCAATATCCGCAATACAAATTTAAGCTTTAATAGCTTGAAACATTAGGATATCTTTTTTCCAATTTAAAAACTTCTTATAAATTATGAACTTTTAATCATGAACAGAAATTATAATTTTTAAAAGATAGAGGAACTATACCCTTGACAGAAAACACCTGTATTCATTTTCTTATTTGTTTTTAAAATACTAGGTACTTAACAACATCTATAGAGACAGCTATAGTTTTGAAAGTTTAATGTCTTTTATTCTAAATTACAGTGATGCTATTTTTACAGTTTTAAGTAATAGTATAATCCTTTGACTCTTAATCTAAAACTCATTAAAATATCTTGTTCTAATTTCTGACAGTGAAAATCTACACTGCTGAATTAAACCTTACACTTCTTGGTGGTGGTACTGATGATTTCACTTTATGTCCTTTTCCCAAGGGCGTATTGTATTAGGCAGTGATATAAAGGAAAATCATATGGGACCACCCGCTGACTTTAAAATTGATGTAATGATATAAGTGACTTTCAAAATACCACTTTGAAGGTCTGCTTAACAACTGTGTGATTTGCAGAAAATCCTCAAATAATATCTTTCAAATAAAAAAATGTGTAGTAAACTTAGATCAGTTAAATCTGTCATTAAAACATAACTCTTACCCTGATGTTCTTAAAATAGAAAGCCATTATATATATTATAATATCAATGTGGGAAATACACTCAGCTTTACTGAAGATGCACTGTTTCACGTGGGAACACTGTTTCCAAGAATAAAGTTCCACGATTCAGTCACCATTAAAAAACATAAACAGTAGGGGCACCTGGCTGTCTCAGTTGGTGGAGCATACAACTCTTGATCTCAAGGTTGTCAGTTTGAGCCCCATTTTGGTGTAGAGATTACTTACAAGAAAATCTTAAAAAAAACCCCCAAACATCTAAACAGTAGAGTGACATAAAGTAGGAAGACCACAACAGACATATTTCATTTACTAAATATTTATCCATGTGAAATTCTAGGGTTTGGATATATTATATTAGCATTAATTTGCATATGTGGGTAAATAAATATGAATATGAATATTATCATCCTACATATTTTAATAAAAAGCATTTAACATGATACAAAGATATTTACAAAGAATTATAAAACTGCTAAAAATGTTAATTATTTCAGCAGGTAAAATACAGTTTCAATATAGATATTTACTTGGATTTATAATTATGCTCAGTGTTTTCACTTAAGGTAATATATAACAATTCATTGGTATTGCAATTTAAAATTACATACACTAAAGCAATTCAATTTTTATAGTAACATGATAATTTTATTTATTAACTGTGGAACACGTTTCTATTACACTTTTTTCCTATAATTTTTTGCTGAATACCTTGTGATCACCTCTTCAAAAGAGAGTTTTGTACTATTAGTTATATACAGGTATCCTCTATTGATTGTACGTAGTATTTTTCTCTATTTTTAATTTTATTCTTTTTTCTTGTTTAGAAAGATTATTGTAACTTTATCTCTCTTTTGTTTTTTCATTGTCTTTGCTTTTTGGATGAATAGATTTTTTTATGATTGTTACTCTTGAGTTTTCTGTGTCTTTGTGATATAATAAGAGTTTCTGATATTTTAAAGCATCATCA
This sequence comes from Cryptoprocta ferox, assembly GCA_028646485.1. NCBI lineage: Eukaryota > Metazoa > Chordata > Mammalia > Carnivora > Eupleridae > Cryptoprocta > Cryptoprocta ferox. The sequence goes on along the minus strand of CM053569.1, from coordinate 31,474,001 downwards.
ATCTATTCATTTTCAGTTTATGTTTGTGCCTTCCACTAGTAATACTTCTATTACATTTTAACTTTAGTATGGTTAATAATTCTTTTTCTGATGGGATGCTGGAACCAGAGCTGGTTATGCATATCTCTTCCTTTCACAGTCATTGACAGGGTAGCTTGAATTGGCTATATGGGACTATTTACATTATAGAAATTAACAAATGTTGCAAATCAAGGGTTTTTGCTCCCTCAAATGGATAGTTCTTAAACATTTACCAGCATACCACTGCTATATATAATATATAAAAATTAATTTCAGATTTAAGGAAATATAAAAAGTTAAAATATTAAAAGACTAGAAAAATATACATGAGTTAATTTAAACAATCTGCATATGAAACCAGTGGCAGGAAACTCAGAGTATAGATAGATTTTTTTAAATATATAGTAAATATATTAAATCTATTTTAAATGAAAATGGTGGAAGGTAATTTGGTAACTTGATAAGTAAAATGATGGTGTGGTCAAGTCTGGTAATTTAAGAGTTTATGTTGAGTTTTTAAAGTTCTAGTTTAATCTAGTTGAGTCAGTTTATCTTTAATTTCTGAAAATACATCCTGGATAAATGTTACAATAGTTATAAAAGTATTCAACTCTACTATTTTTTTCTGTAATTACTGATTTCTGTAATTATCCTCTGTCCTCAGAAATTCCTATTCAGTGGTTAGAATAGTTATTCTTCTTCCTCAAAATACTCTATATAATTCCACTGCTGTGTAGATTTCCAATCAGGCAAATCAACCATGTAAAATATTGCCAAATGTACTACTTCTCTATTTGTTAAATAAAGTTAAGAATCATGCCATTCAAATTTTAAATCTTTTAATTGAACATTAGAAACTAAGTTTCTGTGATAGCCTGTGAACCTACTATTTTCTTTGCCTGTGACTTATTATCTTTGGGTTAATAACTTCGATGTGTCAGGATAAATATTTATATTTTTCCAAGTATTAGGGCATCTTTATAATTCTCTGGTAGTTTTATGGCATCATAGTTCATACATTCCTTTAAATTTCTAATGTACATTCATATGATAATATTACTCATCTTTCAATGTGAAAACAACTTATTCATATTTTCCTACCTTTTAAAATGTTTGTTAGAAAAATCTAAATTGTATTCTGCTAACTTGTGACAATTTCTTTTTCTATATGTCCATTTTAGTTAAGTGAGAATATAAAAATAACTTGTCCCTGTAAATCTTCAGTGTTCCTCCTCCAGAAGAATCAGTTTTAAAATAGACTTTTTCAAAGTCAAGAATTCAAAAAAATAATGTTCTAAAATTCCTTCAATTTAAGTTCATTAATTGCTTATTGCCTGCTAAATTTCTTTGTGTAACCATTACTTCTTACATTTCATGGTTTGTTATAAAGCCATGTAATATAAAATAAAATTGATAGCCATGAGTATGCAGGGCAGGTCTATTAGTAATTTTTTTATTTTATGTACCTTCTCTTAGCCTATTTATTTCATTCTATCTAAATTTCTACTAACATAACTTGAATTCTGTACTAATTCAGATATGATGTGTCTCCCTTCTTTATTTTATTCTGCATTAGTATGGTCCTTTTTATTTTATAATAAAAATGTTAAACTACAGTCTGTACTATAAAGCAGAGATTAAAGTTCAATATCCCTATTACATATAAAGATTTTTAATGTGTTTTTGACATTATTTTAACATTTTTTTCCAGATAAAGCCTTATGTTCATATAATTCAGGTAAATTTTAGCATGCACAATGTTTAATGCATGTATTCATATGCACAGTTAATTGGTCTGTTGTTTTGTGCTTTGTCTGGTTATTGTGCATATGTTAAATTCCTAAACAAAATGTCAGTAGCTTCCTTTTTCTGCCTGTAGAAGTTTTCCAGTATATCTGTGTTTACATCTTTATTATTTTGGTATTAAAAACCACTTGTAAATATAGTAATTTATGATTTCAGTGTGTCTAATATTGTCTCTTTTATTATGGTACTATTTCATCAACGAAGTATGGTTCAGTATATTCCATGTTATTGTGTACACTGTTTTACAAAATTTGTATTTATATGGATGCAACTTTTAATGTTTTTGAATTATGGAGGGATAGTGTTAAAAATTCTAAGTATATTGAATTAAAGCAATTAAAACTACAATGTTTGCTGTAGCTTCCATCATTTTAGCTATTCTGTCATATCTTCTAAGGAAAGTGGAACAGATTTAGTTTTATTACTCTAACGTATTATGATTTTTAAATTCTCATATGCGCAGAGTATGTCAAGGTGTTTTAAACTGATGTTAAATTTTATAACTGGTCACTGGGACTTCCTTTAGTTTTAATACTTTTAACTGGAAAATATTTTAAATATATTTAGTCTAATGAGCTTTTATATTTTTTAACATTATCTTCTTGAATAGGATTAGGAAATAAAATAAAAGCCTCACGAATGGCCCACTAAAGTTTCAGATCTACTGAGGAAGGCTACTACTTACAACCAAGATCGAATAGAAGGGACTTCTTCCTACCTTCCTACCTCAGACAACAAAAATGGACAAATATATAACTCAATTGCTTTAATAACACTGGATATCAGGCAACTAAGGACAATAATTATTAAGATAAGGGAAACAAATGAGTTGAATCCTAAAATTGCCCTAGCCTCCACTTTTTAGAGAGTTTCCTACACAGAGCAAAGGGGAGAAAAGGCAAATGGAGCCCGTGGACTCGGACTCCCTGAGGTAAATGATGGAGCTGAGAGTTCAGGGAGACAAGGGTGGCTAGAGTTCACAGAACAGACTCCTGAAGAGGAGAGAACTCTCCAGAGAGAGAACTCCAAAGAACTTCAGAGAGCCCCTCTCAAGTTGAGTATTGAACAGTGCGTGAATGGAGGACTCTACCCAACCCTGGAGAAAGGACCACCCAAAAATATTACAAGTAATAATGCTTGAGAATAGTGTCTGCTTTTTTGTTTTGTTTTTCAGTGAGACTGGATAACAGTCCAATTTCAGAGGTCACTGGGTTGAGTGCACAGAAGTCTCTGTCCTCAGTAATGAAGAATAATTGCCCCTAGATGGACACTGTATCACATAAAAAAAAAAAATCTTAAAAGCAAGAACTGAAAGGATAAAAATGTTTCTAAGTAACACAACTACATATAGAAAAAGCTCAAGAATAGTTACAGGAATACAAAAATAACATAAAACAATGTAAAATTCACCTAAACTAAAAAGAACTTGTACAGATGTTATAATTAGTAGATGAGGATATTAAACAAGTATAGAAGTATATTCCATGTGTTTAAAATGTTAAAGACATGAAAGACAGAAATAGACCTAAATGAAGCATTTGTAAGTGAAAACTACAATGTCTAAATTAAAAATATACTGAATGGGATTGACAACAATAAACATTGTAGAGAAAAAAAAATGAGTGAATTTGGAGATACAGCAATAAAAACTCTCTAAAATGAAGCATAAATTAAAAAGTTAAAACAAATAAACTATGAGCAATGGACAACTTGAAGCTGCCTAATACATAAGGAATTGAAATCATGCAGGAGAGAAGAAGCAAATATTTGAAGAAATAATGGCTGAAAATTGTCCAAATTTTATGAAAACTATAAACCACATAACCAGGAAGCTCAATGAACTCCAAATACAAGAAACATACATAAGAATATATGAAGGTACCTCATAATTAAATTCTTTAAAACCAATAATAAATAAAAAATCATAGAGCATTCAGAGAAAACAGACTCAATACAGAACTGAGGACTAAAGATAAATACTCCTGCAGATTTTTCACTAGAAACAGTGTGAGTACTCAGAGAAAAAGATAGGAATCTATAACCATACTTATTCATAGTTCTTTTAAATGATGATGAAGTAACAATTTTTTGAAATATACAGCTGCTAAAAGAACTCATCATCAGTAGATATGCAATACAACAATTGTTAAAGGAAGTCCTTTAGGCAGAAGAATAACAATACCAGGTGGTAATATAGAATATAGATGTATTTAAAGGAATGAGGAACACCAAAAATGATAACTGGATGGGTAAATATATGAGATTTATTCTTATTGTGAAATAGCTTTAAATACAATTGGCTATAAAACAAATAGCAATGTAGTATAAGGTTTGCTACATATGTAAAAGTGAAATATATGACAATAGCAACAGGAAGATTAGGAGAGGAAAGTAGAAGTGTATGATTATAATGTCTTTATACTGTACTGTATGATAAGAAGTATGATATCACTTGAAAGTAGGTTGTAATAAGGTAGATATATACACTCTAAGCCCCCAAACCACAAAATGAAGGATTATAGCTAGCTAATAAACCAAAAGAAAATATAAAATGGAACCATGAAAGTATCCATTTCATCCAAAAGAATATAGAAAGTGAGGAAAATGGAACAAAGAACAGCTGGGACAAATAGAAGATACATAGCAAGTTGATAGATGTAAACTAACCAAACCAATCATATTAAATGTAAATAGTCAAAATACTGCAACTATAAGGCAGAGATTGTCAGAGTTTTAAAGGCAAAGCCAGCTATATATTGCCTATAAGAAACCCACTTTAAATATGAAAACACAAAGAGTTTAATTTAAGAGGATGGAAAAGATATACCCTACTAGTTAAAAGAAATATGAAGTACCTATATTAATATTAGACAAATTAGACTTTAGAGCAAGGAATACTACCAAGAATAAAGCAGGTCATTTTATAATAATAAAAGGGTAAATTGATCAAGAGAACAGTCAATCCTAAACATTTAAGGCCATAATAATAGAGCTCCAAATTACATGGAGAAAAATTTATAGAGAGATTGTTAGACTGGATTAAAAAAAAAAGAAGAATTCAACTATGGTGCTTTGAAAAGCTCAACAAAATTGGCAAACAACTAGTCTGACCATGAGAATAGATATAAATCACTCGCAGTTTAACAAATCAAAAGGATTACTTTGAAAATTCTTTGGGGAATCACTTGGGAATACAATGAACACTTTATGCCATGAAATGAAACAACATACCAGAAGTGGATAAATTTCTAGAAAGCCACAAATTACGGAAACTGATCCAGAAAAATATAAGAAATCTATATAAACCTATAACAACATAAAGAAGTTGAATTACTAACAAGAAAAGCCTAGGACCAATGGGCTTCACTGATGAAATTTATCGATCATGTGAAAGGAAATACCAATCTTTCTTACATTCTTTGAGGGGAAAAAGAAAAAGAAATATTCTCCAATTCATTCTATGAGACCAACATTATTCTAATGCTAATGGCAGACAAATATATCACAAGAAAATGAAGACCAATATCTCATTAATGTAAACACAGAATTCCTCAAAAGGTTAATAAATCAAATAACAAATCAAATTTAGCAATATGTAAAAAAGATTATTCACTTTAATCAAGAAGGATTTATCCCCAATGCAGTATTAGTTTACTAAAAATAAAATATAATTAAACATATTAATAGAAAAAACATACGAAATCACATGATCATGTGAAGAGATAACGAAAAGGCTATAACAGTAGCCAATGCCCTTTCCCAATAAAAACTATCAAAAAAGTAGGAATAGAAGGAAACTTTCTTAATCTGATAACGGGGACTTTAAAGTACCTACTGCTGACATCGTTTTTAACTGTAGAAGCCTGAATGCTTTCTCCTTAACTGGAGACTAGGCAAGTATGTCTATTTTTACTGTTTTTATTCACTAGTTCACTGGAGATTCTAGTCAGGCAAGAAAAATAAATAGAAGCCATTCAGAATGGAAAGAAAGAAGGAAAACTATCTTTATTCACAAATAACATGATTCTACATGTAGAAAATTCTAAAGAATCTGCAAAAACTACTAGAACTAATAAACAATGTCAGCAAGGTCCCAACGTACATGAACACTATACAAAATAATTTATATTTTATATACTAGCCCCTAACATTTTGAAAAGAAAATTAAGAAATATTTTCATTCCCATAATATCAAACATTTTAAAAAATGTATTAATACATTTCAGAAAATAACTACAAACTTTCATGCTAAATAAATCACAGAATATTGCTGAAGAAAATTAAACAAAGATCTAAGTAAATGAAGAGACATTCCAAATTAATGGATTGGAAAACTCAATATTATTAAAATGGCAGTTCTCCTCTAGATTTGTCTACAGGTTCAATATAATTCTTAACAAAATGTAACCAGTATTTTTTGCTGTAATTAATAAAAAAATTCTTAATTTAATTTAAGATTAAAATAATTAATCTTAAAAATTCTATTGAAAAGCACAAGATCTGAAACAGCCAAAAAGGAACAAATCTGGAAGACTTACACCTCCTGATTTCAAACTTGCTACAAGACAACAGTAATCACAATATTGTGGAACTTGCACAATGGAACCTAATTCAGAATTCAGAAATAAACCCTTATATTCACGGTCAGCTGGTTTACAAAACAGGTGCCAAGGCAATTCGGGGGGGGGGGGAAATTGTCTTTTTAGCTATTAATGCTTGGGGAATTGAATATCCACATGTGAAAAAGATTAAATTAGACTCCATCTTACACCATCCACAAAACCTAACTTCAAATGGATCATACACTGAACTGTACAAGCTAAAATTATAAAACTCTTAGAAGAAAACCTAGGAGAAAATCTTCACTACCTTGGATTAGGCAGAGGTTTCTTCAATACAACAGCAAAAGCATTATCAATAAAAGAACAAAGTGATAAATTGGACTTCATAAAAATTTAAAATGTTTGTGATTTAGAGACATTAAGATGGTAAAAGAAAAGCCACAGACTTGGACAAATATTTGTAACTCATGTATTTGACAAAAAACTTGCATCCAAAATACGTAAAGAACTCTTGAAAGACACTAATGAGAGGACAAATAATGCAATCAAAATGCAAAATATTTGAATAGTCATTTCACTGAATATATATGGATGGCAAATAAGCACATGAAAAGATCCCCAATGTCCTTAGTTATTAGTGAAATGCAAATTATAGCAACAATATATCACTTTACATCCACTAAAATGAGTGTGATAAAAAAAAAGACAACAATTTTCAGCAGGGTTTTTGAGAAAATGAAATGCTCATAAATTTGCTGGTGGAAATGTTCAATAGTATAGCCCTCTGGAAAACAGTTTGGCGGTTTGTTAAAAAATTAAATTTACCAAAAACACAGCAACTCACTCCTAGTTGTATACCCAAGTAAAATAAAAATGAATGTCCACTCAAAGACTTGCACATGAATGTTTACACCAGCATTATTCATAATGGTCAATAGTGGAAATAGTTCAAATATCCATCCATCCAATCGATAAATAAAATGTGGTATCCATACAGCAGATTGCTATAAATAACAAAATATTGATACATACCACCACATCATTTAACCTAAAAAAATATTATGCTAAATTAAAGATGCCAGATACAAAAGGCCATGTGTTGTATGATTCCATTTATATAACATACACAGAAAAGGCAAATCTATAGAGCAGAGGTTAGATTACTAGTTGTCTGGCTGGGGATAGGAATGCAAAATGACTGACAATGCATATAAGGAATTTAGGGGGATGATGGAAATGTTCTAAATTTGGATTGTGGTGGTTTTTACATAACTCTTAACATTTACTAAAAATCACTGGATAGTATACTTAAAAATAATTAAATATATGTTACATGAATTATACCTCAATTTTTAAAATACAATGAGGAAACTACAGAATAGATAAAACCTCATTATGGTCAGAGATTTTAATCTTCTTTTCTTAGTAATTCATAGAACAAGTAGACAGAAAAGCAGTAATACTAGAGAATATCAATAGTACCAACTAACTTGGCCTAATTAATGTTTATAGAACATTCCATATAACAACAGCAGAATACACATTCTTTTCAACTGCATTCAGAGCACTTACCAAGATAGACAATATTCTAGCCAAAAAAAAGTCTCAGGGAATTAAAAGTATTCAAATTATACAAAGTATGTTTTCTGACCACAATACAATTAAGTGAGAAATCAGTAATAGAAACATCTCTGGGAAATCTTCAAATATTTAGAAACTAAATAGCGTACTTCTAAAAACCATGAGTCAAAGGAGAAGTCAAAGGGAAAATAAAATGTATTTTAAACTTAATGAAATGAACACAAAACATATCACAATTCATGGCGTGCAACTATAGCAGAAGAGAGGAGGAAATTTTTAGCACCAAACATATGTTACAAAAAAAAGAAACGTCTCAAATCAATGACCTGTTTTCACCTTAACAAAATCCAAAAAGAAAACAACTAAAAACAAACAAACAAAAAAAACAAACTGAAGTTAAAGAAGAAAGGGGATATGCAAGTCAGAACAGAAATCAATGAAATAACCAAAAAGCAATCAAGAAAATTAATGAAGCCAAAGTTTGACTCTATGAAATCAATAAAGCTGATCAACATTTAGGCAAAATGATCAGCAAAAAAAGAGAAGACAGATTACCAACATAAGAAAATAGCCTATATTGCTACAGATTCTACAAACATTAAAAGGATAGTAAGGAAAAGTTATAGATTTATGTCAATACATTTGATAACTTAGAGTAAAAATTTCTTTGAAAGACAGAAACTTGATGCTCACTCAAAAAAAAAAAAAACCACCAACAAAATTTCAATAGCCCTATATCTATTAAAGAAATTGAATGTGTGATTAAAAATTTTCCCACAAAGAAAATTCAAGGACCAGATGACTTAACCAATGAGGTGTACCAAACATGTAAGGACAATATAATACCAGTTCTGCACAAACTCTTCCATAAAATTGTATATTTGGGAATTCTTCCCAACTAATTTCATGAGAGAAACCTTACTGGGACACCAATACCTGACAAAGATACTAAAGGAAAGAAATCTACAGACCTTATAAAAATTATGGCAAATTTAACAAATTAAATAAAAAAGATTTAGCAAAAGAAAAATTTAGCTAATTGAATACCAAAATACATAAAAAGGATGCTGTTGCATAAGCAAGTGGTGTTTATTCCAGAATTCATTGTTTGTTTAACATTTGAAAATTAAACTAGTATTATTAATCATACTTGGGAAAAAAACAGAAAAAATCATTATCTTAAAAGATTCAGAAAAAGCATTTGGCAAAATAAAACAACCATTTCTGTTGAAAAAAAAAAAACAATCCTAACCAAAGTGGAATAGACAGGAATTTTCTCAAAAAATAGATAACGGGCATTATCAAAACTTACAGCTGAAACATACTTAGTGACAAAAGACTGAAACCTTTCTTCCTGACATCAGAACAAGAAAAGGTTGTCTGTTCTCCCTACTTCTATTCAGAATTAGGCAAGAAAAAGAAATAAAGGGCATACAATTTGAAAAGGAAGAAGTAAAATGGTCTTTAATACAATATCTTTATCTGTATAGAAAGTCAGATGGAATCTACAAAAAAAGCGATTTAAGAAGTGAGTTTATTAGCTTGTTGGATACAAGGTAAAGATACGATATCAACTATTTATATATACTTGCAAGGAACAATTGAAAATTGAAATTTAGGAGAAATACAATGCCATTTAAACATGTCAAAAATATGAAATATTTAGAGGTAAATTTGAAAAATGTAAATGATCTCTAAACTAAAAATTATAAAACACTGTAAAAACAAACTTTAAAAGAAACAAATGAAATATTGTACTCATGGGTCAAAAGAACTAATATTATTATGTCAGTTTTCCCCAAATTCCCCAGCCTCAATTCAGTTAAAAAATATCAACAGGCATTTTTGTGTAAATTGACAGATGCTAGAATTTATTTGAAAATGTGAATTGCCCAGAATTGCTATAAACCACCTTGATGAAAGAAGCCTTACAATAGTTGATTTCTGAACTTACTGTAAAGCTGTTGTAATTGAGACGTGATAAAAATAGACAAATGCATCAAAAGAACAGTATATAGAATGAAAATAGACACCCACACATATATGGATAACTATATGTGGAAAGGCAATTCAGTGGTGTAAGGATAGACTTTTCAACAAATGATGTGAGGGCCTATAGATATCCATATGCCAAAAAAAAAAAAAAAAAGGAAAAGAAAAGGAACTTCTATTTATACCATATATGAAAGTATATGGTACATAACTCAAAATGGATCAAGGTAAACCCTAAAATTGTAAAACACCTAGGAGAAAACTTTGTCACTTTTGGTTAGGCAAAAATTTCTTAGATACGACATGTTTCATTAAATAATAAATTGATTAAATTGACTTTCTCAAAATCTTTTTTTATTTTCTTTAAAGAACACTGTTCAGATAATGAAAAGACAAGCCACAGGCTAGAAGAAGTATTTGCAAATCACATATCTAATAAAAGATTTGTATAAAAAATATATAGAGAACCATTAAAACTCATGAGTAGAAAACATAACAATAAAAAATGGACATAAGATTTGAAAGTCCATTAAAAAAGATTTAAGGGTGGAAAATAGACACATGAAAAGATATTCAATATAAGTCTTTAAGGAAATGTAACTGAGATTCCATTAGTCCTTGTTAGAATGGTTAAAATAAGTCTTTTAATACAAAGAAAACCCTAGACTCAGACATTCTTTCCAAGTACTTCATACTTGATCTTAACATATTATCTCAACTTAAGAAAATGCTTGCATAATATACATAAAGTAGGAGTATTTCCAAGCTCATTTACAAGGAAAACATAACTTTTATACCAAAAATCAACAAATCCGTTCCAAAAGAAGGAAATTTATAGGCCCATTTCTTAAATATAAATGACAAAAATAGCTTAAATATAAATGACAAAAATAGCTACATAAAACAGCATATCAAATCCAATGGTTTTGTAAAATTCTATAAGTGTGATTTAAAACATTTACAAATTAAAGGAGGAAAAATAAGGGTGCCTGGGTGACTCAATCAGTTAAGCATCTAACTCTTGATGGTTGTGAGTTCAAGCCCCAGATCAGGCTCTGCACTGATAGTGTGGAGCCTGCTTGGGATTCTCTGTCTCCCTCTGTGTGCCTCTCCCCTGCTCATGCTCCCTCTCATTCAGAATAAAAAACAATAAAGGAGAAAAAATATGTTCATTGCTTATTAATGAATTACAGTTTTATAGGATCCAACACAAAATCATAATACCTATTAGCAAATCATGAATTAGAAAGAAACTTCCTAAATCTGATAAAATGTCTATTACAGGAAATATAATCTTAATGCCCAATGATAGAGTTATTCCTTAAAACAAACCCGAACAAGGGTGTGATTATATTGGAGATCCTAAAGCAATAAGAAAAGACGGATTTGAAAGGAATAAGGATTCAAAGGAAGAAATGAAACTATCATCATTTGTAGATGATATAATTGTTTTCCTCAAACTCTGGAAACAATCAGCAGACAAATTATGGCTTACCAAGATGTCTGGATATAAGAACAATATATGAAGGTCAGTTGCATTTCTTTACACCAGTAATAAAGAGATATACTTTATAATACTAACAGAAAATCAAATACCTAGGAATAAATCTTACCAAAGTTATATAAAAGTACTATAGGGAAATTTTTTTTAAGTTTTATTAAGACATGTTAAAGAACATCTAAATAAGTGGATATATGCCGGAACCATTGTTGGACGACATTATTAATTGTTAATTTTCCTATTTGACATATATATATTTAATTCCAATTCTATCTAATATCTTCATGGAAACTAATGGTAGATCCTAAGTACATAGAGGACTGAAGGGCAAAAAAATACCTAGAAGGATTCTTATTAGGGCAGGGAGGAGAAACTTCCTTTGTCAGATATCAACATTTACTGTATTTGACACAGTATGCAACTGGCATGAGAATAAATCAATCAGTGGCCCAGAAGCAGACTCTTCTACGTGAGACTGGCTCCCTCTCTTTTTTTTAATTTATTTATTTTGGAGGGGGTGCAGAGAGAGAGGGAGAATCCCAAACAGGCTTGCACTGTCACTAGAGAGGCCAGTGCGGGGCGCAGATTTACAAACTGGGAGATCATAATCTGAGCTGAAATCAGGTCAGATGCTGAACCAACTAAGCCTCCCAGGGGCCCGGGACCATCTTTTATAAGGTTCTGAGGTAATATGTCAGACCAAAAGAAGAAAAGTAAGCAATTTAATAAATTGAGCTGGAAAAAAAATACTATCCATAAAAAACGAACATAGATGAAATTAGATCCCTATCCTGCAACATGTGTATCATGACTAGATGGATTAAAGACAGATGAAGTTCAGTCAGGAAGCTGAAGTACTATTAGAGATATGGAATAAAATATATATTATAAAATTTAAACTACAAAATTGTAGAAGAAGCTGGTAATTCCTTGTAAGAAAGTTTATAAGAAAATGGTTGATGCATCTGAAAAGTCATGTGCCAGAGGCAACAGAAGAGAGCTAGTGAAAAATTTGGAGGGTTGTTGCCCCTTCATTCACTCGTGGTCTTGAAGTCACCGTAGGTCATAGGACAGGTTGGGAGGAAAGAGTGCGTGCAAACGTCCCCTCATTCCATGATTTTGTGAGTGGCCTGCAGAAGTTCTGTAGATCTTTGTGTTGGATCTTCAGATGTGCTTGGCATGGGACTGGGAGAATCTGAAGAAAGAGATCTAGCAGGAGCCGGAACCAGAGGAGCAGGCTTGTTCTATCATACCTATTTTAAAAGCCAGAAAGAATTGGAAAGAGAAACTGAAAAAACCACAATCATCATAACAATCTCTCATAAATGTGAACTCTAGAATTGATGAATGAACAGAACATTCTCCCAACCAAAAGAGAATATACATTCTCTTCATCTACAATGAAACATTTGAAAAATGTTGCTATAGATTTTTAAGTAGTACATTCATATGGTATAAATTTAAAGTAAAAAAAAAATCTTACCCCCCTGCTTCTCAAACATCTAGTTTTCCTTACTTGAATGAACTACTGTGACTGGCTTGTGTATGTTTGCAGAGATAGGCCACGTTTATATAAACAGATATGTATGGGGGTTTTCCTCTTTTTTTTCTGATAGAAATAGTGACATAGTATGATTATTGTGTGCCCTCTCCTTTTTATTTTTAATCTTTTATTCTTTTTATCTTTACTATTCTTTTAGTAGTTACTATTGACATTACAACATGCACATTTAACAAACTAACATTAATTAACACCTCTACCTTTTTTTCTAAACTGCATAAATATTTTAAAATCTTATTTGTACCCTCACCCCCACTATTTAATATATTATTATCAGATATATATAAATTGCCTTCCAATTAGTAATTTGTTATAATATTGTCATTTTGTTCATTTAGAGTTTAGATTGACCTGAATTGTTACCACTTTCTTTGCTTCCCACCTTTTTCTTTCTATTTTATACTTTTTTTTTCTGGGATGAATTTCTCTGTTTTCAAAGTACCCATATTTTAGAAATTCTTTCAGTGAAGATCTGGAAATGGGCTGTTTTTATGACTATATCTTTATATCTTTATTCCTGATGAAAAGTTTAGCTGTGCATGAATTCTAGAATTACTTTGATTTTCTCTCAGCTCCCTGGCAATGTTATTTTAATAACTCTGGCTTCCAACTTTGCAGAAAAGTCTCTCCATTTATTTAAATTTTCCGAAATTGTTAGCAGTTGTTATGAGTTAAATTGTGTCCCACTGAAAGTATATGTCTTAATCTCTAGTATCTGAAGATGTGACCTTATTGGTAAATAGGGTCTTTATAGAAGTAGTTAAGTTTTCATTTTTGAGGTCACTAGAATAGACTTAATCCAATATGACTGACTTTCTTATAAAAAAGGGAAATTTGGACACAGATAGACATGAACAGAGGGAAAACAATATGAAAACCTTCAGGGAGAAGACAGCCATGTGACTGAATTCCACATCTACAAGTGAAAGAAATACAAAGATTGCTAGCAAACACCAGAAGCTAGAAGAGATAAGGAAGGATTCCTCCCTGGCACTGCTGACACCCTGATTTTGGACTTCTAGCCTCTAGAACTGTGAGACAATAAATTTCTCTTGTTATAAGCCACCCAGGGTTTGGTACTTTGTAACCGCAGCCCTAGGAAGTGAATACAACTGTGTTTTGTGGTTGAGGATGTACATGTTTTGCACATTTTTTGTTAAATGTATTTGTAAAGTTTTCATGTGTTTAGGTATTCTTGTAAGTGGTAGTGTCTTTGAAATTTATATTCCAGTTGTTTATTGCTATTCTCTAAGAAATATAGTTCATTTATGTATGTTGATTATATATTCTGCAATTTTGCTGAAATTTTAGTCTTAATAAGTTTTTAATAGCTTCCCTAGGAGTTCGAATTTACCTGATCATGTTACTACTTGCTTTCTAATCTGTATGCCTTGCATTTCTTTTCCTTGCTGTTATATACTAAAATGCAGTGCAGAAAGGGTTGGAGTGGACATCCTTAGCTTATTCTTTGTCTTAGGGGGATTGCATTCTGTATGTCATGAGTGTGATGTTACCTACAGGTTTTTGTAGATGCCCTTTATTGATTTGAGAAAATTTCCTTTGGACTAGTTAGCTGAGATGTTTTATTATGAATGGGGTGGGGGTGGGGGGATGCAAACTTTTTCAAATGATTCTTCTACATATACTGAAATATTTTAAAACTTGTAGGTATAAATGAAATAACTTCAATATACATAAAGTAAACTGGAAAGAAAAATTAACAAATTCACCACCATTGAAGAAGATTCCATTATAATTTTCTCTCAATCACTGGTAGGCAAGGCAAACAAAAATTTAGGAAAGATACAAAAAGAATCAAAGCCCACAGTTCTCCTGGTCTAACAATTAGTGAGTTTGTATTCTTCTGTTATATCCATGAAATATTTGTAAGAATTATTAATATACTATTTAATAAGTCATTTTTTGACAAATTTAAAATTCTTGACACATATAGGGTATTTTATTTGATGCCAGTGTTACTATGTCAATTAAAAAAATAATAAACTGCAATAGTATATTTGAAAAATTTAAAAAATAGACACTTTAATGAACATTTTCTTTCAAGATTTATTATCTCTGCAATTATCATGTGTTAATGATGTATAGTAAATATCTAATAGAACCAAGAAGAAAATACCTAGACCTGAACTTTAAATAATACACTGTATATAAATATTTTAGTAATACAAAGAAATACTCAGGGGGGGATGTTTATGTTAGTAAAGATTAAAAGGCTGAAAATTTGGACATATTCATCCAATTTAAGAGTTTAGCAAAAGAAGTGAAATGAATTCAAAGTAAAAAGAAAAACATCATAACTATAAAGCAAAAATCAATAAAGTGAGAAACAAATTTATAGTGGAGCCCATTAGTCCTTTGAAATGAATGGCAAAATAACCCTTTAATGAAATTTATTGACAGAATACAAAGAAGGTTGAGACATCAAATGGAAACAATTTCCATCAAATGGAAATAATAAATAGTATAATAAAATTATGAACATTGTAGCAAACACTGAAAACTTGGAAAAGTGGACAAATTCCTATGAAAAAATATAACCGACTAAACCTTGAATCAATGTTGTTCTGTGTCTACGAAAATGGAAATATGTGTTATACATATGGAAAAAGCAAAGTTGCATCCATATCTCATACTGTAAATAAGCTCAGTTCAAGATAGACAAGGATGTAAGTACTAAAACAAAAATTTTAAATAAAAAAATATCTCTTCATAAGCTCAGGAATTATTTTTTATACAAGACATTGAAAACACTACTTTTGAAAGAGAAGATTGATATATTCAGTGACATTAAACTTAAGTATTTGAATTCATCAGAATGTTAAATGACAAGATCCAAGTAGAGACAACATAATTGCATATATTTAACCTCTGTAGAATTACTAGCAAAAATAGACCGACTTTCATCAGGAAAGTAAGATTTAGAAGGAAGCAACATTTACAAATCATATATATCCCCTAGCCCCCAACTCTATGCACAAATCCACACAAGACAACTCAGGAAGACTAATAAAATGAACTTCATTTTTTGCTAGTGTCATTCTTACCTTACTCTGGAGGCAGATTTGATTCTTGACCAATAACAAAAGCATGTTATCTTTATGCCCTAGTGTACCCAGTACATTAAACTAATTATTACCCTGTCCTTGAGCATTTACATTTACAAGGTGAGATCTTGTTACAAGAGTGTAGCAATTCTTATTCTGTCTCTCCTCAACAGCTTCCTTTTTTCTCATACATCCATTTAGAATGTACAGTATATACTAATTCTGTAAATTTTTTTGTGCCTAGTCTTTTGGGATATTGTGTGGTAATTGTAGTTTCCATATCAACTGGGGCTAGAAGAGCCCGTGATTTGATTGAGTTTAAAATTTTATGATAATAAGCTTCGGAAGGAAAATAGTAGTGAACCCATTCATTGGTACCACATAATCAAAACAGATAGGTGTCTTTTATGTATATTTAAAGGAGGAAAACAAGAGTCCTTTCAACAGACCCTTCCCTCTCTCAGGAGGGCAGGAGTTAAAACAAACAAAGAAAAAAATGTATAGAGTATTTCTAAGAGAAAGTTGCAAATATTGGAGTGCATTCCTAGAACGTTTAATTATTGCTAATTCAGACACCTTACAGAACATGAGCTCTCAGTGCTTTATAAACCTTACAGGAAAGTATTTATTTTCTGATAACTGAACTTAGTCTCTTTAATGAATAATGTGTAGTATAAGTAGACAGACAAAAGCAGTCATTTCTTGAAATAGCAACATTGCTTTCATTTATCATTAAGCATTTTCTGATTGTAAAGAAAGAAAAAAACTGTAATAGAGATTCTATTGTGCAAGTTGTGCCTATTTTGAGACACATGTAGGAGACAGGATATATTTAAAAACAAATTATAACATGTTTATTTATATATGTGTTATATTTCATTATTAAATGTGAAGGCAATCTGCTTTAGCCATCAATGTAGTAGTATTTTTGCCATAGCATGATGAACACTTTAAAATTTGGAAGAGATTTCTTTTATAATAGAAACACACACAGAGGTCTTGAATTATGATAATTATTACTGTTCTGTTTCTTAGAAAATATAACAGTTCATAATTTAAATGTATTAATAAGTTTGTGGATGATTTATTTCTCACTTTCTTTTCAAAGCAATGGAGGAACAGCTAAACTAATACTAAAAGAAAGGTGTTTAAGGTCTCTTAAATTATGCTGCTTCTCCATGAGTGTGAAAAATGAAGAATTGGGTACATTTAATTTATTAGTGATGCATATTAGAAAAAGGCACATGAATGCTTTTGAGATAACATACTATCTTGCTTTGAAACTTATATAGACTTAAGTGTCCTTGTCTAAAAGCATCTGAAACTGACTTGACTTAGCTATTTTTAATTTAACTTTTGTTTAATAGATTTTATCAATCATCATAAAACCACTTACATATATTACTTAGTATTTAATATTATTTCAAGTTTTAGAAATTTAGGAAGGCTTTAGGAAATTTTTTAAAGAATAATTTAAGAGTACTATCTTTACATTATGAAATATGTGTAAAACTGTGAGCATACAATGACTTTCTTTCTCCACTTTTCATTCTCAAGTGTTTCATTCAAAATCCTTTCATTTGTTTTTCAGGTTGATGAAGAGTTTTTTTTCCTTAATAAACAGCAATTTTAATTATTGCTATTGTTTGCTTCATAGGGTCAAAAAGAATAAGTGATAGTGAAGTGTCTGACTATGACTGTGATGACGGAATTGGAATAGTATCAGGTAAGAATTGCAGATTTCCTTTATAGTAATCAGAAGGAAATGTTATTCATTATTTACCAAAAAATAGACTAAATAATGAATAAAATGAGAAAGAAATAACTTGCCTCCTTTTCCCCTTCCCCCAAACAACCTTATGGCAGTTTAACCTCCTGAATAATTCCAGTTACTAGAACTGTTATCAATTGTTAGATTGAATATTCTTATTAAAAGATATAAAATAAGTGAATATTTCTAAGTTTTCTGTTTTTAAACTACTAAAAAATAAGGATTTCACCATAAGTTTGGAAAGCTGCTGTGTAATTGAAACTTCTTTATACTACATTACCATGTGAAAAAAAATAAAATCTTTTTGATGCCACCAACATACCCAAATATGTCAAATATTTGAATGTGCTTTTTGAAAAAAATTTTTATTATCGTGTTGATTACATATCAGGCACTACTTCAATTTGGAATTATGTTATTGAAGTTTAAAATATTGCCTGATTTTTGGGGAGAGATTTATCTGATGACTTAAATGTGAAGATGACTTCGAATCCTTGAAATCTGTCACTATTAGAAAGTTGAAGCATCTCCATATTCTTTTTATAAACATGAAAATCAGGATTATGGTATTGTGGTTTCTGAAATATTATCTTTTCATAGGATGAAAAGAGTAACTAAAGTTACTCATAACTTTAGTAAATGGTGTACTAATTACATTTACATAAGCATCATGCTAACTAAGACTTACACATGTTGATTCTGTTAAAAATATTTTTTTCTTGGGTCACCTGGGTGGCTCAGTCAGTTAAACATACGACTTCGGCTCAGGTCGTGATCTTGCGGTTTGTGGGTTTGAGCCCTGCATCGGGCTCTGTGCTGACAGCTCGGAGCCTGGAGCCTGCTTCAGATTCTGTGTCTCCCTCTCGCTCTCTCCCCCACTTAAATGCTCTCTCTCTCACATCTCTATCTCTCTCAAAAATGAACATTAAAAAAATATAACATATTTTTTCTTGTTTTTAGTGTTCTTTTTGTTTTTTCTCTTTTTGGTGGGAGAGAGAAAGAGTGTGGGGGGGCAGAGGGAAGGTGAATCTTTTCTTTTTAATGTTTATTTACTTATTTTGAGAGAGAGAGAGAGAGAGAGAGAGAGAGAGAGCAGGGGAGGAGAAAGGAGAGGGTCAGAGAGAATCCCAGGCAGTCTCCAGGCTGGCTGTTAGCCCAAAGTTGGACTCGAATTCATGAACCACGAGACTATGACCTGAGCCGAAATCAAGAGTGGGACACTTAACCAACTGAGCCATTCAGGCACCCCAGAGGGAGAGAGAATCTTAAGCAGGGTCCATTACCAGTGCAGATCCCAATGCAGGGCTTGATCCCATGACCGTGAGATCATGACCTGAGCTGCAATCAGGAGTCAAAAATCAGACACTTGATGGACTGAGCCACCCAGGCACCCCAATGTCCTTTCTTTTAAAGCTCCATCGTTAACAATTGTTTCAATAGAGAATACATGCTTCAATCAATAGTTTATTTAATAATTTGACTGTCAGATCAAGCAAATCATCTTGTATTTCTGTGAAATTTTTCTTAAGGCATTTTGAGTGTGAATTGCATATATACATACACACAGAAACTCCCTTACTCCCCCATGTTACCTAGTATTTTAAACAACTAGTATAAGTCAAGACACCAGTAATCTGTTAATACTTTGTTCCCCATATGCAGAGATTTGTTTCCAACTGCACATTCTATACCTGTCAAATTCAAAGTATTAGTTACAACCATTCAAAATCCTTTTTTAACCCGAACTATCAACCTTTTCTTAATAATGAACAGTTTCAGCTGCTTTATTTAATTTTTCCAAGTTTCCAAGGCAGATGGCTTGAAAATTAACTATGTCAGAGGTAATATTTCCCATGTGCTTACTTACTTTGTTTATTCTAAGTCAAAGGTAATTTTTACATTTGCATTGCTAATATTATTCTTCAGAGTAAATAGGAACTTTGATTGATATTGAAATTTAGGTTTCTCAGGGAAGCAATTACTGGCATGGATTTTGTGCCCCTGTGGTATACTGAGGAGAAGAATGAGAATGGTTATAAACCTACTATTCTTTGAACCAGTTGACTCACTCCACAATGCAAATAAACAGAATACACATACACACACACACACACACACACACACGCACATGCACACGCACACACACACAATATGAGTTTATAGCCACTTAGACCTTTAGTTTTATTTTCTACTCTGCCCAGAAACAATATACAAATAAATGCAAATCATTTATTTTCCAATGGGAAGGTAGAGTGATGCTTTGATAATTGGCTCTTAAATATCACATATAATATTCTGATTTTCTAAGCTAATTACCTAACCCCAATACTCATCTTTTATCACTTCTGAGTAGCTCTTTATTCATTATGAATCATGAATATTTTCTTAAAACTCTGTATTTATTTTTAGTTTTCATGTGGTTGCATTATTTAAATTTTCTTCTTGTACCCACTGTTCCTCCTTTTCTCGATAGTGTCCCTTAAACTCTGTGGTCATCTCTTTTGTATCTAAATATTCCCTTACCTTGGGTTTCAATGATGCTCTTTTTGTAAATGACTCTCAAATCATTATCGACGGTCCTATTGCCTTTCCCAAGATTCTTTTCCACGTGTGTAACCGTTTGCCTATGTTCCTGAAAATATTGTTATCTCCCCCTCTCCAAACTGGTAAACCTTCTAAACTTCTCTGATTCTTTGTAGTATACTCTTAATTTCCTAATGGGCTAATCAAATGTTAAGATTCATTTATTTCTTCCCTTTTTTTTTTTGATCTTGTATCAGATCACAAATTGTTGTTGGTTCATATTAGAATGTCCCCAATCTCCATTGTTGGACTTTTTTCACTGTCTATATTCACTACTCTAGTGATCACATTTATTTAAAGTCCCGTGCCTTTGGGGCACCTAGGTGGCTCATTTGGTTAAATATTTGACTCTTGATTTCGGCTCAGGTCCCGATCTCATGGTTTGAGTTCGAGCCCTGCATCAGGCTCCGTGCTGACCGTGTGGAGCCTGCTTGGGATTCTCTCTTTCTCCCTCTCTGCCTTCCCCTCCTCTGCTCATGCTCATGCTCTCTCTCTCAAAAATAAATAAATAAACTTAAAAAAACAATTAAAAAATAATAAAGTCCCATGCCTTTAAATAGCATCTTTATGCTAAAATTCCAACATGTCCAGTCAAAACCACTTATTTGTATTCTAAATTTTTATTTCCCACTGCCCATTGACATCTCTGCTTGGAAATGTAGTAGGTATTTTCAATTTAACATGTCTAAAACTGAACTCCTGATCTTTCCCATCAAACCAATGGCAACTCCATTCTTTTATTTATTTGAATTAAAATTTTAGATTTGTTCTTGTCCTTCTCTTCCTCTTATGTACAACATCAGATCTTATACAGAATGATCCCAATGCTTCTACCTTCAAAATATGTCCAGAATCTGACTACTTACCATGTCTCCATTGCCTGTCATCCTGGCTCATCTCTTGCCTGACTTACTGCCTTGTCTTGTTGCAGTCTATTCTCAGCATGACAACTGAAGTGATCCTGTTTAAACATAGGTCATATTCAGTTTCTGCTCAAAATTTCTAATGAGTTAAAATCACTCAAATCAAGGGGTGCCTGGGTGGCTCAGTTGGTTAAGCGGCCAACTTCAACTCAAGTCATGATCTCATGGATCATGAGTTGAAACCCCACATGGAACTCTCTGCTGTCAGCACGGAGCCTGCTTTGGATCCTCTGTCCCCCTTTCTGTCTGCCCCTCCCTGCTCACATTTTTTTTTCTCTCTCTCTCCCTCTCTCTCTCAAAAATAACTAAGGATTAAAAAAATTAAAATCACTCAGATCAAATGCCAAAATTTTTACAAAGTGACACAAGCCCTTCCCTCCCCCCAGTGATTTTCCTCCTTCCTCCAGGTGTCTCTGATCTCCTCCATCACCTGCTCCACTCCAGGCACTCTCTTCTCCCTGCTGTTGTGAACATGTCAGACTGACTTCTATCTTGGAGTCTTTGCACTTGCCTTGGAACCCTCCCCTCTCTCTGTCCACTTGGCAAAGCATCCACCTTCCTTCCTGTCTTTCTGAAATGTCAGCTTCTCAGTGAGTCGCATCTCTGCCTGACAATCCTATATAAAAATGCAAAATGCTTCCCTATTCCGGCATTTTGATCTTCCTTTATTCTGTTCTGTTTTCCTCTTGGCACTTAATCACCTCCAAACATATCCCATAATTATTATTGGGATTTTTATTGTTTTCATCACTCCCACTGAAATGTCAGCTTCACAAGGGCAAGGCTTTTAGTTTTGCTCACTGCAGTCCACAGAATAGCATCTGGCATGCACATACAGTCATAAATACTTGTTGCGTGAATGAATGTACTGACTTTTCTTCTGTGTAGTCTGTTGCAACCACCAGTTGTCTTACTCCAAAGTTGAACCACTGGCTATATATGGCTATTTAAATTTAAATTGATTTAAAATAAATACATTAAAAATTCAGTTCCTCATTAACCCTAGCCAGATTTCAAGTGCTTAACAGCCATGAGTGTCTAGTGGCTACTTCATGGGGCAGTGCTGATAGAGAACATTTTTACCATTCCAGAGAGTTCTGTTGTATAGTCTATTCTACATTTTTTTAAGATCAATTAATCTTTCTGCAATCTCTCTAACCTTTAGTTTGAATTGTATACTGCCATCAGCTTTGTCTACCTAAATGATTACTTAGATCATGAAAGATGAATGTAGTATTAGAGCATAGTGAGAGCATCGAAGTCATCAGACTTTGCTTTAAATCTGAGCCCTAGTATTTGACACTTAATTTAAATTTCCTAGTAAATTTCTTAATGTAACTTCAGGTGCCTCAGATATACAATGGGGATAATATCTTCTTTGCAGAGTTGGTTCTATCACATCACTTATACATTCCTGGAAAAGCCCTGTGCTCTGCAAAATCATGGACAAACAATATAGCGCATCTGGGAAAACTGGGTTTAGAGCAGACCATTCAAAACCCATGTAGATTTGTAACCAAAACACTAAAAATAAAAATACAAGCACAATTTTTAAAAGTCACATTGTTTTCAGCAATACAAATATTAAATGTAGGATTTTAAAATTAAATGAAGGTATCTGGGTAGAAGGAGTATGTGTAGATGGAAAAGAAGATAGTCTGCAAATTTATGGTGTCATGGGAAATACTCACAAATACCAAGAAGAACCCATGCAATAAATACTTCTTAGATGGAGTTTGTGACCGAAACCAGCCAAAAGGAAGAACATGGGATGCATGAGCATCACATGTGGTTCTGTATTTCTCTGGCTTTCTGCATCCACCTTTGTGAATGTACTTTGCTTTCAGCTGCTATTATCTGGTAGATGTAGTGGATGCTATTGGTGGCCCACCCATATCCCCTTTGCTTCAGCTGGTTTACCCGTCCTCCACTACTGTGAATGTTGGCTGCTAAGAACTCACAGCTTCCCCCCTTTTCCAGAGAATTGGCCTTAGACAAACAGAAAACAACCTCACCTAAGTCCCACTGGCAGTCTTCAGTCAGTGACTGGCTAACCTAGGAGTACAAAAGTCTAGGATCCTTGCCTCAAAGTCAGAGCAACCCTGGTACAATTCACGTTCCAGAGGCTTCAGTGGGATCTGACTGAGGTCAATTCTTGTGCTTCATTTCTTCCCATGCCCTATTCTGCTATTCTAATTCCTTTTTCCTGAGGCCACTCCTTCAATCATTTATGTCCACCCAAATCTTTCTCTTGCTCCATTTCTCAGGAGCCAACTTCAGATAATACAGCAGCATGTTAACATGCTGGGAAAAATCACATATGAACCAATACTTTTTTGAGTTCTTTCTGAAACAAGTGTTGTAGCAGAACACTTAGTAAAGTACCTAGCAGAGTTCCTGGCACATAGTAAAACGTCAAAAGCAGCCATGATGAACATGATAAAGATAATTGTGGTGGCGATAATCTCACTTCCTGCTCAGAAATGTTCAGGATTTTTTTTCCATGACGAGTCTCCTGATGTTTTAGATATATACAACTTGGGTCAGACCTACCAAACTATTTCCCTACTTTTGCACCACATTGTACTGCTGTTTTTCTACCAACTTTGAATTCCTTCTACTTTTCTTCCCATCTGTCAAATATCAGTTGCTTTCCAAGATTCATGTGAGTTATATCACTTCTATTACACTTTTTTTCTAAGTGTGTCAAATCATTGGGCTGTTTCCCTCCTCCGAATTGTCATATTTTTATTTTCAGTCATCTATGATATCTTAGCCCTGTCAAACACTATAAGAAAAGCAGTTTAGGGGTGCCTAGGTGGCTCAGTCAGTTAAGCGGCCGACTTCAGCTCAGGTCACGATCTCACAGTTCGTGGGTTCAAGCCCCACATCAGGCTCTGTGCTGACAGCCCAGAGCTTGGAGCCTGCTTTGGATTCTGTGTCTCCCTATCTCTCTGACCCTCCCCCACTCATGCTCTGTTTCTCTCTGTCTCAATAATAAATAAAACATAAAAAAAAGAAAAGCAGTTTACACAGGTACTTAAGATACTATTCAGAATGCTTTCTAATACTGTTTATCCCTTAAATAATCAGACTTTTATGAACTTTTGTGAAGTTAATCACTTTGAATATTTATAATTGTTGAGAAGTAACTGAAGCTCTTTTATTTCATTGAAGAGATGAAAATATTTTTAGAATTAACTTGCATCTTTTATTAAAGATAATTAACTGGAAAGGGGTGCATGGGTGGCTCAGTTGGTCAAGCATCTGACTCTTGATTTCAGCTCAGGTCATGATCTCATGGTTTGTGGAATCGAACCCCATATGCTTGGGATTCTCTCTTTCCCTGTCCATTTGCACCATCCCCTCCATCTCTCTTTCTCTCTCAAAAATAAGTAAATAGACTTTAACAAAAAGATAGTTAGCTATATAGAAAAGTTTTAGTCTACCTAGCACAATCACAATATCATTTCATTATAGTACTATGTTTTATTCATTATGCTTTACGTTTAATATATTCAAAGACTTTCAGCTTCACCAACATTTAATTTTTTCACTAAAGCACAAAATACAGAAGGACTTAGTGGGTAGATAACTGTACTTTTAATCTTTGCACCTTTAGATTATCGACACAATGGTCGAGATCTGCAAAGCTCAACATTATCAGTGCCAGAACAAGTAATGTCATCAAGCCATTGTTCACCAACAGGATCTCCTCACCGAGTAGATGTTATAGGAAGGACTAGATCATGGTCACCTAGTGTCCCTCCTCCACAAAGGTAAGATACCATATACATTTTATTTGTAGGATGGTATGAAAAGCCTATTTATCGCAAAGAATCATTAATAATCTCTAAAGGCAATATATTCTTATGGAAAAAAGTTACTGAAGGAAAAGCAAATATGCTCTTCAATAAATACGGTAACTTTGTAACTCTGGTTAAAGTATTCTTTTATAGGAGAGTTCACAATTTTAAAGAAGACCCAGCTTTCAGTTACATATCCGTACTGAGCAGATCTAGTTAGAGCCAACTAACTCTACTCATGAATGATATTAGTATTGATAATTTAAGGAATAGGACAAAATAAACATCTGATGCGGTTTTAAGGTTAGGACCAATCATGTGAAGAATAAGAAAGAATGCACAGTCAGAGGGAAGAATGTCTCAGAAAACCTCCAGCTCCAGTGCCTGGTGGAAAACTCTAATCAATCCTCTCCAAACAGAGAGGCTTCAAGGAGTAAGAGCCAGGGAAATAATGTATTTGTTAACAAGATATGTGTACATAATTCACATTTTATATACTTGCAAAGTTTGAGAAAAGTTGAACTCTTAGAATGATAGTCTTATAATACCTGTTTTATTTATTTATTTTTTAATGTGTATGTGTTTTTTTTTTTTTTTTAAGAGACAGAGACAGAGCATGAGAGGGGGAGGGGCAGAGAGAGAGAGAGGGAGACACAGAACCCGAAGCAGGCTCTAGGCTCTGAGCTGTTGGCACAGAGCCTGATGCGGGGCTCAAACCCACGAACCGTGATATCATGACCTGAGCCGCAGTCAGACGGTTAACCAACTGAACCACCCAGGCGCCCCTTATAATACCTGTTCTAAAGGAATAATTGAGTTAGTTTTAGATTTAGAAATTTTCCTTGTAATTTTAATTTTACACATGGTACTGGACTGTCTAAAAGACTTTAAGATTGTTACATTTATAAATTTAATTTAATATATATGAATATAAGTACTTAGAAAGTGTTTACTTAATTTAGACACAAGTTAAGTAATTAAAAAGAAAATATATTAAATTTATAAACATGGTTTAAAATGCTTGAAGATTTTGATTTAACTAAGTTTATAAATGGGACTAAAACTATTAAAAAGTCTTCTGAAAAGTAATTGCTTAAATGTGGTAGACCTATCAATAGAATAATATTTGTAATCTTGAAAGAGAGAACTAGATTTTGAATTTTAACTTTAATAAATTAAGCCATTCCTTATTTTATTTTTTTAAGTTTATTTATTTATATTTATTTTGAGAGAGAGAGAGTGGGGAAGGAGCTGGGGAGAGAGAGAAAGAGAAAGAGAGCAAGAGAGAGAGAGAGAGAGAGGAGCCAAGCAGGTTCTGCACATGCACAAAGCCCCACGTGGGGCTTGAACTCAACGAACTGTGAGTCATGACCTGAGCCAAAGTCAAGAGTCAGAGTCTTAACCAACTTAGTCACCCAGGTGCCCCACCATTCCTTACTTGAAAACAAAACAAAACAAAATCCAAAAACAACAAAGGAAGAAATAAAAAAAAGAAGGATGTTTGACTTTACTAGGAAAAGAATATTTGAACACACCTAAAGAAAATAGGCAATGTTTTAGAATAGATTCAGCTACATATAACAGGAACTCATATAAGAATTTTATTCTATCATGAAAATGAAACATGTGAATAGACAATCCAGACCAAGAATGTTAACTTCAGTTTAGATTTTAAAAAACAGATAATAGTCATTATCCCTAAAACAAGATACAGCAATATTATCTACAAGCGACATGCTGAACTCATTTTCTCCACACAATTTATTCCTCCTTCTGTATTTCATATAAGAATTACTACTATAAGTCTGGGAGTTATCCATTAATAATTTTGATAATTCTTATCTCTATCCCCATTGATATTAGCTGAGTTTTATGTTTATCCCTGTTATAGCAGCAATCTCCTAACTTCCCTGTCAACCTCCAGTTGAAATGTATCGCATTAGCCAGAGGTTCAATTAGTTAAAACAAAAATCTTGGACTTGCCATTAGAGTGATTTCTGTCTTTTTCTACTTTCTTTATTAATAAACCTCATTTCTTAGTGTAGATATGATTATGGTTTATTAAAGTATTTAATGGATTTTGCTGTTTCAGTCGGAATGTGGAACAGGGACTTCGAGGAACACGCTCTACTGCTGGACATTATAATACAATTAGCCGAATGGATAGACATCGTGGCATGGATGACCGTTATTCTCCAGAAAGAGACAGGTAAATAGGATTAAATACTATTAGAGCTTATTATAATCGCTGCCTTCAGGAAGAAGGTATTACCATAAAATATCTTCATACTGAACTTGGATATTTGTCATCTTATTTTTGAAAACCATTTCTTTTACAATGCCTACATTCATTCTTATGACCACTGGGTTAAAAAATAAAACAAACAAGAACAAACTTTTCTTTGGTTTAAAAAAAAATCATCTTGCTCTTACAGTTTTGGTCCTTTGTTAACCCAAACCAGTTAAGTTAGTGAGTTTACACATGAGGTTATAAGGATAATATAATGAAAATGACGTTTTATTATTTTTACATTATCATAACCAATCATTACATATAAAAATACTTTCATGAGACAAGCCTGGTTTGTTTTGGAAACCAACACAAAAACTGATTCATGAAGAGGTTTTTCCTCATGGCTTTCAGTAAACCTTTTCGGCATCTTAAAGAATTATGATTGTTGATTGCTGGATTTGGAAGAATTCTCTGAATTTGCTCCACTAAATGTGACATACTTAGAAATGACATATGTTTCAATGCATATGTTAATTACTACTAGTTTGCTTTTAAGTTAAGGAAATTGATTAACCCTCTAATTCTTGGTTTGGTTATATATAAAATGAAAAATGCTATGATATTTCCCCCACACTATCAAATGGGTTTGAGATGAGGATTAGGAAAGAAAGCTTAATTTACTCTTCAGAGAATATTATGATAAAATAACAAAGGAACTCAGAAGTCTCTTTGCGTGTGCCCAAAACCGATTTTAATAAGGACATTTAAATCAACTGATATGAGAAGTTCCCAATATTTATCATTGTATCTGTAAATTTAATTGTTTTTGTCTAAATCAAGGGTTATACTCAATTTGGGCTTATAATTAGTTGTCCAATGAAAGTTAATGTAGTATTTTATTTCTTTTTCATTTGTTTGACTTTTTCATCATGATCTATGTCCTTAGGGGTAATTATAGATATGGTGCCTGTAGAAATTGTTTCAGATCAAGCACAATACTTAGTGAAAGAAGGATTCCTTTGTTGGCATAATTAGGAGTTGGAAGGAGTCCTATTAGGGTGGGTGAATGAGTACTTTTGTTACCTTATAGAATTCTAATGAGTTTGATAATCTCTGGAAATTATTCATGTAGCTATTCATAAACTCTTTGCTGTTTGAAAGTTTGTTAAGGAAATGACGAAAGAAAAAAATGTCCGAAATGACTTTAAATCCTTCAAGTTTATGTAAAGTTTTTCTTTTAATGAGAAATGGACCTAATGCTTTCTCTGAAGACAATATGGTCCAAATCTTGCAGAGAACAACAGAATAAAGTTAACCTCTTGAATTATACTCACAAACAAAATTGTCACTATCATGTCAAACACATAATTATTTATCAATATTTTAGGCCAAATGGCCATAGCATAATGATAAAAATAAAAGCTGCTCAATCCTTGGTATATAGCTAATATAACTGATATGTCATTTTATTTTTCTTATTTATTATATAACTTTATGAATCTTTAGTTTGACAAAATGTTTGAATAATTCAGAAGTTTGGGAGGAATTTGATCCCTGAGGCTTTAGTATGTCTTTAGAGGGTGATAGATCACCAGATTATAATCACTCCTAATTGTGAGCTGTTTTCAATTTTTTGAATTAGTAAAATAGAATTTCTTTTATATAGGACTACAAAACTATTTCTAATATTAGTTTTGAGTCATCTGTGTAATCATTACTTACTAACATGAGGAATCAAAAATCAGAAACTATAATATTATCCATGTTAGGTAGCCTGTCAGATTATTAAACAATGGATTCTTAATTTCTGTTTTATTCTTTATATTCTAAATATTCTAGAAGATTTTCAATGATAGAATGCATGTGAAGCCATCGTAATTTTTATGCACTGTTTAGAAAGTAAGAATACCCTAGATTTCTTATAGTGAATTTTTGTGAATAGCATTTTATAGAGTCAATCAACAATACTGTTAATTAAAAAGCCTAAAAGAGAATTTCTTTTGAGATAGTAAGTAAAATTTAGGCATTTTGAAGGGTGCATTAACTTTTCTTGTCAGTAATAATTGATGCACCAGACCCAAATAGTCTTTTATTTAATATACTCTTTTCTTTTGTAGGATTTGGAACCAAATGACATTGGGTTTGAATTTAGGCTTTTTATTACTTGCTAGCGGTGTTTCTTTGGGAAAACTAACATGTTTGACACTTGATTTCTTTATCCTTAGAATTAGAACATAGTACCAACTTTACAGTGTTGTTTGATAGATTAAAGGACACAGCACCTCCAGTTGCATAGTGTGTACTCAAAACAGGTGCCTTACCTTTAACATTTTAGAAGATCTTGTGGCTTACAGATAAGTGACATTTTATTGTACTTATTAAGCACAAATATGAGAAATCAGTTAACATAGGTATTTTTTTAAAAAGCTTTAGAGTGTAGAAACATGAGTTGGACCCTTGAAAAATAGAGAGTTTTATTCAGGCGAGAACAAGAGCATAAATAAATAGGCAGAACACACACATATATATCAGAAAGACCCAGTTTGAATGAGGACTTGACATATTGGAAAGTTGTGCATAAAGATAATGACTTTTACATCAGCTATATTGTGTGAAAAATACTACTGTTCGGCATTAACTTACAGTATCTGGTTAAACTTAAGTGATATAAGAAGGAGATATAGTATTCATATCATTTTCTTATAGGTAATGTTAAAAAGAATTATATATAAAAATTTGATTGGATCTTTATATCTCTGCACATCTCTGTTATCATTTGTCAAAATCCTATTTGGTTTTGAAAAGAAAATAGGTTCTTTACAAGTAACTCAGAAACTTGGATGCAGGGCTATTAGCTAAAATGATGAATTATAACATTGTTCATCTTCCTCTCCATCACCCCAGTCTTTTTGGATCATTGTTTCTCTGGTAAATCTTGGTAACCACTACTAGGAACATAATTTTCCTGTGGCAACTTTCTATGGCTTTTGTATTAGAAATCATTTCAAGAGCTCATTTGTTTACATGAGTGAAGTTAGTATTAGAATAATTATAGAGTACTAGATAATATTTCTGTAACATGTCAGAGATACCCTGCAGTACTCATTTTTATGTCTGTCCTGGAGGCCAAAATATATCTGGTACCTTTAATTGTATGCAGTGTACCTTTAGTATAATAAGAAAAAATACTACTAACACTGGCCTAAGATACTTCATAAGTGTTTTTCTGTTGTGCATTTATATTCTAAAAAGAAAAACGCTATGTTATTGGATCTCTAGGATACCTCACGCACTTATGCCACTTCTCTACTCTTTCTCAGATAGCCAGTTACCAGAAAGTGTCCATCTGACCCATAACTCTTTATTGTCTCCTTGGTCCTTTTAGTTGTCAACTGTGAGGGAAACACATCTCTGAAAGTTTGAAAATATAGAGAAAGTAAATGAAAAAAACTATCTTTACAAAATAATATTTACTGCACTTCAGGAAAAAATTGTAACATAGTTAAATCATACTGAGTATATTTTAGGAACTACCAAGTAGCAAAACATTAACAATATTAAAGACACAGAACAGAAAGCTTTGCATTAAGTTGAGATGATTGGAAACTTTGCTTTCAAAACTATAGTTTATTTCCGGATGAGATATTTTATTTCCTCCTTTTGCAGTCCTGTTTGTTTGGTGGTTTTTAAAAGGGGACATTCAGGCTAATCTGATATAATGGAAGGATAATTCATTATAAATACAATTTTGTTCTGTCTTTAAAGATTTTATTTCTTAATAAGACTTGAAGTGTGTCTAGAAATTGAATCAGTAATCAGTACAATTCTTTGAATAGTGAGAATTTTCACTATGTTTTTGAATCTGTAATCCTTTTTTTTCAGATTTTAAAATTTAGT
The DNA here is from genome assembly GCA_028646485.1 of Cryptoprocta ferox. NCBI lineage: Eukaryota > Metazoa > Chordata > Mammalia > Carnivora > Eupleridae > Cryptoprocta > Cryptoprocta ferox. Next base: position 31,442,699 of record CM053569.1, on the reverse strand, counting down.
AATCTGTTTAGTTTTCTATTTTTTCTTTTACTATTAATTACTGCTTTGCTCAACTTTTTAAAAATTTCAGGAAGATTGGATGAATTGCAATTTTTAACATAATTATTTAACTCATTATTTAACTCATTGTCTATATTCAAGACAGTAGTGTTTAATAGTGCTTAGGTTTAATACCAATTAATTTTGGAAGAAAAGTAAGCATGGTTTAATTGAGAAGAGTAAATAAAATATTTTTAAATTGTACCAAGTGGATGTGGCAAAGGGTCTTAGATAAATCTCTGGATCTTAGGTAGATTTTAACACCAAAACACTGTGGTTCATTTTATGTAATGGTCATCCATGCATGTTTATAGGTTTCAACAGAATCTCAAAGGGAATCATAACCAGATTGGGTTAAAAGGAATAACATGACTATAGTAAAGTATGCATTCAGAGTTCTCCAGAGAAACAGAATCAGTAGGATAAATAGATACTAAGGAATTGGCTCACACAGTTATGGAGGTTGAAAAGCCCTTCCATCTGCTCTATACAAGCTGGAGATCCATGAAATGATGGTATCATTCAGTCCAAGTATGAAGGTCAGAACCAGAGAAACCAGTGGTATAAATCCCAGCGTGAGGGCCAGAGATAGAGATGTCCAGCTCTAATGTGAGGCAGGAAAAAAGGGAGGAATTCTATTGTGACTTTCACCAGATTGTAAGATGCTCACTCAGATTGAGAAAGACAACCTACTGAGTCAACGGATTCAAATGCTAACATCATCTGGAAGCATCCTCACAGACACACCCAGAAATAATATTTAATATGAACACTCTCAGGCCAATTTAATTAACTGTCACAAAAAGGGAAATAAACTGATGTTTGACAAAGGTGGTCCTCGCTTAATGTTTCCTTTTGCTTTATAGAGACAAAATTAATCGTAAGGCTCCTCAAGGTAAATATAAGAAATTGGATGATAATATATATATTCTATGAATTTGAAAATTTTAATAAGCTTTAAAGTTTACCTATGTTCATTGCTGAAGTTATTTTCAGAGAAAATCTATTTGTTCTTAATGCAATAAATCCCAACATCACACTGTTGGGTATTACTTCTACTCTTTGTAGAGCCAGGAAGTTCTTTTCTGAATATCATTTTACTTATTTTCTTATACCACAAAGGTTTGTAATGTTCTGTTTACATTTCTAGAATGTTTCTATGGTTATGTGAACCATTGCTATCTTTGGAGGCTCACCATGAAAATAGCATATTTCTGTTTTTACTTTTTAGTTCAGTCCAAAATGTACTTATTGAGTGTGCAAAGATTTAAAATAGATATTATCCTGGCCTAGATAAACAGAAGATCCAACTAATTATACCAACTCATATATACCAGCTAATTATATTATATAATATACCAACTAATTATAAAACATAGAAGACTATAAGACCTCAGTATAATATTATTAGAACAGATTAGAGAATTGCTTGAGTATTGGAAAAAAGTTTCAAAGGAAAGTTGGACTTTAACGATCAAGAAGAATTTTCAAAGGCCGTGAAGTGGAGACAGGATGGGAATGATGGCATTCTTTGCAGAGTGATGAGCACTAAGAAAGTCTTGGAGTCAGGAAAGTACAGGGTGTATTTAGAGAATCTTTCTTGGTCTGGTGTATCTAAATAAAATATTGTAGTATGGGAGAAAGGAAGTTATAGGATATGAAGATTGAAGGTAGTTTAGAACTTAATTAGTATGTCATTTAAAGGAATATATACTTAACATTTTATATGTTAAACCATTGAAGATTTTGAGCAAAGTTCCTACATGCTCAGAAGCATAATTTGCAAATATACTTCAAATAGACAGAGTGAAGCATGGATTGCATCAGGAAAGGGTTGGGTTTGAAGGAAGGGAAGCAGTAGATTATTTCAGTAGACTTGGTAAGCCTGATTTATGGTAGTGGCAAAAGAAAAGAAAAAGAAGAGATAAATCTGAGTTATTTAGGCATTAGAACTTGCAAGGTTTATAAATCAATTAATTGTGGAAAATAAGGAAAATGGAGGAGTTAAATTGTGAGATTTTTAAAGGTTGGTGTATTAAGTAAATATGTAAATCCTTAGTTAAAACTGGGATTACAGGAAGAGGAATAGCTGAGGATTTATACTAAGTTTCAAGGGAGAGTTAACTATATTTGAAGCTAGAGGGTCTTTTCGAGATCATGGAGTCCTAGATTCTTAAGAGGTCCCTAAAGGATTGCTGTTGTAGGTAAGGGTGAAGCCGAGTGAATAGGGACTAATCTTCTCACACCCTCTTTAGCCAGAGTCATTCTGATTTTATTGGATTCCAAATTACTGGTTTTACATAAAGATTTGTTCCAGAAAAAAAAAAATAGTGATCTTTTGTTCAGAAAGAAAGTTTAAAAACTACTGCTCCAGCCCCCTCATTTCACAAATGCAGCACCAGACGTCCAAATAGGCAAATGTCTTGTTCAAACCTCAAAATTAACATGTGTTTTTCTGAAGTGTCTGCATGACACTCAGGCAGCCATGTGGAGAGCCCAGGAAGCAGCTGGGAATGTGCTGCGAAACCCAAGGAAAAATTAAAGCTAAAAGAAGTGAGAATTTACAACTATAAAAGCAAATAATATTATCCAGAAAGAATGTGTTGGAATATATAGAAGTTTGAAGAACACATCTTGGGAAACCATTGCCTCTAAGGAATAAAGAGAAAGAGAATTCAGCAAACGAAATAGGTAAAGAAGTAGTTAGCTAGGTGGGAGACCAGGGCATATGTATGTTAAGACCCTAAATCTTGGCTTAAAGAAGTCCTAAGTTTGAATCCCAGTCCAGCTACTTACTATCTGGCTATGGGCAGATAGCTCCTCACTGCCTCAGTTTTTTGGGCTGTGGCAATGCTAGACTCTACCTCAAAGAGTTGTTATGAGAAATAAATGAGATAAAGTTGATAAGATTTTAATGGAGTACTTGTTTCATAGTTAAGTGTTACATAAATAATATTAAATTTTTTTCATGTTTATTTTATTTTTGAGAGAGAGAGAGACAGAGTGTGAATGGGGGAGGGCAGAGAGAGGGAGACAAAGTCCAAAGCCAGGCTCCAGGCTCTAAGATCGGCACAGAGCCCGATGCAGGGCTCAAACCCACAAACTGCGAGATCATGACCTGAGCCAAAGTCAGATGCTTAACTGACTGAGCCACCCAGGTGTGCCTATAAATACTATTTTTTAATAACTAGAGAGAATCATGTTTCAAAAACCAAGAGAAGAGAGAATGTCAAGAACAGAGGTTGAAAATCTGTTGTGTAATACCATAAATAAATGTAATATGATGAAGATCAAGAAGTTGAAGGATTTTTTTTTAGGATTTCCCAGGTAACATTCCCAGGATAACTTCAAGGGAACAGTAGAGGTTGAAGTCATAATACAGGAAACTTAAAGCATGAATGGGTGATGAAGTGGTGGCAAGAATTGTAGATGTGGCTAAGATGTCAAATGTTGTGAAGGGAAGTCAGAGATATGCAGTATCTTGAGAAGAAGGGGAGGTCAATGAAGGGTTTATTTTTTAGATTAAGTGCAGTTCAGGAAAGGAAGGTATGAAACAATCATTTCTTCCTTTGGTGCAAAAAAATGGCAAGTGAAGATATAAATATATGTACTCTATATGTAGAGATAGAAATAGGAAAGTTGAGAGAGTCAAGGTTGTTTTCTTTTTTTTTTTAACTGAAACATAAAGGTCATCTGCCAAAATTAAGAGTTTTGACATGAAAGATTTTAAGAAGACGAAAAGGTTTAAATTAGTGCTATGGAAAGAAGAGTCAACTACAGAGGGGCAAGATGGTCATGGGGCGTGAGACGTAGCACAGCCAACAGTATGTTATAAACATATAATAAAAACAGTGACTGTTTTATTGTTATTATTTTATTTTCCTCTTCTTAAACTTTCTTGTTATTTTATTATTTTTCTCTTCTCTATCCTCCTAGAAAAAGGGAAAGCAACTATGTTGTATAACATTTTATAGATGGCACTAAAGTTGAGTGATAATTGATAAGATTTTCTTTTTGAAAGCTGACTTGTTTAAATCCTGATTGGTTATATTTTTGTTGTGTTTATTTTGGAATACTTAGCCCATTTTAACCTTTAGCACTGCCATATTACAATGGACATTGGGAGGAAGGAGCAAGCTTTCTATTAACAATTTTCATTTGCTTTGCTTACTATCTGCATATCTTTTTTGAATCTCACTTTTAAAAATTAAACTATACCTTTTCATTTCTTTCCTGAGTCTCATTTTTATTCTTGTTTCTGCCATGCTTGCAGTCAGTTTCTTACTCTACCTCGCTCCAGATACAGTCAGACCATTGAACACCATCACAGGGATGGCAGGTATATTTTTCTTACAATTGAGTCTGTTCATAGAACTGCATGTGCCTGTCTGTTGATATGATAGCATTCACTTCTGTTTCTGTTTTTTTTTTTGTATATACATGTATTATTATGAATGAAATATAGAAATATTATCTTTACTATAAAATAGGAGAAAATAAAACATGTAAATACTTTAATTGGAGTAAAATGTCAAAAATATAGCTTCCCTTTAATGAGCTAGTATCCTCTCTTGGATCATTCTAAAACTTTAGTTCACCAGGAATTATAGTTACCTTGATTATCTAGAAGGATAGAATAACAGTATTTTTAAAAATTAATTGCTTTAATTGACCACCTTCCTCAGCAGAGTTCATTATGTATTTAGATAGCACTGGTTGATTTTTTACATATCTTAACAATCAATTCCCTACCTCTCCCACCACAGTTGAGGAATCAGTCCTGTAAGTACTTAGGTTTGAACTGATCAATTTACGGTTACCTTGTCTAAGGTAGCTGTGATCTACTCATTGGTCATAGAGAGTCCTGGATCCATGGAGAATATCGGGTGTGTGGGAAAATCCTTGTTCATTTCTACTTTACCACCATTCTCCTTATATTGAAGGGAAGTATTAGTTACTTGGCATTAAACAGAAAGAAGGATAAACCAGAAAGAGAAGGGGAAAAATTCTCCAAAAAGCTTACAGTTTCAGTTTCTCAAGGCTCTGTGCAGCTTCAGGGATTTGAGCTGGGTCTGCAACTTCATTTTGAGGCCCTGCAGGCAGAGAAGAGAATGGCAGTGATAATGTGGTGGGTTCACGGAGTATAGATAAACAATTATATGCTGTACTCACTCTGTTGTTTCAAGCGATTTGGGTTATGTGTGACCACTTTTGTACTATTGACTTTATATATTAAGGGTTATTAATTTAAAAGTTTAGAAAAAATAATTGAAACTAATGAGTAAATTCCTAAGGATTGAATTCATGTAGATAAATGTGGAAGGAAACATAAGAGATAACATCAACAATAGATACCTAATGATTCAAGTTTTGTGATGTCTTTCAGTAAATGTCTGACATTTACTGCCTTCCAGTTTGTTATATGATGGTAATTATTGCTGTATTTTATTGTCTTTTGCATTTTCTCAATCTCTTTTCTGTTATTTTGCTTCAGTACTAAACAATTCTTTTTCGTTGCATCTTTTATTGTTACCTTTGCTGTATATTATATTTTGACTATTTTGAGGTTGCAGTGATTACGCACTTGCCTTACAAAACTGTGAAGAAGTAGTTACATAACTGTCCTTATAATTGACCAAGATCTTTCTTAAAGTGGATGACATGAATGAGACATTATTGATTATATTACTCTGATTACTCTGGTATCTTCCTTTAAATGTGAGTTAAAATCTTGTACATTAGTTTTTTTATATTCTTTTAATCTTAGTTATTAATAAGTAGATTGCTTTATATTATTCTTTCAACAAACCAACATACATAGAATCAGTTCTTGATCAGCTCTGGGTTGGTCATCAATTTCATATACTTACCCAAATTCTGAGACCTAGCCTTGCTCACCATTTTTTGCAGGATACATTTCTGATTTGCCTTTTGTGCCATGATGTTGTTTGTAGTCAGGAAACACAATATTATTAATGTTTCTATTAAAATAGAGCACAGCTAAGAAAATCTGTTTTAGAAAACAAGTAATCAAATATCTTACTGTAAGATTTGTCATCATTTAAATGATTCCAGTGTGTGTGGCTAATGTACACCGACTCCTAGACAAATTGGATGGATTTTGTAAGAATGAAATTCTTTAGTTGCTTTTAAAAATACTATCTTTCATCATCATCAGTTTGGTACATAAAAAAGAATGTGTACACATTGGAAAGCATAATGATAAAATGAATATCTGTGAATCTGCTACCCAAACTGAGAAGTAGAATATGTGGTTTTGTTTATTTTATCTACCTGTAGGATCTTTGCCTATTGACTCCACATGCCTCTTTCAGCGAAGTAGTAAACACTATACAGAATTTTCAGTTTAACATCACCTTCCTTTGCTTTTTTTAAAGTGACTTTGATAATTTGTTTTGACTCCGCTAACTTTTTGAATTACTCAGACTTTCTGATCCCCACCTCAATCCACTATGAGATTCTGGGATTATTGAAGATATACATGTATCCAGTGTCCTGTGTTTATTACCATAATGTTCTAGGCTTCTTGTCTTTAACTTAACCTCTGTACCTTTGTATATAGATCATTTGATGACTTCTTGATTAATCCATTTTATTCATGGGAGATTTTAGCATCTGGCTTTAGTCTTCCTTTTCATAATCCCTGCCATCCACCAGAATGATGTTAGCATTCACCTGAAAGATTTATTCAGCATCCACTCACTTTCTTGGCTGTCTCAAACTGAATGTCGTGAATTATCCCCAGTTCTACTTTAGTCAGTCACTTCCATAGCCATACTCTGAATCTTATCATCTTGTGAAATTATTCTACCTTTAAAATCTTAATTCACATACTTTGCTCTTGGACCAGAAGTACACATCATTCTTTCTTATATATTTTTTTACTGAACTACTTTTACCTTACTAGTTCTTGTATCTCAGTAGAGAACTCCACTCTCCTGACCCCTTTTCCTTTTCCTATTAGTCTCAATTTTACTTACTTACATATCCAGAGGTTGAATCCATTCTTAGAAATATCCTCAATTCCCTTGCTACATTATTCTTCTTTTACCTATTAGACAGAATTCAAATCTGGATCAATGTTTTTCTCTTGCAGAATGGTTTCAGACTAAATTTTCCAAATTCTCCCTAACTCACCTTCTTCAGTCAAAATAACTGAACACTTAAAGGAAATGTGAACTCTTCATGGAGAGTTGTGGAAAAAAGTAAGGAAGGTAGGTGGGACAGAAAGAAGGAAGAAGAGAAGAGAGGGCGGGAAAGAAGAAAAGAAAAGTAGCACCAACTCTCTATATGTCCAGTTTCCCAGCCCAGATTTCAAGGTGGCATTTACTGTCATAGTCTGGGAATATTATGTTAATAGCTCCAAGTGGACTGTAGTTTAGCTATATGAAATCTGCAATTATCTGATTGAAATGAATGTAGTAAACTCCACATGGTGTCCCCAGTCTGTGAAGAGTCAGAACCACCAGTTTCTTTACCCCAATATTGTAAAGTGAAAAATTATGAGCTCAGTCTCTTTGGAACAGATGAATAGAGGCTTAAATAATATTTGCTAAACTTATTTTATATTATTTGAGGAGACAAATATTAACTAATATTAGGAATCAAAACACTTTTTCTTCTGACCTAGTTATGCTAACCAGTACAAATGGATCTCTGATTCACTGCGTATTTTTAAACACAGTCAACCTTTAAACAAATATATTTAGAATGGACCATCATGTTACCTTTTATTAATATCCCTTTATTAAGATATAGCCTTTATTTTAGTAAATATACCTTTTATATTAAAAATTTACTCCCATGCCTTACTTTTTTCCCCTTAGTATTTATCTCTATTTAAAGCTATATACAACATACTGAGGAATCACTGATGTTTGGCAGCATGGTGGTGGTAAACTTTAGGTAAAGATGTCATGGAGGAGACAGCTAGGCTATAACTTGAAAGAGGAATTGGGATTATTTAGATTTATATAGAGGTAAGGTAGGATGTCAGTGGAACTCTGAAGAAATGTGTGAGTAAAGTTACTAAAGTAATACATACCATGTTTTAGTGCTGTTGGAGCATTACCCACAAGGCAGGGAATAGCAAGAAATAAATCGGGAATGATAGACATGGTCCCAGTTACAGATAACTTGTATGTTCTGTGAAGGAATTTAGATCTAAGACTTTAAGTGATGGAGGTACTTCAAAGAGTTTTATTTAGGAGATGGCAATAATATATTCACTCTAAAATAATTACTCTAGAGACTATTTGGATGGTTGGTTTTAGAGAAAAGGATGTGGGAAATAAAAGCATGCATAAGGATTTTTGCAGAAATAAATATCTTTGGGCAGCAGAAAACTCTTTGAGGACCTGAACTAAGTACGATAATAGATGGAGAGATAGAAACAAGACCAGGTATTTAATCAGTTGAAATCAATACTACGTGGTAAATAGGATTTGGATGATGAGGGGGAGAAAGAGTCAAGAAGCACTATGAGTCTTATAGTTTGGGTAACTGGATGCATGTAGTACCTTGGCAAAGGTGAGTAGTGGGAGGAATGTTTGGAGAGGAGTTAGTTTGGGTGAGAGACAAGTTCAGTTTTGGAATTATTGAGAGAGTTAAGGGGAAACCTCTAGCAAGGAGTAAAAGAAATAATTTTAAGACTTAAAGAAATTTGGGCTATGTAGAGCAATCTGAGTGTAAAATCACTAATAATTGGGAAGTAGCTACAAAAATAAAAGTGAAATCAACCCAAGAAACAACCCATGAAGTGAAAGCCAAGGACTTTTTCTCCACTGTGGGAAACATTAACTATCATGTGGTAGATAAAGGAAGAGACACTGAGAGGGAAGAGTGAGAAAAATAGGGCTAAAAGAATACAGTTTGAAGCAGGAAGAAATAATGTCAACAGTAATAATAATAACTGAAAATGCCCATGAGATTTGTCCAGTGAGGAGTCATTGGTGACTTCACCTAGGATGATTTCAGAAGGGTGGTGAGGGGGAAAAAATGCAGTTTGCAATGGCCTGACACATGACTGGGAGCTAAGACATTAGATGCATTAAGAATGTGGAGGAGAAATCTTGGGTAGGGGTATGTGATATCAAAGTAGATTTCTTTCTTTAGAATACAAAATACATCATGAGTTTGTAGGCTGGAGAAAAGGATCCTTTAGGAACAGATAGGTTGAAAATACGGGACAAGGAGAGGATGACTGTTAGAAAGGTCTTGGGGTAGGAGATTGGATTAAATACACAGTTGGAGTTTGTGCACAGAAAGAAGCTCTTGTTTGCTTTTGAGACAGGAAGAAAATTGATGAGTGAGTTGAAACTAAGTAAGTTTTTAGAAAAAAGTTGTGAAGTTGAAGATAATTATGTTTGATAGCTTCAATTTTCTTGTTTCTGTGAAACAAGATGATGGTGGTTGTTTTTGAGACAAATTCTTGAGGATGGAGGCCCAAGTTTGAATATGATGTTGATTGGAAATGGGGATTAAAATGGTCATTGGTTAAAAAGTGCTGGGAACTGATTGAGTAAAAGTAAAAAGATGATACCAGCACAGCAGAAGTCGGAAGCCATGAATTTGCAGTGTGCCAAACACTGCTGAAGCTGTCCACAGTTGCCTCGATATAGAGAAATCAGATAATGGCATTGAACAAAGTTTGGGAGTCCTGATAAATGTTTGAAAGATTTGGGTTAGAAAAAAATCTGAGTGTTGATATGGGTCAACACTGAGTGTTGATATGGAATGGATCAGATGATCAATCATAAGAGTTTAGGATGGGTAAGGAAAGAAGGCAAAGGGAGTGATATACACTGTCAGGAATTGGTAGCACCAAGGAACGAAAAGTATTAAGTGAACATTGAGTAAAATTGGAGTGAGATTATGAGACACCTGACAGAATTCATTATTGTTATCAGAATTCTAGATACATATTGGAATTTAGTGTTTCCGAGTTTAAATAGTTTCATTGGATTCTAAGATCCACAGTAATTTTGGGGCAGAGGGTAATCAGGAAAAATGTGAAGATGATTGAGGTTTTGAAGATCTTGCAGTTCAAGATGATTGAACAGTTTTCTGCACATGCACTAAAATTTCCTAACATTACCAAGGAATGGTAGGAAGGATAAAGAAGGTAGCTGACAACCAATTCCCCAAATTATCAATGACTAAGAGAAGGGATAATGATTGGAAGTTGAATAGATACTGGCAACCTGAATTTTTAATGAAGGTTCGAGCTAAGTTACATGCTTCATAGAAATAAGGACATTTACATTATGGTATGAGAGTAATGGCCAGAGTGCCTCTAGGAAGTTATCTTCTCCTAGATCCATGGACTATGAAGTATGAAGGAATAAGTAGCTTCTCCTGATGTGTGCTATACTAGAAGCAGAGTTTGTAAGGTTGAGCTGAATATTATTTAAGGTAGGGATATGCAAGAACTGTTCTGCAGAACAAAACCATTCCTTGATGATACAAGGAAGTTTGTTAACAATGGGTAAGGATTTTTTGAAAACACAGCTAAGAGAATGAGAGGAGATTAAAATGGTACAGAAGAGACTACAGGAGGTGAAGAATTTAGAGAGATGATACCAGGAGCAATGAGCTTGCCCTTTACTAAGTTTATCACAAGTTGTTCTGGTGCCAGTATTGAGACTTGTTTTGGTAATAGACCTGAGTAAGTTTCTGGAAAGTGTCTAACCTCAGTCTAGAGTAGTGCTGGGAGATACCATGGAGTTTGAAGAGAGGTAGTCAGTGGTCTTATCTCAAGGTATTTGGGACCATGACTAAAACCCTATTAGAGAAAGGATTCTGATAAACTTAGTGGAGTCACAGATGATGAGATCTCTTATGGAAAGTAGACTTTTTTTTGTTTATTAAGTTTGTTTAGTTATTTTGAGAGAGAGAGAGAAGAGAGAACACATGTACATGAGGAAGGAAGGGGCAGAGATACGGAGAGAGAGAATCCCAGCAGGCTCTGCCAATGTGGGGCTTGATCCCACGAACCGTGAGATCATGACCTGAGCCAAAATCAAGAGTCAGACACCTACCTGACTGAGCCACCCAGGAGCCCAGTAGAGTGTTTTCTTATAGATGCCTTGTCTGGTAAGTCGTACCGAGAGCCTTTAGTAAATGCGATCAAATCCAAGTCATTCATACTTTCTTTCTCTCTTAATTTCTTTGCGTTATTACCGATCTTCTTCCCCGCTAAGAGTATTTTCTTTTCCTTCACAACTAAGCTTATATTTGTGTATCTGACTGTAACCTCTCTTAATGTCTTTGGAATTTTCCTTCATTAATTATTTCTCATTTCTCTTGCATTTCAATATCTCTTATTTTCATGATTTTATTTCTTCTTGAATTGCTGATGGAATCTAAATAATACCTTCTTTTTATTCTGCAAAACCTTCAAGCTACTTTGAGAATGATTCTCTTGTCTCTCTCTTAAGTCATGCTTTTGAGTATGTATTTTTACATATGCTTCACTCGTACATCAGCTCCTAAGCTTCAACTTCTATGGTTTGACTGCTGCCTCCAGCCCTTTATTTTAAATTTTCTTGATTATTATTGGCCAAGGCTTTTATATATATTTATCTGTGTTGCCTCTTTGCATGTGCCATTATCAATCACTGCCTTTTTAAAGTTTCTTTAATGCATTACTATCCTGATTCTCATTCTACCATTTGACAGTTCTCTGTTCCTTCTCTTCTTTCCTATTTCTCACGTCCTCAACTTTTTGACTGTATGTTGACCTATATCCTATCATCACTGTGACTTTGACCAAAACTTCCAATAGCTGGTATAGTTCCTAGCCTATAATATGAACACAATAAGTAGTATTGAAATAATGAATCAATCAATCAATCAGTACTGAGATATTAATTCTATGCAATAACTTCTCAAACTGTGTCTCCAATACAACTCTCTCCATTGAAGGCCAGATTTCTCTACCTGATTGATATCTGTACAGAATATGCTTCCATCTCTCACAAATTTAAGTTCAAAACTGGAGTTACTATCCTTCCTCGCTAGAATTCTTTTATTTCTATTAATAGATTATCATTTGATTTTGGAGGCTGAGAATTTCTGGGTTTTTCTTTGGTTTGTTTATTTCTACATTTAATTCATATGGTGATGTGAAACATGTTTGAGAGGGGAAAAAAAAATCCCTGCTATTGAACAATTTATAGTTCAGTGAAGTTAACAGGCTCAAGAAAGCTCAATTCTAGTTCCAGCTCAGAAAACATCTAATTGTGTGATGTGTCCAAGTTTCTGTGAGCCTTAGTTTGCTTATTTCTAAAAAGACAGAGATTGGATTATATGACCTCTGAGATTTCTTCTAACCCTAACATTCTATTTTTATAATTCTGTATATTGCATATATTCAATATACTGTGTATTTCATATTTTGTACATTGATTTATAATGTTTGTCATCCATACCTTCTTCTCTATTTCCACCCCTATTACTACAAGTTAGCCTTTTCCTACTCTACTTCATTCCATACACTAGTGCTGAGTTCGTCTTCCTAACTCATTACTTTATTTAAAAATGGCCTTTGTTCAGAAGCTTTAGGTCATCCTCCTAGAAAATTAAACACTGCCTAAGCTTCTTAACTAGCCATTTAAGATCTCTATAAACTGAGTCCAAGATAATTTTCTAACTAATATTTTGCCATATTTTACTTTCTATATGTCTAGCATTTCCATTTGGCTCTTTTTCCCTCCAATCTGATTTATTGAACATAACAAAATTCTGTATACAAAATGACCTGGACCTGCTACTTCAATAAGTGATCCTTCCTTACTAATATTTTTATGTCAGTCTATACAGTGTAAAAAAGCTTACTCTAAAATTAATAGAAAAGTGCCTAATGCACTTTAAATGAATGACCTAGCTTCTAGAACTCATTCAATAGCTCTCTAAGACACTTATCATAGGGAGAATTAAGTTCCTGTATGAAGGGTGCTGGAGAACAGATACAAGACATCAAGAGGTCTTGTTGGGGTACTGCCACTGTGATACCATCCTGTTTCTGGATCATAATATTCCTATTATCTGATTCTAGACAAAGCATAGGAGTATCAGTGGGGTCAGAGGTTAGTCCAGCTGCTTGCTGAACTAGAACAGAAGCCACCCCAGTATGCTATTCTGACAGGATCTCATAGCAACCCAGATTAAGTCTTAGTGAATGTGCGCCCAGGACTCAAACAATGGACAGATTCCTCACTGTGTCCTCCAGGTCTGCTCCACAGTCTCCTCCATCACACCCACTGTCCACCCCAGCCGGGGACCCTACAGCACATTGTGTCCCTTTACTACCACATGTCTCCCACCCGACTCTTGTATGGTCTCCATCTATCTGCTGAAACTTCTCCATCTTTTCATGCATGTTGTTCATCTTTTCTAATATAGTCTTTAACTATCAATTATACTTGTTTGAAATTCCCTAATAGTTCCAAAATCTGTGTCATCTCTGAGTTTGTCTCTGTTGATTGCTTTGTCTCTTGACAGTGGGCCCTATTTTTTCTTGCTTTTTGGTGTTTCTAGTCATTTTTTATTGACTATTAGACATCATATCATCAATAGTGACTGAGGCAATTAGTATTTATGCCTGAAAATATGCATACATCTTGTTCTGTTAGACTGTGTGTATATGTGTGTGTGTGTGCGCGCATGCGTGTGTTGGGGGGATCAATCAGTCCTTGGGTTACTACCTCTGACTGTGTCATTGGTACTACATGAAGTGGCAGCTAAGGGCAGCTGGTAGCAGTATGTGTGAGATATTGCACTATACCCATTCCACTCTCCATATAAACCTAGCTAAACAAAGGAAGGTTGGTGAATTGTTCAAAGATGATTAGTGAAACTGTTGAACATAGCTTTCTAGTTTGAGGACCAAGCCTCTTCACATTTATACATATATTACAGTAATAATGCATAATTTGGTCCTTTACAAATACGTGTTTAAATGTTTGTTACTTCACAGACTATTTGAAGACCTGGGAAGGGAAAGCTTAGGGGGGTCCATCCCTTGGTGGAAGAAGATTAATTTCTTACAACTGACAAAATGTTTTTCAACTTTAACATCCACTAAAAATGAAAATTATTTAGTAAAGTAAGAATGTTATAGATCATAGATAATAATTATATTATCTCAGGATTTAAAAATATGTATTTTAAAGATGTATTAATTTGCTGCATGTTAATTGTGGCCAAGTAAATAATCCTGCTTCCTTGTGGTTTTATGTCTGTTATTTTTTTAAGTAAAAATTAAATAGCAATGAAAGTTATAAATATTTAATAAAATACTCAAAATATCCTCAGGACATTTACATCTTATGTGTTTCTGTGTGTGCATATTTAATAATGCAATATATCTTTATTTTTCAGTATTGTGTTTGTACCTAATTTTCTTCAGGAAATTGAGATACTTAATCTTTTTTTCTTGCTTTCTTCTACGATGACTATTTCTAAGAAAATACTTCTCTAGATTTGTGTGAGCACTTCTCTTTTTGGTGATAAAATAGACTTATGGGTAATAGTAATGTTTTTCTACATTAAAAGTGCCTTGCTTTTCACATCACTATATGTATTACTGCTATTTTCACATCTTTGATGGTTAACTTGACTGTGTTGTGTAAACTCACTTTTAACTACTATACAGAATTTACATTCAAGTGAACAGAAATGTTCTGTAAAGAGATGCTGTCATACCTAGGGATAAATTGACACATTCCACCAAAATAATAAAAATTTCCTATTTTTACACAATATCTATTTATTTATTTAGTTAGTTAGTTATTTACCATGATTTCCATGGTATTTTGTGTCTTGCAATTCTCTTTGCTTTGGAAGCAATACTAAAATAATATAAGCTAGAGTTTTGTTTTGTTTTGTTTTTAAACTTTATAGTTTATTGTCAGGTTGGTTTCCATATAACACCCAGTGCTCTTCCCCCAGAGTTTTTAAAAGTTTAAACTTGTGCATTTTAATTTATGATAAACATGAAAATTATAGAGTTGTCATATAATTACTTTATATTATTTATTATTTAAATATATGTATATGTTTTATTAATTACCCTAAAATGCTTAATTTTAAATTTTTATCATGTATTTATTTCTTCATTATGCAGCTACTACTCAGAAAATCTCTAGACATTCAATAGATTTTATCAAAAGCATTATGCTTCCGCTGTTAATCAGCTACTGCATTATACAATGTAGACACAGGGAAGACATATCTTGCCCCAAAGCAGAGATTATACTTGTCCTCCAGAGATACACTTAATTTTTTTTTTCATTTAAGCTTTCAGCTTGAGGGAAATAGTTTCTTTGTGAAAAAAAGGAATAATTTTTAAATAGCTTCACTTTTTACAAGTTTATTCTTTAAGGAAACCAGTTACATTTATTTATGGCATATTTACAATCTAAATATGAAAAAAGCCTGTCTAATTTATCATGGACTGTGAGTTCTGAGTTAGTCTAGGACAATTTTCACTGACATATGAATGTTACTTTGAAATTTTACATTGTGCTGATTGTTTTTTTGTTTGTTTTGTTTTGTTTGAGTATTCTTAGTATTCTTTTATCACACCTACAGAGATACTCTACATTGAGCTTTTGTTGCCCTGCAATTGTAGCATTGTGATGGTTGAATGCAAGTGGTTATAGAAACGAATGCCCACTGCCTTGTTCTTTCCTATTACACTGGATAACTCCCTTGTGCTGTGTCCGAGAATAGGAAAAGTAAATAGCAAAAGTGATGAACTACGTGGAAAGCTGTGCCAGATACTTGGAAATTTAAAAAATCTTTTAAGAGCAACTACACTGAGAGGCAAAATGATTCAAACTGGATAACTTCAGTAGATGATTATAAAATTATTTTTCCCTTAGAAATCCTCCGCTCAAATTCTGCATGGGCTATTATATGCTTTTAAAGCAGGGTTGTTATAATATTGGCTATTGTTATAGTATTATCAGTCAATGTGAATTAGCTCTGTTTGTCGAAGGGCTATTAAACAGTATCCTCAGCAAATGCTTGCAGTTTGGAATAAGGGCCACTAAATAACACAAAGCAGTAATCTGTATTTATCCAGGTAAATAATACATGCAAAAATCTGAACTATTTTACATATGTTACAAAATATAAACAACTTACTTAAAAAATAGGAGTATGATAGATATTAAATCACTTTTTTTAAGATATTATATCACTTTTTAAAAGGCAACCAAATTACCTAAGAAAGAATTAAATTTATAGGTGCATGGTTCGTAATCTTTTAAATGGCCCGCCCTTTGGTAATCTTGTAAAACCTATGGCCACCCTTTTTAGATGAATGTTTTAGAATGCATAAAGTAAAAAAAGGTAAATAAGGGCAGATACCAAAAAAAACTGTATACAGTTTCTAAATATAGACTCCTAGTTAAAAACCCTCGGTAGGCACTAAAATATTTTATACCTTGCAAATGCATATTTCCCACATCTCAGTTGCTACCATTCAAAATAATTTACAAGTTCTTATCTTAAAATTAAAATTCACTAAGAATTTAGGTGGAAGTTGTCAAGTTTTATATCTCATTCTTTTAAAGATCCTGCTACGAGATGGGACGTCACAGGTGACACTTAGGCATTGCTGCTTTCAATTTTCTCAGCTGTTGTCTTAGTTCGTACCTAGTAAGACTTAATTCTTACCCTTGAGAGGGAGCCTGTGTTGATCATCTCTTGTGTTATCAAAGTTTAAAATATGGTAGCTTTCTATTTCCCTTAACCACCTATGGTAGACATTTTAGGAAATTACTACCTTCTACTGTGTTTTTTTTGTTTCAATATTAGCCAATTTTCCTTTCATGCTATGGAAATCAGACAATTCATATTATTTATGAATATGGAGAGAAGAAATATAAGCAAAATTTAAAACATTGACATAGTCTTCAAACAACTTTTCCACTAAAGAGGAATTTTTTTTAAGGGATATTTCCTAAAGAGCGACCTATTTGCTTTACAAGTAGCGGTACCCTTTTAAGGACATAGAACATAGCAACAAATTTGAAATAATAATCTGGATTTCACTGACGATCATGTATTTCAATTTTAAATAGCGTCAAAGAAGTAAAAATTTATATCTTAACATATTACTCTTGGAAAATTGCTTGATAGAATCAGAATAAATCATATTTTGCATAAATACATGAGAGATTAGCCTCATTTTGTGTTAGGGTGGTCATAGACATACTACAAAAGTTTGTTGCTACATGTCGTACAATGAGATAACCTTATTGTTAGCTTAATAGGAAATCTGAAAATAATATAAAGATTGGCACTCTCCAAAAAATAGGTTTTAAGGAATCTAAGGTATATATGTTACTTTGCTTCTGCTTTTTTATTGTAATGAAGGTATACAAAGATAATGTACACTAAAAACATTTAACAAACTATTGAGCATATTTATTTCTAAAGAAAAGTGTTTTCTCTCAAATAGTTTTTCAGGAACAAAAATAGAATTATGATTTTTTTACACTATTAGGCTGCTTTTTTCATCTCTATCTTTGAAAGTAACTGAATATTTTATATGTATTTATACTTTTTATATGTCATCTTTTTTTGGCATATCCTGGATATACTTACATAAAAAAACTAAACTTGGGAAATCAATCATATCATGGCACATAGATTTTAAAATATTTAAAAATGATTCGGCCTACGTGTTACATTATGAATTTAAAGTGTACGAGGATCACAAGATACGTTGTAGAATAAAAACCCAGCACTCACTTCCTAAAGTCCTCTAATCTCATGTGTGCTGGTCTAAAATTGTGTGCCATGTAATTAATTACATGTAGGAAATTGTGTCCTTTCTTTTCTTATTTTTCTTTAATTGCCTTCAGTTTTCATTATCAAAATAAGATTGAAGAGAACTAATAGGTAAAGTAGAAGTTCTTTACATTAGTCTTGGGGGAGACTAATGCTTGTTTTACAGTCCACAATATAGAAACATTTCTATTTCTGTGGTTACAACTAGATGGAGAGGTAGTAATTTGGCATATGGAGCTCTTGAGCCAAAGCTAGTGTTCTTAGGGTTGTGTCACAGAAAGTGGGGCTGGTGTTAGGAAACACTTATTGATCACATATTAGGTGTTAAAAGCATTCTGTTTGATTCTAGAGATATAAAAATCAGTAATGATGGGTTCCTTACATACAGGTATACTTCTTTCAACAAGGATTAGGTTTTGATATTGGACTTGTTTGTGGTCAGAGAGATCACATTGTTTCAGAACCATTATTCTTTCAATCAGTTAATACCCTTCTGAATTGTTTTTTTTTTTAATATTTTTTCAATGTTTATTTATTTTTGAGAGAAAAAGATAGAGGGTGAGCAGGGGAGGGGCAGAGAGAGAAGGAGACACAGAATCTGAAGCAGGCTCCAGGCTCTGAGCTGTCAGCAGACAACCCAAATGCGGGGCTCGAACCCAGGACCTGTGTGATCATGACCTGAGCCAAGTCAGACACTTAACTGACTGAGCCATCTAGGCATCCCAATACCCTTCTGAATTGTATTGGTTGGCATTGCTAAAGTGCCCCGAGACAGGTGGCACAGACTGGCTGACTAACCAGCTTTCTGGTGGTTTTTCTTGTGGACCATGTTTAAATATGGCTACAGCCTGCAAGGTTGCAGTGGTTTCTTACAACCTTTTGATTCTTCTGTTGAAATGTTGGGATGCATTAGTATACGATATTTGTGCTGACAGCCTTTTCGTATCTCATGCTTTGACATGCTAACAATCCGCCTTAGGGGCTTTAGAATTAAGGCTTGTATGTTCTTCGCTCTTGTGAAAATGTTAGGAAAAGCCGTTGAATTCTTTGAAAATAGAATACTTCACATATTTCACATGTTTCATTTAGGGAATTCATTTTGGAAAGCAGGCAATTTTGGTTGTCATTCGTTATAACTGAGCAACTCCTATTGTCTCCACTGGGAATTGCCATTAAAGGCAGATTTGGGTTTCCTTAGAAATTCTTAAGAAGTTTAGTGAGAACTGCTCAGAATATGTTGGGGAAGAGAATTTTTTTTTTTTTACAAATTCAATAATTTTAAACAATTACCTTTTTCAAAATCAATTTGATGCATCATAACCAAATAGCAGAAGGGCACTAAAGATCAACTGAGCTGCTTTTTGACTAACATTTCAGGGATTGTGAAGCAGCAGATAGACAGCCATATCACAGATCCAGATCAACAGAACAACGGCCTCTCCTAGAGCGGACCGCCACCCGCTCCAGATCCACTGAGCGTCCTGATACAAACCTCATGAGGTCGATGCCTTCATTAATGACTGGAAGATCTGCCCCTCCTTCACCTGCCTTATCGAGGTGAAAGATAAATCAATCAGACTAACCTCCCATTTGCCCCTCCAGCACACCTATTTATTTTCCCAGCAGCTAAATGGTCTCTTCTATCATCCTTGGCTGATCACTAATAACAATCAATACTAACCTTTTCAGTGTAAGCACACTATTTATATTCAGCGGATATAATAGTGTGTGGCTACCATTGTAATTTGTTTTTAACTGTCCTGACCGCATCTGTTTTGTGATTTCTCATTATCAGGAGTCCTGGGTAAATCCCCCCATAATGCACTTCATAACTATCATGTTCTTCTCCTACAGAATGAGAAATTGTTTGTGTCCATTAGACATCCCTTTTGGAATAATCATCATAATGACAATAAGTAAAGCTAGATTTTTAGTTTCTTTCTATCAATACTAAGTATCATGTATTAACCAGTATCTTCTTTAGCTGAATTTTGAATTGTTCAGGGTCTTATTTGGAGTTTCATGAGATATTTTCTAATAATGGGATATCCAATATAAGCCTGAGTAAAAATCTCCTTGGATCAAGAGAGGGAGGTTAATGCTGAGAGTTTGAAGTCTGGTAGAAAGAAATGTAAAGCATTACCTTTTATTTTTTGAGCTGCAGAAGTTTCCTGTTGCTTGCATATAGATAGAATTCTAATTTACATTAATCTCATGGATGTTACTGTAGGATTCCGTGTGCATGTATCTGTGTATGTATGCATATTACACAAAAGTAGAAGCATCTTTTGACAATCATTCAAATATCCATATTTTGTCCTTCTCTCCTAACCTTTTAATCAGCAGCTAAACATCTTTTAAAATTGAACTTGCACAGCTATCATATGAACCAAATGTATTAAAATTATTTAACTCATGCTACTGAAAACGAACATCAATGGTGTATCTTGTAGGTCGCATCCTCGTACTGGGTCTGTCCAAACAAGCCCGTCCAGTACACCAGTAGCAGGACGAAGGGGCCGACAACTTCCACAACTTCCACCAAAGGGAACACTGGAGAGAAGTAAGTTTTATTTCTAATTATGTCATATAGGAAATACACATGGAAGCTAAGGTGAATCAAGTTTTTTTTACTTCCTTTGTATTAGTTTTCTTCTTTTGTTAATTGAACGCCTTAGCCGCATTTGCTATTAGTTATATTTATAAATATGTTTATAAATGTTATATATTTTGCATTTAAAATTTGTAATATTTGGAGGTAAAATAACCTTCTGTTATTGCTCCTGCACATTATCAAACTTTGAATAAATGCATTTTAAACAGTAAACTTAATGCTCTTAAATAAACAGTTGGATGATGTTTCTTTGCTACAGTTAAGTTTATGTAATTGTTGATAGTTACATAAAGTTTATTAGTAACTAGCCAAATCAATTTTCACACACTGCAAAGGACTGGTTAGCTGATGCACAACAATGGTGATCCTTCTCAAAACTGGAGTGCCAGAAAAAAGGTAATCATGAATATACAAAGAAAGATGCATGTTGTACTGATATTTGTAATACTTTGAAATTTTTGCATAAGAAGCACTATTTGTTTATACACAGACGAACATACTCCCCAAACATCTATAAATTCTTATGGATAAAGAACCTCTAAAAGCATGGATGATAGAATATAATAATTTTCAAGCTCGTTTTTTAAATGGTCCCTTTATTTAGTAACTGGATGTGCTTTGCCAAAAAATACATATATATATATATATATATTTAAATCACCATTTAACTTTCCTTTAATAGATGATACATACATTCTGTATCTTTGGAAATTTCTGTTGTTTTTAACCCCTGTGCTTTGGTTCCCTTTTTTTGTTTTGTTTTTATTTTGTTTTTCCTAGACAATGGAGTCAAGGAGATAGAACCTTATGAAGGTCTGTACATAAAGGAGGGTTTGTTTTATGCTGACAGCCTTTTTGGGGGGCTATGGAAGCAAAAATAAACCCAACTGCAATTGATGTCCCTCCATTGTATAGACTTTTATCTACAGTAAAATAGTTTTTGTTTTATGATTTTTGGTACTCAACTTTTGTTTTACTTGAAAGTTATGCCAAGGAGTTAAGTTTCTTTGAGTCATTCAAGAGTGCAAAGAGTTGAACTTTTCTTAAGTGAAATGTTCTGCTTCACATCCTTTCTTAAGATAAAATTTCCTGTTTTTAAATTTTTTTCATTTGCCTTTCAAGCAGAATTCTATGTTTAAGGCAAGATCTTAAGCAAAGATATCAATTGCAGTCTGTGTTTATGTTACTGAAGATGTACGCTTAGTCTAGATATACTTATCATCATATATCTCATTTTGTGTTTATGATGATCTTTTAATTATTAAATTTGTCTTTCTAGAAGAGAAAGTTGTTGAATTAGACAGTGATCGTGGTTTGTATTCCCTACATCACTTTTCACGTTGTACCAAGACTGCTTGCAGTTACCAAAGTTAAATATGTGCAGTTTTATTATCAATACTACGTTATGACTCAAGAGAAAATATTGAGTCATGATACATGGAGTGTCATTCATTCACTAAGACAATAAAAATTCCTCTGCCAATGATAGAATTCTAAAATTAACTTTGTAGATTTAAGGAATTGTTCACTTTTCTTTACGTATGAATTTCCAGCACATAGAATAATGCCTGACACATTATAGGTCCTCAATAAATAGTTGTTGAATGAATGCATGAAATATTGTTTAAAAATTGAAAAGTTACTTCATGTAGTACATAATGTATCACTAAAATAATCTTGTCATTCTATAGATGTTTATATTAAAATATATCTTTCTATACCTATTTGTAACAAAATTTTAAGTGCACTACCTTTGGGCAGGGATACTTTTATTGCCTTATATAATTTGGAACAAGTTGTATTCTTGTTAGTTGTTGAATGATTTACCGACTTCTGTATCAAGGTTCTTTCTATGCTATGTTCAATGGTTTTGAACAACTCCATGTTGTTGTGACCAGTGGTAATGTGCTGCCTGATAAGGAGGTTACAGCAGCATTTCTTTAATTCTCAATTATTCTCATTAGAATGGGTGTATATAATTTTAAAAGTATTTCTTAGAAGGAAAGTCCTGTAGTACACATGAAATTTTTTTTATCTCCCCAGCATTTTTAACGACAGAGTTTTGACCTCATTTGTTGGCATGTGAAGTCACAACTTTTAATATCTTTTATAGCAGTAGTCTATTGGGATATGAGTAGTTCCATAACAATAAGTCCACCAGAAAGCCAACAGACTTTCTATATACCATCTCATTTTTGCCCTATAGAATCTATTCAAACCATGGTTTTCCTTTAATGTCCTTTTAATTGTAATTTTTTATTTTTTATAAGTAAAAGAAAGAAGAGCTAAACCTCCCTTGTTATTTCCACTACGAGATAAAAGGATTTGTTTTTCAGTTTTTTGTTTTTGTTTTGCTTGAAGGTATGGGTTTTAACAGTGTTTTAGTAAATGTTGATATGAACACTTCAGTAGATACATAATTGTGTAATTTTCTTTAGCTTTAAAGGAGATATAAAATATCTCCTTTAGAGGTTTCAACTTCCTACTGAAATTAAAGGTACATGACCCAAAATAAGCTCTCAGTAGGTGGTCTAAATCAAATTATGTTTGGACTATCATTTAAAAGTTATCAGAAGATGTAATTTAATGGCATTATTTCAAAATCAAAGTAATGGTGCATTTATTTATTTAATCCTGTTCAACAGCTTAAAAAATGAGCAACTCCTGGTTTAATTTCTTTTGATTGGGTTATATTTTAGTCTATTAATGAAATTATTTAATTTTAGTCTATTAATGAAATTATTTTAAAACTTTATATATGTTGGTTTTCATGATGGTACAGTATTAGTTATCTTCTCTTTGTTTGAGAATCAGAGAAAACAGGAGCAGTATAAGAAAAGTACAATGTACTAAACCACTGCTAAGGCATTATCATTTTTAAAAATTTTCTCTTGACCTTGATGTACTGGCATTGTGTAACAATAAAAAAGTTTATGATATCATTTTTGGTTCTGTAGGAAAAAATGTATATCATATTATTTTTCTAAGAATGTATCAAGATTATAGACAAAGTATTTTGACTACTTTATACAGTTATCACATACCACAAATATTTTAGGGGCCACAATTACACTTTTACAAATCAAAGTCAACATAAAAGAAGACCATATGATAATTTATTAATAGAATACTTATTTACTTAAATAACATGTCAGAGACTTATTAAATAATCTATTAGTCTCCTTATAATCATTCATTATATCGGGAATAACTTGAAATTTTTTGTCACTAAGAGTAACAAATATATACATCTGGTCTTATTTTTTTCTTTACTTGTGCAAATACAGAAGTTAATGATGAAACTGGGCATATGGAAGAGCAGTGTGGAGAAAAGCAGGGTGAAGAGGTCAAGGCAGGTCTGTCTGTGTATCTAAAATAAATAATTGAATGTTTTAGAAGTATGACTTTTCGATTTCACGTAAGAACTTAGGCTCCAAACTTACAAATGCACAATAAAGAGTAGATTATTTTTCAGTATTAACTTTTAAATAAATTGTCTAATTTTATTGATGGAGACACATTACATAAGTTATCTAGTTAACTTATCAGAATATTTGATTTATCCATCGGAACATGTTCCTTAATGTTAAAATCAAACTAAAATCATAGACAATACGTCTGAACAAATTTATACCTATCCTTTACCCCAACTCTGTATTCAGTTCACCTATTTATTAAAAACTGTTTGAGTACCTACTGTGGGTTACACTGAGTAGAAGTATGTTGCAATCCTAGCCTCCTCTCTATAAAGAATTTTGGTTTTGTAGAGGCAAATTGCAAATAAATATAGAGCAGAATATAAGTTCCATTAAAACTTTTAGAGGCTACCACTAGTTTCTTCGTAAGTTGTTCCTAAAATAAGAAAAATTAACTGTACATTCCTCTTCTTCATCTCAGCTCAATATTGCCCTAATATTTATTGACAGTCTTAATTTCTCACCAAAGAGTTCTCCTTCTAAGTGGTGTGGAAAGAGCCTTTGCTGTGGTGTTTTTTTAAGTCCCTATTCTGTTTACATATCATAAGTTCTCTTTCTCTATATTAGACACTCAGTATTGTGATGTGTGTGAATATGTTCTCTTAAATTAAATGAACATAAATATCCTAGTACAATCCTATCCTATTGAAACGCGTGGCTTTAAAGTCAGAAGTTTGGCTTTGTTGGGCATGTTAAGATTCTGAGGAAAAAAAGTGATGGTCATGTTTTTTGACTTTCTTTGTCAGAATGTACCTGAAAGGATTTTAAAACTTAACATGTTACATAATCAGTAAATATATTTATACACTTCTGTTATCAAATTTTCACTATTTTTATTTGAAACACCGGATTAAATCCTAATCTTTTCTAAGCTGTCAGTTAAAATTTTTTAAAATTTCTTTGAATGATAACTTTAGACCTAATTTTATCCTGTTTAATACATCACTTTTTATTCATGAACAGTAAGGTCTCCTTTACATGCCTTATGTTCTCTCCTTTCCCATTGTTTGAAAGCAATTTCCTTACGCCATGGACGCATTCTGTCAGTATTTGTAGTCTAAGACACAAGACCTCTTAAGCTGTAGTTGCTGATTATCAGTAACTAATTTTAATGTCAAAAGATGAGAAGAATCATCAGAGTGCATCTAATCATGAAAACATATTTGTAAGAATGTGGAATTATCTCTGTTCTGAATAGCTAATATTTTAACGACTAGAATGTCACACATCTTCCATTTCCCTGCAATGCTATAGGAATAACCTGTTTAGAGCATACCATAAAATGAATTTCATCTTAACTTATGTGTGCAATTAATCTTTTCCTCGCCCATTCCTATATATCTTGGATTAGTCCATATGAACACTGAGATGTTTTCACACTGTTAATGAATTGGCTTCCACTGGAAAGTCATTTTTTTGCATGTCATGAGTTTGGGGGCTTTGGCGGTAGTTAATATCATTTTTTTTCACTTCCTTAAGATAATGCCTGTTTGTTGGACCAGTTTGTCACCTATGCTTTATTCTCAAAATTAACTTAATTAGTGATTATGTCAATTATCAAATTACCATAAAACCACAACTATAATCTTTCTAATTTAGTATAAATGACTCCTTATTCCCCATTTTATTTTTGTTCTTACTACTTTTATCATAGGATGGGAAGGATGTGCTTTACTCTTGTGTTCATTAATGTGAGGTGTCATGTTTAATGCATGAAATTGTTTCCCTAGTGTGTGATTTCATCGTTTGTGGTGTGCTTAGTTTTTATATGGGTTGTTAGTGACCTTAATTATTAACCACTATTGTCTGTTTTCAATGTTAAAAAGACAATGAGGGAGAAACACCAAGCTCACCTAATAATGGGAAAAAAGGCAAGTCTAATATGAAGTTAATAGTGCTGTTCTCTATATTAGACACTCAGTATTGACATTTGTGATCCGTGTGAATATGCTTTCTTAAATTAAATAAACATAAATATCCTAGTACAATCCTATTCTATTGAAATGTGTGGCATGAAAACCAGAAGTTTGGCTTTGTTGGTCATGTTAAGATTCTGAGGAAGAAAGTGATGGTCATGTTTTCATGCAAAAAACACAACATAGATATTTTTTAATCCAGAAATTGTTTTAAGACTGAGCGATTTAAAAAATATTTTTATGTTTTATTTTTTTATTTTATTTTTTTATTTTTTAGTTTTTAATATAATTTATTGTCAAATTGGTTTCCATACAACACCCAGCCCTCGTCCCAACAAGTCCCCTCCTCAATGCCCATCACCCACTTCACCTCTCCCCCACACCCCATCAACCCTCAGTTTGTTCTCTGTATTTAAGAGTCTCTTATGGTTTGCCTCCCTTCCCTCTCTGTTTGTAACATTTTTCCCCCTTTTCCTCCTCCATGGTCTTCTGTTAGGTTTCTCAAGATCCACATATGAGTGAAAACATATGGTATCTGTCTTTCTCTGACTGACTCATTTTAGACACTGAGGTTTAAAAAATATTTTAAAGCAAAATTTTAAAGTAGAAAACGACATGAATTTAAAGTAGAAAACGACTTAATTATGAGTTCAACAATATTAAATGAATATTTATAATATTTGTAGTTGTTCACAGTTTTATACATATGAATTAATATATTGCCTGGGTGAGTAAAAAAGATGATTGATTTCAATACTTAGATTTAGTTTTTTAGTAATTATTGGTGACTTAATTTTATAACCCAGTACAACTAACTTCTGTCAGAAATAGGAGGACTGTATATGTTTTGTAGTCATTGATAATCAAGTATAACTACATGTATTGACTTAGAATGTCAGCATTTTAAGATGGTTACAAAAAAATCAACGTTCTAAAATTTCTCTATATCATTATGATTTGCCCTTGTTATGGGGCCAAAATAAGAAATGAATAGTTTTTGCATCAGTAATTTTAATTATAATGTCTTTTAGTCTTGAATTCTTTCTTTCCTGTCTTCATCTGGTATAAATAATGTCTGCAATGTTGGGTGTGATATTTAATTACTGTTAAAATAATTTTATAATTTTTCTTACTATGGAGTGTTAATTATTCATTTACACCTCTCTCAGCATAAAATTCTTAAAATATGCTAAGGTATTATAGGTAAAAAATAGAGTAAAAATATAACAAAATAAATAAAATTGAATCAAGTATTATAAAATATTAACATTCTCCATAAAACAATAAAAATTTAAATAAGTCCTCAATGTGTATTTACATAACTGTCATTTTTATCTATTTCTTAACCTCCATTATCTTTGCTTAGTACCAACAAAAGGATATGTTCATATGAACCGAAATTTATGTGAGTGATCTGAAAGAGTAAATATATCTTCTTAAATGTTCAGTCAATTGTTAGGGTGCAATAAGATTTAAGAACATTTAATGCCATTTTGTATTTAAGTACATTTAAATGTATCAAGAGAATAAGGACTTCACAGGGGGTCACCAAGGCAAACACTTTAACTGAAGAAATACTTTCAGCAGGTTTTTTGGCTTCCTGACCTTTAGTTGACCCTGAATACTGCTGTATTCCTCTAAACTGTTCTACATTGTTGTTATTCCTTTGATTTTACATGTAAAGTTTCCACTGACAATAATTATGGGGACCTCAGTCACTCCCACTCATGATTAATGTATTTTTATCATTTATATAAAAATCCTCTTTACGACAAAACATCACTATGTTATGTAGATCAATCCTACCTATAATATAGTTGGACCTAGAAAAATATTCATGAATAACGTTTGAAAGATGAAAACTCTATATATTTTGCACATACTAACTCAAAAATACTGTTTTTATTTAGCGTCATCTTTTAATGACTTATTTATTACTAACTCATGTTTTTATTTAGCATCATCTTTTAATGACCTACTTATAATTTTTAGGTATCTAATTTTTCCCTTTGCTCTTTTCTTTTGGGAGAGACAAATGTACTTTTTATTTTAAATCTCATGGATAAAGTCCATCACTAAGATTAAGGTGGAAGTTAGTGGGATATGTGATCAGTCAGCCAGAACGTCTCCATTAACCCTGTATTAACCTCAGATTCTTTAGTACTTGGAACGAGTTTCTCAGTTCTCAAATGACTACCTAAGCCAATCCCTTTTGATACATTGGCTCTTCATACCTTTAATAAGCTAAAATGAGACTAGAATATCCTTATTGCATGGCATAGCACTATAAATTAAGACTCAAAGAACAGCATAATTGGTGAGTTTCTAGCTCAGTATAATTTTTTAATTTATGTATTCATTATTTATACAAATAATTTTTGGGTACCTATGATGTTCCAGTCTCTGTTCTGGGTGCTGGAGATATACTAGTGTGCATGTCAGACAAGCTCTCTGCCTTCAACATCCTTATATTTATTGGGGGAAGCAAATGATAAATAAAAGAATGTATAATATCCTTTGATATACTGACAGGTACAAAGAAGAAAATTCAGTGAGGATAATGGGTTAGATAGTATTCAAGAAAGTAGGGTAAATAATTCTTGATAACACATTCTGAGAAGGATTCCCATTTAAGTAATATTTGAGCAGAAACGTCAATAAAGTGACAGAATTACCCCTTGCAGGCCAGGGAAGGAAGAGTGTTCTTGGCAAAGGGAACAGCAAGAAGGAAAGCTCTGTAATGGGAGCCAGCTTGACTTACTCGAGGGAAAGTAAAGAGGTCAGTTGAGTAACACAGACTGAGCAAGGTGAATAGTAGTAGATGTGGTAAGAAGGGGCTGAGGCAGGTGTCTCATATTATCTATCAGTCAGTGTTAGGATTTGTTTTTACTCAGTGAAACTGGAAGATTTTCATTCAAGTGACCTAATACCATTTTTTTTTGAAATAACATCAATTTAATTGCCATGTTGAGACTAACCTGAAATAATGGAGATTAGAAACAGGCTTTTGCAATAACCTGGCAAAGAGGTGATGGTGGCTTAGATGATAGTGACAGAAGGAGTTGGATTCTGGATATATATGAAAGACAGAGCCTTAACTGATAGAGGGGTAAACTTGAGAAGAAGTATTTGGTGGGATCAGGTGCTCAGTTTTGGATATAAGTTAGAGATCCTCTTAGACACCTAAGATAAGATGTCAAATAGGAGGCTTAAAATATGGTCTGTGTCTCAGGTTAGAGATTTGGACTGTTTGAGAGTTATCCTCATAAAAAGAAAGTTTAAAAACGCAAGACTGTTTGAGATCACCTAGAGAACAAGTGTAGAAGAGGTTTAGGGACTCTGAACTGAACTGCTCTCATATTTAGAAGTTGACAAGATGAAACAGCAGGGGACTGAGAAGTAGGAGGGTAACCATGGAGCGTAGTGTCTCTGAGTACAAGTGAGGAAAGTACTTGAAGTGGGAGAGAACTGTTGAGCATGAAAACATCACTAGATTTAGCAAGTAGGAAGTCATCGTGTTCACCTTTGTGAAGAACAGCTTTGGTGGAGACATAGTCAGTAGAAGGCTGAGTAGAATGGATTTAAAAGAGGAGAGAGAGACAGTGAATATAGATGCCTTTGAAAGGGTCTGGCTGTAAAGAGAAGAAAATAAGTAAAATTCTGGAACAGAGGGAAGAGATCCTGGGAAAAGAACACATGCAAGATAGGCGGGAAGCTATGTGCATGTGTGTGTGCCAGTTTGCTTTGTAGATTCATGTGGCCCCAGTCATCTGCCTATAGTTTATCAAGGTAATTATTGGTATTCTGTGGCTTTACCCCTAGATTTAGAAGGAATCTTATAAATCTTTTCATAAAACTGCTTCCCTTTGTTAATAAAGGAGCAGAATTCTAGAGGATGATCAGCTTTGTTCAATCCACATAGTAGTACATCTCTGGTCTTGACTCCCAGTGCATCCATTTCTATAGCATGCCTCTTCAGATAAGTGACAATATCCTTGCATGGGTTTCAACCATTTATTTTCTTTTAAATATTAGCTAATGGTTTAGTTCATTTCAACCAATATGTGCTATTTTCAGTGTATGGCACTAGGTGGTTACTGAGAATGCAGTAACGAATCCCTGCCTTGGGGAGATCCCAAGTTAAAACAATAATAATATAATAAGAATAACAAAACAGGGCTGGTAAAGTTATTTTATAGCATGTCACTTACATAGTGTCTTAAGATGGTGATACATGTTAAGAAGAGGTAAGTTTTGAGGGGTTCTAGGTAGGTTTTCAGCCTAAAATATTTCTTCCACTGCTTGCCATAGTTCATATTCTGCTCTCCTCTGATGGCTTAATTGTTTTAACAATATAAAGCTTTTAGGCTTTCCAGAACACTGAAATGTAAATATTCCTGAGGAGACTGACCCGAGCTATTCTCACATACAGGTCTTCATAGGCAAAGAGTTAGAGCCTATGAGTGGGGAAAGGCAGGTGTAGGGAGAGGGGTGCTGTAACATGTGGTAGAGCACTAGGTACTTTGGGAGAGTGATGATGACGAATCCTGCCTTGAACTTGCTCAGAACAATACTGGTCACATGATAAGCACCATATAAGCGTTAGCTGTTATTACTAATGTTTCTTAGTGATGTCTTGCTCTGATTTTGCATTTTCAGCACACACTCTGAAAACTTTCAATTTAAAGTAAAAGCACCTGATTATAAAAGTAAACCTGGATGTCTTATTCAATAGTTATTGTGTACTAGTTTTTAGGAAATTATTAATCTTGATGCTGTTCTTGATCACATGGCTTGCGTAAGAAACAATACCACGGGGAATAAGTCAGATTCGATTGCACCATTAGTTATTGCATAACATGCTAATACATTTGTACATCTTTTAATCCATGTGTAACAATCAATATGCAAATACTTAGAATATGTTTCTCTAAGTCAGAGAACTATTTAGATCACTAGTTCTTTTCAGCTTTTGTAGTGTTTAGAGGACTCCATTGGAAGTCGGTACTTGGCTCTTAAGCTCATTTCTACTTGTAGGCATATGACCTCTGGTAAGGCTTTTAATTTCTCTGCACCTCAGTTTCCACTTCTGTAAAATAAAGTACCCTATAAGAGTTTTCTAAAGAAACTAAGTGTTTTTTGGAGTTGTAGCTAATAAGATCTCAAGTCTCAAACGGTTTTGTTTCCAATTTATTGTCTATGTTGTTACTGTGATTTGTTAATTTTGTTCGGTTTTGGAAACTTAACAGATATAACCTCCTCTTGGCTATTAGTGAGTCATTCTCAATCAGGATTATAGACTAAGCCCTACCATACTACCTATCAAATAGTCACGTCCCTAAATTTATAAAAGAAAAAATATTTTGTTCCTTTGAGCCTCAATGTATAGTTGTCTACTTTATTTCAAATAGATAACCTTGTAGATGAGAAAGAAGGAAGGAAAGGAGGAAGAAGAGGGGGGAAAACAGGTTACAAAGGAACCAAAGTTAATAAAGTAATTTTGACAGCTTTTGTAAAGGATACTTGCTTCTACAAGCATTCTAGGGGCAACAGGGCAGCTCAGTGGGTTAAGTGTCTGACTCTTGATTTCAGCTCAGGTCATGATCTCATGGTCTCAGAACCCCACATTGGGCTCTGCACTGACTGGGCAGAACCTGCTTGGGATTCTCTCTAATCTCTCTAATAGTAACTCAGTGATGATGAACAGGATGGCTCGAAAGAAAAGAGACAGATTCTCTCTAATCTCTCTAATAGTAACTCAGTGATGATGAACAGGATGGCTTGAAAGAAAAAAGACAGGGCATATGACCATTTAGGGTATTTCAGTAGTCTTCTGTGATGGTCTGAACTGTAGCAGAGATCATGTAAAGATGAATAAGTGCATTTAAAAATTTCCCCCCTCATTCAGATCCACAAGCCTAAGTAAATCAGTTGTAGAAGTTAAGTACTTATAGATAAATATTTTAAAATTTCTTTTATTAGTCTTTCCTTCTTGGACACCATTTCTCCTTATTTTACTTTTCTTTCCCTTGTTTTAAAATTGTTTTTAATGTCTATTTATTTTTGAGAGAGAGAGAGACCACGAGTGGAAAAGGGGCAAAGAGAGGGAGACACAGAATCCGAAGCAGGCTCCAGGCTCTGAGCTGTCAGCACAGAGCCTGATGTGGGGCCAGAACTCATGAATCGTGAAATCATGACCTGAGCTGAAGTAGGACGCTCAGCTGACTGAGCCATCCAGGAACCCCTTACTTTTTTTTCCCTTTTGCTCATTTTATTCTATACTCCCAAAGACTCAATTGGCTAATAAGATTTAGTGAAAAACTCCCTTCTACCTCTACCTTTCTGCATACTTCAACCATTGTTCAAGCCATACCATCATTAACTTTCTAAACATAATCCTAAAGCCATCTTCTGTTTGTTGTTGAAAACAATGTAATCTTAGGAACATGATGCAGAACTAGAGAATGAGCACAGGTTTTGGACCTTGGCTCAGAGCCTGCTTTTACTATGTACCAACTATGTGACTCTAGGACCTTAACCTGAGTTAGTTCATCAGAGAAAAGGAAACCTTAGCATATTTCTTTTATTCCCACCGTGTTGCCCTGAGAATCAAATGGGGTAATGGATGTGAGATTGTTGGTGCAGTAGATAACTATTCAGCTCTTTGTTTTCTTACCTATAGACACCAACCACATGATAGAAGCTCCTTTTTGTCTTTTATAGGCTTAAGTATGTTGCTGTATGTAGGAGCACATTGAAACATATGGTGTTATGTAAATGCAGTCTTATTAATGTAAGAATTTGTGCTCTTTAAATTGTAGTGTTTGTAGGACTGGCTGCCTGGTGTGATGAAAAGTAGCCAGAATACAGTTATTTTGAAGACATGTGGATTTCTTAAATGTCACTTAAACACACACTTCATAGTTAAGTCTTCATGAATAAAATCATTCTTCACATTATCTAGTATTGATTAAAGAAGTCTTTAAGCTTTCCCATCTACAAATTAAATTCACAACTGAATATCTACTCAATTCAGTTTTAAAATACTGAATTAGAGTATTAGTTAAAAAAAATTATCCCTCCAGAACAAACTTTTTGTCTGTACTTGCATGGATTCTTTCAAAGTAATACTTACCAATTAAATTACATTATACATCTTTGATTTTTTACTTTTTACCTTTGGGCAGCAGGTATACAATATCATGGGCTAGCACTTTGTACTTAAATTTCAATTTTAAGTTCATTATTATTTAACATCAAGGAGACTATTTTATTTTTAAATTACCATAATAGTCCTGTAACAGAAAAGACTGTCTTTAAGATGTTGCATCAGTGATATTTTTGCTATTTTTATTTAATATATCTAAAACAATTTTCAAGCAGTTTGAACATTTTCCTGATACGAAACTAGTTTGCTTTTAATTACTGTAAATATTTCATTTTAGTGACGTGACCTGTAATTCAAAGAGGGCTTAGTTATGGGTACCTTTTAGCCCTCGCTTTTGGGTGATGAATGAATTAATGAGTCGGTAGTCACTTCTGTTCTTTTTATGACTTTAATTATGTTTTAAAATAGACACTTGAGTTTCTACAAGCGTTTAATAATAGTCACATTTAGAACTTTTGGAAAATCTCCTAAACTCTCGGTGTCCTAGTTTCATCATCTCTGGTTTAGGTACGCTTCCACAAAATCTGACTATCAGTCTAGAATGGTAAGAACCAAGAGGAACTGTGTATTTTCAGAGATGAAAATAACTTTTCAAATGTTCAAGACCAGCTTTCTCACTTCAAATATAACATCTAAGAGGCCAGAGAGACTATGAAACTTGCCTAAGGTTATGCACAGTTAATAGCAGAAATGTTCCTAGAAGCCACCATGGGGCTCAGTCTGGTAACATATCTATAACATTTGTTATCAACCATCGATAGCCTTGATAGTCTAGGTCATCTTTCATTGTTATATTGCCTGACGTTTATAAATTGATGGTTATGGAACTTCTCTTGTTATTGGCATATCATAAATTTTCAACAAATACTGGCTAATTTCACTCTGCCAACACAAGACAAATGACTTTAAACAATTTCTCTTCATCTAAAATGTTTGTCAACTCAAAGAAAGTGTTTAAAATGAAACATGTCATGTGTTAAAGTAGTTTTTTTTTTTAATTCCACACTTCAGAAGATACTTTCTGCCAATTTACAGATAGGCTATACCATTTTCAAAACAAGCCATCTCTACTTCTACATATTCAATCTTACTTCAGAAGTAGCATGTCTTCTATTTTGTAACATCATGTTTCGGATTTTAGCAAATGTGATTTTAGAAACAGCTCAGTAATGCTTGTTAAATCTTTCATATAATATTGGTGGATATTCAAAAGTGCAGGCTATTTAAAAGCAAGAAATAATTTATTTGTTACTATGTTATTAATAAACTTATTATTTCCCCCAAAACAAGGAAATTGATCTGTTGGTTTTTGATATTACACATTAATTTGGATTTAGAGGCAGATGATTCCTTTATTCTTATTACTAAAGAGGGCTTAACTAGAGTGTTGGAATTTATTAGAAAATTTATATATTCTTTAACTGTTTTAAGATTTTTCTTTCCACTGGAAGTTGACTGAAATATAGTATCTTTATCTAGTTTGTTTACCATTTCAGAGTCCTATATTACATTTTATGCAGATTATTTACCAATTAGAAAATCAGGGTATCAATTATACACTTAAGTGTTACTTTAGTACTCCCAAATCAAGGAGTTTGTTTTTTCTCAGTAGCTGGTTTATGTTGGACCAGAATAAAGTGACTTATTATTAATAATAATTATTTCAGGTTTAGGAACTGAAAAACCCTTACAATTAATGCAGTTGATTCTAGTAGTATAAGTGATCAAAAATAGTGTATTCCAAATCACCTGTGTCTGATGTTGTGAGATAGCATATTTTCCCATCTTAACAGTGATTTCATGTTCCTACTTAAGTTTTGCTTAGGTTGGTATTATAAGAGGTTAGTATTCCATTATTTATGGCCAAAGGAGGAAAAGGCACCAGAGGATTTTGTATGGCATGGTGAGACCTCATGAGATTAAAATATACACCGGTAGTAACCAGCTACTTATAATGTAGCTTTAAAAATGTGAATAAAAAAACTGGCAAGTGTATACATAAGTGCTTATGAATGCTACGATTAAATGGTGGTCAGTGAATCCTTTGATACATGACTTACAAGGCCCTACATGAACTGTCCTCCTCCACTTCTCATTTTATTACCTCTTTAACCTCATCTACTGTTTTCCCCTTCATCCACTCTGTGCCAGCCACAGAGATGTCCATGTGTTTCTAGAACATGTCAGACAGGCTCTTACCTCAGGACATGTGAATGTACTGCTCTTCTGATTGCAGTGCCTGCTCCCCAAATAACTATATGGCTAACTCCCTTACTTCCTTAAGTTCTTTACTCAAAGCCTGCCTTCATGACTACCTTATTCAAGCTTCCATCACATCCTGGGCATTTTTTTTTTTCTTACCCACTTCATGTTTGTCTTTTGAGCACTTACTAATATCTAAGTCATAAACCATTTTACTTGTTTCTCTTGTTTAATCTATTTCTCCTACTAGAATATAAACTTTATGAGAGCATGGCTTTTTGCCTCTTTTGTTTGTGGTTATATTCCCAGTGCCTAGACATGCCTAGATTATAATAGGTGCTGAATATATATTTCATATATATTTCATATATATATGAAAACATATTATATAATACTACAAATAATCCTGAATAATATTAGGTAAGCCAGGTAATTCATATTCAATGATACCAAACTGTTAGTAGTTTCCATTGAAATAATATCCTCATTACACATAAATTTTTGTCATTTAATGAAAGTACTAAATAAGGTAGCAAAATAACTAGTCATTTTATCTTATCATATATTAAAATGTATTTTTAGATTTTTCTCTTTATATGTATCTGCATTTTAATTCCATATACACATTTTATTTCACCACAATAACACAATGTTTAGCAAAACATTTATTTCTAAAATAAATTAGCATTATTTAATATCAACCAAGAAAAAAAATGCTTTGTTTGCCACACCATTTTAATTATCCTTTTCTTTATATTTTGGCCCCATTCATTTTATTGAAAATACATTTTGGAGTTTCCTGGAATCAGTTTTGGTGCTCTGGAGTTTGCAATCTATAAAAAAATTCAAATGTCACATTCCTGTATCTAAAACCTTGATTGCATATTACTAAGAGTTTATGGAAAAGCATAGAGGGAAAAGTCTAAAAAGTAATTATATTCTGGAAGCATTTTAGGCTCTTATTACACATTATCTATACTTCTGACAAGCTCTGATTATTGTTTTTTGATTTATACTAGAAGTTACATGGGAAGACCAGCAGGAAAAGGTGAATGGTACAGTAAGTGATGACAAATCATTGCCGAAAAAGAAACACCAGTCTGAGCCAGGTTTGTCAGGGTTTGGAAAACCACTGAAAGCATGAGACTCTAAGCATTGCATTTCATGCTTTTTAAATATGCGTGTGCTTCTTGTACCTCATTTTTTTCATTTTGGTGTGAGCTTTATAGTGTGTAGAGCCTATTTAAATCAGAGTGGTGAACACTTTATTTCAAGATTTGCTTAGAAAATGAATTCTACATAGTTTGGAAAAAAACAGATTTTTTTTGTCATCAAGAATATTTCTATAGGGGAAAAATTGACTAAACACAAATGGTCATTTATATATTTGGCTCTTTTGACCCAAATTGAAGTAGCTTCATGGAAAGGTATCAATATATAATTAAATATAATATATAATTAAATATAAATATGTTTAATTAAAGTACCTTAATAATGGAGTGGTATTATTTGGATCCTTAAAAAGTACTATACAAAGCTCAGTGATCCTGCCAAGACATTAAACCAGATATTGATGATGACCGACTTACAACTTTTGCAGCTAAAAATATTGCTAACAACAAGAAAGAATGACAGCATATTGTGTGAATTCAGTAGTCTCTTCAGTCCATTATTTCTATGAATGAATTGAAATAAAGCAGTTTTCTTTTCCTCTCTTTCTTTTCTTGTTTGGAGAAAGTAGAAAGCAAAACTTGAAACAGGAGTAAAAGGAAGAAGCAAAGGGCAGAGGTAATCAGTAAACTGAACAATCAGTCCTACTTTTAATAAGTAATTGGATGAGAATACATTGAAAATTTCATTCGAAATTTTAGGATGTAAATGGTGTTTTCAGGAGTGATGTCATTAAAATGACTGTGTCTATAGTAACAGAGTTAATATATTTTTAACTGGTGACTTAGTTCATCTTAAGTCTCAAAAGTGTAGGCTTTAAAATACGTCAGTATATATATTAAACTAACTTATTAATGAGTATTCACTGCTATTCTGTTACATGCCAGGCATTGTGGTTAGCACTGAGTTATTGGCATAAACAATATGGATGCAGCAATTGCCCTGCTAGAGCTTATATTCTGGCAAAAATACATAAATTAAAAGTAGTAATACTAATGATTAAGTTACCACAATTGTGATAGTGCTGATAAGGAGAATAGATTGCTTGAGAAAAAGTAGTAGGTTACATAAGTCTGGAGAGCAAGCAAAAATGTCACATGCAAATGACTTTAATCAGTGAATTCTCTTTTACTAAAACACATAATGAAAATTTAATAAAATAAACTGGATTTGACATTAGGAATCTAAATATATTTATAAGTTGTAAGAAAAATACCTTACTTTTTTTCAAATATTCAATTAAGAATCACAGTTTATTTGGAAAATAATAATTATCTTAATATGTTTAATGGGATTCAAAGGTAAACAGTGTAAAATTAATGATTACTGTAAAAATCTTTCCTTGCCATATTGTGTGATATGAGTTATCCTTGGTCATAAACTATTATTTGTTTGTTTGGCTTCTTTGCCATCATGTCTGATTACATAAATAGATTTGTAGCCATATATATCTATGCAAATAAATCACGTTGAATATTAAAGTCATGAAACAATGCAATGTTTGGCTAAAATATTTTTTTTAATCTCACAATTTTTAAATCTCCTCTAAATGTTATTAATTTGTATATTCTCACATACAGCATATATATTTTTCATCCCTTTAGTCCTCTAATTGAATATAAACTTCATGTGTAGTACAGGAAAATTAATGTAGTTAGAGTGCTTTGATGTCATGATAAAATATTTATAGATTTTTTCTATTGTTGGCAATTGTGCATTTTCCTATTACTGGGAAATTCAAACTGGTCCTGGAAATTGACACCCTAAATGTCATGAGTAAGTATGCAGAATGCTAAGACTAAACACTGGGCTAAATGTCAGTGTTCCTAAATATTTTTGTTTGTTTCTAAATGAAAGGTAGGATATGTAAAAAATATTTTTTTAATTATTGAACCTTTGAAGTGATAAAATGAGAGTAAAGTAGTGGGCTATCAGGTGGGGCTAATTATAATTCAGTGACATGTTTTGAGCATGAGCTGTACGCTACATATATTTGGAGTCATCCTTTATTTTTGGAGTCATCCTTTATTTTATATTTACATCTATGATACTGATAATCTATTGATTGTAATCAGTGTTTAATATATCATTTTCATTCACTAAAATCTAAGATATCATCTTCCATTAATTGTCA
The DNA here is from genome assembly GCA_028646485.1 of Cryptoprocta ferox. Taxonomy (NCBI): domain Eukaryota; kingdom Metazoa; phylum Chordata; class Mammalia; order Carnivora; family Eupleridae; genus Cryptoprocta; species Cryptoprocta ferox. The sequence continues at coordinate 31,404,154 of CM053569.1, read as the reverse complement.
AAGATTCTTCATCAGAAGATTATTGTAGTTAACTTGTGGCATTAAAAAAAGTTTTGTAAAGATTGAACCCAAATCTGAAATGCAAAGTCAGCTATATATCAATAACCTGTATTATCTTTTTTGTTGCTGTTTTCTGAAAGTCTGTGCAAGAATAATAGGAAATTTTACCATTTTTAGGATGTATACTAAAAATGTAAAAAAGTCATTTGCAATTTTTATTTTAAATCTAAGACTGTAGAAACCAGAAGAATACAGGCATTATGTAGGCTAGAAAATAAGTTAACAAATATTTGGAGGAACTTTAAGTATTATGGATTAGTATCGTTTTTTTTAAAGAAAAATCTTGACATCTCAAAACTAGACTGCCCTAAGGGGATTATCAGCCAAAGGGGTATTATATATTCAGTATCTCTTAGTTAATTGATAGTTATAGATGAAGATCCCTGGGAAACATAATGATATTTATCACATTAATATCTTAGGTATGAGTGTAAAATATAAGAATTGTACAAATGATCTTAAACTTCAGGTTCTCTGGATAATGTTTAGTGTAAATCACTAACATCTTCCTCATGTAGAATGTGAATTAGATTTTGTTTAGGCAGTAAAGTTAATAAAACATTCTTAACACAAGTCAGGGTTTTTCGAATATGAAAAAATCTGTTGTTTATTTTTTCAATGAGCAATCTTATTTTACACTAGAATACTATGGTCTATTATAATGCAGTGTTATTAAACATTGAAAAACTTTCACCTATTGAACGTTATATTTTCACTTTGTGAGTTTATCTGTTCTTATAATAATTGAAATGTATCTGAGAAAAGAACATATTTTACATAAAATATTTTTTCTCATATTTTACTTAAACGCCTCCCACAAAAATCTCTGGTGGGAAAGCTAACTTTAGTTAGTCAGACTGAGTGAACGATTTAGAACTGATATAGTTTCTCCAAATAAAGATCTTGGACTTAAATAGTTCAGAATGCATTTTGAGATAACAATTTTAAATAATTTCTGAAGTGTTTGATAATTGATACTATTCACAAAAGGATTACCTGCCTTGATTTGTTATTTTCTACATGTAAGATGTGTAAGGAAAATTTTGAAGTGACCTGGCTCCTCTATTGTAATTACCCTGAAACCGTGATGGTGCTACCGACTTTGCTGTTTCTTATCTGGAAAATAAGACTGTGCTTTTCTGGGAAAGTGGAGGACAGTGAAACTCTTTGTTGAGTTACTGTTACAATATTTTGCAAGTGTAACAAGTTGTGTTTTACTATATACTATAGCATCTTGTATGCATAAACCCTTAGTTTTAGCCTTATCTGATTTAGTTAATGTATTAACCTTTAATTTTTTTCAACATGGACATTTCCATATTGTATTCTTTATGGATCTGTAACTGTGGTGAAGGTAGGGATTTTTTTTCTTACTTCTACCTTTGTAATTATGCTTTATGAAATTTATCTTAAGAAAAAGTAAATATTCAGAGTTGTATTTTGTTAGTGAATTTAATACTCGACATTTTTTGAGTATTTTGATGTTACGGACTTTTTTTTCTTTTCTTTTTGAATATTTTAACATTTCTTAAAGGTGGAAACAATGTATTTCTATCTAAATCAATAATCTAAATTAGTCTCCTAGTTAGATGCTAGTCTAATCCATGTAATCTTGAAAAGAGAATCAAGGTTGTGTTCTTGGGTAGTATTAGAGGCTGGTAATTTCTGGAGTGTTGTAGAATGAATATATTTTACTTTTGGTAGAAAAAAAAGTGATGTAAAACAAACTAAGTAAATATTTTATATAACACACATCAACTGACAGAATTTTAGAATTAAGTTCTAATGATACCTTCAGATGTAAACATAGCATCTTTTTTAACGACTATGTTTTTCTATCAATAAAGTGAAATTTCATGGTTTATGAGTTTAGCTGCTTATATAAAGTTGGATCAGTTTCCTCTGAATATAAAGATAAGCTTATCAGGCCAAGCTGTAATTCAGTGACTCTTTTTTTAATGATAGTGTGATGCAGTTTGCAAGTCAATTATTTTAAGCTCCTTCAATACATACTCTGGGTATATTTTTCTTCTGTATTTAAAGCTGCATTATGTGTCAGACCTCAAGAACAGAACCAGAAAAAAACGGTACAGCTAAGAATGAGAAAGAAGACATTTAAAAGATAAATGTTTTTATTAGTGAGCCTTTAAAAATACCAAAATATTTTAAAATATTGTACCTTGCTTATTTTAATAGGTAGAAGTTATTATAAGGGTTCAATAATTCTATGGTTGTTACCAAAATTATGGAAAGTCATAATTCGTTTAGAAATAAGCTCAAATCACTTGGTTGATGAATTTTTCAACAAGATTTTGTCACAGCGGAGTTTTTAATTTGAAATCAGTAAACTTGGTAAACATTTTGTTTTTATATTCTAGATCCATCCTGGTCTTTGTGTCATTGAGGCTCTCCTACTAAATAGTTGCTTATTTAGGCTTCATTTTGAAAGGTATCTCTCCTGACCCCAAAGAGACATTCTAAGATACTATGACTTTTAAAGAGCCCTCATAACTGATTAGTTTTTAATTATGTGAAAGTTCTAGTATGCTCTTAAAGTTTTGAGGCTTCTGTTTCATTGTCAGGAATCTTTTTAACAAAATGCTTACTCCTGAAGGACATGTGTTTATCAAGTACAACTGCATCTGATAATAGGACCAATCTTATGTCTGTTGTAAATGGTGATAAATGAGAACATTAGCCATCAACAAAGTACACCCTTGGTAAAAACACACTTATGTATAAACAGACCCCATGTATATGCCTTTTTAAATTAAGCTGATTACAGATGATTATTTCTCTTTGAACTTGAGGTTATTAAGTCAAAATATAATAAAAGTTGATACATTATATTGGCAGGGGAAAATTTTTGGTTTGCACAAAATTTTGCATAAAATTTGACATCATATTCATTCTTATGAACTTAGTTTTTTTCCCCAAATAAATTAATGAAAGGAATTATTTTATATATCTATTTATCTTTAGTAGATTTTTTTAATTTTCAGAACCAAAATACAAACTTTAGTAGGTATGTAGCTAGATAAATAGAGAGAGAGAGAGATATTGTATTACTTTGCTTGATTAAAATCCCATTCTTTTTCAAGTTTGAACTTTAATGCACTTACATTTAAAAATATTTGTCAAAAATAATTTACCTTAAGTGAATAAGTGGTTTTATGGGGCTTATGAAGTATTCATTATATTCTTAAATATGTTTCAATATAATACATGAAAATATTTTATTTCTTCTTTGTTGGCTCATATGATGGAAGGAACCAAAAAAATAGTGTCCTAGTTAGATGCTAGTTAGATGCTAACCCTAACCCTAACCCTAACCCTACAAAGTCTTTGTATTTTCTAAGTCTAAAACTATGAATCAGCCATAATTATGACAGTAATGGATACACAAGAGAGGGTATACTTTTACTACCCTTAACTTCTTACTATCTAACTGGTTATTGGTAAAAGGAAGCATTAGAGAGAGTTCTCATGACAACTGCCATTAAAATGGTGCCTAAGAGTAGAATGTTTATGATATAGTCATCATCAAAGGAAAAGTAGCGAGATAGGAGCTGTGGAGGCAGTACTCAGCTTCTTCAAGATTTACTGAAATCTGCAATTCATTAATAGTATATGTGAAATAAGTATTTATAGTTTATTACCATTTAAATAAGACATGGCTGCTTAAATAAGGTAGAACTATAAGTTTCTCTTTAAAATAGGCTGTTTTAATACAAATCATATATAATACAAATTCTAATAACAAGGAAGACAAGAAAGAAAAAATTTTTAAATGTATTTGGTGTACTGTAAATTATACTTTGAGATTTTATGATTTAAATGAATATTCTATCTAATTAAAATTAAATGATTTTTTAATATAAGAATGCTTATGACCTATTTATTAATGGATCATATTCATATAAATGATGGAAAAGTGATTAAATGGGCACCTTCAGATAGTAGTGAGATCATTGTTAGATCTTTCATTTTCATCCTTTTATGTAATGTAAATTTCATATTTTTGTAAATTAAACTATTGGTGCTAAGTGTTACTATCTTTCTGATATGGGTAAAAGCATTAGTGAACTACTTGTATAATTATAGCGCATACCTCTTTTTAAAAATATTCTAATTGAATACTATATAATAAAATGTTCAGATCAGGTGCCGCCATGAGAAGATTTTTTGGTTTTTTCTTGTTTGACTTTTTATTCACATGTTTTTATGGGGTCATATAGCATCTAGTAGAAAGAAAATTGACCTGGTAATCAGGAGACCTCTGTTCTATTTATGGTTCTGATACTGAACTTGTTGTGTGACCTTGGGTAAGTCACTTGAACTCTGTGTGCCTCAGTTACTCTTATAATTAATGAATGAATTGATAAGTTGATAAGAATTCTGAATGTTTTGAATCCATATAACATGAAGAATATTGCCTCAGAGCCATTATAAAGAAATTCAAGATACAGGAAAATACTAGGTAGAGTAAGAAGCTTCATTTATTTATGTTGTTTTTTATGTTTTATGCAAAAAAAAAATAAAATATTTTTTTCTTAGAGAAAGAATACACCTACACAGTCATTTCATCCAAGTCATATCAATTTCATTTTAACATGCAAGGAATTTTTTTTAGTAGTATGGTAACATGTATATAGAGAAATTTTGCATATGAGAAATAATACAAGCTATAATACAATTCAGAATTAATCTATGTTATTAGTATAACTCTGATTTTTCTGTCTCTGAGAAGTGGGTGGACTGGATATGGAAAGCAAAATATGGCATATATTATATTAATGTATTGGAGTACATTTCAGGAGGATAGTACTTTTCAGAGTGGTTAATCCTATCAACATAATACGGTTTGTAACATAAGGATCATGGATTTAGTGTCCAGTTTTGAATAGATCAAAGATGTGCTCAAATAATAATCAAAATGACATTACTAAATTTCAAAATGTGTCATTCCTTTTCACTTCTTTACAATTCATACGAGGCTTTCTCTTTTTTCTAAGAAAACAAGTTTTGGTCATCTGAGCAATCTTTTCCTAGTGGAAAATTTTCATTTTCTCTCTCTCCAGAAAAAGTGATAAATCTGTTATAGGAAAAATCCTCTTAAAGGTTATAATTTCAATATGTCAATATGCCAAGTGTATTTTGATTTAATATGCTTTTCAAAAATCACTCAAAACTATGATATAACTATTGCAGAAGTGAATGTGGTGTTTTGATTTAAGAATTTTGTGGTACCTGATTCAAAACTAAGAATGTAATTAAATAGATTTTGGTTTGTATTATAGCATTTATCTGTGTCAATCATACTAATACTGACTCACTAATATCTTTGGAAGAAATTTTTTCCTAGAATGCTGAGTTTAGCAGATATTTCCTGTTCTCTATCACTGCATAACATGTCTTCTAAACTCCAATAGTAGTGGAGAAGGAAGTATTTCCAAAATGTGTACCATATCTATCATGGTAGATATTGGATTTTGATGGGCAAATTTAAATAGAGCTGTCAATGATGTGTTATGTGGTGTGTGTAAGAGTTTTCTCAATAAATAGGTGTTATAAGGGAATATGATCAAATAGTTTGTCTAAAGGTTATTTGGAATTTTTAATATTTAAGTAAAGCCAAATCTTTCAGCTACACTTTTGTAATGAATTTTATACTTGATACTCTCCTTTATATTTTTTATGATACTTTGCTGTACTGAAGTAATTCCGTGGGATATTGGCCTGATAGCCTTATTTTATTTTCATGTGTGCACTCATCAATTTGGGAAACTTGAAAAGTGTAGAAATCTGTTGGAACTATTTTTGTTGTTCTTTTTAAAGTTGATTCAATTAAGTTATTTTCTTTAAATGATCATTAAAAATCCTAAAAGCATTTTCACAGATTTTAAGTGGACTCAGGAATGTCATGAACAGTATGGTCATACAAGTAACATTGTTTTTACTAATGGTATCTTTCTTCAGCATCAGTGTTCAGGATTGGGGGTGTCTCTGAATAACTGTAAACCTTTGAATCCTCTCTATTTCTACACTAACTTTATTTTTCTGATTCTGCTAACCCATAATAGCTTAACCAATTCACCATCAATTCTTCCGTATTATTTTTTATTTTTTTTAATATGGTACGTATTTTATTATATCTTCCCTACAACTGTGTGCAGGATTCTTTCTCAAAATGATTTGGGACCCTTTCCTTCAGTGTCACTTTTTACCTTTTGAGTACATCCACTCACACCCATCTCCTTTGTCTATGTCTGTCCATTACACGATGTGATCACAGAAGAAGTGGACTCCACAAGGAGAAGACATGCAGGTCTGTCTTTCTACTGCTTTTCTTTGTTACTTTTTCATTTATCTAACTTGTTTTAGAAATTTTTTACTATATTTTATTCATTTCATAATTTTTCATTTTTCTCTAATATAACAGAATGTTAAATCTTGCAGGCATTTTTATTTTAGGTAGTGGTATATTCGACTTTTAGCAGCAACTGCTCCGATTAGATTGATAAAAATAAATGATTAATTTTTATGTAATATGTATATATATATATGTATGTACACGTGTTTTTTCTATAACTAGGTAACTAACTCCAGATCCAAATATTTGTATATATGTATATACATATAGACATATAGGATTCAGTCATTGAGATTAAATTAACAAGTTAATTATATTTTATTCCTCAACTTATTTTAGATTTAAACCTTGTTTTCAACTTTATTTTAAAAGGATTTTATTTTTATCATGAGTTCTGCAATGTGCTAAACTGTGGAAAACACTAAAGATCTAATACATGTCCTACACATGCTATCAATATCACTGAGGAGTTAAAATGTGTGGATAACATGCTGTGTTTATGTGCCAATATGGATGATTCTAACAATATGTTCTGCAAAGCTATAAAGTCAAATAAAATCTGTTTCAACTAGATGCCCAGAAAAGACTTCATGGAAAAAGTATCACTTAAACTAAAGCTTGAACATTCATTCAACACTCATTTATTAAACACATGATGTGGTACTGTTCTAGGTGCTGGAAATAACAGGACAAACAAAATAGCTCCCTATCCATGCAGGCTTTTTGTAGAGTGAATCTGACAAGTAAATGCAATAACATTATAGGTGCTATGAGAAATCTATATGTATAGAATACAATAGAATCATAAAGGATGGTATGATCATTTCTACCTGTAAAGTATGGATATTGGTTCAAGAAAGACTTCATAGAAGAGATAACATATGAATTGAACATTAAAAACTAGAAAGATGTTGCCCTCATGTGTAGAGAACATTTCAGGCTGAGGCAACAATGTGGGAAAAATGACTTCAAACAAATTTAGGCGAAAGTAGGAAGGGAAGGGTTTCTGAAGAACATGTAGATTAGTGAAGCATGTAAAGCAAGAGAGGAACAAGATCAGACATTTTTTTCTAGAAAGATTACTTTGGGAGCTCTGTAAAAAATGGACTAGAGCAATGTAGGCAGAAAGATCATTTATGAGGCTGTTGCACAGATCAGTGAAGAGATGATGATGGGCTGACTTAACGTATCAGTAGAGAAAGATGTGGAATCTGTACTACTCACTGATTGGATATTATTGTTGCAAGAAAAGGAGGAGTCATTTCAGGTCACTGAACTGTATGGGTATATGGAGTACATTTTATCAAGATAGGGAATATAAGTTGGATAAGTTTTAGGGAAAAATTAAGAATTCAATTTGAGGATGATTTGAGTTTGGCATTCCTTTGGAATATTCAGGTATAAACATCTAATAGAAGTGATAGAATGTATGGGTCTGGAACTCATCAGAGAAGTCTGGGCTAGAGACATAGAATAAGCTATCAGCATTTAACTGATTCCATTGGAATGAAGAGAATTGCCAGAAGTATATGAAGAATAAGAAGACAGCCAAGAATCAAAATTCTGGGATTAGCAACACTTATTTACATTTTTTTTCTAAATGTGTTATTTATTTTTGAGAGAGAGAGAGAGAGAGAGAGAGAGAGACAACGTGAGCAGGGGAGGGTCAGAGAGAGAGGGAGACACAGACTCTGAAGACAGGCTCCAGGCTCTAAGCTAGCTATCAGCACAGAGCCCGACGCGGGGCTCGAACCCACAAACTGCGAGATCATGACCTGGGCCGAAGCCGGATGCTCAACCGACTGAGCCACCCAGGCGCCCCAACACTTATTTACATTTAAGGAGTGGATGAAAGAACAAGAGCCAGAAAACCATGATGAAAAGAACCATTGAAAGATAGTAGGATATCCAGAAAAGAACAGAAATCAAGAAAGGAAAGTGTTTCAAGAAGCATATACTCATCAGAAAAATTCAAGAGGACAAATATTGTTAAGTGATAAAACTAACCAATAACAACATTTGTGTAAATGGTTTTAGTGAAGTTGTGGAGAGTGGAAGCCATATGGAAGAGAAGGAAAGAGAGATCTAAAAGAAAAAAAAAATGAGGGTGAATGTAGGCTAGGCTTCCTAATAATGGCTTGAGGAAATTAAAATGAAGAGTAGCTACCATGGAGGTTACAAGAAAAAGCTCAACAAAGATATGTAGAAGGATGATAGTTTAAGTGAAGAATTTAAATTTGTGATGGCCTTTAAGATTGTTAGATTGATTTATTAGCACACTTCAGATAAATTGTTGAAAGTTTGTGGGCAGTTATAGGAGAAAGAAAGAGAAGATGAGGATGTTGAGTGTGGACTGCAAGGAAAGTGTTTAAAGTGATGTCTAAGATAGATTAAGGAAGATGCTAGTCATGAGAAATGATGCGGTCCTGTTAAATCACATTCAGATGCAGAGTTTTCCATGAGCTGGGAAAGAAGGGCTTCAATGAAAAAACTGGAATTTGTAGAAATATTCAAGGCTAATGGAGACAAATGGGGAATGTTATTTTCAGAGATTGATTTAGTGATGCTTAGGACTTTCAGATGTTAGACAATTCCAAAAACTAGGAAGATACAGGGTTTGATCCTGGGGGTGAATATCTGAAGTGGAGCATGGACTACAGTTTGGAAAGGAAAGGAAAGGAAAGCAACAAACTTTGATGTTAGAATTTTTATATAGGCATTGAAGAGTCACACTCTTCACACTGACGGCCTAAGTGTGACAGAAAATGGATGAAGGAATTTTTCTAGGAAGTAGTAACATCAAGGAAGTAGAGTGGTATGAACATAAAAGGGATAAATTTTACAAGAAATTAGAAAAGTAAACATATCAGCAATGCAGACATAGAAAAATGCCAGTCCCTCTTCCAGGATTCCCTATTACTTAAAGCATAGGATTTTGAGCAGTTTCTCCTCAAACAGGTAGTATTCTTGTTGAAGGGTCAACTTTCCGTTTAGGCTAACAGGTGAAATGAGCATTCCATGATGAGGCTGAGAATGCATAAGATTTAATAAAAGGAATCGGGCTTCAGAATTCACAGTGGAAAAGATTAGGATGTGGGCAGCAATGCAGGAAGAAGTGGAGAAAGAAGCTCAGGAAAGGTATCGTTGACAGTACAGATTGGAAAATGTTAAGAATAGATGGTCGGATAAGGAGAAATGAACGATTGAATATGGTAGGGAAGAAAACACGGAGAAAAATAAAGACCTTACGCTAAGCTTTGCGGGGGGGCAGAGAATTCAACAGATTGAACAAAGGAATCTCCATGAAATGCATAAAGGTAAAAGAAAAGTACTTTGTTGAGGGAGTTTGAAAATTAGGAAGAGGAGAAGATTGATGATGGAAGCAGTTTTTCTTAGGAAAAATATAAATGCTATCTAGGACATATATGGATTGGTTATATTTACAGAGGAAAGAGAATTTTGTTGGTTCAAATCTCATGTCCTAAGTTACTTTTAATTTTTATCTACACATAATTTGAAGTCTTTCTTAGCACAGACTTTACAACTGCAGTTGTAGCTATGTCACCCTTCCTTTCAGCCTGGTGGGAGGAAGGTGGAGTGAGCTTTCTCAGTTCCAGCCGTAAACTCTCAACACTATAAGTGGGGACTTGGTCTGTATTAACTAGCAGTGAATAAAAGATTCCACAAACTCTCCAAAGCCTAAGATAAATGAAGACCAGTGCATTCCCTTCCAAAGGAAATGAGAGTAAAAGAGAATGATAGAGATGGTAATAAGAGAAGCTTCAGAGGAAAATGAGATAATTTGCGAAGAGAAAACAGTAAATTTTGTAACCAGCAATTCAGATGGATTTCCAACTGTTTAATAAAAGTTAGATGAAGTTAAAGCTTTTTAAAAACTGACTGGAGACTGACCAATAGAATGTAGTATCTTTATTAAATTATCATTGCATCTCTCATGAATACGTAAGTTGATTATTTTTCTCTTTCAATACCACTTATTAATACTTTGGGCCAAAATGTGATGGAAAATGATTTCAGAAAGTAGTCATTCTCCTGACATAAAGCACAAAATGTGTTTTACATTTTATACCACAGTCACAAGATCTTTATATCTATTATAGGTCCAAGTATAGTCATTGCAATATAATTCTACACAGTGAATAAAGGAATGGAGTTCGATCACACATTTTGAAGTGGCAAAAAACTCACTAATTTTAGCCCTTGCAGATAATAATCAAGTTTCTTTAAAAGGAAAAGTAGCAAATTTTATTAGGGTTTACACTGTTCTTCTTACTCTTGAGAAATTTATATGATAAGGCACCTGAGTGGTTCATTGGGGTAAGTGTCCGATTTTGGTTCAGGTCATGATCTCAGGCTTTGTGAGTTCAAGCCCCGCATCGGGCTTCACGCTGACAACCTGGAGCCTGCTTGGGATTCTCTCTCTCTCCCTCTCTCAAAATAAATAAGCAAACTTAAAAAATATTCATATGACAGTTGTACTTTTTTATAAGTACATAGTATAGTCTGTGAAACAGATCTTAGAGACCATTTGAAAGAGAGCTAATGATACAAAAGAGATTTTAAAAATACTATTTGGTAAGTTCCATAAAACAGCATCTGGTTATGTTTTTAAATTCAAGTTTGAACTACAGATATTTTCAGAATTACTTCCAGAGCTGGTCTAGAACATCTAGCAATCTTAGTGCTTGTGTAATATATGTTTTACTCCTAAGGAGATCTCAAAAACACAGATGTATTTTCAGCCATATTTCTTACTAATTTCTTAGGTAAATTGTTATAATACCAATTGTTATATTATTATATTAACCAGTTATTACATTATTATACTTGGTTCTGTTCTACATCAAGAGTTTTAGAAAATATGTTAAAAAAACGATTTCAGACTGGCCCACTGGTCTGCCAGGTCCTAATGTTAATTTGAAAAGCTTAACAATTCAAGTTGAAAAGATTTTAAACACTTTTTAGGTGTTGTATAGAACTCAATTTGATAATAAATTATATTAAAAAGTAATAAAAATAAAAATACAATTGGGAATAACTAACATATACTTTGCATTATAATTATAATTATTTTCTAATTTTTAAAAAATTATTTTTAATTCCTTAAAAATTTTCCAACTCTTTTGAGATATAATTGACATATAATATTGTATTAGTTTGAGGGGGTGCCTGACTGGCTCAGTTGGTGGAGCATGGGACTCTTGATCTCTGGGTCATGAGTTCAAGCCCTGTGTTACATAGAGATTATTTATGAAAACAAACATTGTATTTGTTTGAGATGTACAGCACATTGATTTGAATATGTGTAAATTGTGAAATGATTTCTACAACAAGTTCAGTTAACATTCTATAATTCTTAATAAAATTATTACTTCATTTCCTGTTAGGGTTAGCTAAGGCAAGTTTTTCAAAATTAACACAATTACAGTATTATTTTTAGCATGAAAACAGTTTCTCTTTTTTTGTTTTATTTCTGATTATTCTGAAAGTTGCCCATTGAGATATATTATTGCAAACCTTCATTTCAATTATTTTCAGATTTGCTTGGCATATATGACATGTTTTGATTGCTGTGTGCTTTCACTTGACATCTTGTCCTACTTGTGTTATATCTTAAAAGGGAAAGAAAAGTAATATTCATTGTAGGGGAAATTTAATATATCTGTAAATATGTACACATATAAACTAACATATAACTGTTACTGAAATTTCCCCAAATCTTTCAGTTATTGATTTATTATCATTCTTATCATTACATTCACATTGTACCTATTTTTAGGTATTTTCTGTGCATTGATTGTATCCTACCAATATTTAATGGACTCGATGTTATTGATGAAAGTCTAAGATATAGATGTTCAAGATTTGCATGGTCATGAAAAACATAACTCTCTAGTATACTGAAATTTTACCAAAAAATGTAAATCAGGGTGCCTGTGTGCTCAGTTAGTTAAGCATCTGAGTCTTGATTTCGGCTCAGGTCATGACCTCATGATTCATGAGATCAAACTCCTTCAACTCCCTACCCTCCTTTTGGGCTCTGTGCCATTAGCTTGGATCCTGCTTGGGGTTCTCTCTCTCCTCTCTCTCTGCCCCTCCTCCCTCCCTCAAAATAAATAAATAAACATTAAAAAAAAAAAGAAAATGTAAATCATTCAGTTCCTAAGGAGGCATAGAGTGTCATCTGCATGTTCAGTACTGAGCTAGCTACCTTACATGTTAAAAGAGACACAGCAGCTTGGAATATTTTATGTAAGAAGTTTAACAGTTTAACACTGTAAGTTTAACATTTTATTAAGTATTATTGTGATATTTTAACCAAAAAACTATCAAACAAAATGAGTATAGGTGCCTATATATGTGCCTATATATAAAAACATATCACACGTTATGTGAAAACTCCAAAGTATAATACTTAAGACTAATTCTCTAAAGCCTATGAATACTCAAATATAAAAGAAGAGAGTTAAGAAAGTTGTGGGAACTTGAAATAGTTGGAATGCCCAAACGTGAAATAAGAATTGTCTTGAGTACTTCTTCCTCGGGTGGTGTGGGGGAAATTGGAAATATTTGAAAAGGAGTCAAGAGACTAGTTTTAGCTTTAGTCTTTCCACTGAGCTGTGTGATCCTAGATACGTAATTTAAGGTCTTTGGGTTTCAACTATCTCATTTAAATTGAGGTTTGGAATGCACTGTTTTTTAATGCTTTATGGATCTAAAATTCCATCTGCCTTGGAAGATATATCCTGAATTTAAGATGTTACTGCTGAATTCTCAGAGTATTATTCGTGCACTTTGAATACCTTAGCATTCTGTTTTACCTCATCCTATTGTCCACCTTAACTCTCTTTTCTGAAAATTTCTGAAAATTTTTCTGAAATTTTTTTCTGAAAATTGGGGAAAATATGTGTTCCTGTAAGAAATGTTAGTCTGAGAAGCAATATTAGAGCATAGACTCTGAAACTAGACTGCCTGATCAGCACCTCCACTTCTGTGCTGTGTAATCCTGAGAAAATTACTCTTTGTAGATTCGTCAGATTCCCCCTAAGACAGGGATAATAATACCATATCAAAGAGTTATCGTATGTATTAAATTCATTATTATATAATCTGTAAATTACTTAGAAACAGTGTCTAGCACATTGTAAGCATTATATAAGTGAAGCTATTTTTTATTATTTTATAAAATACATTAGAAACCAGAATTTTTATTTTGAGTCAGGTGTATGAAAGCCCCGGCATCTTAATCATTCAGTCTACGATACAGAATTATTTCTGTTATATGCATAACAGATATACTAGCTTGTGACTTCTAGTTTAGGACGTCGCTGTCATACAAACCTGTGCATCAGAACTGCCACACCTGTACTGTTGAGCGTTACCATTTCTAGGGTAACGGAGTTGGGCAGAAAGTGAGAACATTGAAATCAGATAGGTCTGAATTCTAATCCGGGTTCTGTCACCCACTAGGGATATACCTCTGGGCTGCAGTTAGATTAAAGGGTTAATTATGTTTTAATAAAAGCATACCAAACTTTTCTCTGAAAAGAGAAAATCTTTCTAAAAATAAAAGTAATGAAATTTAAAAAGAGAGACTTGACTACAATGTGGCAGGTAAACTTCAGAAGATTAAAATCACCATAAACAAATTAGAAGGCAAACAGCAAACTGGGAAACATATTTGCAGCAACTCAGAATATTAAGAGCCTTAATGCCTGGGTCACTTTAACAAATAAACTATGTACTCTGTAAAACTCTAACAGAAAAATGGGCAAAAGACATACAGACATTTCACCAAACATGAAATTTAGTGGACAGTAAGTGTATAAATTGTATTATATTTATATATTTATTATATATAATGTATAAATGTATTATATTTATATTTTTATTATATATTTATTTATATTAATATATAATTATATAATATAATATTTATAAATATATATAATGTATTTTTATTCCCAAAAAATCCCACATTTTATTCCACATAACCAAATAGATAACTAAAGAAAACAAGATACTATGTTTCACCTATTTTAAAAACAATGCTTTAATGCTGGTGAGAGTGTGATACAAGAGTGGCAGCATAATTTAGTATAATCTTCCCAAAAAGTAATTTTTCAAAATCAAAGCTTAAAAAATATTCAGACTTTTGCCCTGTTGGAAATGAGTTCAGATAAAAGTATATGTACAAAAGTTTCACTAAAGCATTATTTGTAGTGATGAAAAGGATGTTACCATGAATGTTGAATAATGAGGAAATAGCTATGGATATGCAACCTTTTAATTGAATAATTTTATTGACATAGAAATTACACTTATTTCTATATTTTTTTGTAATTTGAAAAAAAATGGAAGTGATAATATCTGTAAGGAACTTGTGACAGAATATTCACCATACTAGAAAGTAAAAATATGATTGTTCCTATTAATTATTACTACTATATCAAATTATAACAAAGATTTCATTTTTCAGACATATATATTATAAATAATGAATAATAAAATTGAGTATTTAAAATAGGATTAAAAATCCAAAGCAGAAACTATTAAAATCTCTATAAAATAGCCCAATAATCTCAAAACTTGACTTTGCTAGACTCAAATCATTCTCTAGGTATCATAATGGCATATTAAACTATCATATAACATATATATGTTTTATCTATCATATAACATATATGCTTATATAAAGGAGCCGTTATTCCTGAAATTCTTATTCCGGTGTTATAAAGGTATTTCACATCTGAAAAATTCATTTGTTCAACAAATATCTTCTAAACATTTTCATATACCAGGCCTTATTCTAAGTGCTGGGAGCATAACAGGTCTCTCCCATCATGGAAATTATCTTCTTGAGAAAGCTACTAGTCACTAAACAAGATAAGTTTAGATCGTTATAAGTATTATTATTTAAAACCCTCATGTACTTAGTGCAGCTGGGGTGGGAAGGCATATATTTTTGATGGAGCAATCCAGGAAGTCTTTCTGAAGAGGTGATTTTGATAAACCAGAAGAGTAAGAAGAAACAGAGTATGCAAAGGAGCCAGGAAATACATAACTAAGATCAAGATTCAGAAGATAAAGTCAGGGCATTTAAAGTTCAGAAAAAGGGAATAATTTTTGCTCTAATTTTTTTTTTTTTTCTGAGAAGACATAAGTGTCACTGATGGATGAAAGAGTTTTAAATATTGAAGATTTGCAGGGAGATAAAGGAACAAAGTATAACTCTGAATGATAAAGTCAGGATTAAAATACTTTTAAATCATTTGAGTTGATAGGAAAGGACTATATGTAACAAGTTAGTAATCAAGTTGTTAGTATTAACTTGCACACAATACTAAGTATTCATTAGCACATGGTTAAAAATAAGGTATGATTGCTTTCAGATCACTTTCTCTTTGCTCACTTAAAGCTCTATACTTTTATATCTATAATGAAAGAATTGTAATAGGAAAGGGTTGCCATGAAAGATATAAAGCTTTCATATGAAAGAGGGTAAGTTGGCATGAATAATGCTACACTGAAGATAATTGCGAAGGGAATTTAAATTAGATTACAATTCAAGTGAAGAGAAAGATGTTATTTGACAGATGATAGTTTCTTTTCATTAGCCTGTATGAAGGCTTGAAGGGATGGAGTAAGGGACATGAGAGTAAGGATGAGGAAGGGAACGAATAGTGGGAAAGGCAAAGTTTAATGGCAAGCAAAATGGTAATAAGTAAAAGTGATTAGATTAATTAATTATGTGACAACTGAAGCGGAGATCATGGTTATAGGTTATAAGATCATGAAGAATGTGTAGGAGGTTGATAGGCCAATTCAGAGTAAAGGAGTGAGAATCAGAAGGAATCTCTAAAAAGCTTAAAGATTAAAAATGACTATATTATAGTTTAAGTTTGGGTCACAAGGAAATAAGTTAAAGTACGACCGAAAAAAAAAAAAAGAAAAAAGGCCAAAGAGGAGGTGATGCAATCACAAAGAAAAAGGGGGAAATGTTAAAAGGGAAGAATGTGGGGGCAACAAAAGAATTAAATAGGAGTTTAGGGTGTGAATGTGTTTGTGCAAGAGAGAAAGAAAGAGAAGAGAGAGAGTCATTTCATGACTAAGTATTTCAGATTTAAACTTTAGAGAACAGACCAATCTGAGACACCTACTAGTTCCATGACCTGTACAAATGTCCCAATAAGTAAAATTGTGAAAAAATTCCTGTCACATATGGTTATACTGATTAGATGACATACTCATAATTCATGCAACCCTCTTAGCACAATTCTTGGCATGTGCAAAGTATTATTATTGTTAAGATCTTAATTGTTCAGGAACCTTATTATTAAGTTCTAGAACACAAGATTTTAACCATGCATTTTTAAAAGCTTTGTCACATTTTTTCTATGCCTTGATCCAGTAAAACTTTAATCTACAAACATTATTTAAAAAATTAAAAGCTGGACAGAAATCTGCTTAGTGGTTACCTTGGGCTGGCAGGGAGAGCATTGACAGCAAAGTGGCACCAGGGAACTTTTTACAGTGACAGAAATACTCTGAGATTATCTTGATTGTGGTGACATTACATGACTACATCATTTGTCAAATGTCATAGATGCACCTAAGTAATGTGAATTTTAAAATATGTCAGTATACTTCCATAAATCTGGCTTTAAAAATAACTGAAAACACACAAAATTTAAATGAATTTTAAAATATATTTCCCTAATAGTACTAAATATATATACTAATAGAAAATTTTATTTGACCTGACACATCCCAAGCAATTAAGAGCCAAGTCCTCCCCCAAAATAGGGTTCAGGAGGCTTCGTAGTGGATGGGGGTGGCCTATAACTTCATAACACAAAGAAAAGAGAGGAGTATAGTGGGTGAGCTAGGAGACAACGGAAGGTCTTAAGCTCTGAGTCTAAAGCAGTGGTCAAGAATCCCAGAAGGAGCAAGAAAAGTATTCAGGGTTGACAGTTCCAAGAACAGGCAAGGCATTAACAAAGACATAGATTCTGGATATTCTAGATATTCATTGATAATAATTAAAGGAAGAAGAACAGGTATGAGAAGTAATGTTAATTTTTTACTTGTTTTGGACAAGCTGAGTTTTGGGTACTGATGGCATATCCATGTGGGATGGCTAGGAGATAACTAGAAATGTGAGTCTTTATTATTATTATTTTTTTTTTTTTGAGAGAGAGAGAGAGAGAGAGAGAGTGAGCGAGCAGGGGAGGGGTAGTGAGAGGGAGAGAATCCCAAGCTGACTCCTCTCTGGCAACACTGAGCCTGACACAGGACTCAATCTCACAAACCATGAGATCATGATCTGAGCCTAAATCAAGAGTCAGACGCCTAACTGACTGAGCCACCCAGGGGCCCCCAACTAGAAATATGAATGTTAAGCTTACAGAAAAGGTAGGAGCTGAAGGTAGAAGTCTTCAGCATTGAAGTGGCAGTTGAAGCTATGGACTTAGCTTCACTCAGGAATAGAATAAAAAGAAAAGTCAATGACAACACTTTAGGAAATGTGGATATTTGGGCTGAGAAAGATAAGCCAGCAAAGTAGTCTAATAAAGAGTGAACTGAATGAGTGTCAGAAAAGTATAGGCCAAACACTTGGAGAAAATACCAAGGATAGTTTTAATAATTCTATCAAATGCTGCAGTGAGAATGATCACTGGATTTGGCAAATATGACATTTACAGGTAACCTTTGAGACATAAGTTTCACAGTATCAGACTTAAGTACAGTACTCAAATTTTTTCTTTGCGTGAAGTCACCATGAAATAGTAGAGAATGCCAAGAAGATGAAGTTCTTACTAAATGAATCAGCAGAAACTGAATAACATGTACTTGACTCCGTGTTGGAGACACATAAAAGGCTCTCTACTTTGGGGTATTCTTACTTTATAGCTCACAAGTGCTCAGTCATGTAAAAACTCATTGTTTTATATTACATATAGTAAGTCCCACTTACGTAACTTGCAGTGGTGATAAATAATTGATGGTCAGGATCTTAATTCCACATATTGCAGATTTTACTCTTGAGAGACTCAGTATTAGAAATAGCTCAGATAAAGGTATTCGGAGAGTTTTAACGTGGCGTCAGTTGTAGAACTAGGATTCAGTGATAAAACCAATTTTTACTTTGTGTTCTCTCAGTCAGAGATTTCTTTGAGTTAATAAATTCTTTCAAAATGAGGTTGGCATTTTGGATAATTAAGTCCCTGTGCTATAAATTCTGTTAATCCATGTTTAAATTTAGGACCCATTGTAAGTACTATTTTTATTTCAAGTTTCCAGATCGAAAATTTAAGGTATAGATCAGTTCATAACTTATTCCAGCCATTTGAAGCTGGAATTTAAAGCAGTTGAGCTCAGGAATCTATGCCCTTAACCTCAGGAAATGGGGTCTCTATCTGTGACAAGGTGGAGGATGTCGAAATGTTAAAGCCAAGAAGCTGTGATGTGTGGTGGACACCATGAGAAAACAAAGTGATATGTCTAGAAAAAGAAGAGGAAGAGAGGAATTCAGAAGGGCAGATTTAATGTCAACAGACATTCTAGTTAGCAGTTTTATTTAGGATCCTAAGTGCAACTAGTAATCCCGTGTGGGTATTTGGAAGGTTTAATGAAATCCAGCCCAGTCTCTGGCTTAGGCTGGTCTGTTCTGATAGGTGTTTTCATGGAACCCTCTGCTGTCTTTATCAGAGAGTGATCCTACCTTTTATTCCTCTTTCTTCTCAGTATTGAACAGATTTCAGGAAATGTCCCTATTGGTGAAACATTTAGGATGCATTCCTTTGAATTCTGAGGGAGTGTCAAACTGCAGGACATCGGTTACTCCATGTAGTTATTATCGTTCCCTTGACCAATAACAATCATCATGAAGACCTTTGGAAAAAGATACACAGCTTGATATCTAAGCATGAGTATTATTTTAAATCCCCTGTAGTTATATAATTCCTTTTCTCATTGTAAGTAATGAATCCCAACTTAGGTGATTCGAATTTAATGAAATTTCAGTATTTATTTAACTAACATGGATAAAATTATGTAACAACAATTAAAATGTACATTTTTCCTCTTAATCACACTACTGCTACATAAACTTCCCTCATTTTATCCCAATTGATAACTCAAATGTATAATCATTTTCTAGGGTGATCACTGTGGATATTCAGAGGAGATTACTATTACAAATCTTTTCTCTATCTGTTCTTACACTGGAAGCTTATGTCACATTTGCAATTTACAATCATAATTTAATTGGTTTTTGTGATTTTTAAAAACTTCAATGTAAAATTTTTCTTTTTCTCTACTCAGTTAAAATCTCCAGGCACAATTTAACCTTCCTTGGCTTGCTTGTTATTGGCCACATGTTGTTATCTCTAAAGGAAATGTAAGGATTTTACAACTTTTATGCATACTATAATTGGAAATATGAAGTGAAATATTATAGGTAACAATTGACATTTATTTTACTCTTGGAGATTTGGCCATATTTCCTTCACTTCTCTCTCCATTTGGTAATAACTCCTTTATGATACTGCTATTCTTGGGGAAGGAACAAAGCTAAGTTCATTATCATTTTCATTATGGTTTGGGGGATGTGATCACATGTGTTTGGATTCTTTTAAGAATCTCAACTTTATAAAAGAATTCCACTTTCAATGACTTATCACCCGTTATCTGCCTCTTTGTTGACCTGACTTAAGAAGGTAAAATATCTTCCTTACCTTAAAAATATGTATGTTATCGTTTCAATGCCATAGTTAATATAATTTATTCTTTAAGCTTTTATTTAAATTCCAGTAGGTTAACATACAGTGTAAATATGAGTTTCAGGTATACAATATAGTGATTTAATACTTTCATACAACATCCAGTGCTCATCACAACAAGTATACTCCTTAATCTCCATCACCTATTTAGCCCATCAGCCTCCTCCCCTGTGGTAACCATCAGTTTGTTCTCTACAGTTAAGAGTCTTCTTTATGATTTGCCTCTCTCTTTTCCCCCCTATGTTAATTTCTTTTGTCTCTTAAATTCCACATATGAGTGAAACATATGCTATTTGTCTTTCTCTGACTGATTTATATTGCTTAGCATAATACTCTCTAGCTCCATCCATGTCATTGCAAATGGCAAGATTTCATTCTTTTTTATGACTGAGAAATATTCCATTGTGTGTATGTGTGGAGGGAGAGAATCCTAAGCAGACTCCACGCTCTCCGTGCAGAACCCTACATGCAGCTCTGTCTCACAAACTGTAAGATCATGACCCGAGTCAAAACTAAGATCAGACCCTTAACCTACTGAGCCACCCAGGTGCCCCTCTCAGCATTTCTAAGTCGTATACACAGGGCAATAATATGTGTTACTCTGTAGGTTATCACTTCCTTAATGTAGATTTTATCCATCAGGAAAAAGGCATAATATTCCAAAGTGCTTAACACATATAGGGAATAGCTTATTAACCCAATGAATCCGACTCATGTTTGTATCTTTTTAAAAAAAAAATGTTTATTTATTTATTTTGACAGAGGCAGGGAGAGACTGAGTTAGGGGAGGGGCAGAGAGAGAGGGAAGGAAAATTACAAGCAGGCTCCATGCTGTCAGCACAGAATCTGACGGAGGGTTCGATCCCAGGATCCATGAGATCCTGACTTGGGCCAAAACAAAGATCAGAGGCTTAACCAACTGAGCCACCCAGGAGCCCTATCATGTTTGTATCTTTTATCAGTGGTTATTGCACTTTCTCTTAGAAACAATTTTAATAACCATTGTATTCCTTTTCCAAGGGACTTTTACTTAAAAATTTAGTTTATCCTTTAAAATGTATCTTGTTTTTCAAAGATACAGGAATTACAACTAACAAGTTAAAAATAACTACATTATTAGAAAGTTACTAATATTTTCTCTTAAACATGTCAGTGTATACAGTGGAAAAACCTACAGTAAAACAGTTAACACTTGAACTAGTCTAAAAGATCCTCCTAGCCTCCTAGATTAGATCTTCCATATGATTCTTTTTGCTGGGCAAATTCTCTGATTTCATGAACTTTTCAGTACAGTTCATGTCTCTCTCTCTTTCCCAGGCTTGCTCTTAGATCTCTCTCTCTCTCTCTCTCTCTCTCTCTCTCTCTCTCTCTCTCTCTGTCTCTGTCTCTCTCCTCCCACCACCATCTTTCCTCCCTCCCCTTTCCTTGTCTTTCTCCTTCCCTCTGGTCTTCCTTCATCTCATTTCTGTCCCTGTCTCCTTACATACACACACACACACATTAAAGTAAATTTTAATAAATGCAATACCAGGGCAGACAGAGTAGCAATTTCTAGACCAGGTATAATATTTCTAGAAATACATTCCAGAAATATACATTTCTAGGTATAATATAAATATACACTGTTTATATTAATGAAATAAATATGATAATATAAAAGAACAAACACTTAAACATTATTTGGCCTTGGAATTAACCAACCAAATAGTTTCATAGCAGAAAGAATCATAGAGAGTATTTGGTCCAAAATGATTAATTTTACAGATAATGAATTTTATATCCAGAAAGCTAAATGAGGTGCTTACATTTATAAGGCTTGTGAAGTGAACACTTAAATCCAAGTATTGTTTCTTCTTATCTTTTAAACCAGTGCTGTTTTTAAGATTTTAGATTCATTCTGGGGCGCCTGGGTGGCTCAGTCGATTGAGCGTCTGACTTCGGCTCAGGTCATGATCTCACAGTCCGTGGGTTTGAACTCCGCATCGGGCTCTGTGCTGACGGCTCAGAGCCTGGAACCTGCTTCGGATTCTGTGTCTCCCTCTCTCTCAACCCCCCGCCCTCCACTCACTTTCTGTCTGTCTCAGAATGAAATAAAGACATAAAACAAATTTAAGACTTTAGATTCATTCCTATATAGCATAAATACACCCATCACCCTAAATCTGGACATTTGCAAAGCCCCATCAACCCTGTGATGGTTATCTGCACTGCACTCTCCATGCACAAAACCCTGACCTTCCCCTGTAGCCCGACCATATCCTGATTTTAAATGTTGAAACCTGAAAGGGTGCTAAAATCCAAGTCTTCTGAATGGTAAAATCTCAGTAAGTCTATTTACTGAATTTAGATGTCAAAACCAGATATGCCCTGTTTCCCTGAATCACTAGGTCACTCCTAATAAGGGTGTCCTAAGGTAGTCTAAATATCCGTTTCTTTTGACTATAGGGAAAGGAGTCTGTGCAATTTTCTATAGCATCTCCTTTGAAGTATTATTTAATGAATATGGCAGAGAGGTAGCAGAGAAACAGCAGACAGATACAGACAGTAGCAAGTAACCTAAATATCTAAAATAGAGTGTTAAGGTTTAGAACGTAACTTAAAAGCCTATGAGCCTCAAGGTAGTACAACAGTTTTGTGTTCCTAGAGTCTTTATGTTTCAGTTAATTCCAAGTTTGACTTAGGCATATATGGAGTTGTTTTCCTACATTCCGAGGAGCAAAAGAAAGATCATTTTATAGGCAAACATATTATAAACCAAATCAAATTCTATTTTCTTTCATTCCCAATGTGTTAGCTTCTAGTAACCATAGTAGAAACATCTTCAGAATTGATTTTTTAGAAATAAATATTCCTCAAAACTTGTGTATCTTAGCCGCACAGTTAAGATTAAGTGTGTTCAAGCAAAGGGGAAAAGAAAGACAAACCAAGAAACAGACGCCTAACTATAGAGAACAAACTGATGGTTACCAGAAGGGAAAGGTTGATGAAGAAGGTGATGGAGATTAAGGAGTGTGCTTGTGATGAGCACTGGCTATTGTATGGAAGTGTTGAATCACTTTCTTGTACACCTGAAATTCATATTACACTGTATGTTAACTAACTGGAATTTAAATAAAAACTGAAGAAAGGATTGTTTTTTACACTTTAAAACAAAATGCTTCCATTTGCCCCAGTACTGATGCAGAAATAATTTAGTACATAATTTATCATTTTTATCCCAATATTTGTTTCCATACTTTTAAAGTTCAACTTGTTCCAATATTTGTTATTCTCTGCATTACATCTATTTTAACAAATAATTTAGCTAACAGAAATGTACTTTTTATGAGTTTCTAGTATACAATAAAGTCTTAATATAAGAAATAAAAATTTATTATAGGCAAGCGATTATGAAGAAATCATTTTAAAGTAACTTTGAAAACTTTTGTTGCATAGTTTCTAAAGTCCCACATTTGAAAAAAACTGATAAGGAAAATTTTCAAACATGCCGGATCACTTTTTGTTTTAATAAAAATTGGAGAGATCTGCACTTTATTATATTTGGAAGTATTTCTCATTATATACCACTTTCAATCAATACACCCAAATGCTTTTATTTAAAAAATAAATATATATCCCTAAGATAAATTTAGCAATGAATGGCTATATATTTACATTTGAAATATTTAACATTTGTTTCTAAAGCATTTTTATCAAATCATTACAAAAATATAAATTTTCAAACTGAATAATTTGTCCTTTTTCACAAAAATATTATGCTTTGTGTTTTTTAAAATATTTTTCTGTACAGTGTATAGCCATGTAGACATTTTATAAACTATATATTAACCCCAATAAGAAAACAATAGCACTTAATTTCAATAACCAATGATAACTGCTAACATTGTCATATAGAAATCTTCATTTTTTCCCCACTATCATTTTGTCTTGTATAGGTTATGTGCATATGTATTTTTATGAATATATATATATATAGCTTTTAAAATTATAGTTCAGAAACTATAGTACTATATCACCTTTTCATGTTTTATAATTACTAATGGCAATGTCTTTATATTTACATATGTGAATGTAGACACACACCATATGCATTGTTTCATGGATGCATTATCTTATAGATAAACCATGAGTGCAGTTCACTAACCCCTACTGTCGGACATTTAGAGTTCCTTTTCCCAGGCCTTTACAATTTTCAAACAATGTGGCAGTAAATAGATATCTATGTCTATCCTGCACATTAATTTATTTCTTTGGGAACAATCCTGGGAAGTGAAATTTCAAGTTCAAAAATATGACTATTGTAAAGCCTTTTGATACACGGCACCAAACATGTCATATTTTGAAGCAGTCTACTTTTTATCATTGTACATCAGGTACTTTGGAAAACATTCCTCTAAATGACCATCAGTTTTTTTGTCAATAGCTGTCAATGACTGTCAATCTGAGAAATAAGTTTTTTCACAGTTAACGGATATTGAAAGAATAGTTAAAATATTCAGGAAAATCAAGGACAATATTTTTTAAATTCCTCTGCCTTTGAAAATAATAATGTAACAAAATATTACATTTCTCACTTACCTCATATATATTTTTATTTATTCTTATTTATTTCATTATATCTTATGTAGTCATTTTTAACATTTTCTCTTCTTATTCTTTTGACTAGTGAAAAGCATCAGTAAGTTGTTTTTATAGTCTACCCTACTGAAACTAGAAAATAGATACACGTAACCATGTTTTCTCCTGTGTGATTGTCACCTAGAAATAAGCAAAAAGCTACATACACTGATTATACCTTTTTCTTTATTGCATTCGTTTGGTACGTACCTAAATGCTGATTTTAGCATTTAGAGATTACATGAACTTGACCCTTTTAAGCTTTGTTCATTTGGAATATGTGAATTCTGTCACTGTCACCATTATAGTCTGTAATCTTCTTTTGTTTTGATTTGTGTCTCTTCGACTTTGTATTTCCTTACAAGAAAAGTTTTGTAAACTAGGATTCAATATGATAGTTACCAAAAGTAATTTTTTCCTTTCCTTGATAGTTTGGCAAAATATACTTAGTTTTTTAAAAATATATTTCTACTATACGTATAATATACTTCTTTAACTTCAAAAATTGTCTTAGATAATATTTTGTTTTATGTTCAGATTACATTTATTATATCTCTATGTATTTATGAAAATAAATTAGATTTGTTAAAGCTACCCTTTATTTATGTTGCTATTAATTATTTGGGAAGTTTCAGCAGAAGACAGTTTCCTATAATGGATCTCTTTACCAGTAGGATACTTCTCTCTCTAAGGATATTATTGTTTGTGAAGTGTTTTCCTTATGAAAATAGGTTGATAAAAATGTAGAAAAGGAATGGAACGCTTCATATGAGCCAAATAGTTTTGGAGAAAGGAAATGTCTGGTTTGTCCTAAGGATTAGCCTCCTGGGAGAATTTAAGGTTCTAAGCTAAAAATATATTTATCCAAGTTTGTTGACTGGATAAATGACTACTAAAGTAGTCACTTGAGAGATTATTAGTTAAGGCTCTAACAAAGAATTTTTTCATTTAAGGTTTATCTATAGATGATAATTGAGTCTGGAGATGAAAGATGTGTTTGAGATTGGAATTTAGTTGATAACATATTTAAATAATTATATCACTCTATTTGCATCTTTGTTTACTTAGAGCAAATACAGATTAATATTCTTCCTAGGCCCCTCAATGATCTGTTAAATATAAGTGATGTTCCATAAACCTGATTCTACAAAATCTTTAAACCATTACTAAGGAGAAAGGCTCTTTTGCAAAGCAATATTAAATCAGTGTGCTTTTTTTTTTTTAATCAATGCTTTAATGCAGGGATCAGCAAACCATGGCCCACACACAAAATCTGGCCTGCTGCCTGCTTTGTAAATAAGGTTTTAATAGAATATTGCTTCATTTGTGTATACAGTCTCTACCTGCTTTCATGTAACAATGACAGAGTTGTGGCAGAAAACATATGATGGTCTGCAAAGCCTAAGATATTTATTATCAGGCCCTTTACAGAACAAGTTTGTCAACTCCTGCCAGTATATATCACATTACTACCTAGGAATTAAAAAGAATTTAATGTAGTTTCATAGGAGGCTGATGTCCAGAAAATAGTCTAAATATTAGAAAATGCATGTATATGTATGTGTGTGTATATATCTATATGTATGTACATAAATTTATGTATGTATATATAAAGTGTGTTATAACTTCTTTGTCTATTGGTGCTATTCATGTTAATATACTATCTTGCACTGTGATATCAAAATGAAACTTTTTAAAAGAACTTCCCATTCAATTTAGTTAATATTCTTTAAGTACACATAATTTTTTGATGCAGGGATGGTTTTTTTGTTCCATTGCCCTTGAAGAAAATAAATATATTTTCCTGAGAATATCTCTGGAGGTCCAAACAATCCCAGAGTTGTATTTTAATAGACAAGTAGACATTTATACTTGACTGTATTTCACATTCATATCATGGAGGAAATCACTTGATTTTATGTTTCATTCAATTTATATTAACATGATACTTCTATTCCCTATTTTATAATTTGGCACATAATTAATCAATCCAATCATTATTAAGACAAGACTCTTAACAAGACCAGTTTGGCTCACTTTATTGAATAGTCGACTTAAATTTGCTGTTATACTTAGAGGTCGTGGAATATAGACTCCTTTATTCAAGATACATTATTCTATTCAAGATTTTCTTACTCCTTTTTGGAATTTTTCCTTTTTTTATCTTGTTTTAATTAATAGATTTTTACTCAGAATTTGTTACTAACAAGAATTATCTGATATACAATGAGATTTGTTTCAGGATGACTACAAAAATACTTATTTATGAACGGGCACACTTTACTGCTGTTTCTAAAAAGTTATGACGTTAAGCAAACGGCATGTGTGTGTATGTTTACATTTCTACCCACACTCAGTAGTTATGAATTTACATGACAACATTTTGTCGTAGATACCCATTTGATCCGAGTAAGATGTGATTATCTTTCCCAGTTTTTGGTTTGTAGTATACAATTGAGATTTTGTTTTTCCATTATGCATATTTATGAGAAATGGTATTTTCCTGTAAAATCTCTTTAATAAAAGTTATAAATATACCTTGAAAACATTTTTTCATGTTTGCTAAGATTTGCTAATTGAATTTAGTTCTTGTTCTAAGCAAAGTTTTTAAAGACCCTCTTGACGTCTATAATTGATGTGTTTATAGGTAGGACCTGTTATAGAGAGTATTAATCTTATTTTATAATAGGCTTACCATCTCATTTTCTCACCTCCTTCCATGTTTTTTATTTTTTTCTGAAATGATTTCAGTGCCTTTACTGGCATGGTATGTTCTCAGGAGTATTATTCCAAGTGCTTCTTTCTTGGTCCTAGTTCTAGAAAATTCAAGTTCAAAAGATCCATATGTAAGCCTGGGCAACCTGCTTTAACACATGTGCTAGTTTTATGATAATGGTTTCTAAACACAACTGTAAAATTGTATTTGAAACCAATTAGATTTACAACTATTTTTCAGTAAATAAAGTAAATCCTGATGAATTATAAGCTAAAGTTTTTACAGTATTATTGTTGTATGTGCTATCAAATATATTCTCCTGGGCGTACATGTACCAGAAAGTGTTTTCTCTCTAGTTGAGATTGGTTGTTCTGTTAAAATTCATTTACATTTTATTCAGATTAAAACTTTTTTTTTACATATTTAGTCATCATGCTTTTATTCACCAAATTGAATACTTTAAATAAATTCAAGAAATAATACATGACATTTAATTTGTACGTACTACCTTGAATGAAAGTAATATATCAGCCTAGCATTTCTTCTTTTATACATCCTGTAAGTGGGGCTCAGAAATAAGAACTGAACATTAATTTTATGGGTTTTTTTCTACTCGATAGGTGCTATGGATATAGAGGAGAGAAATCGCCAAATGAAAATTAACAAATACAAACAGGTAGCCGGATCAGATCCCAGACTGGAGCAAGATTACCATTCAAAGGCAAGACATTTTTCTTTTTAAAAGTTGTAAAATAATCAATTAATCATATGAAACCGTTAGATTCTCTTCAACTTCTGGACGCAGATTAGTTAGACATGAACATATAATGCAATGGCCCCATGATTATTATTAAATGCTAAAATTTATAATGTGTTTACATTTCAACTTTTAGGGATAGAAATTGTCTTATCAAAAAAATCATTATACAATATAGGAGATTAAAGAAACGAAAATCTTAAATGATATGAAGAACTAATATTTTAGAATTTTTTATTTTATAAAACCTAAAAGGCCCTAACACCCTCAAAATTGTTTAGGAAGAATAGCTGTGGTTTTCCCATATCTAGGAATTTTTTTCAATTTCATAGTATTTTAGTTGAATCTGGCTTATTACTGAGTTATTAGAACAAAATACATACTCATGAGCTGTTGTAAGGAGTTCAGAAGGTTTTTTACTGAGAATCTTTTTGAGCTACTTTTTGGGAATAAGTTGAGGTATGAGATCTACCAGGGAAGACTCTCCTTCTTCACTGCCTTTATATTTTCAAAACATTTTTAGGTTCATGATATTATTCCTGGTCAAAGTCATGAAAAGACTTTTCTCTGATATACCTATTTAAGATTTAATAAGAGAACAAAAATAGCAACACTTATGACACTTTATTATATGTTCTGTGACTTGGTTATGTAATCATTGCAGTAACGCAATACTTGTGGTCTATATATCTGTGTATTAGAGAAGAGCAGTTTGGATTTTTATACATGTAGGTCTATTTTATCCTTACCTACTTAACCTTCAGTTTCTCTCCATTATACTCCATTGTTTGGTAAAGTCAAGACTTATTAAGTAAACCATAACTGGCTAGGTTGGATATGCAAATGCGGTAGGTACCACAGGTGTCTAGTTTCCCCACTGTACGATCTAGAAGAGGCAGAGATTCCTACATCAGCATCATCTTCCAAACCACCAATCTCTTCCTCAAATTACACGAATATTCACATGGTGAAGGTAGAATTGTTCATCATGGAATTCTGGTGTGCTGGAAATGACATAGGCCTAAAGCCAGAGAAAGGTAAATTCAAGACAAATAAAAACAGCCTTGCCTTTACTTAGCAGGCCCTAAGCTTCTAGAATTTTTTCTAAAATAAAAATATTAATAACTTCAAATAGGTTCAGTGAATGTCATAGAAAATAGTTTTATAGTAATATACTGCTTCAGATAAATTCCTAACCTTTTGAACTTGATGTCAGAAATGTCTTCCCAGACTTTTTGTATTTCTTCTTAGAGCTAAATAGATGCACTTGGTCTTTTGTGGCATCTTTTCTACTTTAATCTCTCATTTATTCATTGTATATAATCCAAAGATCAAGGCATGTAGTCCTATAAAATAAGATATTAAAACTTCTAGAAACATGTCTTCACTAATACCAATTTGTTTTATTTGTTTATCTCCCAATATACTTTAGGAAACAATATAGATGATTTTAAAAATACATAGAATACTCTTAATAATATTGTCAATGGAGAGATGGATGAGTGTCAAGGGATAATGAAGTCAAGGCAAAACAGAGTAATACTACAAGTAAAGTTTGTGAACAAAATAAATAGTGGGGGATCCAATATAACTGCTACATGTGAAACATGTATTGTGACTGTGAGCTTCCTAGAAAGCAGCACAGGCAGAAAGAGAAAGGGGGTCAGTTATATAATTTACATTGTTTATATAATAAAAACAAGTTCCTTAGAAACAATACCAATGGTTCTTGTTATAGATACCAGACAAAATTTGCGGAAGGAGGGACCATGGAATACAATAGGCATGGCTCCAGAGATTTTTCAAATTTTGATTCCATTCCAATTCATAAATACATGAATTCTTGAATCTTCAAAGTTTTATAACTTTGTTATCAATTATGTTAAGTTAGAAAAAATTTAAATCTTGGCAAAGAGCTGATTATACTAAGCAATACAATTTCGTAGGGGTACTCCATAAGGAAGTGATTTTCAAAGTGTAGTCCCAGACCAGTGCCATCATCATCTGAGGACTTCTAGAAATGCAATTTTCTAGCCCACCTACTAAATCAGAATTTGGAGGCTGGGGTCCCTATATTTTAACAAACCTACCAGGTGATTCTGATGTAGACCAAAGTTTGAGAACTACTCCTCTAAGGTGAGCTGCTTGTAAAATTTACTTCTAGGTAACTGAATAAATTGACTTCCTTTATTAGGGTCTTAGCCACTAATAAAAGCCATGATGAATGATGTCATTAAAAATGGAGGCTTTGTTTTGAGAAAAGATGATCTGACACCTTTACAAGGTGCTCAGAGTTCATAATATCCTATCACTTGAATATCAAATACTTATCATTATGTTTGCTGTTACTGAAGTTATGCATTTAGCTTAACTAAAAATGTATTTAAGCCGTTAAGGTACAACTTTTTTAAGGGTTCAAAACACAATTCTTTTTCATTATACTACAAATTATTTACTGATGTGCAGCTCTCTTTTCTGGGTCATCTATCTCCCCATCATCTCTAACTTGCTCTTCCTCTGTCATGGATCAAAACGAAAATCACAGAAGATACTTTTTCAGTCAAGGGTAAATATAGCTATTATTAATTTTCATACTAATAGTTTCTTAGATTAAAATTTTTGACAGCATCATTCTTTTTAATTACTCATAAATAATTAAATATAAATATAGCTTATATTCCTATTCTTTTCTTCCTTATTTGATAACAAGTATTAATGTAAGGCTTGCTCTTGAGCTACATGCTTTAATACGTTAGATCTAATTCTTGACAAAAGCAATTTAACAGATGACAGAACTAAGAGATAGAAAGATTAAGTAATCTACTAAGTGCACATGGCCACTGACTCATGGAAAGTATTATTCATAGGTAATCTAATTCTCAAATTTAAGAAAACTAAAATCAAATTCAAAACCTCAGACATATGGAGCAGATGCTATACTTCTGAGCTATGTTCCTGAAATTTCAGTGAGGCTATTAAGAAACTTCGGTGGGCTCTAATTTTATGTTAGTGAAATGTTTTTTTTTAATTACACATGCCACATTTTAAATGGCATTGCCCTCTGAAGTTTTCAAGGTTTTTGCACTAATAGTTGTAAACAATTCATACTAGATTTTTAAAAATCTCCTTAGTAACTCACTATGAAAGCATCGGTAGAGAATAGCTATTAAGTTCCTGTCTATCTAAGAATATTTTAAGCATACTAGGAAATTTGGAGACAGAGGATTTATATTTAATAAGAGCAGTAAAAGGCATGTACAGACATGATTCCTGTTTAATCAGTGGATGATTTCTCAGGGAATTTTCCCTAAAAACAGAATTTAACTATGTAGCCAGTGCACCTTCTCATGTCTATTGCATTCTCTTTATCCCAGTTTAACTCATCTATTCTACTCCCAGCAGAAGTTTAAAGATCAACTTTGATTTTTTTCTATAAAACCAATATTCTCAGCTCTTCTTTGGTTCAGAGAAAAGGTGAATTGTCTATTAAATTTAACAATGTGACAGTGCAAAATATGATTTGGCATAGACCCTACCCATACTACCCTTCTGTGAGTTATGTAATTACTAATTAACATAATTAGCAATAATTGAATGTCAAACAATATATATATGAAAATTAATATGGAGAATTTGATAATGTTTATTTAAATATATAATGTTTATTTTTTTAACTAGCCATATTTATTATTTTTAAATGATCCCAGAAGATATTTTTTAAAAGGGCAGCCCCTAACACTTCAATAGAGAATGCTATGCAGTTCATTGGCACAGTATTTATTTGGAGCTCAACTCTGGAGAAATAATGCTCTTCTTTAATGATAGTAATGTTTTCACAAAATTATCACAAAAATATCTTATTACATCATAAGTGTTGTATAGAAAATTGTATTATAATTTTCTGTTTTATTTATCCCTTTAGAATTTAGTAGTGCCCAGAACTTTTCAAATGTGGACCAGAGGTCTATATTAATCCATTTAACCCTTAATCTAATAGATTGGGTTGGTGTTCTGGGAGCAGAGGACAATGTAGAAAGGAAAAGAGTTTTTCTCCATTCATTTTGCACACCTGATCCTAGTACTTGTCATGTTGTTCCCAGGATTTTTGTCCTTTAAGGACCCATTCACTGATTTCAAAGAGACCTATCGGGAGGAAAGCAATCTAACTAAAGTAATTTATGTTATAATATGAATAACACTATGCAGAAATAGTGTCATTTTAAAAAACTCTTTACATACAACTAACACTCACGTTGATAGAATTGCGGGCAATACCAATATAAAAAAAACTCAGTTAAAAACAAAGTATTTCTGACAAATAAGTTACCACTGTTAACTAAACTGTTCCCTTTATTAGACTTTGTCTCTTCTCTATGCTGAGAATACACATTCAGTGTCAGCCTTGAGTGTTTTAAATGGACTTTCAAGACATAGGCAATAGGGACACCAGAAAAGGGAGACAGGTTGGGGCGGGTTAGGAGTGGCCACATATGGGCTGTTTATAAGTTGGATGTTTGTACTTAGAGACTCGAGTGTCATCAAAATGTGGCAGCGGTACGTGAATGTAGCGTGTAGCGTAGTAGGTGAGTACTCTGCCTGGACTCCAGCAAACGCCTCCTGGGTGCCTTTGGGTAGGTTAACCTCTTATTCTCAGTTTCGTTATCTGTTAAACCAAGCTTTGGCATCTATTTCAAAGGATCATGATTAGGATGAAATGAGACGATGTTTAGAAATGGCTTAGCATTTAGTGAAATGCTGAATAAGTGGTGTACATTATATTTGTTTTTATTTTTGCGATAACAGCAGCCAATGGAATCATGGACACAAGGAATTACTATGACAAGGTCAGAAAGCAATGGTAAAGAAATAATTGAGCTAACGAAAAGGATTTTAGAGCAACCCAGAAGTCATTGAATGTTCCTTTTATTCTCAGAGAATTCAAACATCAGAAATCTAAAAGGAAAAAATCCAATATAGGGGAAAATAATGTATGAATCTTCAGGGATATGGAAATTAAAACAAAAAACAAGAGGCTGGAACATGATGTTTGAAAAGCCTTTATATTCTCTTTTCCCTTTTCCATAGTTTCTTATTCATGTCAGTGAAGGCAGATTTCTCATTTATATTATATTATATCCACCAAATAGAATTTAAAACTAGCCAAAACTTTTTCTGTATACATTTATATAATTTCTCCTTTATCTTTGAGATAAATAAAGGAAGGGGTGATCAGTGTATCATCATGGGAAAAAGGGCCATTGGAAGTATACCTTCTTGCTGTTGGTGTGCGTTTATTCATAACCACAGTAGCAGAAGTCTTGATTACAGTAATAGATAGCCAGTTTTGTAAGTCACTTTTCAATTTGTTTTAAGTGACTATGATTAAATATAGACTGCAGAGTAGTATTAAAAGTATGGACTCTAAAACCAAACTGCCTGGGTTCAAATCCTACCTGTCGATATTTGAATGGCCTTGGCCATGTTAGTTAACATCCTTGTGCCTAGGTTTCTTATTCTGGAAAATGTGCTAATAATATAGGACCTACATCATAGGATTGTTTTCAAGATTAAATCTGTGTATATACATGTATAGCTCTCAAACAGAGTTTGGAATGTAGTAAGGAATACATAAATGTTAGCTGTGATATGATGATGGTGGTGATGATGATGATGATGGGGAAGAAGAAGAGAAAGAAGAATCATTTCCAACAGATAACTTGTTCATACCAAAGCCCTTGAGGGCTCAGGTCTGTCTGTATTTGTTGCCATCAACAACCTATAAGTACAGCTAAGCATGTCTTTAAGGTAATCCTAAAAATATATGGTGGAAAGGGAGCAAAAGTATAAAGAATGATAATTTTAAAGGTCTAAAAATTGACTACAGTTGTATTATTTTTACCAGTTTAGCAAATCTTTATCCAAAATTATTTTTCTTGCCATTTCTACTCCCTCGCAAACTGGATGCACTTCAACTTTAATTTAAAGACAGAGAATAAAATTATTTTTCCACATAAATTTATCTCTACACACACACACACACACACACACACACACCCTAGAGGTCTGAGGCAAAGGAGAATTTCTCTTCTCCATATTTTAGCTCATGGAAGCAATAACTATTCATTTCTTCCTTGTCTCATAAATACAAATATACTTCACTTTATGTAAAAGATCCACAGTTAAAAATTTGATGGTAAATAATTCTAGTGGAATTTTAGAATTTGATATTTTTATGTGTGAGTAATCTTTGAATTCTAAAGTTTCCAACTTTAGGTTCCGTTTTTCCTCAACATCTTGTATAGTTTGCTAAGACTGGCATAACCAGATGCCACAGACTAGATAGCTTAAACAAAAGAAATTAATTTTCTCACAGTTTTGGAGGCTTGGGGTTCAAGATCAAAGTGTTGACAGGTTTGGTTTATTCTGAGACTGCTCTCCTTGGCTACAGATGGCTACCTTCTTGCTGTGTGTTAACAAGGTCATTTCTCTGTGAATTGGCTTAGGACCCCCCCCCTTAATATGGCCTCATTTTACCTTAATTACTTGTTTAAAGACCCTATCTATAAGTACAGTTACATTCTGAGGTACAAGGAATTAGGACTACAGTATGTGAATCTGGGGGATATACATTTCAACTATAACATATTTCTAACAAACAATGGTCTTTTAAAATAACTTTTGCTGCCTTATAAAAGTGTATTTGATTATAATATCAATAGATTTTTTGAAGCAAGTAACTATAGCTATTTTGTTTCAAACTTTATAACTGTTTAAAATTGTGTTACTTTTTCTCTTTCTTCAACTACATTATCATATCCTAAGAGAAGAAATATTTTTTGTGTTTGCAAATTCAGTTTTTAAATTATTTTGCTTAATGATAAAACCACATTTAAATTTAAATATGGTTTTCTTGACCAGAATTTTATTCTGACATTAAAGACATAGGTCTTTTTTCTTTACATGTATTTGTTAATTGTCACCTATTACTGTATAACCACATGTCAGGCCAAGAAATATGAAGATGATATTTTTAATTATGAAGAAATCCTTTGAGGTGACCAGGAAAGCACTTTATAAGTTATAGAATACTATAAAATTACAGAAAAGATTATAATTTCTCCCTTTTTAATAAATGTTGCTAAAAACTGACAACAGAATTTTAAGTAACTTGTATTCATCTCCCTGCTGCTAAAAGGGTCAATCTAGGGATGATAGCTGCTATTGCCAAGAGTATAATTTCTTTTTATATATTGCCCAAGAATACACTGAGGAAACATTTTCTTTTACTTCCAGAAAAAATGAAATTCATTCATCCACCTTTGCTTTCATCAAGCCTCCAGAGCTGCTGGGTTGTTAACAACTAGAATAACTTACAGGGAAGAGGAGAGCAATCTTGCTTTATGAAATCAAGGAGGATATGGGAAATAAATAAAGAACAAAATGTGATAAATAGGGCAGAAACATTATTTTCAACTCAAATTCCATATAATCTAGAAGATTAGGTATTGACATATAAAAAATTACAAGTATAAGAATATTCAAAACAACAGAGCTGTGAAAACATATGTATCTTCTGAACCAACCATGGCATTTATCACCTCTTAAAATACATATATTCTGGCTTATGTGATAATTATTTGCTTATTTTTTTATTGTCTTGAGAATGGGAACTATATTTTTTCATCTTGGTAGTCTCTCTAGTGGCAAGCCTTTGCTTTGTCTATAATAAGCACTCAATGGAATATTTTTGTATGAATGAATATGGACATCAATGCTGAGAGAAAGGTAGAGTGTCAGGGATGGCATATGTTTGGAAAAAGCTTTAGAGGAGGTGAATGTCAAGTATTTTGTACCAAGGTAAGGACAAATTATGAACTTTGGGAGAAGGTATTGGGTAGTTTTTTGCAGGACAGTCAGAAGCAAACTTTCTAATGGGCATTTAATTATTGGTTTATGCCTAATCATAGTAGGAAGAATACTCAGAAAAATTAGAAGATTTAGGCTCTAATTTTTATTCTACCACTTAAGTGATAAGACTTTGGATAAACTTCCCAATAGTTCTTCACAACTCAGATTTTTTATGTGTAAAAATTGAGAGACCTTGTAATCTATAAAATGCTACATGGTACTTTGAAGGCTGCATTGAAAAACACTGTGTATTAAATTTGGTTTTTAGGCAACCTCATTATTAATTAATAAAATCATTTCATTTCATGGCCTAATATTTTAAATTAGGTTTGAATTTATTTCATTTCCTTCATCTAATTGATTCAGTAATCTCTGATCAGTGTCAGACTCTATTAGATACATTCTCACAAATGATTGAATCTATATATTTTTAAATTAATTTATGACATAATAAATATTATTTAGTGAATAAATTCATATGTATAATATTTTTGCTTATTACTTCACATGAAATATTTTACAGCTAGCTTTGAATTGACACTCAATTTGACACTCAATTTGACACTCAGATGACACCTTTAGTCAATTAGGCAGTCAGTCAACTAAGGGAGCATGGAGCTATCTATATCCATAATTTCAATTTAATTTGGCTAATTATAATTTGAACATGTTTACAGCTTTATTATGTAATAGCTTGTTCATAAACACAAAAAAATTAGTTGTAATATTTCTTTAATTGGAAGGATATTATTTATTAGCAAAATAAATGTACTGATATTTTCCGAAGTATGGAATTTTGATTATTTCTGTTCATCAGTTTTGAAGATTGCAAAATAATCTTTGACCTATAAGAGAAAGAACTTTTTACTGGTGATAACTTCAAGAGGTAGAAATAGTGTGTGTAAAAGGGTACAGAACTTGGCTTGGCACATGGGAGCACCCAGTAATGGTTGTTATTTTGTTATTTATTATACATGTGACACAGGGGTAATAGAAAAACCTTACAGTTGAACTTCATTCTCATGGGTGAACAAAAATACATTAGTTCAGTACAACTTCCTGACTAAAAAAGAAATGACTGTGATTTTAAGATTGGCCCTTTTCAAGTCATTTTCATGACTAGGCATACTTGCAGCAAAGCTAACACTCTTCAGGGTCCAGTCATATAAGAACATCTTACTTTAAGCCTATTGCCATTTTCTGCCCCACCCCAAAAGATGACCTGATTTTAAATGGAATATAAAGGGGTTATTTCAATAGGACACAAAACATATTTATCTTTTTATTAGTTTACAAGCTACTGTTTTTTTTTTATTATTTTAAAGTTTTGTGCTATCCAATTATAGTTATAAGTAGTGTTGTATAGTTATAAGTAGTGTGTATTGTTATTTTATACAGTTGTGGTATTCTGATTATACATGTCATTTTAGGTAGAGTTTTAAAATTTTCAGAAAATGAAGAAAATCTTTATTTTAAAATATATACTTAAAACTGTGAATATTTTAAAAAGAAATGATGTAAGTTCTACATATGCTTGCCTGGTATCCCATCAAACATGAAATTATAGTTAACACATTTTTTAATGGAAAGAAATAGAAAGACCTCAATATTAACAAGTTGCATAAACTTAGTTAATCACTACACTGTTTTTTAATTTCCTCATCCTCAAAATTAAGAAGCTAGATTATATCCTCTCAGAGGTTACTTTCAACTTTAAAATATTGTGATTTTTTAAAATAACTCAGTGATGAGCAAATAACTAAAAAGTATGTTTCAGCATCAAATAACTTCCCTGGGCTTTTTTCTTAAACAAAGGGTGGCTATATAGGAGTCCTCTTGTATATCTGAACATATTTTATAATCTCAGGGGACGTTTAGTAGCTCTCTCTTTTCTGCAACTCAGAACTGCGTGCCCAGTATGTCTCTGAAGCTGATCAGCTGTAATTCTGGTGTCTGGTTCTGCAACATTAAAAGAAAAAAAGTTTCCAGAGAAACAGTCAAATGAATAGCAATAAAATGAAGGACCGAACAAATGGAGGCAGGAAGGGAGAAAGGGAGGGAGACATGAAAAGAGAAGAGAGGATGAAAGGAAACAAAGGAAGGAGGAATGGAAGGAAGGAGGCAAGCAGGCTAAATTCTTCCAATCTAGGAGTTTATAATTGAATTAGGGAAACACAAGTACATAAGTGATGCTCTTACAAAATAGGCTGTATTAACCAATATAATAAAACTTAGCCATGCAAAGGAAGCATTAGGAAGGAAATATTCATTTGGCTTGGAGAAACCTGGGAATACTTTATAGAATAATACATGAGGTGGAGGACATGCTAGGTAGAGGAAGAGCTTAAGCAAAGTTGTAGGAGCATGTGAGCACAAGCTGTATGTTTAAGGAACAGCTAGTAGTTCCTTAGAATGGAAATATATAACAAATCAGAATACATATTAAGAGATAAGAATGGGAAAGTTGGCTGGGACTAGATTACAGAGAGCTTGAATCACTCAGTTAAAAATCTAGGGTGTTCTTCATTATAACCATGGGTTTTGAAGATACTTGAAGAAGTCACCAATAGGAACAGATAATTAATTCTAATGCATTAGAATTTGCATTTGTAAGGGAGATTAGAGACAAAAACTCCTATTCAGAGGCTACTGCTATAGTCTAAGCGAGACATAAATGTTATTCCTCACCATGTTTTGACTGTTGCCTTCATCCCAAATGGTCTTAATGCACACCCAGCTGATGGTGCTGTATCTTCTAACACAAGGAATGAGAGTAGTGGACTTCTTCCAGATTTTCATCAGAATGTAATTCTATCTGCCCTATTCCTGATTTTGGTAAGTCAGGGTGATGCTCAGATTCTTTCAAGTTTCTCAACACTTCATGATTATTCGGACTATTATTTAGCCCTGATCTTCTTAGATTCAAGTACCTTGAGTTACTCTATGCTTTCTAAGGTACTATTATTTGAAAAGGAGCCCTCTCCAGATCCCTAGTCTGTTCATTTTTGTCGTGTTTCTGCCTGCTTCACATTCTCAGGACCTTTGTCCTAATGCTATGTTCTCATGTTTTATTTCTGTTGCAGTATTGGGGGTGCTAGCTTGCTGCTCAGTATCTATAAGATCTCCACCCTATATCCTAATAAATATTCTCTCAAAATTACAAAAATAAGCCATGGGATATTTAAATATATTTACAAAGGATCAAGTATTAGGGAATATTGTGGCTAAGGAGCATTTCTTTATATTTCTTAATTCTAGCTACATCTTACAGATTTCTCATCCAAGGGTTTGGAAATGCATTTAGTCACAATGATGGTGTAAGTGCCTTAACACTACTCTTCTCTCTTTTGGAAAAGTCTGGGCTTGTTGGTTTGCACTAGCAGCACTGTTCTACTCTCTGTCAGCTTGGATATACATGAAATGTTATAGTTATCAAAATGGGGTATTGTTATTTATATATTTAACAGTCTGGGAAAACAGACTTTGAGAATACTTCTTGATTGAGGCACAAATTTCAGATGATATTTGTTTGAGATATTACTGAATAAATAAAGGGCATACAAATAAATATAAGACTCATAAAAGTTGTTGAAAAAGAAAAAACTCAATTTACTTTATGTGGATATATCTAAATCAATAGATGGCTAAGAAAACAATATAGAAAATGTTTGAAAGTTCTTCATAAGCCATAAAAACTATCCACATTTTAATAGTTACTAGTGTTATGGTCATGAATCATTACATTCTCTGGTTTAACTCTCCTTGATGCCAAGTATAAGCACAATTACAAAACTAACACAGGTTAAGAGTTTCAAGAATAAAAATCATGAATTTCCAAGTCAGTTTTGGTGTTATCCTACTTTAAGTAAATTAAGCCAACCTGGTGTCAAAGGACAATACCTCATTTTTCAAATGAGATACGGAATTAGGAACCTATTTATAAAGACTTTACAGCTCTTTTCAAGTTTTTTTAAGTCAAGACAAAATATTTGAGATGACAGCCAAATGTTGTTGAAAACAGAGTATCATAGTCTAGAGCTTCTTTAATTTCATCACAGACTATGCCTCATTATTATCATAGTAAATACTGTGTGTCAAGACCTGTGACATTAGGCTCAGAGAAGTTAAAAGACTTGCCCAAGATTACCAGTAAAAAGGAGAACAGTTACACGTCGGTATATTTCAGCTCTATAGCCCATGGCCATTATAATATATTGCTTCTTATCATCAAAATCAGACGACCACATCATAGATTTTATCAATATTGTTAGTGAAAGAATGTACCTTTATACCATGAAGTCTGAAAATATTTTTATGGACATAGAACAAAACAAATGGTGTATCATTCAGATTTGCAGTCACATGTTTGTAACAAAAAAAGCCTGACAAGAGTATCTGAAGAAATCCAAACAGCAGACTATGGCTGATATTGCTGTTTAAGGAGCCAAGCTTCCTGTTCCCTGTTCTTAGTGTAGACATTCATGCTCACTGTCACAGAATGATTATGACACCCCTCTGCCATGTTTAAACTCTAATCAGAAAAAAAAAAAAAAAAGCAAAGAGGGAAAGGCAAATGGCCATCCCAGCTGAGTCAGCCCACTATAATCAGAAAAGTAGTGGCTCTCTCCAACCCGTCTCTGGTTCCTGCTTACATCACAGAGACCATACCCAAGCCAAATGGTCACTCTAGCTACAGGGGACCCTGGAAAATGCAGTTGTTTGATTTTGTTCTTGTTGTTGGACTACTGAATCCTGGAAAATGCAGTTGTTTGGTTTTGTTCTTGTTGTTGGACTACTGAAATAAATCTGGATTTTTAGTAAGAACAAAAAAAGGGAAAGAATATTGGTAGGCATTCAACAGCAACTGAGACCTATATATAGGTGTGGTAGACTTGAATTAACCTGCATGAAAGACCAAGAACCCATTCATACACCCCTAATAGCTAAATATCCAGATATTTGTTACTGTAAAATTAATAAGTGATATTTCTTGACTTATTAGAGTGGAGAGTATTGAAGAAAGAGAAGTCAAAGATAACTTACAAATTTTCTATGTTTTCGTTTGATATTGAGCCTCTTATAGGAGATGGGAGATACATGAATAGCTGGTTCGGGGTGAAAGAGAATAAATTTGGCTTTGGCCAC
Organism: Cryptoprocta ferox; assembly: GCA_028646485.1. Taxonomy (NCBI): domain Eukaryota; kingdom Metazoa; phylum Chordata; class Mammalia; order Carnivora; family Eupleridae; genus Cryptoprocta; species Cryptoprocta ferox. Next base: position 31,362,773 of record CM053569.1, on the reverse strand, counting down.
GTTGAATTTGATGTACCTGCCAAACAACATACAGAAGATGCCCTGTTAGCAACTGGAAACACAGGTCTGAAGCTTGGGAGATAAGTGAGAGTAGACAATAAGGATTTATTAGTCATTACATGGTAGTGAAAATGCATAGATAATGGATTAGATCATCCTGATGGGGGGATATGCATAGTGAAAAGAGGGCTAACAATTGAAATTTGGGGAAAATATAATTTAAAATCAGTTCACCAAAGTGAACCTGGCAAAGGACATTAAGAAGGAATAGTGAGGGAGACTGGTGAGAAACCATGAGTGATGGTATCTGAGAAGCCATTTATGGAAACATTTCAGAAGGAGAGAGGGCTTCAATAAAATAGATGTAACAGCAAAATCAAGCAAGAAAAAACTAAAGACACTACTGGCTGGTAAATTAGGACATTATTGGTCATTTTTGTTTTTGAGAACAGTTTCAGTAAACAGTAGATAAGAATGGGTGAAGAGTTATGAATTCTGAAGAAGAAAGTGATAAATGCATTTGTTAAGGGCAAAAGCATGAGTTCTGTAGCTACCTGAGATCTATAAACCTGGAATTTCATTCCAGAACTGGTATTTCCTTTTCTAAAACTTGTGAGAAATTGATGGAAATAAATAACAGGTGATGAGAACAGCTGATTACTAATAGACATAGAGGTCTCACAGAGCTCTAAATTGAAAGAGTCATAATTGACTGCTAACAATAATTTAAAATTATTAAGCTTACAAGTTGTCCTCAGCGTAAAGACAGTTGGCTTTTTAGTATGTCTTGCCTTATAGGTTAATGGCTACTCTTTTTACTATTATGTTTTTTTTTTCCCTTAAGCTCTTCTTACTGTTCCATCTTTCACAAGATTTCCCTGGATGATTAATTTTACAGACATGACATTTTATTGTCCCTCAGTGAATTGTATAAACAATGCATGTATTTCTAAACCCCATGCTTCATAGTATACACCAAGCCTGCACTTGGTAACTTAGTAACTTGCAGTCAGCCATGGTGGAGTATTTGTTCCTCAGAAATTAGCAAACTCTGTAAATCAGAACTTTTTCCCCTTGGATACCTGGTTGTTAAACATATGTCAGCACACCACTGCCTAGACCCACCATAGAGAATAAAAGGATCAGGTGACTAAACTCTCTTCAGCTATCATCACAGTATTTTATACTCTGATTTGATGCTTCATACTGGAGATAATACTCTAGTATACAGTCCAGATAAAACAACCATTCCATTCCATTCATTTTTATTCAGTAAACATTTATTGAGTTACTACTATATGCCAGGCAAGGATGTAGATAATGGGAATACATACTAAAATATTAAGACAGTTATTATCCTCAGAGATTTTAAATCTAGCAAGATAGATAGTTCATTATATGTGTGTGAGAGAGATACACATGTGATAAAATTGTGAGAAAAGCATGAATAAAGTAACTTATGAACACTCAGGACAGTGACTGATTCTCCCTGAAGGAATTAAGGAAGAGTTTTCTAGCTGGGATTTCATTTGCAAAATATTGTTTATAAGGCTAAATCTTAAATTAGCCCTCAATTTTCTACGGCTTTTCCTCACTTTCTTCTCCCCCTCAAGTGAAGACCTTATCATGCAATACCCTCTTTAGGACTCCTATCTAAACAAAACTATCTCTAATAGATTTTTACGCAGTACAACATTCAAATCAAGCATCGATAAGAGCCTTGGCTAGGACAAAGGGAAAATTATCTGGAAGTAACTCCTCAAAGGGAGAGTCCCTGCCCTTCTGGTATTAAAAAACAACAGGACTCTCTTTGAATTATGATCTGAAATACTGTAAAAATTGGTTAGCGAAAATGACAGCATCTTCTTGCTAACATGATTATTTTATTGACCACAGTGCCAAGAGTTTCCCTGCTCTGTTCTTGTCTCCTGTAGCCCCCGAGACTGGTGTCAAGAGACCTGTCCAGAACTTCAGCTTCTCTGTGTTCCAAAGATTATGTTTGCCCTATTTTTCCCCCAATCTTATGATCTACTCTGAATGTGATATGAATATTCCTCCAACTATTTCTTGATGACATAAAACTTACTTTTCTTCAAACTTGGACTTTTTTTTACTGCCTGGTATTTTGCAGTAACCAATCTTTGGACTGGATTTTTAGACAACAAATTGTAGTTTGCTGGTGAAATTTAATAAGTCAGATACAAGTAATGCTCAGGGGACTCATAATCCCACCCCTGTGTTTTGTGCAAGAAGTGCATGTACAAAGCTCAAACAACCTGAGTTGCTGAAATGCTGTTAGAGACACCAAACTAGGAAATTACCTAATCTAAGAGCTTCCAATAAGTATATTGGAAAAATGAAAATCTTATTTTAGAAATTTGAATTTACTTTTTTCTCAAGAATATTATTCTAAAATTTTAATAGTAACTTTCCTTTTAATAGAGCTTTGATGATTTGCTATTACTTTCCACTAATGTTAGATGAATAAGGAGGACATTAACTTTTCTAGGCCACTTAGGAACTCTTTAGAGTCTGGAACATCCTGAAGAATAATAGTTTCCTGTAAATTTTTCTAGTTCATGATGTGCTTAATAGTAATGTACAAAACATCAAAATGCTGTCGGGAAAAGCTTCCTTACTCTCTTCCAAGATTTTAATGATCTCCAATCAGGGCACAATTTTCAGCTGAGATCGTATAATCCTATGCAATAAATCTTCTTTGTTTTTGTTCCATTTAAGAGAATGGTGAGCATATCATCCATTGTTCATCTGTCAGCTGTAAACTAATACATGCTAATCGTTGAAAACATTTTTTATTGTATAGTGCCAAGACAACACCAACCATTTTCTAAATAAATGAACTTATTTGCATTCATAACTACCTTGGTACAATAATAATTTAGCTGCTTCTGTCTCACTGTTAAACTATAAACTTCTGTTTACCATACTTTAGGAAAAGAATAAATACAGTTAGGACATTTTTTAAAAAATGAATTTTTTTTTAAAGTTAACTCTAGTATTAGGTCATTTATTACTTTGATTTCTGGAGGGCTTTGGAGTTGTATGTATATATGAAGATGTTATATTCTAAATATATTCTAAATATGTTCTTCTGAAGTTTTATTTATAAAAATATTTTTCCTATTATTTCTCACTTTCTGTATTTCTTGTTGTTTATGATATATAAATTTGTAATGGAAACTTGAGCCATACCCCAAAGGTAAACATATTCAGTTGCTTAGAAGTAGACAGAGAAATGCACTTAATGCAAGCCTTGAGAAGGTAGTAGAATCATCATCAACCTAGAGCTTTTAGCTAATCTGCATTCTTTCTTTATTTAAACTTTTCCATTCAGTGTCTTTTTATTTAATGACTTTCTGCTTTAGGCGCTGGAAATGAGCAGTTGCTATGTGCTAAGCGCACTACTGGGTATTTTAAATATATCATGTCTCTTACTCCTCCCAAAAATCCTTAAAAAGGGGTTCATCCTTATCTTACTCATATGAAAACTAAGCCTCAGAGTTTAAGTTACATTAAATCTTTGACTCTTAGGTGCTAAGAGAGTTACAAGAATAAGGAAGATATAATCCTGGCCTTTAGGAGCTAATATTCTAGTTGAGGGTATGAAAATTAGACATGAATACACTTACACATACACACAAGCACCCTTTTAACATGAGGTAGCATGTTGGATTCTATAAAAGCGTAAAACTATAGTATGTAGAATCTTATCTTTCCCTAAATTTTGCATCTCCAAAATTTTAGCTGAGCAAACTAGATTATCTAAGAAGACTTAACCAAAGATATGCGCAATGTACCCCAGGTGTTTAAAAAAAAATTCTTTAGCCTTAGGCTAGCCTATGTGTACTTATGAATCATAGCAACAGGGGCAAAAGTCATGACAACTTAAAAAGACAAAGGTTAGAGTATTGCAAAGTCAGAATCCTAACTAGTGAAATACAAAAGTCAAGTAAAAGGTAGGTTTCAGAAATGAATGCATAGCAATCAGACAAGAAGTTGGTCAAATGGGGAAGGTGAGACCTGAGGGCATACTAGGAGTAAGTGGAAAAGTTTGGTTTAATATTTTAATTTTTCTTTATTAACATATTTTCTGAAATGAATCTCTTGAATATATGTAGAAATGATTGTATTCTTACTATAGCTTAGAGCAGTCTTAAAATAATGTATTGATTTTTGGTTCTACCCAATATTTTTTTCAGTGAAGATGTACCTGGAATTGATACTAAAACAGTATTCAACTACTTTCTAATCATCATCATCATCATCGTCATTGTCATCATTTGTCATTTATTAAACACTTGTTATATGTTGATATTGTGCCAAGTGTTTTTTACATACATTATCTTATTTAATCCTTGCAGCAAACCTAAAATGGGTACAGCTCTCCATATTTTAACAGATAGAGAACTGGGACTTATAAAAGCAATTGGCCCAGGATTACAAATGTAATAATTTGTGAAGCCAAGATTGAGACCAACAATTCAGTCTCACTCCAGAGCATGTGCTCTTAGTACATTATTATTTTTCACTACCTCCTAGAGTTAAAACTTAGGGTTTTTCATCTGCTTTTAGTACATTTTTTTGTGTACTGGCTAACTTAGATAACATTGGATCTACCCATTGAAATGCTATTCTACACAGTGGCTGAAAACACTGTCACTTAAAGTAAATTGTTTCTACTCTTTTAAAGTGACTTCAGTTTGAAAAAGATATCACGGACTAAATGTTCTCCAAATAAATTCACTGTGAATAAATAATTACCTTTAAAATCAACATGTGGTTTCTATTTACATAGATACTTCCTGAAAACAAAGCAGCAAGTTTTGTAGAACTTAAGTGTATATTTTTTTGATACTTGAGAGTTTATCCAACAAAGTGGGAAGTTAAAATGTACTAAGAAAACCCAATATCTCACCAACTTGAATGTATATTTCTAGATTAAGGATTTATTTAAATTTTATGGAGCCTTAAAAATAATTCCCTTATTTTATATTTGAAGAAAGGATCAGTTATTAACTCAAAAATATATAACTAAACACTGAGAGATCCTGGGGGAGGGGGGGGACCCAGATCATTTGAATCTGATTTAATGTTTATACTATACCCTATTGCCATTCAATTTATCTTAGCCAGAATGTTTATATCTCTCTAATATTTGCAGTGAATTGTTATTCTTACAGGATGGTTTATTAGGTAAAGATTCTTCAAATCACAGTAAATTGTTTATATAAGATAATCATCTTTCTAAGGCTTTGTGAAATTTGCTGGTATCTATACTTAGAAAAATCTCCATTGCAAAACTGACCAAATAAGGATGTTTTAACATTATGTTTGAAGTACATATAAAGAAAAATCTATTAGCAGATATTCTCTTAACCCACTGATAGCCATCAGTTAGTAATGATACAGCTATAATACTGTATTTATTTATATTATTATATAGCAGACATATATTATTTCTAATTTCCAAAACCCCAAAAGGAAGATACTATTTTCCCTGTTACTTTAAAAACAGGCTTTTAAGGATCAAATAATTTGCTCAAGTTTACCCAGCTAGCAAGAGTTTTTCTTACTCCAGGTTTTCCAGACTCCAAAGTCTATTCTTATGTACATCCCAACTATCATTAACATAAAACATTTATGATGGTTTTCAACTTACCAGAATATTTGAACGCCCATAACACCCTGCATGCTGGCTGGGTCAGATAACTATTCGATTATTTCAATTCCAGGAAGTTTGAACTATTGTAAATAATAATGACTTTTCTAGTATTTCTAGGATTCATCAAAATTCCAGCAACCATTCAAAATTAAACTCTCTTTTTTCCTGGCTTTCCATTCAAAAGTTAGTGTTTTAATAATTAGATTTTACATTATCTCTAGGTTTTCAGTGGAGCATAATGGATTTCAGAGAACATTGATGGCTACTAAAATTGGTCTTAATAAGTTACAATGACAACTTTATCACACTTTTTTTTCAAATTTTGTACAGAATAAAACAATTCTACTTCCTTATATTATGTTTATTTCCCAGATTTTACCTAAATGTTCTTCCCTGGGGCCATTGCTGTTGTGAAACTGTTTTAATGGCCTTCATTGAGGGGTGGTGAAAATGCTCTAATTGCCTTTGCTAAAAACAAGGGTTTCATATAAATTGAATTTTTCTTTTAGGATAATTGCCATTCACTTTTGTTTTCTATGCCACTGAGTGGGGTTTTGCAGTATCCTCTGTGGACAATTAAAGTGCTGAAGTAGGAGAAGCTAATAATTGCTTTGTGCAGTAATACTGACAACCTCTGCGTGTTTGTCAATCTGTGTTAACAGTACCGATCAGGATGGGATCCTCATAGAGGGGCAGATAATATTTCCACTAAATCTTCGGACAGTGATGTAAGTGATATATCCGCAGTTTCCAGGACTAGTAGCGCTTCTCGTTTCAGTAGCACAAGCTACATGTCCGTCCAATCAGAACGGCCAAGAGGAAACAAGAAAATCAGGTAAGGGGATTTTAGCAGGACATTCTTCTAAACGTATTGTAGGTCTTTGATTTTCGTTGGATAAACATAAAATCCTTTACTTCGAAAAGGTTAATATGTGTCATGAAGACAATAAGAACTTCTGAACATACCGCTTTCTATTATACTTTGGTCTATATTCAAACTACTGTCCCAGAGAAGTTTTATAGAACATATAACATTTTTCTTACTAGACTACTTGATATGATACATCAGTTATTTTTTTTCATGTTTGCTATTTAAAAAGTAATTCTGTTACTATTCTATCTTTACTGAAATGAAAGTGATGGGTAAGTGAAGACTTGAATTTTTTAATGTTCCAAGGAATATGAAAAATAATGTTTTGGAGGGGTTTTTACCTAGCTGGATACACATCAGTGATTCAGAATACATAAGAATTTTACCTTTTTAGTAGGATGGTCTCCTATTTTCCTGATACCTTTATGAAGGCATGGGAAAATTCCTCAGCTTCCCAAGAAAATTTGTAAATGTAACGTATGTTAGTATAATTTTCACTTATCACCTGACCTGTAGATTTGATGGGCCCTAAGCTAATTTATTTTTTGTTTACTCCCATTACATCAGAAAAAAAGTCTATAATGGAGGCCACCACCTTTTTCCATGCAACTTTGTGACAGGAAAATATACTATAAAAACAATTATGACTAAGTGTTGCTTACACAGTGCTGCTCCTGGTGAACACTAGAAAGAAAAGTATTCAGTGTTTAAAAGATGTAATTTTTATTTATGTTTTAGTAGTTTTCATTACATTTCTGTTTAATTTCATATGCATTTTTTTCTTGACTTTTTCTTTCTTGTTTGTGTTTATTTGCATGCCTTCGATTTGTGTTGCTTTCAAAAGGCCAAAGGGAGTAGAAGAGGGAGGGCAAGAAGGGGAGAAGCATGAAGAGATAGCTCATGAGGAGGAGGAGGAGGTAAAGCAAGAAAGACTTAATGAGAATGAGAAAGGGACAGAGATCACAAAAACAAGTAATAAGGAGAAAAACAGAGAATCAGGAGACGAGGAAAAAGCACAAGATATACCTGAGCAAGGGAAAGAAAAAGAACAGTGGAATAAAGAGGAATTGCAAAGGCGATTTTCACAAGATGATGACAGGTAAAGTTTGCTTATTTTTGTAGACATTTCCCATTAGTAATGTAGCCCTTTTTCCTAGTTCTAAAAACTATTTTGCCATTTACATTTGGTTTATTTTCTTGTGTTTTATCTATTTAGCTTCTAATACAACTAATTCATATATTGGCAAATTATTATCAAATAGACTGACTTATGAAACAGCCTTCAATTTGTATCTACTGGCTCTGAGGGTCTGATTTATTCAATTCTCTTTATGACCAGCTGAATCGAATGTAAATTTCCTTAGTTCCTTTAACATTAATTGCTGCATATGTTCTCCCTTTGTAGAGTCAAAATTTTTTAAAAGAGATTCTGAAGGGCCTGAAAAAATTTAGCCTACTTCATAAAAAATATGGAAACAAACTTTAAAAATGAGTGACAAATTTGCTAGCCGAAAGTCAGCTTTATTTGGTCTCTGGCTCCCTTGCCTCTTAGTTTTCTGGTGGGTTCTAGCCCAGTTTTGAGTACTTTGAGGATGATTACGAATCAGGGGCAGTGCTCTTTGATACTCTGAAAAGAAAGGATAGATGCCCCAGGGTTTATTAGAAGGCAAACATGTCAGGTTCGGTCCCTCTAAAAATTCAAGCAGCTAGAGAAACTGCCAGAGAAGGAACTTTGGACAAGAAAGAAAGGGGGAAAGCATGAGCAGCAAGGTATAAAAATATATTTTCATCTTCATAACTAGGCACCAAGTGAGTCTGAAGCTATCTTCATAGCGCTGTCCTGAAAGTCAGTCAGCCCAAGTACACCGTAGACTTCATCTTTCTACCTGAGGAGATGAGGTTTCTCTAGTTATATTTCTTAGAGACCAAGAGTTGAAAATCATGTCCATTTTGGAGGAATTTGGTTTTCTAGCTGTCAATCCGGAATTTCATTTTGGCTTGGTACATAGTTGGCTTGATAAACATACCCTATTATAAGCCAAACTTTGCATTATTATATTTAAATGCAATCTCAGTTTGTACATACTCATAATTAACGAGAAAGATAATTGGGGCAGATATTTACCCCTTCGGTATACAATTCAGTGGTTTAGTCTATGACCTTCATTTTTTGTCTCAGATAGGTATATTTAACTATATCTGTGATCTGTGAAAGTTCCTGTATGACAGATATTAAAGAGGGAGGGATCCCAAGTTTGGCGTGTTATGTGATTTGAATCTGAACTAGTAATTTCAAATCTATCTTCATTACTTGTCTAATTTTTTATAATTACACTGGTTTATTAATAAAGACTGGTTTGGCATAGAATAATTTCATCATTAGTTCACAGAGAAAAGTTTCCCAAGGTTTCCTTGGAAAATATAGACAGAGTTTCCCTTCTTCCAAAAGTAGAGCCAAATGTAGGTCTCTACTGTGTTTCTCTTTCTACATACTGTATAGAGGAGAACACATCAGCCCATTTGTGTTTGCCTGAGGCCAAAAGTTTAACACACCTGGCCTGGTGGGCAGGGGTTTGGAGAAGATTTTAACTTTAAGTTCTCAATTTTTAATATTATATTCTCCATCATTTTCTTTAGAGAAAGAGTACATTATTTTTCAGGGGAAAGAGAAAGATGGTATATTCCTAGCATTCTGAGTCATCAAGGCACTGTACTCAGCTTAAGTAACTATAAAAGACTTCTGAAACTATATAAACTAAAGGGAGCCAGGCTACTATCTCCAAGGAACATATATTCTATAAGATGGCGCAAAGTATCGACTGCAATTACTTGTAGGAAACTTTTGGTGTCACTAATTATTTCAACATAAGCTCTTGAATTTGCTTTCATTTCTTAGAATAAAATGAACAATCTTTATTGAGAGGAAATATATCTGAGTACTCCCCATAACATTTTGTTTTGGTAGTTGATGAACACAATGCTAGATTGTTTAAAAACAATGTATGAGCTTATACAACATTATTGGAAATAATTTTATTCCATAATACACCACTGACATTTTATGCCTTTTAACAGTAATGCAAATTTTATCAAGGCCAAAAAAATTCTGACTTCAGAGTTTAAGTATTTATAGCATCACTAGAACTTAATATTAACACAGTGACTGCAATGAAGCAAATCCATTATAGTTGCTCTTTTCATTACAGTAATTAGATATCACTGCGTGATACAAAATTATGTTGTTTGTGGTCTAGTAGTCACATTAGAGGATGTCTTCTGAATATACAAGTAGAAAATGAAGAGCAAAAAGTAAATTCAAAAAAGTTCATTAAATATTTAAATATAATATTTTTCAAAGTTGGCTAATAAATATATTCATATTTAGATATTTCTTTTTATATACATGTATGTAAATCTGATTAATGCCCCTATATCATTAATGATTTTTTGGTAAACTCTAGGAAATACAAAATTATATTAACCATTGAAAATATTTTTTTCTCAGTCTATATCCATGTGAGTATATTCTAAATTTTATTATCTATTTACATTTGCTGATTATATACCATATATATGTGGTAAACTGGCTCATGAAAAAGATTTTTTTTCAGAGGTAAGGGGAAATCATTTATTCAACCAAAACTTATTTAGAAAATGTCTTATGCACTGTACTAAAAACTGGGGATAGAAGTGAAATTAAGCATTTCTAAATATCTAAGCCTAAGAGTGAAACAGTTTCTTAGCCTTGTGTCAGTGGACATTTAAGGATAGTTCATATCCAAAAAAATGTCATCAATATACCTAAAGAAATTCACAAGCATATTTGAGGAAGGAATTTGGCACAGAAAGGAGGACATCTTCAGTAAATCTGCAATGGGAGATAGAAAAAACAAAGACTGAAAAGTATGGTATTATCAAAACCAACAATATTGGTAACTTTACAATCAAACTAGACTCATCTATTCCTCCAGGTTTTGTTCTAAGGATATAAGCCAAAAGAAAAAATTCAAGAAACTTCTTCTCTATAAATTTTTAGTTTTCTCAGGCATGTCTACAAATACTGGGGAATTATAATTTCTCTTTTTAAAGAGAATGTTTTTGGGGTGGACATATTTTAAAGGAAAAAGTTTGGCATCTATTCAAATATTCATGAAGAGCTGGTTTTAAAAGACTCAAGCCATCTAAATTGTCTAGCTAAAAGTCCTTATAATCTTTAGGATGGCAAGCAGGATAAAATACTTGGATTCTCATCCTGACTCTGTCACCTAACCTACCCACTTTGGGCTTTTTTGCTTGTCAATTAGAGGAATGGATGATTGACATGCCTTGCCATAGTTTAGCTGAACATAGTGCACAGCTAACAGGAAAGTAAGCATCTTCTGTTATATTGATGATTTGTCTTTATTATCTTGAGCTCAGGAGATCATTGGTTCTGTGACAAACCAACCAGTAGTGGAACAAACAGCTCAACATAAGTTTCCATCGTTTGGCAGATATTTCCAATGTTTAGGTGACCAGTATTTAGTACTCCATTGATCAAGCTGAGTTTTTCAGTTTTCTAGAAGTATCTTTGAGTGCCAACTCATCCCATAGGGCGGACTGATGGACTATGCCATTCCTCTTATGTATTACTGATGTTCTATGTTTTGTTTTTTTCTTTCTCATTAAGGCTATCATCTAGTTAATGCTACTGAAGTCTTAAAAGCTCGAGTAACTTCTCCTCTGTTTATTGATTGTGCATGAAAAGGGAACTTAGAAAAATATGTAAATACCACTCTTAAAATTTTCATTCTATAAGTTGGGGTGGGGCCCAGGAATTTGCATTTTTAAAACAAATACCCTAGGTGGTTATGATGCTATCTATTCTTTCTTTTTTGGTTGCTTTTATTTCCTAATGAATTTTAAGATCAGCTTGTCAATTTTGGGGGGAAAAAAGCAACTGGGATATTGACTGGGATTTGTTTAATTAGATTAACTTGACGTCTATTGCCATCTTAAAATATTATCTTCCAATCTATGAGCATGAGACATTCCATTTATTTATGTTTTCTTAACTTTCTTTCAATGATGTTTTATAGTTTTCAGTGTACACATCTTACACTTCTTTTGTTAAATTTCTTCTAAGCATTTTTTAGTGCTATTTATTATAAATGGAATTGTTTATTAACTTCCTTTTAGTACTGTTCATTGCTAGTATATAGAAATTCAATTTTATTTATTTATTTATTATTTTTAAATTTACATCCAAGTTAGTTAGCATATAGTGCAACAATGATTTCAGGGGTAGATTCCTAATGCCCCTTGCACATTTAGCCTATCCCTCCTCCCACAACCCCTCCAGTAACCTTCTGTTTGTTCTCCATATTTAAGAGTCTCTTATGTTTTGTCCCCCTCCATCCATCCATTTGGATGGATGTTTCCATACCATCTTTGCTTCCCTTCTCTTGTGTTTATCCATTCTGTGTCTTAGCGTCCTCATATGAGTGAAGTCATATGATATTTGTCTTTCTGACCGACTAATTTAGCTTAGCATAATACCCTCTAGTTCCATCCACATAGATGCAAGTGGCAAGATTTCATTTTTTTTTTATTGCTGAGTAATACTCTACTATATATACCACATCTTCTTTATCCACTCATCCATCGATGGACATTTGGGCTCTTTCCATACTTTGGCTATTGTTGATAGTGCTGCTATAAACATTGGGGTGCATGTGTCCCTTCGAAACAGCATACCTGTATCCGTTGGATAAATACCTAGTAGTGCAATTGCTGGGTCGTATCCAAAATCTATTTTTAATTTTTGGAGGAGCCTTCATACTGTTTTCCAGAGTGACTGTATCAGTTTGCATTCCCACCAGCAGTGCAAAAGAGATCCTCTTTCTCCACATCCTTGCCAACATCTGTTGTTGCCTGAGTTGTTACTGTTAGCCATTCTGACAGGTGTGAGGTGGTATCTCATTATGGTTTTGATCTGTATTTCCCTGATGATGAGTGATGTTGAGCATTTTTTCATGTGTCTGTTTGCCATCTGGATGTCTTCTTTGGAGAAATGTCTATTCATGTCTTCTTCCCATTTCTTCACTGGATTATTTGTTTTTTGGATGTTGAGTTTGATAAGTTCTTTATAGATTTTGGATACTCACCCTTTATCTGATATGTCGTTTGCAAATATCTTCTCCCATTCTGTCGGTTGCTTTTTAGTTTTGCTGATTGTTTCCTTCATTGTGCAGAAGCATTTTATTTTGAGGAGGTCCCGATAGTTCATTTTGGCTTTTGTGTCCCTTGCCTCCAGAGACGTGTTGAATAAAAAGTTGCTGCGGCCGAGGTCAAAGAGGTTTTTGCCTGCTTTCTCCTTGAGGATTTTGATGGCTTCCTGTCTTACATTTAGGTCTTTCATCCATTTTGAGTTTATTTTTGTGTATGGTGTAAAAAAGTGGTCCAGGTTCGTTTTTCTGCATGTCACTGTCCATTTTTCCCAGCACCACTTGCTGAAGAGACTGTCTTTATTCCACTGGATACTCTTTCTTGTTTTGTCAAAGATTACTTGGCCATACGTGTGTGGGTCCATTTCTGGTTCTCTATTCTGTTCCATTGATCTGAGTGTCTGTTTTTGTGCCATCAATTTATTTTTATAAATTGATCTTATATCCTACGAACTTGCTGTATTTTGTTTATTAGCTCTAAAAGATTTTTGGTAATTCCTTAGGATATTCTATATAAGAGATCATGTTATCTGGGAATAAAGATAGTTTTACTTCTTCCTTTTCAATCTAATTGACTTTTATTCTTTTTCTTGATATTTGACCTGGCTAAAACCATCACTACAATGTTAAATAGAAGTGGCTTATAGAAAGTTTTTAAAAGAAACAGCCACGCAGAATTACTCTGCATTAGCTGTAAAAGTATTTTTGAGGATATTTTCTCCAATGCTACTCATTTATTTTAGAAATAGTCCATGTAAAACTTTCTTTTAAAATTCTGTGAATATTTCTCCTAAACAATTGGTATATCTGCTTTACAGAGAACAAAACAGTGTACCCCATTGTATGTTCTCTTTACCTAGTCTATCAGGAAGTTCAGGCTCATAGCCAAAATCTACTAATTCCATTCAATTTCTTGAACTACATTATATTAAAATCATTGTATTTTATATAATAATTGACATTTTCACTTTGCCTCCTTATTGAGGCTTTGCTTTTCTACCTCTATTTTACTATGATTTTAAGTTCTGTAACTTTTTGTTGAAACTGCCTCAAATTATATATGCTACTAAATCTTAACAGCTTTGATATTTTATCATGTAGACTTTTAGAATTTGATCCTATTACCATTCTCTTCTTCTTGAAATGCTTTTTTCTCTGAGTTTCTGTAAGTGTACACTCCTCTAACTCTACATCCATTTCTCTAGACACCTTGGTGTTTTCTGTGAGCTTTTTGTATGCTTTTATGTTGATACTTTCCAGGATCTCATCCTGGGTGCCACCCCTTCGTTAATCTACACATTCTATCTTGTCAGTACATTTATATTCCATGGCTTTAAGTAGCATCTATATGTTAATGACTTCCAAATCTGTATCTCCAGCACGGATCTCTTTCTTAATCATCTGCCAGATATATCCATTCCTCTTCTGCCCATCTTCTTGTCTGTCCAGGAGACATACCAAGCTCAACATGTGAAATTAAATTTATCATGCCCCTCACCAAACAAGCAACCAAAGTGAATGACCTACTTTTCCATTTGTACTCTCAATCACGGTACCCATTTTCTCACACTTGTCCAAGTAGCAACTTGGACATCACTCTTCACTAGTCCTTCTCCACCGAACACAATTCCCTGCCTCCAGTCACCAAATCTTGTTTCTGATGCTAAATCATTTCTGAAATATGTCAATTTCTTCTTAATCCTATTTTTGCTTCCATACATTAATCTGTTATCTCTTATGAAGATTAGTAGGAAATTCTTATCTTTTTGAGCTCATTATGATAATAGCATAAAAATGTGTAGTCAATTTCTCTGAAGTAGTTCATTTTTGAATTATATACTTTAAAAAGACAAATTTTGTAATTATATCTTTAAAAATACTCAAAAATTGGGACACCTGGATGGCTCAGTCAGTCAAGCATCTGATTCTTGATCTCAGCTCAGGTCTTGATCTCAGGGTCCTTGAGTTCAAGCCCCGTGTTGAGCTCCACACTGGATGTAAAGCCTACTTTAAAAAAAAAAAAAAAAGGAAAAGAAAAGCTCAAAAAATGCAAAAAGAAAACCACAAACATTTAAAAATGCTCAAAATTATCTGCAAAAAAATGAATCTGTATGTGCCTTTTTCAATAAATAGTATGAGTATAGTGGTGATAAATGCAGATGATACTTTATTTAGGGTTTAGTTTGTCAAGCATATTTTCTTCTATTCCATTTCTCCTTAAGATCTACCTTTCCCTAAAATGTTATATCTCTTTTTAAAAAACTCCTTCATACATTTTTCATATCACCAGGGTTCTTAAGATGAATAAAACACAGACCTTATTCTCAAGAAAAGGTAAAGATTTTCTTTTCTCTTTTTTTTATAGCCCCACATTTCTCCTTTGCATGTAAATACACTGTTGGCCTGAAACTCCATCCTTCAATACCCAACTCAAATATAAATTCTTCTAAGAAACACTGTCTCTTCTCTTCCCTCACAATTTATCTACTACTGTTTTACAAGTTTCTCTTGTGGTATTCATTTTCCTCTTCTGAATATAGTTAATTTTGTATCCATTTAATCTACCATGATTGACCATTGGTTAGCCTTTCGTGGATAGGTTACCCATCATTTTTATCTTTTTACTGTCTTACCTCCCAGTATCTACAGTAACTCACACAAAGTAGACAAACAATCAATATTTGTGTATGAATTACATGAATAAGTAAGATTGTAATAAAGCAGTGAAAATTTAGTGATGTGAAGGGCTTCCAACATGGTACTTCTGACATAGTGCGATACCCAACATGCTCTTGTAGTCTTCTTTGACAAAAGACCAGGAGGTCATTTGTTTTCCATTGGAAATAAACCTCAATTCAGTGGAATTTAGTTCATAGGAATTAGTTTTATCAGATCTTATATTCCATTTAGGAAGGATATATTTGGTGGTGGTTTGGTTAATTGGTTGGTTTGCTGATTTGAATATGATGAATAGTTATTTCTCTCATCTTTGCAGCTTTCAATAGGATTTTAGAATTCATTTCAAACTATTCTTTTGGGGTACATTAGATGGATGTTAGTTTGATCTTTAAATACTATCTTAGGGAACCCTTTTGTTATTTTTTCTTATATGTTTTTCTCCCACCGTTGTCAGACTTTATTTAGGATAGTGATTTTCATTAGAATGGCAAAAATAAGGAAACTTGTAAATTAGTTCTCTAAGACTTCCTATCAAGATATTTTGAATAGATATATAGGACTTAATATTGAAGTTGTCTGGAAAGTACTGCATATTTTCAAAAAAATCTGTGAATTAACCAACTTACTTTACTATTTCGGTTTATCATGGAATATGAATTAGTACTTTGCATGGTGCACCTGTCATATGTAGAGACATAGCTTTCAGTGTGACACACTGGGGATTCAGCTGGCTTACTTTGCAAAGCTGTGAATAAGAACTTGACGCCATGATACAGTGACTCATAGTAAGCATAATATCATCTATCATCCTCTGAAACTTATTTTTAGTATTATAATAAATTACACAGAAATCCTCTGAAAATATACATGAAAGTTCATATATAGCATAATGTTAAAACTTAGCTCTGGATTCAGACAGAACTGGATTGAATACTGGTTCTGTCAATTCCCAACAATATAAATGTAGGCAAATAAAAACCACACTTTTCATCTATATATTGGAGATAATAATAGTAACTTTCTCACAGGGCTGTCATGAAAGTTCAATAAAATTCTATCCTTACAGCTTTTAACCGAATTCCTGGCATTCCTGGCACATGATAAGCATTTGATAAATGGTAGAGATTAATAAAGAAAGAAGAAGAAAGGAGAGGAAAAATAAATGTAAAAATGCTCACCTTTTTTGGCTTTTTTAAACTGCATATTTCCTAGAAACTTTCCTATAACACTTTAACAGATAACTCAGAGTAAGATATATCCCTCTTATATTTTGTACAAGAGAAAATAATTTCCAAACTACCAAAAAGATTTCATGACAAGGTAATTTCACAAAGTTATATGGTAGAGGTTCCTGAAAATGTTTGTAAGGTTTGTTTCATAGTCTGCTGTGGTTGACCATTAATGGTATTAGAATTAAAGTGATTTTATTCCTTAAATTGCCTTCATTTATGCAGCAAATTTTTTTAGCATCTTCCATATGCCAGACCCTCTGCTAAAATGGAGGAAATACTGGTTGACAAGACCTAGTCTTTTCCCTCCAAGAGCTTAAAGTCTAGTTGGGAGATAGAAGTAAATAAATGATTATTATAAGTAAAAGTAGGAAAAGTAATTTTAATATGTGACTTGATAATACTTCCCCGTAGTACATCATTTTACTAACCCACCTAATTATTTCATTTAAAGCTCTCTACCAACTTTGAAGTACAGCTGTATGGAAAATGGAAGTTACAAAAGGTTATCTAAATTGCCCAATATTAAATAATTTAAATGTCATGGTAGTGACAGAAATTACATCTTTTGACATCAAAGTCTAATGTTCCTCCTACTTCACCATGAAAGGCCTTTCAAATAAATAAATTGAAGCAAGAAGAAGAGACAGGTGACTTTCAGCATTATACAGATAGGAAAACGTCTACAGAAAAAAAATCCATTATTTCTTATAATCTTCTAACCATTTACAAAGTCTTTTGAATTAATATCCTAAGAACTATTTGAGAAACGTTGTTAAAAGTTGTTCTTGATGCACTTGGGTGGCTCAGCTGGTTAAGCACTGGACTTCTGATTTCAGCTCGGGTCATGAACTCATGGTTTGTAAGAGAGAGCCCTGTATAGGGCTCTGCACTAACAGCGTGTAGCCCGCTTGGGATCTTCTTCCTCTCTCTCTGCTGATCCCCCTACTGACGTGCACTCTCTCTCTCTCAAAATCTCAAAATAAATAAACATGAAGAAAAAAAAAACAGTTGTTCTTAGCTGTAATGCAAACCAAACATAAGACTTTTAAAATCTAAAAAAAATACAATAATTAAAACATTCATATTATTTTGCGTTCAGAACTCCTAGGTTCTCTTAATAGTTATTTTTTTAATCTTCCTGCCACATAAATCTGAAAGTGTCTTTAGTTTAAATCAGTTAGCAAGGTAAGATTATGAAATGTGAACGCCTAGAAACATAAAATCAAATCTTTTCAATCGTTTCTTTCCAGATATACTCCCAGAAAATTAACCCCATAAACTGATGCTTAAAAATAAATGTTTTAAGGTCAACAAAGGTGGTAAACCCGTATACATACTATCCTTCTCTTCAAGATTCATAGGCTATATCCGCTTCTGAGAAGTTCTGTAATAATGTTGTGTTTAAACCAGCATTTCCTAAACTCTATGATGGATTCTTTTAAGGTAACACTTTCAAATTTTATTCTGGGAAATATGCTTTAAATTCAGTGGCATGCATTCATTTTTCATTCCTAACTTTGGCTTGTATTCTCTCAGTGAAATAAATAGTTTTATTCTTGCTGAGTTTAAGCATAGAATTAAGGTGCAAAATTTGGAGTTTCCCAGAAGAGTTCCTTGGAGCTGAAAAAACTTACTTATAGGGATTGATCTCATCCCTAAAGATGCACACAGGTGGGACTAGGAAAAGAATTGTAAAGTCAACTAGGAATATACAAATCTGACAAAGAGGAAAAGGGTTGTCCAAGGAATCTGAGAAAAGATTTATCTTTTAAGTAATGACACTAATAGAGGGAATGCATAAAAATACCTTAAAGAAGTCAACAAATATCATGAGTGTTTAAAATTTTTGCTGACTTTTCGTATACATTTTAAAATTTAATGCACCCTGTCTCTTGTTTAGGAAATCACTTCAAACAAAGCAGTTGAGTCTTAGTATCAAGATGGAGTTGATGGGTGGCCCATTTCTACCTTTTCTATCCTTTGCTATCCGCTTGGACTGTTAGTTGCTGACATCAAAGGCTAGTGCGGCTCTGGAGCTACCCTGATGCCATGTCTAGATGTGTATACCTATGTGTGTGCATTCACGTGCATGTGTGCCACACCTACTACATGCTTAGAGGAACTCTCTGTTTCCCAATGTCCCTCTTTATGAAGCGCTCCATTTTGCTCTGAACTGAAGGCTTGCTTATTTCTAATTTAGAAATAAACTCTAGACTTAAAGTTGGTCTTACATTGTTATTTAAGTAGTCTGTGACTCCCATAGCTAATATTTTAACACACCATTAAACTTTACTATTTCTACTATTCATTAGAATACACCCTCTTCATTAAAAGAATTAATTATACATATTATATAGGAGAAACAAGAAAATTCTCTTATGTTTATGGATATGTAAAATATTCATCAAGGTCTCTCGATATGACAAGGGAATATTATAAGGAAGATAGTTACAGACTCATTTTTAAATTCAATATGTAGCTACTTCATTGTCCAATTATACTTTCAAAGTCTTCACCACTTTATTATCAATCTTTTAATAAATAACACAGTTAATATATTTATGCCATACTGGTTAGAAACTGGTTAAAAATATGTAGTACATACAAATATATATGTACATATTAATATATAACGTGGTATATCCATACATCATATGTATATTAAATATATACCTCTATGTATAATGTGTATGTGCATATCATGAGATATTAACAGCAGGCTTGAGAGAATGACAGAGCAGGTTTGATTATTTACATTTTGAGATGAGGATTCTCCCAGTTTAGGATTCTTATGCTGCTCTAATGAAATAAAGGTAGAATTTAGGTTCAATCTGTACACGTGGTTATCACTACAAAAAATAAGAAGAATCTGTGATTTAGGCATACTTCTCACAGAGCCAAATCATATTTAGAGGATACTAAAACCCTCGCTTCATGGGAGCAGAGTTTCCATCTGCCTTGGCACTGCCTAGAACACTGCCTAGCTTAATGCAGGTCTTAAATGGATGGATGAATGCCTATTTCAGTAATTTTTAAAAATGTGGCTTTTCATCAAATCCATTGAACTTAGATAATGAATGGGAAAGATAATTCTAACGTATAAAGATTTTTAAATACCAAATAATTAGATTAAATTGAATGCCTTTTCCCACTAATCCTTGAAGTGCTATGAAATATTTAATCACCGTATTACCTCTTCTTGATTACAATTTTTATTAGTGATTCATTCTTAAAATTTTAATGTAGTCATTCCTTCTTTTTTTCTTCCAAGTTTTTATTTAAATTCCAGTTAGTTATCATATAGTATAATATTAGTTTGATGTGTAGGATTTAGTGATTCATCACTTCCATACAACACCCAGTGCTCATCACAAGTGCCCCTCTAAATCGTCATCACCCATTTAGCCCATACCCCACCCACCTCCCCTTCAGCCACCCTGTTAGTTCTCTGTAGTTAAGAGTCTGCTTTATGGTTTCCCTCTCTCTTTCTCCTCCCTCCCCTCTGTGTTCATCTGTTTTGTTTCTTAAGTTCCACATATGATTGAAATCATATGGTATTTGTTTTTCTCTAACTTATTTCTCTTAGCATAACACTCTCTAGCTCCATCCACATCATTGCAAATGATACGATTTCATTCTTTTTTATGGCTGAGTAATATTCCATATAGATATAGATATAGATATAAATATATATAGATATATACCATTTCTTCTCTATCTATTCATTAGTTAATGGACATTTGAGCTCTTTCCATATTTTGGCCATTGTTGATAGTGCTGCTATAAACATCCAGGTGCATGTATCCCTTCATATCAGCATTTTTTTTTATCCTTTGGGTAATACCTAGTAGCTGTAATGCTTCTCTCTTATAGTTCAACTATTATATGCAGAAAGTCACAAACTGTTATTGGAAGGGACTTCAGTTCTCTATTTCTCTGACCTAAAGTAAGACTACTATATCAGTAGTTCCCAATCCAAGCTCATAAGCAAATTGCCAGGGGAGCTTTTTAAAAACATCAGTTCTGTGACCTTGACATGAAAATCGTGTTTCAGTATATCTAGATGTGATGATCAGCAACCCTATACAATAGCACTGATAGTTGATTGTTCAATTTGTATGAAGAATTCTGACTCTTCTACCTTATGAGTTAATCCATCATATTTTTGGACATTTGTTAAGTATTAGACTTTTTAAAATTAAGCAAAACTCACCTGCCTATAACTTAAAAAAACAAAAAACATGTTCACTGTCTTAACCTGGAGAGTCATTATAAAGGTGTTTGCTTCGTAAGTGTCCTTTAATTGAAAATCTGTCTTATGCACTCCTTTGTATTTATAATGTATTTCAGAAGTTCAAGAACACAAAATCTGAATTTGGAAGGGAGAGTTGTATCAGGGACTTTCATCTCAGAATTGAACCAAGTTATATTTGACCCACTGTGTGTGTGTGTGTGTGTGTGTGTGTGTGTGTGTGTGTGTACATGCCCATATGCACACCGTGTGTGTGTATAAAAATACTTTTAAATTATTTTTAAGTAATGTAATTAATTTTAATTAATTACGGTTATTATTTACCTTTAAAACAAAAAACAACACATATACTTAAGAATTCTATCTTTAAATAGTATTTATCCAAATTAAAGGTTTGTCATGTTCCACCAATCTGCATTTCACTTGCTATGTACAGATCATTTTACTCTTTGAAATTATTCCACAAGTTGATACTACATCAATATAGCATACATCTTGTATTGAAAGGATGCAAATAACTTCAAAATCATGAAAATTTACTTCTTTACCACAATTTGAAAACATTATGTTTGTAGCAATGATACAGAATAAAACAGAGAAAAGGAAGATGAAAAATGAAGAAAAGAACAGAAAGGTATTGAAAGAATTAGCTAATACATTTTCTTGGGGTGACTGGGTGGTTCAGTTAAGCATCTGACCTCGGCTCAGGTCATAATCTCACGGTTCGTGGGTTCGAGTCCCGTGTTGGGCTGTGTGCTGACAGCTCAGAGCCTGGAGTGTGCTTTGGATTCTGTGTCTCCTTCCCTCTCAGCCCCTCCTCTGCTCATGCTCTGTATGTCTCTGTCTCTCAAAAATAAATAAACATTTAAAAAATTTTTGAATATAAGTATTATTTTTAAGAAATATATAAGTTGTGCTATAAAGCATGTTTATTAGTCTCTTGTATAAAATCAAATCTAGTCAACAGTATTTAAGCCCCTCAGAAATTTGCTCATAACTTTTAATAGCTAATATTTCTGTTAGCCAGAGTAAGACTCTTCTAGAACCTCATCTTTTATTTTGAAAAATCTTACAATTCCATTTTCCTGAACTGATGGATCAGATAATCCATGCCCTAATCATCAACAGAGTTCCAAGGAGAATTATAGACTAAAAACTCAGCATTCTTGAAATGCTTTTATCCAATTTTTTCTCTGTTTTATTGTTTAAAATTCTATTTACATAAATTATAAGAAAAATATCTAAGCCCCAATAGCTTTTTAAACTTGTATTGAAGAATTGCAAACTTTTTAGCACTAATTACTATGAGAACACCTGTGAGTCAATGTTTCTTTTGAATTGAAAATAACTAGATGCATTGTCTCGGAATATTACTCCATAATAGTTTTAATTATTACAAAATGTAACAGCGGTGCTCTGAAGCTAAGACTATAAATATATTTAAATTTGCATTCAATTTATTATAAATCTTAAAATATCATGTTAGTAATGGTGTTTAAATTCTTAAACTTTTAGCAAAATAAAGTTCATAGGAATAACAGCTGCCCTCATTTCTTTTTCGTTCAGAAACAGTTGTCTATTCAAGAAAGTGCTTTGTACATTAAGTCAAGGATTAAGTTTCTTCAGTGCTAGCTTGACAGGATCACGCTCAATGTCTCTACTGAGTCATTAAATATTTCTAGTTTCAGTATTTGCATATTTATAAGGAAAATCAAATACAAAACAATACCTTAATGATCTTTTAGAAGGTTCAGTGAGAAGGAGGCTAGGATTTTTCACTTTATTAGAACAAAATCTTGATTGTTCCTCCTAACAATATGGAAACAATAGCTCTGTGTTGTGTATCTGGTATTGACCAACTATAAACTAGCTAGAATTGTTATCAACTAAATTTTACTCCCATGCTTTACCAGAATAGGAAAGTGACCATAGAAACCGCCTATGCCCCAAGATCACTGAGGTTGTTTTAAAGCCAACTTTTGACGAAATTTTCTCCAGACTCGTTAAGTTTGATTTCTATGACTCCTACAGTAACAACGTTCTAATGCCAGTCTGGGGATCTGAGATTCAAAGTCTTAAACAGCCCAAGCAGGTAACACAAGTGATTAAAATCAGGTTTGAGGACTGCATAATATGGGAACTGTGGTCCATTGGAGAGCAAATGTTCACTTTAAATGGGAAAAGTGCTGCTCAGCTCCAGCTGGTCCTTTCCATACAGGAAGGCAGGCAATATAGCCCGATGGGAACTGTTAACTTCATAAACAACTCTTCTGGCTAAATAATGTATATCAGTGGGTCAGATTCACTGGGGGATGCTACTGGTTTGCATCTGAAATTGTAATCATTCTTTGGAATAATGACCCTGAGTTACTAAAAGTTCCAAATGTGAAAAAAAAAGGAATAAATCATATTCTTCATATTGTTCTAAGTCAGAAAACTGCTTGTATGTTTTAGAACATTCCTTAAAAATGTCGGTACAAACAGATTAATCAGAATATTACATTGCTAAAATATTCCTGTTAATGATTACCTAGATAGACAGGCCGATATATGAATTGATTGATTAATTGATCCATCAATCAATAGATAGATGTTAGAAACAAATTGAACTTTGGCTCTGTCTCCTTTTCCTTGGATAACAAGCATAACAATAAGATATTATATGGAATTATTGTACAGACTACTATAAAGCCCTTGACAGATAGAAAAAAAGTGCTGTGATGGATTTAAGTATACAGGAGTGGAGCTATAGAAATGCTAAATAAGTATACATAAGGGATGTTGCCCATGTGGAAAACTGTTTTCTTTACTTTATAGTATGATTACCTAGATTAAGGGGAAATTAAATTAAGCTTTACTGAGATTGCTGGAAAATAAAAAAGAAAACAGGTTTGTTCTTAAAAATGGCTTTAATAAAAGCAGCTCTTTAAAATGCAAAACTAAATAACTATTCTTGATTGGTTTAGGGTTCATAGGAATACAGTGGGTTAGATTGAATTTTATATTTTCAGCTAGTGGTGTTGGAATTTTGGAAATACTATTTAATTTACCATTAGAGAGAATTTTTTAAAATATATTTATTGTCAAATTGGCTTATATACAACACCCAGTGCTCATCCCAACAAGTGCCCACCTCAATGCCCATCACCCACTTCCCCCTCTCCCCCACCCCCCTTCAACCCTCAGTTGTTCTCTGTATTTAAGAGTCTCTTATGGTTTGCCTCCCTCCCTCTCTGTCTATAACTTTTTTTCTCCTTCCCCTCCCCCATGGTCTTCTGTTAAGTTTCTCGAGATCCACATGCGAGTGAAAACATATGATAATTGTATTTGAGAAAGAATGGTTTTAATTTTGCTCTTAACTCTGATCAAGAATGTATCTCAAATTAAGCATGGCACTATTATATTACAATTACCACAATTCTAATATAGTAATTATTATTATTTGTAAGGATAGATAAGGTTTCTTTTAAAAAAAACACCCTTTTTTTCTGTTGGTCTAAGTTAAGTATAAAAAGTCATAATATCCTGCTCAGATTTATTTTTTAAATGATAAAGAACTTTTCTTATGTCACTCTAGAATTTGGAAGAGTTCTAGGATTTGAAATCATTCTAACAGTGAGTAATATCAATAACTATGCTTTGGAAATCAGCTTTGCCATCTTTTTTCTGATCCGGTACCTCAGAAATTTATTTGTACAGTTTAATTCAGCTTTGTCCAAAATTCATTAATTATCACACTGTACATATTCATATTTAAATTATGAAAATGATACATACAAGTTTTCAGTGTGCATATTGAGATTTATTCTGTATTTCGTGGATATCTTATAGTCTAATGTATTTAAATAGGATACTGGAATTTTTTAGGGTAATGGAATTTTTAAATTTGTGTAGGAAAATATACTTTTAAAGGAAATTTTAAAGAATCCTGGAGAATGTCATTATGATCAAAATAATCTACATTTTCTGCTGATTAGGTTATGTGGAATAGTGTCTTCTGCTTTAATCAACAAAACCCAATATTTTAAGATAAGTATTTGGGAAATTTTTTCCTATCTCTTGTACTGAATTCTGAGATAACCACATAGCCTTATCAAATTTCTGGTTTTCCTCAGTCTGTCCAATAACTGTATACATTATTTAAGTGTATAATTGAAGGGAATTCTTAAGTCAATGAATTGATTTTTTTACTAGGACATTTATGATATGATTACAAATATTGTTTAGAATCATATTAAGGACACAATAAATATAAATGGACAGCAGCTCTGGACACAATATGCCAAGAACTTCCATTGTCACTGGCTACTGAAATTTTCAGCAGAGGAAATAAATTACTAGAAGGAAGTAAAAATACTTCCAATAACTAAGAAAATCATCTCAATGATAGAGGAGTTTTTTTTTTTTTTAATGTTTGTTTATTTTTGAGACAGAGACAGAATATGAGCAGGGGAGGGGGCAGAAAGAGAGGGAAACACAGAATCCAAAGCAGGCTCCAGGCTCTAAGCTGTCACCACGGAGCCCGATGCGGGGCTTGAACTCAAGAACCGTTAGATCATGACCTGAGCTAAAGTCGAACGCTTAACCAACTGAGCCACCCAGGAGCAAGGAGTTTCTTTTTTTAACCCAATTTTAATTGTTTATTACAATAGGTAAGGAATACAAGAATTTTTAGAATTCCTTATGTGATGTGAGATACTTTTTACTATAAAGGAAGAACTTAAGAAAGACATCTATGCAAATTCACAGAAAAAAAACTAGATAGAAAGATTCACTCAATTTCTAGTTGATAATTATAAACTTTTAGGTTGAAGTTTCACAGTTAGTGCTCATAATACATATTATTTTTAATTATTGTATAGACTAGAACTTCATGTGTGATTATAGTACTTTAGAAATGCCCATGGGGCACCTGGGTGGCTCAGTCGGTTAAGCGTCCAACTTCAGCTCATGTCACGATCTCATGGTTCGTGGGTTCGAGCCCCACGTCGGGTTCTGTGCTGACAGCTCAGAGCCTGGAGCCTGTTTCAGGTTCTATGTCTCCCTCTCTCTCTGCCCCTCTCCCACTTGTGCTCTGACTCTCTCTGTCTCAAAAATAAACAAACTACAAAAAAATTAGAAAAAAAAAAAGAAATGCCCATACTTTGGGGAGTAAAATTTCCAAGTAAGTTTCAAATGTCCCGGTGTTAACTCCTTCATTGGAGAGAATAAAATTGTCTAAATGTTAATACAAATAATTATTGTTAAGTTAAAAAGATTATGATATATTATTCATTTTTGTTTAATTCTAAATATGATTTCTCGATATTCTCTCTGAAACCAAATTTGCAATAAAAATAAAGCATATCTGTTCTGTGAGTCAACTTCCACCTGATCAGTGCCTATGAGTCAACGCTCCCAGGTTGGAGCCAAAAGAGACAATTTAACAATTCTTGCCTGTCATATTGCTTCAATCTTGCTCAAAATAAAACCCACGGAGACAGAAAAATTACAGTGGGCTAGAGCCTGCAAAAGTGACACACCCTTAACTGTTGTTTGAACAGCAAAAGCAAATGCATGTATGGGCAGAAATTTTGATTGAGCTTTATACTGTCATGTATAATAAAAGATTATTTCAGAACTCCATTTTTACTTACAGCATAATAAAGCTCCTGTATTTTTAGACACATGTAGAGCACAATGTGACAATCTGAGTTAATGTCCAGTGATTTTCCTGGCATGTTTCCATATGTTGTGGAACAGCTGCCACTTGGATAGATTCAAATCCCATTCGGCTATTAACACTCTGTGAGACCTGGGGCGAGTGTTGTCATTCTCCAGTTTTCTCACTTGTAAAGAGAGCAAGCCAGATGGTGGTCAAGTCTCTTGTATCTACACAAGTCAGGTCTAGATCATCATAATTTTAACATTTAATTAACACCTAATGTAAACTTTTAACAGTTAATCTAAACTCCAAAGATTATGAACTAGGTCGTAATTTATAACTTTGAAAAATGAATGCTTAATATTTTTTGGCTTTTTACCTAACAATATAAAATATATTTATATTATTATTGGAGTAAACCATTTAACTCCTTAAGTTAGTTACTGACAGTTTCTTGAAAAACTATCTCGTAGCCTTTTCATCTGTTTTTTTGGGATAATTTTGAGGCGTGTTTCTGGACCGTGACCTTTATGAGGGTGAAGACTATGTGGTAGTCATTTCCGTATCCATTAACCAAAAATAGTACTTCTCCCCTTTGAGAATTATGTATTGCTTTGGATTAAATAAATAACTCATTAGCTTAAAAAGTGAAAGGCAATTCTTATTTACTGTTTTGGTTCATTTTATAACGTACAGTATATAATCAAATGAAGCAGTGAGTTTTATTTAAAACTTTTTAAACAAGTTTTCTAGGAAAAATGTTGGGATATCAGTCTTACAAGAGGCAGCAACAGTATTACAGAACTAAAATACAAAAAGAAACAAGAAAAAGGAAAAGATCTACAAAAATCACATTTTTCAGTGTCAAGACATAATTAATTACACCCTTGTGGTGGAAATGGCACCGTTATATAGGTATGAAGAAGATTCAGCCTTTCCCTCTAGTTACCACTGAAACATAGAAAGAAATGAACATGTAGAAAGTGGCCTTTCTCCTTAGTAGTGTTTGGCAATGTATTAATTTCCTGCTTTCCTTCTTTCTTTCCACATTCTCTCTTTTCTGTCCCTCTTTACCTCCTTTTCTTCCTCTAATCACTTTTCCAGTAGCAACATTGCAGCCATTGTGATAATTTCTAGAGAGATACTGAAATGTATGAAAAACAGTTCTTATCTTGAATAAGTCAAAGCTGGAGGAGGACATGGCCCTGTTCTCTCTCCATATATGTATATATATACATACATATATATGATAATTAGATTTTTTTTTTAACACAAATATCCTTCAATAAAGCTGCTTTGGTCTTGATTTCCTCAATAGTTTTCAAGATATGAAATCCCAGGCTACATTTGTCTCCGGAGATAACAGTTCAAAGAGGAAGCGCAAGTTTTCAAGCCCGTTTCATTATAGCCACTCTGAAGCTAGTGTCCATTGAGCCCTGAGTTACAAATGATCTAAAACTCAGAACAATAAATGATAGTTATAATTATTATCCTGGTCATCAAGAGAAAGTTAAAGTATTCCAGTGGCTTTTGCAAAAGTTAGGAAAATATATAATACCATATATATCTCATTTTAGTTAAGTGTTAACTCTCTAGAACATTCCCTTATTTCAAGTTAATTTTTTCCATTAATGTGTCTGCTCATGATTATCCTGGAATATTGTCTCTTAAGGTTGTACTTATTTTCATTTAAACTGCAGTTCCTTCAGAAGTAACTTAAGGATTCACAAAAATAGAATAAAGTTGAAGTAAAACCATTGATTCAACAAACATCTTCTGAGTATTTACTTGTGTATGCCTAATGCAATGTTGAGCTCAGAGCTGGTATATATAGTAAGGGCTCACTAAATGTTAGAAAGAATGGCTGGATGAGTAAATGAATGTAAGAATAATGTACATAGAATATAGCAGTATGTTTAAGAGTGCAGGCTCTGGAACCAGACAGTTGAGTTTGAGTCCTGGCTCTCCTCCTTATTATCTTGTGTGTGTGTATGACCTTGGACAAGTTACTTAGCCTCTCTGTGCCCAGTTTTCTCATCTATAAATTTGTGATGAAAATAATAGTTTCCTTATAGGCGTGTTTGAAGATTAAATAAAGTAAAAGTAACAAAGCAATTATGATAGTGATGCATAGTAAACACTGGTAAATATTTGCTAAAATAAACAATGAGAAAGAGGGCACTTAGGTGCCTTAGTCAGTTAAGCATCCGACTTTGGCTTAGGTCATGATCTCACTGCTCGTGAGTTCAAGCCCTGGGTCAGGCTGTGTGCTGACAGCTGACAGTTCATGGCTCATAGCTCACAGCTCTCAGCTCAGAGCCTCAAGCCTGTTTCAGAATCTACCTCTGTCTCTCTGCCCCTCCCATGTTTGTGCTCTGTATCTCTCTCTCTCTCTCTCTTTCTCTCTCTCTCTCTCTTCCTCTCTCTCTCTCTCTCAAATATAAACATAAAAAAATTTTTTTAAGAAATATTAACTACAGCTTTAAAGACAAAATTTATATGTGAAACACTAATACTTACGAAGTCCTGCACTACTAACTTAGAATGCTAGGAATGAAGACTGGGTTGGTAACTCTACCGTAGCCAGCTGATATGGACCCTGTCCATGTGTCTCATTTGCAGGCCTTTCCCTCACTGGTGTTGTCTTGGAAAAAGGGGGAGGGAATTTGAATCTAGTCTGGAGTATACTCAGGCGTTGCTACATGAGATCACGTCTTAACCCATCTAGCCCAAGATTCTATAAGCAAAAAATAAATATTTTTCTCTTATAAATTTAAAAACTATTTAGCCATTCTATTTAAAACAGGTGAAAACAGGGACGTTCTTCTGAGTCTAATGACATGATAGCTTATTGGTCATACCTGGGGAGATTCCTAAATGTGCCTATTAGGAATGGGAATGATGTAAGCACTAAATTTGTATTCTCCCCAGTTACTCTCTGATCAGCGGGGTCATAATGCTAACATGGGAAAAATATGTTTGTCCAAATTTGTGTCTGTACTGGTCAGTTGGATATTTAAGTATCAATTTCCAAGGGTGTTCCAAGGGTAAAGGCTTTTCAAAATGTTATCAAAATGTTATACTCTTTTTGAGTATTTTAGATACTCAAAGTCATTTTATCTTCTAGTCTTTGAGGAATTAAGATGTAAAAATAATCTTTTACATATAGAATAAAATGTGTAGTCAGCTGTGCTCTGTTTCATTAAAATTTTGATTTCTCTGATATGCTAGACTAAATTTTAAAAATATAGTTCCACCTGTTTTAGAGTGGCTAAATGTCTTCAATTTATAAGAGAAAAAATATTTATTGTCTACAGAACCTTGGGCTAAATGGGTTAAAATGTGATCTGATTTAGCAACTCCTAAATGTCACTCTACACTGGATTTAAATATAATTTTTTCCTTAAATTATGCCTTACAGTTCCACTTTAAAAAGCAACTGAACAGCAAAGTGGTATTTTCTGGCCTAGATTTTTAACATATATATATATATATATATATATATATATATATATATATATAGAGAGAGAGAGAGAGAGAGAGAGAGACAGAACAAAGATTTAATAAGGTTTTATAACAAAATCAATAAAAATATTGCTGACCTCCCAGTATATGTTTTAACTGTGCATTATTGAAAATAGAACCTAAATATGACATGTGGGCCCTAGAAGGTGGAAGGGTTAACTTAGGCAGAAGGAAGAAGGAAGCTGCTCCAAATTAGTGCAGTGCTTTCTGTATCAGCATAGGCGCAGCATGAGTGTAGCATTAGGCAACTGCATGGCCCACGTGTCATGGAGAACTGCTGTGACGTGTACAGATGGACAGAAGAGTTTAGTGGCATTTCTTAATTCATTATCTGAAATTCTTTACTATTTGATATCTTTAGCGTTTACTTGACACTTAAACGAGGTGTTGCCTTGGGTTATTTTGTCTCTATGCTTCTTTGAGCAAACTAAGTTATAAGTGATTTTGGAAAAAATGCCATGTCTTACATTTCTTTAGAGTTGGCATAGCATTGACTCCAGTGTCTCATCATGGCAGATGTGCAAATAAATATGTGTTCCTTGGTTGACATCTATAGATTTCTAAAACATTTATTAGGAAATTCTGTTTTATCATCAGCAAACATTTATTGAATACCAAAATTACTTATGAAACTTACCAGATGTAGCATAAACTGTATTATTTAATTAGCCCTATATTACGTGGAGCATTCATTCATATAATGAATTTATTGAATTCACTTATTCAATAACTTTTTCTTTAAAGATGTTTAGTGCCAAGTATCAGATATTAGGCTACTGAGCGCACTGACAAAATGCACTATCCAAGTTCCATGAGAAGAGAACACACAATTGTAATAGGATTTCTATAATGTAGATATAATAAAACCCTGAGAAAACACTATAATTTGCATTCAAAAATTCATGATGTCTAGTGCAATGTTGCCATGATGTTAGGTTCATTAAATGATCTGGGTCAATCTGTGACAGCCACCAGTCTTGCTGCTTGAACCCAAAAGCCCAGATTCCAGTTGCAATTTGGCACCACCTGGCAGCAGTTGTTTGGTAAAAATACCAAACATGAAGGTGATTCTGAATTCTGTGGCTGACTGAGACTTTCAGTATAGTGGCAGAATCCAAGTATCTCTTTGTTGGTTTTCCCAGCCCATGGTAGAGGATTGGGGGAACTACCCTGTTTCTCAAAATTAGCTCCAGAGTCTTGCCATCCATACCACATCCCCCTTCCAGGAGAGAATAATTTGAACCCATCAACTTGCCAGCAGGTGCTAGGCAGAAGATGGGAGCAAATTGGCAATCATGTTATATCTAATTTCAAATTATTTTGGAATATATTACTGCAAAGTTTTACTGTATATACAGGTGACATAATGGAAAGCACATCAAAATTCCCCAAGCTGGTGAGAAACAGATTGGGGAAGTCTTCACAGAAGAATTCTTATTCCACAATGACAAATATGGTGGCTTGCCAAGTAATCATGTGAAGAAGGATGTTTATGAGAGGGAAGAAAAGTGGATGTCAAGGCACAGAAAGCTGAAAGTATGTAGGTATTTTAGAGAACTACATGTATTTCTAGTACGTAAGGTTTGAGAGCTAAGGGAGAAGGAGACAGAGTTGAAATGTGAGGCATGGGTCAGAGCATGATTCATCTGTAGGCCATGCAATGGTTTGTCTTGTTTTATAAATGAAGGAGCCATTAAAGAATTTTTTTGCAGAAATTTTACATGTAAGAGATCACTATAAAACTCAGTTTTCTCATCTTTGAAATAGAAATGATAATCCTTCATATGGTTATATGGATTAGAAAGAAAGTATGTGAAGTATTTTGCATAAAGTCCAGTGTGAAGTATTAGATAAGTAGCGGCCATTAGTATTTTTTTTTAATTTTTTAAATGTTTTTTATTTATTTTTGAGAGACAGAGAGACAGCATGAGCAGGGGAGGGTCAGAAAGAGAGGGAGACACAGAATCCGAAGCAGGCTCCAGGCTCTGAGCTAGCTGTCAGCACAGAGCCTGACACGGGGCTCAAACCCACGAACCGTGAGATCATGACCTGAGCCAAAGCCGGACGCCCAACTGACTGAGCCACCCAGGCGCCCCCCATTAGTATTATTATTTACTATAATTAATGATTGGAGGGGCAAGGCTAGAGGCTTATAGCTAGCAGTTTTCTAAATTTATAAATATTGTTCAGTAACAAATTCATATATACATTCAAATAATTTTGAAAATTATTCACTTTCCTTTTCTGTTTTTCCATGTGATATAATTAGAACCAAGATAAATACTCTTTAATGTATTTGTTATTTTCCTCTATAGAATAATCATATTATTTGTTACTCAAGCTGAATAGTCTTAATAAAAAACTCTGCTTTGCAACTTTCTATGAAAGAATAGCAAATTTTCTTTAGTGGTGAATAAAGGGATAATGTTGGGATTTTTAATACAGTGCATTTTATTAATACTGGATTTAGTCAAAAAGAAATTATCAGTATTCATCTAAATAGGCAAGAAAAGTATATTTTGACAAAAAATAAATGATTACCTGGCATAAAAGTATTTTGTTTTCCACATGAAATGTCTAAATTCAACTTAAAATATGACGGATTAAGTCTTCAGCTAGGTACAGCACTATACTTCACAAATTATGTACACATTATTATACTTTAAAGCTCCCTGGGAATTTTGCTCTATAACTCCTGTTATCTTGCTTTTCTAAATTTATTAACTAAGACCGTAAACCATGGTCCTTGACAAGAAGTATAGTCATTTTATACATGTATGCATACATCCTGGTCAGTGTTCGGGTCAGCAAGGTGCGGCCACAAGAACAGACACAGGAGCCCAGGAAAACAAAGTTGATTCTAGCAGGCCCCGGGAACCAGGAGGCATGTCAGACCCTGCAGGGCTTCATGGGAAAGCGGCAGTGTACGTCAGGAGGCAGAAGGGGCAGGAGTAAGGCAAGAGTTAAGGCCAGAGCCTTTATTTGGGGGCTGAAAGGACAAGATAGGGCAGAGTAAACAGTTTAAGGTTGGCGAATTTGAGTGATTCTTTCTGGCGGGCCTTTGGACTCTAGACATGGTCTGGTACCAGGCCCTGGAATGAATTAGGGCAGGGAAAGTATGGGCTTCAAGTGAATAAGCCAAATAGAGGAGCTATGGCTCCGAATTTGGCTAATTTGCATATCAGAGGCAAGCACTGGGCCGAGCCCTGTGCTTTCTCTAGCAATTGGCTAGCCCCAGGAAAGGCAATGTCTTTCCAGCCAGGAAGATTTTTAAGTTGTCAAAACATCATTACATATTGAAAAAATAAACAGTACACATACATATGCATATACACACTCACACAAATAGATAATTTTTAATGCCCACTAAAAAATTGAATTAAAAAATATTAAAAAATCTCACTTGGAGCTTTGTGGTTTCGATATTTTTAGATATCTGTAACTGTGGCCCGTCAGCGTGTACTCTTGAAAGAAAGACCCCTTCTTGATTTTTTTTATTTCTAAGCCCAGAGCCCTATTTTTCTCCCAAGCAAGCAGGAGACCTGAAAACTGTTAACAACATGGTTTCCGAAAGCACAATGTGCTTCTCTTCCCTGACATTTCCAAATCTTATGGCCTAGTCTCCTGCGCCTTGGTGTGAAGAGGATAGATGGTAAAAAAAAAAAAAAAAAAATGGCTTGCCTTTTCCAAGCAATAATTCAGAGCTCATTAAGAAGAATAATGTGACCTAAAGCCACAAATTCTAGGAACCTGGAACAGTGGTGCCCTACAAATCATTTTACCTAACAGTTGCTAAGAAAGTAAAAAAGGGCAAGAAACTGCTTGTCTTTTCTTGGTTATCGTCAGCCAACTCTAAGGAAAACATACACAACTTTAATAAAAGCATCGTGGTTTCCAAATATAAAGGAAGAAGTACGGGTGTTATACATTTAGCCTCTTGGAAAAGAATTATGGAATGAGTTTTGGGTTGTTGTTTTTTTAATCCCATGGGAGTCCAGAAATTGTAGTAGATTCTTTTGTGAATTTGAAACTTTGATTTGATTAGCTATGGAAGTTATATGGATAATCACCAATTATAGACTTCATCAAGACAAGTTAGTTTAAAGCATGTCCTCACTCTGAAATCCTGCATGCCATGGGATTACACAAAGTATAGATATTTGTAAAATTTGGATTTGATTTGTAATCAAGCTTTCAAAAAAATCAGAGTATCCACTGTTTTTCAAACTATGGGGACTAATGTATTTTGTACTTTACTGTCTGAGGAAATTAATATGTAGTCATTCATACATTTTTATAGATTTTGAAACACAATGTCTGGTCATTTTATATGGGTAAAAATTACAGTCCAAGAATATTTTCATCATGTCTGATTTAAGCTAGGTAAGTTATAGTCCAAGAATATTTTCATATCATGGTTTAGCTTTCTGTATTATTTTTAGAGGCATAATGTGAATTCTTGTTTAGCATAATCATTTCAATAGTGCAAATAGTCATCATCTGTTAAATACTCTACAGACTTAATACACATAGAGTTGGAACAAGAATAAAGCTCTCAATTTTTTTATTTTCACAAAATCTTAACTATTTGTGTTCCTTTGATATGGATAAGAATGGTGGAAAATGTAAATTGATGCTTGAAGTTATAGGCCAGTAAGGATACCTTCTGATATTTGTCATTGACCTTTTTATGGTATAAGAAATACTATGTGATCGTGTAATAAAATCAGAAGAAGCCAAAATTAAAATGAGTTAGAGGGAAGTCTATTCCTGCCTAAAATATTTACATATAGAAATAATTGGTTTAGCTGAAAAGTATGGATGAAACCATAAAACAATTTAAGGGGATGATATGCATGTTGAATTCCTGGGTTAGAATTGTAAAGTTCATTCTGAACACTTGTGAAGGGAAAGATGTTATTGCTTAAAAATCATACACCAAGGAAAATTATGGGGAAGAGTAGACAAAGCTGAATTAAAAAGAAAAAGAACCATGAAGATTTGAAAGGAATTAATTTTAAAAAACAGATTAACAGAGGTATTAGAGTCATAAAAATTCAGAAGTTAAAGGCTATTAATCTCTAACCTCCTCATTTGCTGGGTTAGAAAAAGGAGGGCCAGTGAGCAAAGAAACATAAAAGTTTAATGTGCTAAATCAAACTTTTTCACTTGAGTTCTTAAACTCATGTGTTTCTCCATCTTGACGAAAATATTTTGTATCAATTTTTAACTTTCTTTTTAATCTTTCTCTCTCCTCAAGTTCTTCTGATTTTGCCTAAAAAAATAAAAGTAATATGCTAGTAATCGTTATTCTCATGACTTTTCTCAT
Source organism: Cryptoprocta ferox (assembly GCA_028646485.1). Lineage (NCBI taxonomy): Eukaryota > Metazoa > Chordata > Mammalia > Carnivora > Eupleridae > Cryptoprocta > Cryptoprocta ferox. Next base: position 31,327,352 of record CM053569.1, on the reverse strand, counting down.
GTTGATACTCCCATGAGTTTACCATTTCTTTTTTTTTCTTCAATTTCAACTCTCTCCAAAATTGTATCCACCTTAATAGCTTCCATTCTGTTCCATCATGTTTCTTTGTCAACTTCTTGGAAACTGACTTTTATCTCTACTTCAGTAGCTGTTTTCTTGAAGGCCAGTTGTGTCCTCTTAAAGTTCCAAAGCTATAGCCTTTCTTCATAGATTTGTCCCTGTTTAAAGAAGATAGTCATGTTCTCTCCAACATGACCTTTACTGTTATAAATAGAGATAAAATATTGGTCTGGATCCCAGGTCTCTTGGTGAAACCACCTATGCAGTGTATGTCCTCATAGACTTAGGGCCACTCAGAGGCAGTATCTGAATAGGCAGTGAAATAAGGGTAAGTAGGACAGGACATTCGTCGATCACATCCAGGCCTTATTCTCTCTTGACCTCATCTTAGGTTAGTATCCCCATCTTCACCAGTTATCATTGGTTTCATAAATTCCCTCTAAAAACCCAGCTTGTTTTGACCTCAGGATATTTGCACTTGTTCTCCTCTCAGTTTAGATCACCCTTCCTTAGCATGACTGGCTTCATCATTCAGGACTCAGCTCAGTCATCTCCTCTTCAGAGAGGCCTTCACCTATTTAATGTTTTCCTTCCCCCAAACTTTGCAGTCCCTGTTATCATTATATTCTACCTTGTTTTCTTTAGATCACATATCACCATCTCAGATGAACATTTATTTACTTATTTATTGTCTGTCCCCATGACAATATGAATGAAAGTTCCATGAAAACAGGGGCATTCTCTGCTGTACTTCTGACTCTAAGAACTGCCACATACTCAGTACAAAGTAAACAAATTCTAGATGAATGATCAAATCATGGAGGTAGTGACATGTTATAAAGGACCAAACCACCAACTAAGAAGTAACTCTTTTTTCCCTTAAGGAAATCTTTATTTTATTTTATTTTTTAAAGAACTCTTTAATATAGTAATACTTTAGGCATTAGCAAGAAGTTGGGAAAGGAATTTTGGAGGATACAAGCTTTCCTGGTGTCCTTAAACTATGCTAATTAAGTAGCAATCTGCTCTGTAAGGACTGAGGCCCTACTTCCTTCCCTGAGACCCAAAACTCAAAATCTTAAACACGGCTCTGTTACTAATGCCTATAGTCAAGGCAGATGTTTTTGGCTAAAAATACTTTGTTCATTAGCTAAATATTTCTCCCTAACTCTGGATATCAACTTTGTGGCATAGACAAACATATATCCCCTCCAGCACATTTAGATACTATATTTAGATAATATAGTATATTAATTGAATGCATGTACATATAGTACTGTAACACTATTAAATATACTAAATTTTAAATTTCTGTCATTTCCAGAAATCAAAGAATTGGTATAGGAAACTCAGTTTTTACATACTCTTCAGAGAGAGATTTTTTTTTGAATTGTTAATTAAGGTTTCTTGACATTAGAGTTGGGCATTGGAATTTCAATTATAAACTAAGACCATGTCATTATGCAGCCATATTTGCATTTTACATGCTTATATTTGCCAGTAAATGAATTAAAAGAAACTATGTCATATCATTTTTTTATCTTTATATTTGTGGAGATAGATGTTAAATAAACATTGGTTGAATAAATGATTACTGCTTTCCTAGCCTAAAATTATAGATGGTCATTTGAGTAAATGAAATGAAGCTTATTAAATCATAAATTAGGATAATAATAATTTCAAGTTCCACATTTTAGGAAAGGCAAAGTATTTAATAAGGAGAAAAATTTTAATCAAGAGAACTGTAGACAGGAGCAAAATTTATTACCCCTCTTTCCCGCACCCAAGGAACAAGCCAGAATTCAAGAAAGGACACTTTATAATCCAGACATCTGCCCAATAATGGGCAACGGGGAAATCACGTATGAGTTATCACAGTGGTAGGTATGTGGTTAGTTGTTGGCACCTGCTCCAGAAACGTAACAATGGGAAGGAAAATGAATGAAACCTTTCAAGGCGCCATAATGTTTGAGAGCTTGGCCAGTCTCACTGGGTGGTTTTTTCCCCACTCTACCATTATTCTTATTGTCTTCTACCTTTTGAGCCTACAGGCCCTCTGTTAGCACCACTTCCTAGCTCAAAATGTTAATAATGCATCCATTCCTAGAATTATGTGTCTACTTCCTATCCAGAAATATCTTTTCTATTCCTGAGCTGAAGTTCTCATACCCCACTGTATTAGCTGGTGGGCCTTCTGTAGCTCTGGCTACAGATTCTGAATCCCCCTGGTCTCTAATATCTTGGCTAAGTCTCTCCTAACTACCTTCCCAGCTCTCAATATGATGAAATAGTTTTGATATACTATATATTTTATTTACAGTGCTACTCTTGTGCCCTTACTCTCACACACTCAGACTTTGTCTTTGTCCTGTGTTTGCTGTTTATTATTTTAAGCCAAACTACTTAGCTCTATTCATCCAAACTATTAATTAACGCTTTTGGCCCTACGGACTATAAACTTCATTTAATTTAATCACACACTCTTATAACCCCTGATATTGCCATTTAAGTCTTTGAGGAATATCTATAAATATTTCACTTACCTTTCATCACCTTTCTTCTAATGCTTGACAATATACTAAATTTGCCTTTTAAAAAATCTTTCTGGATACAATTTCAACAATTATAATAATTATGTCATAAAGTAGATCACTTGCACGGGTGATTTTACTTATTTTACTTTGAGAGTACTAAATGTATGAAGTTTTTCATTGTTTTTCTAAAGTCAAAAATTAGAAAACATGTATAAAACAATATTCAGAAATATAGAAATGCTGCATCTCTCACCAGAACATATATATATAGTGTATATATATTATATACACAATATATAAACACCCAAGATTATTGTGTAGTAATCTCTTGGGATTGGCTTGAAAACCATGTTATACATTTAGCCCATGGAATGAACTAGGTGGATTGAATAATTTGACATTCGTAAAAGAAAAACATATATTAGTCCTTGATTACTCTTCATTTTTTTAATCTTTTTTTTCCTTATTGCTATGTATTTGACAGGGGGAAGGGGGGAATGGAATAAAAACGAATGGTTTTAAAAAGCATAACTACCAACCAGAGAACATTGAAACTACTTTTAGTGCACTGTGCACAGTATCTCCTTCTAGATCTTTTGCTGTGTACATTTATACTTTTTTTCCCATAAGAACATAAACATTCTGAACATATAATTATATTTTTCATATTCACTTTATTTGCCTCCTTTGCAGGGAAGTCATAGATCATTTCACAATTCCAGGTTTCCCTAACTATGTAGTTTAGCAAAAATAGATGATAGATAGATAGATAGATAGAGAAAGAGAGAAGGAGGGAGAGAGAGAGGGAGGGAGGATGGGAAGAAGAAAGGAAAGGAGGAAGGAAGGGAGGACGGGAAGGAGGGAGGGAGGAAGGAAGGAAAAGAAATGTAGGGTAAATCCATATTTGGTATGCGGGCCAGCCAAAGCTAGCTGCAAATATCTGCTTCCTCTTCCCCTCCCCCATACCAAAAACATATTTTATGTCAGTAAATACTTATACTTATTTACAACAGCATTTTCAAAGGTAGACTTTATTTTATTGATGAACATAACTTACTGAAACACCCTTAACTATTGGGCATTTGTGGGGTTTTCCCTTATGTGTATGAGTGTGTTGTTATAATCAATTCTGCAGTAAATATTATTGCTAAATCTGTACACATTGCTAAGTTTTCCTTGAGGATGTACCTAAAAGTAGACTCAATAGTTTGAAAGCTAGGCTGTTTGTTTGTTTTTTAAAGAACTTTGATACATATTGCCAGCTAGTCCTTCAGAATCCATTACTGAGACCCCCACTAGCATTATTGGAAATTTACTATATAACCAGACCCTTAGAAGTGGTCTCTTTTAAAGTAATTGATGATGTAATAGATCTGTGCTTTCTTAACTACACTGAGCATTGCAAATGATTACTCATGTTTTTAGACTTTTTCTTACAGCAAAGTACTTCATGAATAAGAGTCACAAAACTTAAAAAATGTTTGGTTAATAGCTTGTTTGCTTGCTGGTAGGTGTAGGTGATACAGAGCAGGAAAGTCAAGGAAACCCGCGGTGATACCCTAGCCTGAGTCTCCCTCTTCTCAAAACATAGCACTGGAGGACAACTATTCAAAATTCATTCCTGGTTATCTCAAAGTTTCTAGAAGATGAAGAATAGATTCATCTTGCAAAACTTTTAATAACCCTTTTTTTTCTATATAGATAATGCATTATCCAAGTTGTTAGGTTGAAGAAAAGTATACTTCTGTAGGACCAAGTCGTCATTAAAATCTTTATCTACAAACTGATTTATCAGTTCCAGTTAGTATTTTATTGTATTCTGCTTAATTTTAGACAAGTTCTTTATAGCTTTTATATGCAACCAAGAAAATTAAAAATGCAAAAATTGTAAGGTAAATGAAGCAATATTTTGTGAGTATATTTTTTTCTTCCTTGGTAGATATTAGCTTAAGTGGCTCTTTTCAAAAGGCAGATGTTTGAGAGAAAGATGCCTACATGACAGGAGTACTAGGTTATTCTGACATGTTATATGGAGTATGTTATTATTTTGAAAGCCTTAGTTTCAGCTAAACTTTAATGTTTAAAGGCTATGCCTTGCCTTTTCTGATGACAGCATGCTATGAAAATCATATGTTGCATTTCTGTGTTTATTTGCCCACAATCCACAGAATAAGATATATCATAAGGCAGCAAAGCATTTAATAGATAAAGGGAACCTTACAGATAGGCCAGTTCAAGATGTTTAATGGATGCCCAATGGATGATGGTAGTGATGATGGTGGTGATAATAACGCGGGGAGAATAATTCTTGGAGTTCTTATGTGTCTGGCAATCTACTTAGCACTTTACTTACATTTTCTCATTTTTAAGTGAGAAAATTAAGTTTCAGAAAGGCTAACAACTCTCCCCAGTGAGTTAGCCAAAGATCAAACCCAGATTTCCTGACTCTTGGTGTAGTCTACTGTCCATTATGTAATGCTGGCTATATTAATGACATTGTAGACATTTTAATTTCAAATTTTTTTAAGTTTATAATTACAAATTTCATTTCTATTGATGCTGCTAAGTTTTTACCTGATATATGTTGAAGAGCTTTAGCCTTATTTTATCTGTTGCCCATATTCCCTAATAAAAATTATTATTTCAATTTATTAAATTTTACTTTAAATATATTATCTCTATTTTCTAAAGTAAGAAAGGAAAACAAAATATTCTCATGTTATAAATGAGGAATCTGAGGCTCAGAATAGAGCAATTAATTCTTCTAAGGAAGTCAGTTAAGTAACAGCAAAATTGGAAGTCAAGCCCACATCTGTTTGACGCCAAAACTCTCTTTTATTCTATTGTTTATTAAAGAATAGCAACATCAAACAAGCTTGAAAATTATTAATTTGGGGTATTATAGAAGCATATACAATATTCTCTATTTTGGCCTATTTATGTCCCATTTCTTCTTAAACTAATATGAGGGGTAACATAGTACAGTTTACTATATATTTTCTTTAAATTTGGGGGTCACTTGTGTGGCTCAGTCAGTTAGGCTACTGACTTTGGCTCAGGTCATGATCTCGAGGTTTCGCAGTTCAAGCCCCACATCTGGCTCTGTGCTAACAGCTCAGAGCCTGGAGGCTGCTTCAGATTCTGTGTCTCCCTCTCTCTCTGCCCCTTCCCTGCTCGTGTTCTGTCTCTCTCAAAAATAAATAAAAAACCATAAAAAAATTTTACACTAGGCTTTTCCTCTCTTAAATACTTGTAGAAAATGTACATAAAATTAATGTGGTTCTGGCCTTTTGGCAGATTTTACTCTAGGATAGAGTAAAAAAAATTGGGGTGGGAGGGGCTGGGGGGAGGACAAAGAAATTGAATTAGAAATAAGAGCTTTCCTCAATAGGTCACTTTTCCAATTCTCACTCTTTAAATGATATATAAAGGTATTTCTAATGTTTCTTGATTTTTTCTTTTGTTTCTATAATTATGTGTTATTCACTCCTGTTATTAGTATCAAATTAAAACAGAAACTATGACTCTAATCCTGAATCAGACCTGTAAATAAGTCTTTCCATTCCTGGAAAGCAGGCCGCTTCCTTCACATTCTTCCAGGTTTGGGGGGTCCAGCTGGATAGCCTGCTTCCAGATTCTTCAACCTCCACTCGACTTCCAACCACACCCCAGTAATCATAGAAAAATCAAGGGTCCTGTCTTTAACTGGTTGGCAGTGTTAGTCTACTGACTACTGCCAATGGGAGTAATCAGTAATCACTACTAACACTGCCAATGGGAGGAATCAGCCAATCAGTGATCATCATCAGTAATCAGTAATCATCAATCAGCTCACATGCTTCATTGATTGATTCATTGATTGCTTCCTGATCACATTGTTTAGAAAACTGATAATGAGGTGTTTTTTTTTCTTTCAAATGAATGCAAGAGGGAAATCTTCCTTTTCTTTATTCTTTGGAATATAGACATATCGATAAAAAATAAATTATATAAAGTGAAATAACTTATTTTTAATTCAAAGCTAATGAAAACATCAATCCCTGTTAGAAAATGTAGCCATTACTTGATAAATCTTATACACCTTTTGAGATAAAGAAAACTTAGCAGTGGATGCTGTAATTTTTGCTATTTTTAAAAAAATTCACCTACTGAACTAATTTCTTTTTGAAGGCAGTAGTAACGCATAGTAGAAAGGAGTGCTTTTGGAAATGTCCCCATTTGTTGTATGGCTGCTTGAAAGCATATTTGTACTTGCAGGACAGTATATTCTCTTAAATGCACTGATTTTTTGTGCATATTTTTCTCTCCATGGCCATGCAAACCAGTGCCTTCTTTGACAGCAGAAGTGAAATCATGAGTTTACATAGTTGTATTAGGTTGACCCTGAATAGTAAAGCCCATTCAAGACCATGTTATGTGAAAGTTTTTAAACCCTAAAAATATGTCCCATAAATGATATGATTTCATTCTCCTCCAGATGTTTCATCTAAAATACATTTTCTGTCTTTTCCTTTTCACTCTTATCCTCACTTTTAATGATCCATCGGCCTACAGTGTCTTTACATCCAAAATGCAAAGCAGACAAATGGGCATCTCAGGGAAGAACATGACCAAAAGCACCAGCATCAGCGGAGACATGTGCTCGCTGGAGAAGAACGATGGCAGCCAGTCCGACACCGCAGTGGGTGCCCTGGGCACCAGCAGCAAAAAGCGGCGCTCTAGCATTGGGGCCAAAATGGTAGCCATTGTAGGCCTCTCCAGGAAGAGTCGCAGTGCTTCTCAGCTCAGCCAAACCGGTAGGCATTTTAATGTTACTTTTGACTTCACATTTGAGTTTGTAATTAAGATACATATTCTTTTCTCTTGCTCATTTCATTGCAGTAATTAATGGAAGATGCCATGTTCCAGAGAGACAGGGGCATTTTAAACTAGTTAACCTTCCTGCACATAAAACACTAACTTTGTTTTTCAGTGACAAATGAACCTGCTTTGAAGTGAACCTTGGCCCGTGTACTTGAGATGCTTGTACAGGTAGCGGGATTGCCAGTTGCTGATGCTTCGTAAAGATGCTCTGATCTGTGAGATATTTGCTTTCTTTAGGTTCCTCAAGAGGGAACCAGCCAAATTAATTTTCATTCCCAGCAAGTAACCATGATGAAGATGAGACATCATATTTTGTGTGAACAATATAGTTCCTTTATTGCTGACAACCTAACTTCTTTTTCAGTTTGTAAGCAGCCTTTACCAGTAGTATCAATTTTCTTACTGCAGTTTTTATTTTCCTGTTAAAACGTCAAGCAGCAATATTCTCCAGCAGCAGGGATGGAGGAGTTTTCTGCTGATAGTGAAGATATTCAGAGCCTTGCTACTTTCAAATTCAGTTTCTAAATCACATCTGCAAAAATAAATTAGATACAGCACTCTTACTCCTACTCAGAAAAGCCACAGTTAGCAATTAAGAAATTTGTGAGTCAAAGCAATGTCTTTTCAAATGGCTGTTGATAATTAAGCATTAAATCCCTGGTATCTTGGAAATAATAACATATCTTCCACTTAACAAACAAACAAACAAAAGCGTATAATATGGTGTTTCTTTTACAGCAAATAAATTATAGGCAAATGGGTGAAGTCTCATTTATATTTGAATTACTAGGGTTCTAATACACAGAAATCAGGATAAAAATCTGCAAGACAAAAGAATTTAAGGATGCATTAATTCCTGGACCCGGCTAATCTTGACTTTATGTAACCACAACAGTGATTCTGGAATTTGAGCCTTATATATATACTGTTATATTGAAATAGTTATTTGATGGTTTTCCTTATATCGTGGTTGTAACTCACTATGTTTAATGTGACTATTGACATAGGAACTTTTCATTTGGTGTTTTAAAATGTTACATTTTAATATAGAAATAAAAATTAATTTATGGACATAGAGATCGTACTTTAATGATTTTTAAATTACTTATGTTTATACATAATTAGCTATGTTGTACTAATGTGATAGATGTCGGCCTTTTGAAAGTGAAGTTTTTTTGTATTTCTCTAGTGGTTAGAACTTGATTGCATTTTTGCTTAAAATCGACAAACATCTGTAAACCTAAAACTTGTCTAAAAATAAAGCCTAAAGCCTGTCAATTAAAAAAATTAAGAACCTCAAACACACATTAAGAAGGTTATAAAAGTTAGAGAATATGTGGTGTTAAACTAAATAATCATTTGCACTCGTTCAAGGTTTGTTGATAAATATTGAGCACGTACTATGAGCCAGGTCATGGAGACCAAAGATGTTTTTTATCATTGTAAAAATAAATATCATTGTACCAGTATGGATTTTCAGACAAGGCTGCTTACTTATGAGTAGCATAAGAAATGGGACTTTTCTAAAACATAGTGAACTTATTCTGGGTGATATCATAGCAATCATTGTAAATAATAATTGGTATTTATAAAGGTATATGGACCAGTGCACATGGTGGCTAAGGCACGTCTGTCTGTCCATGCTAGTTTATGTGTTCCTTTGCCTGTTGATTATAAACTCACCTGTAAAGTCACCATTTCTAAAGGTCGACTATGACTTGCTAGGGATTCTAACTTAGCAGAAAATACATAGAGAAAATAAGGAGACTCAGATTCTATTGCTTACTCTGAGTTATATGAGATAATCAAATATGACCTCTTTAAAAACCTACCCAACATATCTGAGTCATAGAATGTTCCTCTGACAAATGAAATTAACACCTCCTAGTCTAATAAGGTTTTAATAAAGATAATATTTTTTTAATTTATAAGAAAATGCTTTGAAAACTTAAAATCATTTTGTCGGTGTAAGTCACCATAACCAATTCGACCTCATAAGGGAATCAAGAACTCTCTTTTAGACATGTTGATTTTGAAATCCCTGTTTAGACTTCTAAGTGCAGTTGTATGGTTAGTTGGTTATGAGTCTAGAGCCTAGTAGGTCAAGGCTGAGGACATAATTTAGGAATGATCAACAGGTAGTACTTAAAGCCATGGCACTAAATAAGATTACCTAAGATAACTTAAATCAAAAAGAAAACTAAGGAGTGATCTCTGGGATACTCCAACATTGAGAAATCAGAAGAGAATTCATCAAAAAAGACTTAAGAAAGAGCAGCCATTAAAAAAAGAGAGAGAGGGGCACCTGGGTGACTCAATCGGTTAAGCATCCGACTTCGGCTCAGGTCATGAGCTCACCGTTCGTGGGTTCGAGCCCCACATCTTACTCTGTGCTGACAGCTCAGAGCCTGAAGCCTGCTTCAGATTCTGTGTCTCCCTCTCTCTCTTCCCCTCCCCTACTCATGCTCTGTCTCTGTCTCTGTCTCTCTCTCTCTCTCTCTCAAAAATGAATAAACATAAAGAGAGACAGAGAGAGACAGAGAGACAGAGAGAGAATGAGAGAGAGAGAAGGAAAGAATATTTGGACACCAAATAAAGGAAACATTTTAGAAAGATTATCAGTGTGTCAAGTGCTTCTGAAAGGTCAAGTAAGATGAAGACTGAGAATTGACCATTGGATTTGGCAATATGGGGAACTTGGTAAACCTTGACAAACCTTGCAATGGTGGACAAAGACTTTTGGAGTAGGTTTAAAAAAATGGGAGATGAGAGTCAGTGAGAATAATACCAAGAATAAAAATAAGAATATCTAATACTTATTGAGCCCTTTTATGTGCTCCGACTATTCTAAGCACTTTACATGTAAATCATTTAAACCTCACAATAATGTAAGGAAGCAGGAATTAATTACTACTCTCCTCCTTTTACGATTTTTTGAGAAAACCAAAGGGAGCAGAGGGAATAACTTTCCCAAGTTTGCCTAAGCTGAAAGGGTAGAAGTTGGGATTTGAACCCAGACAGTGTAGATCTGGAGGTGTCACTCTTAACTCTGTCATAATCTAGACCAGCATTGTCCAATACAACTTTTGGGAATGTGGGCAATGTTCTGTATCTCTGCTACCCAATACAATGTGTAGTACTAGCCCCACGTGGCCATTGAGCTTTTGAAATGTGCTACTATGATCGAGTAACTGAATTTTTAATTATTTTTTTACATTTTTAATTTAATTAAATTTAAATGGGCACATATGACGAGTGACTACTGAGTTGGAAGTTTCAGATAAAAACAGCTCTTTCTAGGATTGATGATTTTAACAAATGGGAATATAGAAACAGGACTGTAGCTTCGGGGAAATGAAGTCAAAAAAGAGTTTTGTTATTTTAGTGACAGGATGCTTGTGGGAAAACTGAGTAGGCAAAAGAGCTTTGGATTCAGAGCTTAAGTGGGGATCAGCTGTTATGGCCTGTGGTCACTCAGGAAATTAGGCTTTTTTCTTTTCATCTTGTAATAATTTCTAAGTTTACACGGGACTTTACATTTACTCTAGTTATTAATACTCAATAACTGTAATCAGTTATATTTGTCTATCTCCTGGCTAGACTGTTTTTTCTTGTTTTATGTATTTTTCTCAGTGTCTGGTATAGTTTCAAATATAGTGATCTTCAGTGAAAAGCTCATGTACTCCTTGGGGTGCATGATTAAGTTCTCTGGGGAAATGGGAAGAAAATGATAGAACTTCTTTTTATTTTTTAACTTAAAAGACAAGAAATTAAGCATTGCTATTATTTGGTACACACTTCAACCTTGTCTTCTTGTTTGGTGTGGATGTCAGATGGTCAGGGTTGCATGCCTTTCTGGAGGTGTTAGTTAGTTAACCATCAGAAAATGGGCAAGTGGCTTAAAAAGATTACTGCAAAGAAACCGTGGATTGAGTGTAATACCTACTGCAATTATCCAAAAAAGGTAGACCTGAAACTTCTACTCCTACTAAAGCTCTTCATCAGCCATTGATGAAGGAAGGACAGTGACACTCAAGATCTGACAAGAAGCTCACTGAAAAATTTTAAGTTATTGGGGGAGGCGCCTGGGTGGCTGGGTCAATTGAGCCTCCAACTTTGGCTCAGGTCATGATCTCAGGATTCACGGGTTCGAGCCCAGTGCTGACAGTTCAGAGCCTGGAGTCTGCTTTGGATTCCATGTCTCCTTCTTTCCCTGCCCTTCCCCCACTTGTGCTCTGTCTCTTTCTCTCTTTCAAAAATGAATAAACATTGAAAAAAAATTTTTTTAATTAAAAATCCTGAGTTATCAGGAAGATTAATAAAAGGTAGATTTACATCCGCTGTTATTAACAATGAACCCCTTATCCTGACTTTATGCTTTATATGGTCTGTGGTTTTTATATGGCCTTTATAATGTCTTTATAAATTTTCTTTCTCAATTATGACATCATTCAAAGTAAGTATGAGAAAACCGAATTTGGAAGCAGATCTTCAAATTACTCTACTTAGTGGTAACATAATGCCAGCTGCTATACTGTATAAAACTTGAAAACTTAATTCAAAAGAACTTTATTTATTGGGCAAAAAATATCAGTTCAATGCAGTTATTCCCAGTGGGCCAGTGGCCTTCCATATCATCATTCAGGGTTTGAGGCTGTTTTCATCTTGTGGCTTTACACTCTTCTAGGGACTTGTAATAGTCTCTATTCAGCCAGCACCCACAACTTTTTATGGGAAAGAATTGGAAATAGGAGAGTCACGTCTGCTTGTATTTCATTGGCTACAAGCTCAGTCACAAGGCTGAGGCTGGAAAACGAAAGGTTGGGAAATGCAGTCTAGGTAGTGCTCAGGGAAAAGAAGCAAGTTTGGTGAGCATACCAATATTTTTGAAAATTATAATGCACATCACTTGAAACATTTTTTTCCTGAGAACATAAAGTCTTACTTTATCATTAGAAATAATGATTTACAAGTATTTGTTGCATTTTATTCTTTTCAAATACATATTTGAAATACATATTTTATGTATTATACAATTACATACATTCTACAATTACATTCTATAATTATACAATTATAGAATATGTGTACAATTTATAATTTTTTTTAGGGAAATGGAGATGGTATTTTAATAGATTTGAAACAACTGGTCTAGGAGCACCTGAGTGGCTCAGTCAGTTAAGGTCTGACTTCGACTCAGGTCATGATCTCATAGTTTGTGGGTTCGAGCCCCGCCTGGGGATCTGTGCTGACAGCTCACAGCCTGGAGCCTGCTTCAGTTTCCGTGTCTTCTCCCTCTCTCTCTGCCCCTTCCCCGCTTGTCCTCTCCCTCTCTCTCTCTCTCTCTCTCTCTCTCTCTCTCTCTCTCAGAAATAAACATTAAAAAATTAAAAAAAAAACTGGTCTAGTATATGTAATTCACAAAGACTTAAAGCTACTATTCTAGTATGTTAAAGTTCTAAGTGAATATTTGCTGAATCCATAGGTCTGTTAACAGAACTTGTACTAATGAAGAATAATAGAGATGTTAAATAGTAGTATTGGCTTTTCATGTTATTAGAAATCTCAAACTAACACTATAAGATATAACATGTTAAGGAGTCTCACAAAAACATACTTTTAACACTAAATTTAGGCATATTTCACTTTTGAAATTATAATGTTTTGGGGCGCCTGGGTGGCTCAATTGGTTAAGCATCCAACTCCTGATTTCTGCTCAGGTCATGATCTCACAGTTTGTGAGATTGAGCCCCACATCCAGCCCTGGGCTGATAGCACGGAGTCCGCTTGGGATTTGCTCCCTCTCTCTCTGCCCCTCCTCTGCTCATGCTCTCTGTTTCTTTCAAAACAAAATAAACATTTAAAAAATTATAATGTTTTAGCATTCATAATACTACCAGCCATTATTAATGAAAGGTATTGATAATCATGCCACTATTTGTTCTTTGGTACAGAGTTCTTGTGGCTTAACTATAATAGATGAGGTAAAATATTTCGTGTAAGTGAAAGCTATTATAAATATAACATGAATTGTGGTAAGTACTTCTATAGCAAGCTGGGGTGAACAAGTAGCTAAAAGAGATACCAGTTTCATTGTTAGTGGAAATTAATTTTGCGTTTCTTATATTTGGATTGAATTTTCCATCATTTGTTCTAAAAAGAAAACCCTTATTTTTATTTTTTTAATTGTGGTAAAATATGCATAGCATAAAATTTACTACCTTAACCATTTTCAAATGTACAGTGCAGTGACAGGAAGTACCTTCCCATTATTATGTCACCATCTCCAGAATGCTTTGCATCTTGCAAAGTGAAACAATGCACCCATTAAACAACTCCCCATTTACCCTTTCCTCTAGCTTCTCGTAGTGACCATTCCATTTTCTGTCTCTGAATTTGACTACTCTGAGCACCTTATGTAGGCAGAATCACACAATACTTGTCCTTTTGTGACCTAGTTATTTCACTTACCATAATGTCCTTTAGATTCATCCATGCTGGGAGCATTTGTCAGAAATTCTTTCCTTTTTAATGCTGGATACTATTTCATGGTACGTATATACCACATTTTGTTTATCTGTTCACCTGTAAATGGACATTTGGTCTGTTTCCATCATTTAGCAATTGCAAATAATACTGTTCCCATTTTACACCCATATAACATGGGTGTAAAAATATCTCTTCAAGATCCTGCTTTCAATTCTTTGGGGCACATACCTACAGTGGAATTGCTGGATTGTATGGAAGTTCTATTTTTAATGTTTTGAGGAACCGCCATTCTGTTTTCCACAGCAGCTACACCATTTCACATTCCTACCAGCAGTGCACAAAGTTGTGATTTCTCTCCTTCTTTGCCAACACTTGTTGTTTTTTCATAATAGCTATCCTAATGGGTCTGAGGTGGCGTTTCATTGTAGTTTAGATCTGCATTTCCGCTAATGATTAGTGATGTTAAGCATCTTTTCATGTGCTTATTAGTTATTTGCATATCTTTGGAGAAATGTCCATTCAAGTCTTTTGCCCATTTCCTTAAAAAAAAATCTTTTTATAATAGAAAAATGTAAGATTCTTAAGGGTTAGCTCTGTGTTAATAACAATGTTTATTTATTTATTTGTTTGTTTTATTGATTTTGAGAGAGACAATGTGTGAGCGGGAGAGGGACAGAGAAAGAGAGGGTCAATCCAAGCCGGCTCCACACTCAGTTGCAGAGCCTGATGAGGAGCTCACTACCATGAGATCATGACCTGAGCTGAAATCAAGAGTTGGACGCTTAACCCACTGAGCCACCCAGGCACCCCAAACATCCATAGCATTTAAAACTTCAGTGTATCAGGGGCCTCCTAGGTGGCTCAACTAGTTAAGGGTTTAACGCTTGATTTCAGTTCAGGCCATGAACTCACGTTTTGTGAGTTTGAGCCCCACATTGGGCTCTGTGCTGCCAGTGCAGAGCCTGCTTGGGATTCTCTTGCCCTCTCTCTCTCTTTGCTCCTCCCCCCTCTCAAAATAAATAAACTTTAAAAAAAGCTATAAATGATGACATAAATATATGTCAAATATTTCTTAACATCTCACATTCTAGTGTTTTATTATTTATAGAAAGAATAAATAGAACTCTTGAAAGCTATTGTTAAGGAGCTATCCATTTATATCTACAAATGCAAATTATCTTGTATTATCCTTTCCCAAACCTAAAGATTATACTCATAATAGAATTATTAAAAATATACTAATGAATTCGTACAGCATTTTAATCATTTCCCTAAAGTACAAACATTACCATACATTTATTCATCTCACCAAGCAAACATTTTTTATCAACTACACTATTTGCAAGGGAGGCATTTTGGTAGGTGCCAGGGAAGGCAAAACTTGGCACATAGTCTGTACTCTTTTACAGCTTTTCTACTGAAGGATCTTAAAATCTCCCAGAAGAAATGAGTTTTAGGCTTGGGTAAATATGAAACAAAGCAGAACATGATGAGGACAAGCAAGAGAAGCAAAGAATATCCCTCAAAGAAGTGTAACAGAGTGGAGAAAGCAGATTGGAGAATTTTTAGAGTTCACAACTCTCTGCTCTGCTACATGGGCAAGTTACCCAACCTCTCTAAACCTCTGTTTCCTCGGCTGTGAAAATAATGGACTCTATCTTCCCACCTCTTGAGGTTGTTATGAGCACTTATGAAAGCACTGGAGTGAATACTTATGAAAGTATTGGAGCAGTGTCCAATACTGTTAATATAATTATTGATATCAGTTTAGGTGTTATTGTTAATAATATGTTATCATTAGTGTGGCAGTGGCAATGATCACTCCCAAAACTGATGACAAGCTAACAGTTGATCTAAGCCTTAAATTGTGGATAATGTTTAAACTGTGACGATGCTGAGAACAGGGATGGACGTTTTAGACATGGGCAAAAGCAGACCCAGAGATACGGAAATGCTGTTTACATCTGATCTAGAGCAGAGGGAATTTGACACATAGTGGGAGATGAAACTGGCAATGGAGGTTGGGGCCAAATAAGAAATAACTTCATGTCTTGGGCGTCTGGGTGTCTCAGTCATTTGAGCATCCGACTCACTTTCAGCTCAGGTCGTGATATCACAGTTTGTGAGATCGGGCACCACGTCAGGCTCTATGCTGATGGCACAGGCCTGCTTGGGATTCTCTCTCTCCCTCTCTCTTTGCCACTCCCCTGCTCGCTCATTCTCTCTCTCTCTCAATAAATAAACTTTAAAAACAAAAAGATGAAAGAACTTAACGTCAGACCAAGGAGTTAGAGCCATAGAATTGGCAGGAAGGAGCTGTTGCAGAATTTGGAATATGGTCATGACAATCAGAGCTAGAGAGATTTTCGTCAATAAGAAAGTCTAGAGAGCAAGAATAGGAGAAAACTTTAGTGAGACAATTAGTTTAGAGCAGAGATGATGAGGGCCTGATCAATGGTGTATCAAGTTTTCTATTGCTGCCATAAGAAATTACCACAAAAATAGCAACTTAGTGCAGATTTACCGTTCTGTCAGAAATTTGATTGGGCTCAGCTGCTTTCTCTGCTCTGTGTCTCACAAGACCGAAAGCAAAGTGTCATCAAGCTGGGCTTTTATCTAAAGGCTGAAAGGAAGACTCCATTTCCAAGTTCATTTGGGTTGTTGGCAGAATTCAATGCCTTGCCTTCTTTGACACGTGACCCTCGTCATCTTCAAGCTAACAGCGGCATGTTGAACGTTTCTGTGCTTCTAATCTGAGCACCCATTCTGCTGCATTTCTTCTCCTGTCCAGCTAGAGAAAATGCTCTGCTTTTAAGGATTTATACAATTAGATTGGGCCTACTTGCATGATTCAGGATAATATCCCTGTTTTATGGTCCTTAACCTTAATTACATCTGCTGAATCCTTTATACTTCATAATGTAACATATTTTGAGATTCCAGAAAATAGTGCATGAACATCTTTGGGGACCATTGTGCCAAATGATAATCATGGAAAGAGATGGAAAGGTGGGGGGATTCAAGAAATATTGTAGATACGTTTTATAAAAATTATTATTTACAACGTATTATTTGCTTCCTGGGAGTAAAGCAAAATGGAAATAAATGTTAATCTTCACGGTTTACACTATCCGGCCAAAAAAACACGTACCAGTTATTAAGAATATAACCTTTTTTAAATATAAAATTCAGATAATAATTTACCCATTTTTAAAGACACCAGTAACATGAATTTGTTCATTTTAATTTTCACAACCTTAGATGTATGCATTATCATTCCGAACATTTACGTATCAGAAAACTGAGACTCAGTAGTTCCATGATGGACAGATCCACTCCAAAGCTGGTACTCTTTATGTGAGCTCACTGTTGCTTAAAGTATGTTTTTATAAGGGCACCTGGGTGGCTCACTCTGTTGAACACCCGACTTTGGCTCAGGTTGTGATCTCACCATTCGAGAGTTCGAGCCCCTTGTCGAGCTCTGTGTTGACAGCTCAGAGGCTGGAGCCTGCTTCAGATTTTGTGTCTCCCTCTCTCTCTGCCCGTCCCCTGCTCACACTCTCTCTAAAACATAAATATTAAAAAAAATTTTTTTAAGTATGTTTTTATAATTAGTTCTTTTCATATCATTAAGGGGAAGAAAACCTTTCTCTTCAAAATAAAAACTTGGCAGGAAACTACTTTTAATTTACTATAGGTTTTATTTAACTTAATTGGACATAATCTTAAGATCTGAATTGCCAAAGGCATTGTACAAGCTAGTAATCAGCAAAGGTCTCGTAACTGTAAATAACTAAATTATAAAGAGTTTAATTGTAAGCTGAAAAGTACATACTAAGGAAAAGAAGCCTTTTAATTTCAACTAAATGTTTTAGGGTTTTTGAGCATGAGAATATAAACAAATGCAATTTTCAGGTAAAGGCCATTTTTAAATGAAATTCCCATATACTCTGCATAGGTATATGGAGCTACTAGAAGTTTTTGTTTGTCTGGTGGTTGTTTTTTTTTTTTTTTTATTCAAGTGACTCTCATTGCTTTTATCTACTAGGAAAATTTCAAAAGAGACAGCGCAGGTATTTGTTGGAAATTTCATAAAGCCCTTAGTAAGCAGTTTAAAATTCTACTAGGAGTAATGTTAGCTCATTTTTCCAACATAAAAAGAAACATAGGAGTGTTAGCTCATCCTACCCTTGGGCTTTGAAAGCTATTTTGTATTACAGACGTTGTGGAATGAAAAACACTAAGGTAGAAACCAGCTTTCCTCTCTGATGCTTTCTAGATGGACCTATCCTTCTTTTTATTGTAAGATTTTTTTTAACTGACTCTCTCACTCACTGTCTTAGAACATGTTAACGTTATATTGTTATTCAGTAAATATTTATTGAATTTCTACTCCACGACAAGACACCATGTTGTGTAGTAAATGGGATCCTCTTTGTATGGTATTTATGTTCCAGTGGGAGAGACAGCCCTTAACAAATAAATAAAGTGATAATTAGTCAAAATGCCAAAGCTTGCCTTAATGGAAAGTACCATCATGTTTTGAGTGGTTTTCTTTTTCTTTTTCTTTTTCTCCTGGTGTATGAGGATTCATTGCTTTTAACTTGAAGCTTCATAATTGCCTAGAAAATGAAAGAGGGACAAGAGCTAATGGAGAAGTACCAGATGAGGGGGGTACATACTCTGATAAGGAAGTTGATGGTAAGGTAGCATGTAATGCAGAAATAGATGTAAGAACGCAAATAATTCCAGAAAACCAAGAGAACCCTCAAGGGGCCATGCCCTTAACTGAGGCATTTCTACAACATCTTTCAACCAAACCCTTACTTTCAAAGGAAATATAGTGGCTAGAAGTAGGAAACCAGTGGCCACCAGGCTTCTTAGCAGATCCTTTCCCATCCTTGACATTTGAAGCAAATCCTTTCCCTGACATTTGAAGCATCTCAATTGCTTGTCCCCTTTTGTTTTCTTCCTCCTTCTGCCAGTAGACATCTTATCCTGGAATTAGAGATATCTGTGTCAAAGGGAAGAGGGATGAACCAAAGGTTTCTGACTTACTGTCAGCCGGACTGAGTTTTTCTTCATTTATACAGTCAGTTGTAAAATTATCTTAATGGAAATGACAGTCGGATAGAGTTCTATTTCACTATGTTAAAATAGATTTCTTTTTTTTAAAAAATGTACACTATTTAAGAATCTGTGTTCATTTGATTTATTTCATTTGGAAAGTTCCCCCCACACCCCAAGAGGAGGACAATAAAAATACTTTTACACAAATGAAAATGCCTGTGTTTTGAAAACAAAATAGTAGATGAAATTAACAATAAGAAAGATGGCATACCAGGGGCTCCCAGTGGCTGACTCCGACTCTTGATTTCAGCTTGGGTCATGAACTCACGGTTCGTGAGATCAAGCCCCACACTGCCCTCTGCACTGACAGTGCAGAGCCTGCTTGGGATTCTCTCTCCCCCGCTCTGTTTTTCCCCTCCACTGCTCATGCTGTTTCTTTCTCTCTTTCAAAATAAACTTTAAAAAAAAGGTTAAAAAAAAAAGAAAGGAGGCATACCATATAACTAAATACATACGACTATGTTTGTAGTCCATAACTTATTTCTAACCAAAATGAAAAACTGAAAGTTATTCCTTCCTCAAGGAAGTATAATACTTCTGCCTTCCAAACCATGCAGTACAATGCACAGTTTTAAAGCTATCCACATAGGGTCCTCTTTTGAATTGTGTTCTAGAATTTAATCCCACTTACAGTCAAATTTTTTTTTGTTTTATATTTTATGCTGATGAAGACCAAGTGGTTCACATTCTTTGTATATTCAAATAATTTTTCATATATTTAAAGTGAATTGACATTATTTTTTGTGTTCTATAATCTCAGTTTCAATAGAATTACCTTACAGATTTTGCATACTGGATTCTTCTTCTTTTTATTATTTTTAAAACTATTTCAAGAGAGAGAGCACAAGTAGGGGAGGGGCAGAGAAAGAGAGAGAGAGACAGAGAGAGAGAGAGAATCCCAAGCAGGCTCTACACTGTCAGTGGGGAGCCCCATGTGGGGCTCAAGCTCATGAATGGAACTGTGAGATCATGACCTGAGCTGAAATCAAGAGTAGGATGCTTAACTGACTGAGCCACCAAGGCATCCCTATTATTCCTCTTTTTAATCCTTTCAATCATATTCAGTATTCCCTGGATGTGTATTTACATTCATTTACTCAGAATGAGTCTTGGAATCTTAATGTGTAGAAACATATACTGGAAAAAATATATAAAGATGTCATATAAAGATACTTTTTTTCTGACTTTTTCATGGAATATTTGTGTATATCAGTAAAATCTTATGTCTCTTTGCTTCATTTTGGTTTTTTATGTTTGTTTTTTAAAGTTTATTTACTTTAAACTGCCCTCTGCACTGACAGTGCAGAGCCTGCTTGGGATTCTCTCTCCCCCGCTCTGTTTTTCCCCTCCACTGCTCATGCTGTTTCTTTCTCTCTTTCAAAATAAACTTTAAAAAAAAAGGTTAAAAAAAAAGAAAGATGGCATGTGTGCAAGCAAGGGAGGGACAGAAAGGGAGAGGGAGAGAGGAAGGGAGAGAGAAAATCCCAAGTAAGCTCCACACTGTCAGCCTGATGCAGGGCTCCATCTCACAAACCATGAGATCATGACTTGAGCCGAAATCAAGAGTCACACGCTTACCCCACTGAGCCACCCAGGCACCCAAATCTTTGCTGCCTTTTGAACAAGAGAACTAGGTAAGGTCAGTTAGTTTTAATCTGCTTTATCTTCTTGGTCTTTTATGGTTGCTGATTTTTTCTTTATGTGTTCTTGGTATAATTTGCTTTTTGTTCTTAAAATAGTACCCATTGAGTTTTAATCTATTTCCAATGAGACATTTTAATACACTAAGGTCAGTTAAAAGTCCATTGTATTTAAATACTGCTTAAAATTTTAAATAGATTATCAGACTAGCACTGAGAACTTTTTAAAAAACTGTGAATTTAAAATAGTCAATATGATTAACTGTACTTCTAATAAAGAAAAAGTGCTATGCAGGCACTATGGACTATTGATAAATTATACAAATCATAGACCCATTCTCAAAAATCTTATGATCTATCAGGGCAGATATGTTAACACATCAATAGCACACAATGCTGTAAGATTTCCAAAAGGTCCTTCTGATTGGAGTGAAATTTTGAATAGCCTCTTGGAAGATTTGTGATTCACACCAGAATTTGAAGACTTACCATCATTTCAGTGAAATGAAAGAGGCAGGCATGTCAAGCATAGGAAACTTTAGTAGTATAGGGTGAGTTCAGGAAAACAAAGTATGAGTCAAAGAATTGGTTTCCAAACTTTTTCTAAGCAATTTGGAACCTTTTTAATATTTGGAAGAGTCAGATGATGATACAATCTGTAAGTGCATTCAGAGCGGAGTACAGGACTCTGAAAGAACTAATCTGTGTCCGTGTGCCAGAGGCATAGAGAAGAACAGACAGACTTGAGGCATAAAGCTCAAGCTAAAGCTAAAGAGTTGGGCTGAGGACAGATCATGGAATATCTCAAAAGTTACCTTCAGAAAATTGGATTTTATCCTAAGATTATTGATAGTCATGCCAAAGGGAGAAAAACTAGAGGCAGGGAGAGGCTGCTAGAGCTTTTGGTGATCTGTCAAAAGAAAGTAGTGGTCTGGACTACCAGGTAGTAATGGGGAGGAAGGGATGAGGATGGATCAGACGGGGAGAATCAACAGGACTAGATGGTAGATAAGAGAGGAAGAGGAGAGAGGACTCAAAGTTAATTTCTGAAAGTTTGGCTTGAGCAACTGGGTAGACAAGTGGTTTGCTATTTACTGAGTCAGGGGAACCAGATGAGATTCATGGGGCTACTGTGGTGAATACAAATATGTATTAGTACTTACTGTGTGCCAAACACGGTGACACATCCTTCATATGCATTATCTTCAGTGCATTGTCGAATTTAATTCTTAATACATATTAGCTTTTAAGATGTGAAGAAGGTCAGATCATCAGGGCTGAAGAAGAACATAAATGGTAGAAATTGGAGGCACCAGCCACAGAGAAGCAAAGGGGAGAAAACTGTAGTTCAGGAGCTAGAAAACTATGGACCACAGACCAAATGCAGGCTGCTGCTATTTGTTTTATATAAATACATTTTTTGGATAAAGTTTTATTGGAACACAACCACATTTATTTATGTCTTGTCTATGGTCACATTTGTGCTCAGCTGAGTGGTTGCCAGAGAAAAACCTTATGACCCACACAGCCTAGTCTATTCACCATCTGGCCCTTTACAGACACAGTTTGCCAAGCCTTATTCTAGCTTGATTCTGGTGGGGATCCAAACATGATTTTACCCTCCAAGATGAGAAAAATATCTTTGTTTGAACATAAAGAGAGGGAAGTAATTAAAGGTATAAGAAAGGAAATGACTGAGTGTGAAAACAGACATCTAAATATTTTATTGGATAATTTGTAAATCCCAAAATATTAAATGTCCCTTAGTTCAGCCCAGCTTTTACCACATACTTAATTTTCTTTCTAAACTCCTAACGGAGTTCTCTACTCTAACTAAAATGAGTCCATCAAAATTATCGAGTCAAGAAGTTTTGCATCAGTGTTGTGAGATACTGGGTGGGGTTTTCTACCAAAATAGCCTTGACATTTTATCACTGTCCATACATTTGCTATCTAGCACATGTGTTGTGCTCTGCATAAAATTATCACCCCTGCTTTGAGTACATTCACTAAACAATACTTCTTGTCACTTCTGCTTTTCTTGTTTTATTTTATTTTATTTTGGATTAATATAAACATTTAAGATTGTAAAACAAGTATAAGTAACCAACTTAATATTTATGTGTTAAAAGAAGAATTCTTTGGAGTCAGTGTTCATTATCATTTTTCCATTTTATCCAGAATGCTATTGGAAGACCCTTGTTCTTACCCTCTACCCAGGGTTTTGGATGTCTTCGCGATTTCAGCAATCTTTGAGAAAAATGACATAGTTGTGGCAGTTAGACCATGCTTCTTCCATATATGTAGAGTTGAGAAGTACTGTTTTTTATGGATAATTTTAGATTAATGTTGACTACTACGGTTTATTTAAATGAATATCAGGTTATGTTAGTGAAATGATATTCAAGTTTTTTATTATGGATTCATTTGCAAGAGTTTCTAGGACGTTATGGAACGAAACTCTATTTTAGATAGAACAAGGAAAAAAGTACAAACTATTGCTTTCTTAAAATCTTTACTACCACAACTCTTCTGATTTTTTATATTGAATCTGATTCTAGGACTTAGAGTCTCATGGTCTAGAGACAATGGGAATGGGTAATATCAAAAGAACATTTTATATACCTGAAACTAATACAACACTATATGGTAACTATACTGAGATTAAAAATAAAACTAAAAAAAAAAAAAGAATATTTTAACCATGACTAAAAAAGTTTGGAATAAAGGGACAGAATAAGGCAAACAAGTGTCTTGGACTAGCTGATAATAGGTTTCCTGAAATCTTTTTGTGGGGCTGTAGGTTAAATGGCAAGTTGGGAGTTTCTAGGGGTTAAAAAGGCACGTAGAGCTAAAAATTATTTTCTGGATGTCTTTTTATTTACTGTCATATTCATTGAGGAAAAAGTGCTTCTTTTCCTTTAGCCAAATGAAATAGAGACACGAGTTCCAACAAGAAAGTAATGGGCATTTCCTGGAGCGCTAGCTATGTTCTAATTTATTAACTCTCCAATCCCCATGTTTGCTCTTTGAAGAAGGGATTATGGTCCCTACTTTTGATTTCTTTTAGGAGGAAACTCAAGCAATAGAAAAAGGGTGACGGTGGCAGTGGGGGGGCGGGGGGAGGGAAGGAGAGAACACAATAAATGCTTTGAGCAAGTCCTACTAAAATTGTGAAGCAGGTGAATTGTCTCTGGTAGTCTCCACTTTCTGTGCCCTTCCTTTCTATAGCTGATCCTCCTTGAGTATTTTCAGATTCTTTCACCCTTTTCTGTTCTCAGGAAAGAATTACCTAACTCATTCTTATTAAGATATAGAAGAGTTGGAAATACTTAAATACCCTCTGTAAGTATTTGTATTTTCAGAATTGGAAAATCGTAGTCCCCAGTAGAGAGGCTGTAAAGGTGGAATTTCAGGCATCAGTAAATACAGAGTAAAGTTGGTAAAGGCAAAAGGTCTTCTATCTCCAGAACCATCCCCATAAGGATTCTATAATCTCATTTCCATACCCAAGTGTACCGCTGAAGGGCTACCAATTTTTGTTAATCTAAAAGATGTGTTGTTTGCTAGAATATCATTGTTTTAGCATAACTTTTTGGTAACTTTTTTTAAAGTTTATTTACTTTGAGAGAGAGAGCGAGCAGGGAAGGAGCAGAGAGAGGGAGAGAGAACCCCAAGCAGGCTCCACACTGTCAGTGTGGAGCCCAACATAGGGCTCAAACTCACAAACCATGAGATTATGACCCAAGCCAAAAACAAGAGTCAGACAATTAAATGACTGTGCCATCCAGGCACTCCTTTTCAGTAACTTTTAAGTTGTGGTAACAAACACAGAGACTTCCCTGCTCACACTGTTGAAAATAGTGAAAGATGGATTTTGAAGAGCAGAAGTACTGGGAGAAAGAACAAGTAGAGAAAAGCACACCATTATTAGTCATACTCTCACACCAAAGAGACTGAAGAAATATCAAAATCTGAAGCATCACTGAGCAGGCCCAGTAATCTCTAGAGCTCTGTGGCATGATTTCTAAGCCCAGCCACTGATGGATGCTCTCTTCTTTCACTCTTCTTTCCCCCCAAAACCAAAAGAACTGAGCCAAGCTACATGCTCCCCTTTCTCCCAGAACAGGCATAAAATCTAAAACTATGTTCCAAAACCAGTCCAGCTTCTCAGGATGGTAAATTTATTCTCTGTGTCATTTTGTCTCTCTTTCTCTGATACTGTTCTATCTGAAGTGCCGTCTGAGGCAGGGATGATATGAAGAAGAACAAGAGTTCTTGTCCCCATTGTCTCATATCTGTTAGTCTAACTTGCCTACATCTGTGCTACCTTGAACTAGCCCCTGGCAACATGTATTCCCTTACTTTTGGCTTCTTGGCTTGTGCTGATTCATGACCTTGGCTATCATCTCCAGCTCTCCAAGTCTGGCCTGTCTTCCATTCTAAACTCATCCAAAACACTTAAATAATGAGTAGACTCCCTAAATGTTTCTCTTCCAGTAGTAGTACCACGCTGAATCAAAAACAGTGTAGACAATTTCTCTGATTGAAATATAATCTTGACCACCTACCACGACCATTACTACCACCACCACCATCATCATTATTGCCAATTTGTTTCTGCACACTAGTTCCGGCCTGGCTTCAGGTCATAGTGGGGATGGTTCATTCTTAGGCTTTAAAATTCTGGTGCTTGAAGCTATTGTTTTCCTTATTCTTTCCTCCTTGCTGTGAAAGTATAGACACTCTCAGCGTCGAGCCAGACCCGGGGCTCCAGTCAGATGCTTACCTGACTGAGCCACCCAGGCGCCCCAGGAGATAACATTTTTTAAAACTTGAATTACTTTTCTCAATAGAATAAGGCAGGTATAAGATCATTTCATGAATGTGAAACCAAAGCAGAAAGTGTTAAGTGAATTTCTTGAGATCTCAGAGTAATATTAATAATGAAGCAAAGATAAAACTAATTCATTGTTTAATAATGTGAATATGCTGCCTTTGTACTGGGAAATTGTCTTTATTTTTAAAAAACATTTTTTTAAGATTTTAATTTTGAGTAATCTCTACACCCATTATGGGGCTCCAAACCCAACCCCGAGATCAAGAGTCACATGTTCTCCTGACTGAGCCAGCCAGGCACCCTGGAAATTCTTTTTAAAC
Organism: Cryptoprocta ferox; assembly: GCA_028646485.1. NCBI lineage: Eukaryota > Metazoa > Chordata > Mammalia > Carnivora > Eupleridae > Cryptoprocta > Cryptoprocta ferox. The sequence continues at coordinate 31,301,476 of CM053569.1, read as the reverse complement.
TCATAGCTATATTCTATATATCCGATATTTTCATAGGGAATACATTAGGATGGAAAAATTATATACCTTATATGTAATATATCTTTACTTTTTTCAGAACTAAGCAGACTCCTTGCTTAGTAAGATCTCACAAATATATGCTTAATAATTTCTAGCTTTTAAATGTCAACCAAGATGAAGTGCTACTGAAAAATTTTCCTAACATAAATGATTATAAGGGTAAAATAAATTAAAATGCTTAAACGCAATCTTTGCAAATTAGCCACACAGGCAAAGAAGGAAGAATCACACATTGTATGCATAGATATAAAGTAGTAACAGACCAAGGCAAAGTGGTATTAGTAATAATGTCTCCATAATGCACTCCTGTTTGAGCCTTGCTTTCTTGGTTCTAAGCTTAAAGGAAAATGTCAAAAGCTGCAGATAGGAATTCTGATGATAGACATAAGGTAATAACAGGCCACAGCAAGTGGTATTCAGTAATGTCTACATAATGCATTTCCCTTTGGACTTTCATTATTCATCTTCAGGGTTTTATTGGCTACACTCTCATTTTTTTTCATTGAAGTATATTTGACACACAATGTTCTATTAGTTTCAGGTGTACAACATAGTGATTCAGTATCTCCATATTATACTATACAATACCATTGACTACATCTCCTATGCTGTACCTTTCATCCCTGTGGCTTATTTATTCCAAAACTTGAAAGCCCATATCTCTTACTCCCCCTTACTCCCCTTTATCCATTTTGCCCATCCCCCCACCATCATCCCTTCTGGCAACCACCAGTTTGTTCTCTGTATTTCTGAGTTTGTTTCTGCTTTTTATTTATTTGTTTTGTTTTTTAGATTCCATATATAGGTGAAATCATATGGTATTTTTCTTTCTCTGCCTGTCTTATTTAGCATAATACCCTCTAGGTCCATTCCTGTTGCTGCAAATGACAAGATCTCATTCCTTTTTATGGCTGAGTACTATTCTATTGTGTATATATACCATATCTTCCTTATCCATTCGTGTGTCAGTGGACACAGGTTTCCCTCCATATCTTGGCTATTGTAAATAATGTTGCAGTAAACACAGAGGTTTGTTTGTCTTTTCAAAGAAGTGTTTTCTTTTGCTTTTTTTTTTTTTTTTGGGGGGGGTGATATCCAGGAGTGGAATTACTGGACCAGGTGGGAATTCTATTTTTAATTTTTTTGAGGAGGCTCCACACTCTTTTCCACAATGGCTGAACAAATGCTTATTCCCACCAAAAGGGCATGAGGCTTCCTTTTTCTCCACATCCTCACCCACACTTGTCATCTCTTGTCTTTTTTATACTAGCCATTTTGACAAGTGTAAGGAGATCTATCATTGTAGTTTTGATTTGCATTTCCCTGAGGATGAGCGATGTTGAACATCTTTTCATGTGTCTGTTAGTGTAAGTCTTCTTTGAAAAAATTTCTATTCAGGTCCTCTGCCCATTTGGATTATTTGTTTTGTTTTGTTTTTTTTGGTGGTGAGTTGTATAAATTCTTTGTGTTTTGGATATTAACCCTTGGTTAATCCAAATGACTAGATATGTCATTTGCAAATACCTTTTCCCATTCAGGAGGTTGCCTTTTTGTTTTGCTGATGGTTTCCTCTGCTGTGCAAAGCTTTTTATTTTGGTGTAGTTTCAATGGTTTATTTTTGCTTTTGTTTTCCTTGCCTGAGGAGACACATCTAGGAAAGTGTTGCTATGGCTGATGTCAGAGGGATTACTGCTTGTGTTTTCTTCTAGGAGTTCTTTTTATTTTTTTCTCAGTAAACTGTAAAGTTAAAGTTGCATTAAAATGCAAACTAATTTGGGAAGAATTGGCATCTTTGCAGTATTGATTCTTCCTATTCAGAATCCTATTAGGTCTCTCCTTTGATTTAGGCTTTCTTTTCTATCCTTCAGTAATATTTTGTAATTTCCATCATATATCTTCTGGACTTAATTTGTTAACTTCTTTCCTAGGTATTTTGTAATTGTATTACTATACTAAATATCATATTTTTTTGTTATGTTTTCTAACTGGTTATGTCATGTATTTCTTTATTAAAATTAATGATTTAAATTGTGTTTTAAGTATTCTGTACGCCACCTTACTGAAATCTGATTAGTACTAATATTTTTTTCTCATTAATTCTCCTAGTTTTCCCTTTCGATTTTCTAAATATAACTCTAGATCTTCTGAAAATAGTAATTTTCTCTCTTCCTCTAAGTGTACTTTCAAGATGCATCTGTTCAGATGTATCACAGATTAAATGGAGAAGTGGTTTGCGATATGTCCAGATATTGTATCGCATTTGTTTCCTGATACTCTAGAAAATGGCTCACTACAGTGCTTTGCTTTTTAAAAAAGGGAGGGAGGACAAGAGGCAATATTTTTTTCCTTCCTAATCCCAAGTCTGCATTATATAAGTCATGTTGTCAAATAAGAAAAGAAAATTAAGTTTTCCTTGGTACTGTATCCTCTCTAGTTCTTTGAAGCATAAACTTTAATCTATGATTCATTGCTTTTTAAGGTCACTGAACTTTTTCATGTATTGATATGACATTGGGTCTTCGGCCAATCTAAGATCTATTTCTAGCTATCAATATTTTCAAAAGCCTGAAAAAGTAAATTTTAAAAATAAATTAACAAAGTGACAGGAACAAGGACAAAGGTGATCAGAAGCAATATTTTAGTAAAGGCTTCCAGGCCTCTGGCATTCTAACTTTTCTCATTTCAATGTGGTACTGGTTGAAAATGGGCTAAATCAGGCATCATGAAGATGGAAAATTGTTTCAGCTAAAGTGGTATTTTCTAAAGTGTATCCCACAGAGCAATAGGCCTTTGGATGTCAACAGATGTTAAGCAGAAAAATAGGATTTCATGGTCAAATAAGTATAGAAAATGTGGGTTTAAACAGTTTTTTTATTTAATGGTTTAAATTTGCGTATAATGACACACAACATTACATTAATTTCAGGTGTACCACATAGTGATTCAGCATCTCTATGTTATGCTATGCTCACCACAAGTGTAGCTGCCATCTGTCACTGTATGATGTCATTACAATATCACTGACTATGTGGGTTTTTTTTTTTTTTAATTGAAGGACTTCATACAGTCCTTTGTTATGGTTAGGTGCGTTGTGACTTTTTAAAAGAAAGATAGGATGTGTAGCTTCTTCCTGGCTCACTTTGACCAAGTAACCCTTTGTCTATGAAGCATATCTTGGAATCAGTATTCCTTAAGACTTTGGAAAACACCTAAACATCTTCAAACTTAAATCACAGCATGAGTTAGAAAAAGTAGACAAAAAACTTTTCTCTCATTATTTAGTTGCATATTTCTAGTTGATGGTTGATGAAGAATTAAAATGGCCTGCTGCTGTTTTATGTATCCCTGCGTCATGCTTTGAATCATGAAGCCACCCTTCAGAACAAGCTCCATGATAGTAAGTGAGGTGAGAGAGGGGTGGTAGGAAGAAAGATGCAATGATAGAGAAAAGGGGTCAGGTGGGATAAAGGTGCAGTGGTCTAGCCAGAGATGAATGGTCTAATCTAAAGTGGTACCTATGGTTGGGACACCTGGGTGGCTCAGTCAGTTAAGCATTTGATTTTGGCTCAGGTCATGATCTCACAGTTTGTGGGTTCAAGCCCCACGTCAGGCTCTGTGCTGACAGCTCAGAGCCTGGAGCCTGCTTCAGATTCTGTGTTTCCCTCTCTCTTTGCCCCTCCCCTGCTCACACTCTTTCTCTCTCTCTCTCAAAAATAAACATTGAAAAAAAAATTTAAAGTGGTACCTATGGCATAAATGAGACTTGTAGATTTGAAACACATTGTGATGGTAAAACATAGTATGACTGTTGTTATTTTCAAATGTCCCAACATGTTGTTTATGTAGAACCAGGGGGTTAAGTTGGAGGACATAGCATAAGACTTACACCACACATAATGAAAGCTGTAGCTACCAAAGACAGCAATTGAGAAAATTTTACAAAAAGGATCACTTATTTACACAATAAAATTATTGTATTTTTAAATTTTATTTTTATTTTTAACTTTTATTTATTCTGGGGACACAGAGGGAGACAAAGTGTGAGCAGGGGAAGGGCAGAGAGAGAGAGGGAGACACAGAATCCAAAGCAGGCTCTAGGCTCTGAACTGTCAGCACAGACCCCGATGTGGGGCTCAAACCCACAAACTGTGGGATCATGACCTGAGCCAAAGTCGGATGCTCAATCAACTGAGCCACCCAGGCAGCCCCAAAGTAAAATTATTGGTATACATATTAAGGCTAAAGGATATTGGGAAAGGGCTCTTAGCTTAGACAAGTGTATCCAAAAGAAATAAAATGTGAGCTATATCTATAAATTTAAAATTTTCAGCAACCCTATTAAAAAAGTAAAACAGAAACAGGTGAAATTAATTGTAATATATTTTATTTAACCTACTCTATTCAAAATATTATTTCAGTGTAATCAATAAAAATTAATGATGAGATATAATAAAAACAATTAATAATTTTTTGTACCAAGTGTTGAATGCTGTTAATGCATTTTATATTTATAGCATATCTTAATTTAGACCAGCCACATTTCAAGCACTCAGTCAGCACATGTGGCATGTGTCTGCCATGTGGGACAGCACAAGTTTAGACACTACCACTTTTTTTTTATGTTTGTTTATTTTTGAGAGAGAGAGAGAACATGAGCGTGAACATGAGCAGGGGAGGGGCAGGAGAGAAAGGGAGACATGGCTGTCAGCACACAGCCCAACACAGGGTTTAAACCCACGTACCTCGAGATCATGACCTGAGCCGAAATCGGATGCTTAACCCACTGAGCCACCCAGGCTCCCCCTAGACCCCACCACTTTGTAGATGTGCATCTCCTTGAGGCTTCCTTATCTATACAATGGAGATAATATCCATTTCAATAGGTTACTATAAAGATCAAAATGTAAAATGTATGTGAAAGTATTTTGTCAATTGTTTGCAAATAATAATGAATATTTACTTTTAAGTCCTGGAACAGTTGCAGCTGTTCTAGAGATGTAGCTAAAAGTACACTTTTTCCTTTAAATCTCAGAAAAAATGAAATAAATGAAGGCATTAAAAATGAATCCATGAAAATATACAAGTAACTACAGTTGTTAATGTAGAAAGTTGTTTCTCTGCTCTGCATTCTGTTTTGATGGAGTACAGCTAAACAAATAAATCCTTTCACGCACTACCTTTCCAAAGAATGAAATGATCAAGATGATGGTTTTCATGTAAGAATTGATACATTTTTATGTCCAATTACTTAATTCTGTACTCCTTACAACGTTAGCTGCCAAGAAGTTCAAAGTTAAGTTTGAAATCCAGCTATAACAATTAAGTAGGACTCAAAGTAGTTTATTTGGACTCATTTACATTTTATTATTTTTCATTCTTTTTTCTACTTTATTTTCTAGTTTTTCATTTTTTCTTCTTTGGTAAACTCATATATTTTGTAAAACCTTTAATATAAATAAAACCAAAAAATAAAAATAATAAATAAAACCAAAGGTTGAACTATTTTACAGATTTTTAAGATTAATAAGATCGACATTCAAATTAGACAATTCTGAAATATCTTTCACACCAAAAGGCAAAAATTCCAGAATACCATGAAAAAAATGAACATTATTTTGAAAATAAATTTTGACTTTTTTTTACAGTTTTGTTCATTTTTGAGAGAATAAGAGAAAGAGAGAAAACACATGAGCAGGGAGAGGCAGAGAGAGAGCGGGGACAGAAGATCTAAAATGGGCTCTGTGCTGAGAGCAGTGAGCCCAATGCAGGGCTCAAACTCCAGAACCATAAGATCCGGACCTGAGCTGAACTCTGAAGCTCAGCTGACTGAACCACCCAGGCTCCCCTGACTTTTTTAAAGAGACAAAATTGAGGTATCAAAGAATATAGAGCTGACATGGTTAGAAAATGCTACATTTTTCCTGTAACCAAATTCTGGACAGTTTATCAGCTTGTAAAAGAATATGATTTTATTGGCAAGATCCACAATTTTTACCATAACTAAGTAATGAGATCTACTAGAATTAAATTTGTAGTCTATATTTTATAGTGTCATTAGTTATATGTATTTTCACCATTAGAGGACTATTGAGGAAAGCAGTAAGTAGATATAGATACAAAAGAATAGATATTTTTTTAAAGTCTGGACTAAAGTGGAAAACCATGAAATCAACTTACTTTTGGTTAAACTTCAATACAGTCTTACATTATGGGGATCTACAAGGAGAAAATTACTGTTTCTTTAATTGGCATTGAAGTATCTTTTTTTTTCAGTGTTTATGTTTGAAAGGGAGTGGGAGAGAAGGGGACAGAGGATCCCAAATGCCCCGCACTGACAGCAGCCTGATGCAGGGCTCAAACTCATGAACTGGAGATCATGCCCTGGGCCGGAGTCAGATGCTCAACTGACTGAGCCACCCACGTGCCCCAAAGTATCTTCTTTTTTTTTTTTTTTTTTTCTGGTATGGGCATCATCTATAAAGATTATGAAAACATGGGAAATTTCTTTAAAAAGAAAAACAAGTGTGCTATGTCATAATTTGTCTATCTCAATTATGTAGAAAAAATATATAATGTAGTTGTTGGTTTTTTTTTTTAAACAACTCATCTCTGCACCAGAGACAAACAGGATAGCAAAGCAAAGATGTGAAATTTAGGCTCAGGGTGTTCCCAGGGCCCTGTGTTTTCTCAAGGTAATTATGCCTATATTCTCCTTAAATTGCTCATACGGAATTAGGTTGTATGCTTCTCTATAAACTATTATCTTCTCTATAAACTATTATTCTTAAAGCATCTACACTCAACTTCACGTGTAATTATTTTTTGATGTAATTTGAGTTACGAGTCACCCAGCTAGATTAAAAACTGCTAGAGAGAAAGTACCATTTATTAGAACTCTTTTATCTACTTCATTCTATCAAAAACAGTATTTTTGTATTGAATAACATGAAAGATATTTCTTGCTTGATTGTTATACTCTTTCTGATAGTATCAAGATGAAAGGTCTGGCTATTGTGGTAAATCTCCATGATTTCTCTTTTAATATCTGGGTTTGGAACTGTTTTCAAACAGATCAATGAAGTTTTCAGCGGCGATTAGTAGTTGCTATTGAATGGCTTTTTATTTTACTTTATTTTGCTTGATTCTAAAAGATTCAGTAAAAAATTAACATAATTTTATGTATTTCCTAGAAATCATAGTAAATTAGAGATTGATTTGTGGAAATAATAAAGAAGTCAGTTGAGACTCGTCAACCCCTTTCGAAAAGTACTGTGTTTAGGAAACCTTTTGGTATATATGTATATACATATATATCATGGTAAGAAGTGAGATTCTAGCAAAAGTTTATTACAGAGAAGGAAAAATAAGCCAGAAAATTCATGGTCTGTGGAATAATATTTTGTTTGACTTCTGTTATTTTGGGTATACCAATAGTACTAGCTAGCGTCTGTTCTGACTGGTAAGTTGTAAAATATTTTCAGTGTTAACCCTGGTTGGTGTGAGGCATAATTGCCTTCATTATATCTTTTTATGCATTGAATAAATGAAAATGTGTTTAAATTTTTCCAGTTACATTTACATTTCACACCAGGAACCTAATTTCAAGTGAAGAACCCCTGAGAATAAAACATAAAATCTTGCTTAAGCCAGTAATTAGTTACATTTCATAGTAAACAAAAATGATTCATTAAACTTTTATGTTTTTCCTTCCTGGTAATAGTGGATTATTTATAAATTCTTAAGTATCCTTGGTCTATGTAACCTTCAAAGTTGTTATTGTAAGTCTTTATTTATATTCTGTTAGAATGAAGAGCCATCCAACGTGTCAGTGTGTTGTTTCCAATGCACCAGAGGCCATTCATCCTTTCTAGGTTTGCCTGGATCAGTATTATCTGTAGCCCCAAATCCTGACAAAATGCACTGATGCAAGTAGTAAACATTATACTAAAAGAGAGCCTTCAGCTTTAGAGATATAAATAGAAATTAGAGAGATTTGTCATTAAAACTCCAAATGATATAATCAGCATCTAAAAGTTCAACCGTATTCTTCCTCCCTATATATCTCCTTATTTATCATGATTTCTACCACTCTTGAGTCACTGGAATCTGACGTCTTGCATTGCCAGGTTGGGGAGGAGGGGTACAGAAAGGAGATATTAGTGATTCTCTTTGTAGAGGTGACTGCCAATGTCCTTCCACTCTATGAAGTTCAGGGGCTCTTCATGGCCCTTCATGTTAATATCCAAATGCGTGGCCTTCTGTGTTAATGCCTTCCACTACCTATATCCTTTTGTTCTACTGATAGATTGCTAAGTTGTAGTGCAGAAACATTCTCCACATGAGGCCAGATTGTTTTCCTTCTTTACATTAAAGCATATTTGATATTCCATCTCCTTGGTCTTTTACCTATTCCAGGACCAAGTCAGGATCCAAAAAAGCCCCTTGTAGCCTCAAAAGGTCACATCCCCCAGCATGATTCTAGCAATCTGCTGGTGTCCCCAAAGTGCAGGAAAGGATATTATTTCAAAGGAAAATATATCTTGAAGGAAAGAGAGAAAAACCTGTTTCCACAAGGAGGTCTGGGGGAAGAAAAGGATAAGAAGAATTAAGATTGACAGACTGAGAAATGGAACAAAGCCGTAATACTGTCTCAAGTCTTGAGTTACATGAGTTTATTAAGCTTTCTCTTAGAAGAAGTCAGATGGTGGCCTTTGGGGGAAAAGGTAATCTATGTAAAAGTTGTTATATGACTCTGGCCTTTTCCTTCATGGATTTACTGAAGCGCACTCTTTGCAGAACTACAAGTGTAAAAAATATGTGTTCTTGTAAATTCCAAAAGAATTCGGTGTAAGCACTTAGTCCTTTGGTTTGTTTGGGATTGGTTCCTCATCATTGTAAGAATTTCTATTCAGTGCTTATAGTGTGAACAATATAATGATAATAATCTATAGTTTGTTTAAGAATAAGTCTCAAGGATGAGGCACCTGGGTGACTCAGTCGGCTAAGCGTCTGACTCTTGACCTCCGCTCAGGTCATGATCTCATAATCGTGAGATCAAGCCCTGGGTCGGGCTCAGCTCAGAGGGTTTGCCTGCTTGGGATTCTCTTTCTCTCCCTCTCTCTCTCTCTGTCCCTACCGTGCTTGTTCTCTCTCTCTCTCTCTCTCTCTCTCTCTCTCTCTCTCTCTCAAAATAAATAAACTTAAAAAAGAAAAGAGTAAGTCTCAAGGAACATAGTGATGTGACAGGCAAATCATTTCCTGCTGCTAGTGAAATATCAGTGCAGAGTTAAAATAGCCTTAGAAAATAAATCTGTAGGTGAAACTGAAACATTTCAAAGCTGGAGTCTTTTATTCTATCAGTATGTCCAGATCTAGCAAAGAAATGTAATTCTATTTTTATTTAGATATGTACCTACTTGAAAACTTGGCCTCTTGTCTTCCATATTAAAAGCAACACACTGTGTATTCCTTATAGTTTTAGAGGCATCAAGTCCATTTTACTTAGCTAAAGGTTTTTCTTTTACTCCTGAATTTTTATTGAATTGTTTAAAACTATTTTATGAGTAATTAAGGAAGTAAAATGTAATTATATTTTAGATATATTATTTATTATTTATAAATCACGAGATCCTGTAGAAGTAAGACCAGCCAGACTCTTTAATCCTTTACTTTATGAAATTTATCGGGCTTGAATACAAAATGCTTCTCTTAATAGTGAATACCTTCCTACATCACACATACTTTTTTGTCAAAAATTCTTACTAGAGGTTGAAATGATACAGAAGAGGTGGGGTTTTTTTATTGCGAGATAATTACCAACTCACAGGAAGCTGCAAAAATAATACAGAATGTCTCATGTTTCCTCCATCCAACTTCCCCCAGTGGTAATATCTTTTATAAATATAATATAGTATCAAAACCAGGTCATCTAAATTGGTACAACAGTGTTAACTACACTACAGATCTTAGATGTGATGAGTGAATGTGAGGAAGAGTCTAGAAAGTCTTCCATATTTGAAACTTATATGGTCTATTTACTGGTTGTCTGAGTGTCCTGGGCTACCTAATTAAAATTCCATAGATCAGGTGGCTTAATCAATAGTGATTTTGTTTTCTCACAGTTCTGGAGGGCAGGAAGTCTGAGACCAAGGTTCCAGCCAATTTGATTCTCTGGTGAGAGTGCTTTTCCTGGCTTTTGGACAACTACCTTCTCAGTATGTCCTTTAATGTCTGAGAGGGAGAAGGGGAAAGAAGGAGAGAGAGAAATGAAGCAAGCTTTCTAATATTTCCTCTTGTAATGTACAAATTCTCTCATGAGGTCCCCACTCTCATCTGAACCTAATTACCTCCTGAAGGCCCTATTTCTAAATACCATCACATTGGGGGATTAGTGCTTCAACATATGAATTTGAAAAGAGATACAGTTTAGTCCATAGTGGTCGTGGAAGCATTTATCAAAATAGGGAATGCAAGTGAGGAGAGAAATACCATTTCCATCTTGGGAATGATGGTTTTTGAAATGCCCGTGGAGAATGGGAGGAGGTGGCTGACATTCCAGTTAAAGTTTAGGGAGTTGGGTTGGGCTACAGCTATGAAATAGGAGATCTAGGAGTCATCAAAAATGAGAGTGTTTGTAGGATGGGAACTGATGGAACTTAACATATCTGTTCAATAGGACAACAGTTACTGGTTGGTAATGAAAATTTTAGAAAGGAGAGCTCAGCCTGGGTACCCCATTTATGAGGAAAGTTTTCATTAAAGAAGTAGTACTTTGAGTTGTTTGTTTAGATAGTGTGTTTGTGCATTTATAAAATCATCTAAGTATAGGCAATCTATCTAATTTTATATCTAGAGCTACCTTCAGCTAAAAATACTTCAAGATTCCCCATATTCATTTCAGGTTTTTTGTTTTAATCAGTAGGTTAATTTTAATTGCTATGTATTCAATTCACAAAGAGTAAATAATAAACATATCTAGCATCCATTATGTGCCAGGCATTATAGAAGTCTTAGATAGCGAAATATAAATAAGATTTATACATTTACAAGCATGAAACACTCAAAATCTATCAAGTCAGATATAATGTGTGCCCAATATGAGAGATGTGAAATGATTATCATTCCTAATAGACATTGTGGAAGGATGTGGTGTCCAAATGAGTTCACTATATATGCGTGGGAAAAGGCTCACAATATGTAAGTTTTAAAAAAAAGGGTACAAAATTATAGAGTATGGTGCTATTTTCATTATATCTAATTGTAGATAATAAATATACCAAAATATAGTTTCCTTTATTTAGGTAGTGAAAATATGAGGATTTTTTCTCATTCAGCTTTTCAGTCTGAACCAGTATTTCCTGGTTTTCTACAATGAACATATCATGCTTTTAAAATTGTACATTCTTTTATATTTTTAAAGAAAAAAAAACAGCTGTTATATGGACTAGGACTGCCACGAGGACTGCACATGACTACTCTTGTGAATTAAAATACTGACCTTCCAGAAGTGTCCTCCACTGGTTTGCCCATGTCTACAAGTTGCTCAATCTTCATTCACTTTAATTGCCTTTTGTAAATTAAATTGCGTTTTTGTCTTTCAAAAGTAAATTATGAATTGGTATTATTTTAAGTACAGTAAACAACCAGACTTCTCCATAAGTTATCCTAGAGGATAGCTGTTTCTATGAGAGTCAAAGAAAAAAAAAAAAAAGAGAAGCCTCAAGTGAGTTTTCAAAGAAGAAATGGAAACAAGGAGTTAGAAACAAGCATCTTCTCTTTCAAGAAATTGTTTAAAGCTTTTGGCATTGCAGAAACATTCCAGCACCTAAATGCTTGCGTCTCTGACGAAGGATAAATCACTAGGCTTTTGTCATCAGGTCACTAGTCCATCTTCCTGACCTGGGGATGATGCAAAACCGCACTCTCCTAGATGCTTCCCTTTATCTCTGATACCTTCTTACTGTTGGACTGAATCTATTATTTTTCTAGAGGTCCAAAAGAATGAAATCACCAGAAGATCCTAGCATAAACTCTGGAAATTCCTGGCTAGATATCAACATGGAAAGCAAGATACATATGTATATATACACAGTTTTTTCCTTTCCATCTAGCCCGGACTTTCCATATATATATATGGATATATTCTCTATCTATATATTCATATCTATATATATATTCATATCTATATATCCATATATACCTATATATATTCTGAATGTATTCCAAATACATATTCCAAATATGTATTCTAAATATGTATTCCAAATGTATGTATATTTCAAATACATGCATATATATACACATACATTTAAATTATACGTATTTCCCCCAAAGTGCTGAATAATGGCTACAAAATTATAACTTGAGGTAGTATATATTCTTTATAATTACTGAATTGTGATACTGGCCAATTTTCAATATGAAACTCTGAAGACAAATAAAAAACTCATGGATCACTTTGCTTCAGAGACCATAGGATACCAGAACTGAAAGGAACTATCTAATCCAACTGTCCATTTGTTTCTTGAATCTTCTCATAGCATCGTCTAGGCAATTGGCCTCTGCTGAACACCTCTAGTGACCAGGAATTCAGTACTAAAGATAAGGATACCTACGCCATCTTTCCAAGAGCTTTGATTATAATTTATATCTGACTTGTTGTGACTTCAATCCATTGGTTATTTTCTTTGGACTCATGTAACTCTTCATATGACAGTGTTTCATATATTTTTAATTTAATTTTTTAATTTTATTTTAAGTAGGCTCTGAACTCAACGTGGGGCTTGAACTCACGACCCTAAAACCAAGAGTCACATTTTTAAAAATATTTATTTTTTGAGAGAAAGAGAGACAGAGCACAAGTTGGGGAGGGATAGAGAGGGAGGGAGACACAGAATCCGAAGCAGGCTCCAGGCTCTGAGCTGTCAGCCCAGAGCCCGATGCGGGGCTCAAACTCACAAACCATGAGGTCATGACCTGAGCTGAAGTCGGACACTCAACCAACTGAGCCACCCAGGCACCCCCAGTTTTTCACATTTTTAAAGAAAGTTTTGATGTCCTGAGATTCCTTTTTAGCTTTTACCCTTTTTGTCTTTCCTATTCAAGTTCCAAATATTTTGATTCATCTCCTCCAAATGTATTCAGGTGTGCACGGGAAACTGAGTGAGGTTCTGAGTGTACAGAACTGCTTTGGTGCAGCCCAGGCCGTCACCTCCTTTCTTGTAGATTTGAGAGTATCCATCTATTCTGGCAGCTTCAGAGCACATTGACATTTTGGGTAACTCCTTAACCACCCTGTCATTTCATAGATCATTTCAAACCATCGGAAATAAGAAAGATGCAGTTGCCCCCTGTCAGGTTTTGAGTTGTAGTGGGTTGCAACTATTTTAAAGGCCTCTTGCTGTCTTACACATTTGAGGAATTTTAGATTTAATCTTTCTTTTTTCTTTTTGTGTGTTTGTTTTAATCTCTTCCTTTTCTGGGGTGGAAAACAGTAGGCAGAGGTGGTAACACATAGGATTAGGCAAAGATATGCATTCATTTCTTAAGAAGGACTGAAGGAGGGGCGTCTGGGTGGCTCAATCAGTTAAGCATCAGACTTTGGCTCCTGGTCACATTCTCACTGTCCCTGAGTTTGAGCCCTGCATTGAGCTCTGTGCTGACAGCTCAGAAGTTGGAGGCTGCTTTGGATTCTGTGTCTCCTTCTCTGTCTGTCTCTCCTCCACTCATGCTCTCTCTGTCTCTGTCTCTCAAAAATAAATAAACATTAAAAAAAGACTAAAAAAAGAAAAAAGAAGGACTGAAGGAGACAGAGTTTGTTACCTAGAATGTTCTGCTTTTGAGGGGGGGGGTCTCTCTTTTAGCAGGAGCTAATTTTCATTATTTGCTATAAGCAAATGAATATGTTTCTAGAAATTGAAACATAGTCTGGCTTCTGACTGTGAAATGAATAGACTCCTACAAAAAAAAAATACAGCTGTTTGTAAATTCCCACTTTTATGTATCACCACACTCTACCTAATCAGTATTTTTGTATTCACCTATTTCATATAGAGTCTCGGGACCTTGTTTTATCAGACCAGATATAGTAAAGTGAGGCACTGTGCATACCAGAGTGAGTTCTGTGCTTTTCCAGGAAACGATGGAGCTTAAGACCAAAAGATAAAGAAGTTTAGAAGGAAGTATATTGAAAATAACACATGACTTATAAGCCAAAAGAGATTATTTAGCAGCTTTAGCAGCTTCAAAGAAACTATTATTTAAGTGTAAATTTTCTAGCATTGGTCAATCTTGAACACTGTAATATTTCACTGTTTCTAATCTGTTGACAATCAGCAGCCAAATGGTGCAATGGAGATTTGTTAGTTTAGAGCTGATCAGCACAGCCGTGTGGCACAATTCTATGTACGTAAATTATCCTGTGCCCCGGACAATAAATCTATTTCCCAAGAAGAGCAGTTACCTAGAAAAATGTTGGTTCCCAGAAGAAGTAAGTCTAGTGAAAATGTTCATCATCATCTGTGTGTACCAAAAAATGTAGTTTTGCTGTCAAAGAGAAGCAAGGGTACTAGTGAAGTTAAACGATTCCTTCTTTGACAAGTTAACTGCTTGGTAAGGGTTCTGTCACTTGCAGGCTGGAGTGAATGGCAAGTATGGATTCTGCGGGAAATCAGGGATCGGCAGTAACTGCATAGGGTCATTTGTTCTGCACGGTGCAATGCCTCTGTGGCAGTACGTTATTTAGTGCAAAATTTACTTCGAAAATGCATATGTATTTTTAAATCTGAGTTGGTACCAGCATCAATAGTCATTTTTATCTAAAAACTATAACCATGTATAGTGAAACAAAGTTGTAATTCCAACATAAAAGCTGATTTTTGAAATATTATTAGACCGTTATGAGATATTTTAGTTTTGTCTTTTTTTTTCCCTTTATATGTGATATAAGTTTAGATCATAAATACATACTTAAATTTATGGGAATTTTTTATTGCTTCATTTCATTTTTTATTCAAATATAATTAACATATAATGTTAGATTATTTAAGGTATACAGTATAATAATTCAACAATTCTATACATTAATCATGATAAGTGTCCTCTTAATCCCCTTCACCTATTTCATCCATCTCCCCCACCCATGTCCCCTTTGATAACCATCAGTTTGTTCTCTGTATTTAGGAGTCTGGTTTTTTTGTTTGTCTCTTTTTTCTGTGGCCAATTGTTTTGTTTCTTAAATTTCATATATGAGTGAAATCATATGGTATTTCTCTTTCTCTAACTGACTTATTTTAGTTAACATTATACCCTATAGATCAATCCATATTGTTGCAAATGGCAAGATTTCATTATTTTTATGGCTGAGTAATATTTCATAATATATATATGCATTTATTTATGGATGGACATGGGTTACTTCCATATCTTGGCTATTGTAAATAATACTGGTGTAAACATTAAGAAGCATATATCTTTTTGAATTCATGTTTTTTTTTCTTTGGGAAAATACCCAGTAGTGGAAATACTGGATCATATGATAATTCTATTTTTAATTTTTTGAGGAACTTTCTACTGTTTGTTATAGTGGCTGCACCAGCTTGCCTTCCCACCAGTAGTACACAAGGGTTCCTTTTTCCATATCCTCACCAACATTTGTTATTTCTTATATTTTTGATTTTAGTCATTCTAACAGGTATGAAGTGGTATCTCGTTGTAGTTTTGATTTGATTTCCCTGATGATTAATGATGCCAACCATCTTTTCTTGATGTTGGCCATCTGTATGTCTTTGAGAAGATATATGCAATTTATATATTTGATAAGGGATTAATATCCAAAATATATAAAAACTTATACAATCAGTACCAAAAAGAACCCCATATAATCTAATTAAAAATGGAAAGAGAGCGTGACTAGATTTATGGGCATTTTAAATTGCTATGTAGATCAATGCATCCTAACACAAACCTAGTAACAACACTTAGGGTTTCTATATTCTTCTAAAGCTATCAGAAAATTCTCAAAAGATTCTCGAGATAAACTTTAACTCACTTTAGTTCACTATATGTCACAATGATGTCTAGGGGAAGGAGACGGTCATGAAAGCAAATGAACATTTGAAGAATTTAAAGAATTCAATATCACAGGCCTAAATGATGATATCGGATGGGACATTTAGAAATGCAAGATTTTACATTTATGTTATATTTAAGTAGCTAGAAAATGGCACAGTTAGTTTTTAATGTATTCAGTGCTTAAAAAATTAGCCAGGCTTCTAGTGCTGAACACTAAGGATGATAAAAGTGAGAAATATAGGTAGATTTTCAATTGCTTCCTAACAAGTGGAGACATAAAAGTAATGTGTTCATGGCATCCATTTACTTAGGCAAATTGGATGTTACCCTTCCATTTTGTAGAGCTTTTTAAATACCAAAAAAATATAATTTTTGAGTAAGGATTTAGAACGAAATGAAGAAAAATCACTTTTAAAGGCCACAATTCACAGTGCTAGTCATCAGGTGATTCATTTATGTTCACCACAGAAGCTGGTATTAGCAGTTTTAATTCTAAAATATTTTCTTTAAGAGAATGAATGAATGAAGAATTAGCATATGCCTATTGGTAATCAACAACTCTTTTATTAGAATTTATTTAGATAAAGTAGTGTCCTCAGAGGCACATCAGTGAGGCAGGTCCTGATCATTGTGGTGGGCCCTGTACATTCAAATATCATAAATAAAATACAGTTTCTTCCCGTAAGCAACTTGAAGTCTTATATATATCAAAATACAGTGACAAGTGTGTTTTTAAGAGACTGTATAAGAAATTTACCTTTGTTCAAGCCGGACGCATAATATCAACCAGTGATGTAGAGACATCAGTTTTTAAAATAGCAGAAGTAATTAGAAAATACCATTGATTTATGGAAATTCACTTTATAGCTTAGTTTTTATTATACAAAGAGGTATGGTCTATTGGGACAGCAAAATTGTAACAAGATGTTAAAAAAACTTTGGAATTGATCTAAGTAATGCTTAGTAAACTACTTAAACGTTTAGAAAAAAGGACTTCTAAAAGCTTGTGAAAGCACTGTAAAACTATAGCTTATGGGAGACTTAATTAATCTTAAGGCATATTATCATCTTTTGCTAGGGCTGCCATAATAAAATACTACAAACGGGATGGCTTAAGCAACAGACATTTATTGTCTTTCAGTTCTGGAAGCTAGAAGTTCTCTCTCCTTGTTGTGTAGATGACCACCCTCTTGCTGCCTACTGACAGGGTCTGTGTATGCACATCCCTGGAATCTCTTTGTGTGTCCAGATTTTTTCTGACAAGGACACCAGTCATATTGGATTACAGCCCCACCCTTACAGCCTAATTTTAATTTAATCACCTCTTTTTAAAATTTTTTTTTCATTTTTGAGAGAGCGAGAGAAAGAGCATGAGTAGTACAGAGGGGCAGAGGGGGAGAGAGAGAATCCTAAGCAGGCTCCATGCTCAGTATGGAGCCTGAGTTGGGGCTTGATCCCACAACCCTGGGATCATGACCTGAGGCCAAATCAAGAGTTGGATGCTCAACCGAATGAGCCACCCAGCCTCCCTAACTTAATCACTTCTTTAAAGACCTATCTCTAACTACAATTACATCCAGTTACACCCAATTAGGTGTTGGCACAATATCTGACTTTGGTGGGAACACAGTTCATCCATAGCATCATGAAGTACTACTATATAAATGAGATACAACTCACAATAAAATTTCTCCAATTTACTAGGAATAAGTATGGAATGGAATGTAAAGACTAGTGTCTTCACTGTAAGACTTCTGACACCCTGGAAGTACAGGGGATTAGGAAGCATCTTTCCCAAATATTTAGGAGAAAACTATAATTTTTTCATCCAAGTTTGTACTTACAGATAGATCTTATGCCAGCGGCTTCTCAAGACATCTTCAGATATTTAAGACATTGTCATTCTTCCTAATCCCTCAAGTACAAAATGGTTTATCATGCCTAAAAACTAGAAAGAATTTACAGTAATAACATACTTACTATAATTATCTGGTTCTTATACTAGAAACAAATTAATTTGGGAAATAGAAAATTACATACAATTTTTAATACCACATAATTCCATTATGTAATGTATGGCTACTATATTCAGAAAAAATTATGTTAGAAATGATGTGTGAAAGGATCTTTAAAATAGTAAATTTCTAAAAATATTAGTTATATCATATCTCATAAATATATAATGGTCCAAATACAGAGAAATCTATTTAAATGATCAGTTAAACTTTAAGTTAAGAGAGCAACTTAAGACCATGCAAAAGAATTATTTGTCGTGCAACTAGAAACTGTACTTTTTAGTTTAATTTCTCTGACTGCAATAATTAAAGCAATTAATCCATTAGAAACTACTTCTGAGGCATTCAAACTTTGAGTTTTTGCTTTGGTGACTTATATTAAAAGAATCGTATAGCTACTTCTCAGTTGAGTAAGGGAACAGGCAAGGCCACTAGTTCGAACATTTTAAGTTGACACTTCCTACATCTACTGAGTCGTTCAACAGTCAATATGGCGGAAGTAGTTGATGCAGAAGGACCCTCTGCCTCCCATTCCACCCACACGAAAATACTACATAAAACATAGCAAAATAATTTTGGGATATAAATTTATCCTGAGTCCATCTGGCTGCTTGGATAAAATAAAACCTGTGAGCAGTTATTTACACAAGTACTCACATTAAAATATAGCATGCGGTATCCTATATTGTAAATCTTGCCTACATATCCAACATTATGGGAAAATTCTGAACTTTTGTAAATACACGTTACATTTTAATAGTCTTTGTAATGTTCACATTATAGTCGTGAAGTAATACAAACTTGGTAATAGACTGATAACTTCTTTCCTAAAACTGGAATTTATCAACTTGAGATGGTGTTATGTCAAGCTTGGTTTTACTTAATCAAGGACTTGTCTAACATGATACTATTATATTAGTGTCTAATATATGTGTATAACGTTCTCCTTTTGTGTCAGAGGAGTGTCGCACAAAGGCTGATGTTAAATTTCTATGGACAGTATTAATGAAATTTTAGTCTATTAAAAATAGATGTGCAGATAGTTCCCTAACATATAAATAGATGCCTGACTAAAAAATTGACCTCAACCCCTCAATGTCCATCTCTAGAACACCTAATTTGAAAAAAAAAAAGTTGACCTTTTTAGCAAATCTGTCTTCAGTTTTCGAGGAAAGAGAGTACCAATAACAAAGCAGAAAGTTGAAAACTGTGAACTGTTAAAGCTGGAAGGAGTTCAGTGACCCTGTGTAGACAGTACAGAGAAGCTCTCTGACCTCTTTTTGGAAAAGAAATCAGAGATTTCCTAGAGAGATTAAATGACTTGCCTGAAATCACTCATCTGTTAAAAAGATAGCTAGTTAACAATAGTCTCAGAATTAAGAACAGACTTCCTTTTGATATACGAGACTTGAAATGTCTGCCATAGACCCACATGAAGAGATGGGGTCTATGTTACATAGTTTCTCTTGTCTGAAGAGGAAGAAGAGCTGAGCCTGCCTGGCCCATCTTTCCCGCATAGATAACCAAGCTCTTTGTCCAGCTGCAGAGTTAGAGAATAGAAACTGGCAGGTTTTATTGGAGAGGACAAGAGAGATGAAATTAAAAATAAATTTTTAAATTATAAAATCCAAGTTTAATGTATTCCTAATGGCAATGTAGATGAAATCAAATAATATAATAATATTATTATTAAGTTGTTAAAATGAAACAATGATAATAATGTTTCACTGCCTGTATCATGACCCTGAGGTTGTACGTCCACCCCCACTTCTGTCCACTTAGTAATATGATGCGTTCTCATCAGTAATAGCAGCTCACGGCATAATTGAGTCACAAGTGCTTCAGGGAGGCAAGTGTGAGTTTCAAAGCCTTGTTGGACAAGTTAAATAATCACTGAATTATGATACTGCTATGACAAATTCCTGGCCAGAGATACCATACATTTCATGAGACTTCAGAAAATGTGTGGTGGGAATTGACTGACCTTTCTATAGTTCCCTTTAAGTTGAAATATGAGAAGTAAGGAGAAAAAGGTCTATTTGAAATTGAAAGAAACTTTCTGTGGTGGATATCAGTATGCTATAATGAGAAAAACCCCAATGGAGAAAGGTACTCAGTGATCTGTTGGAGAAAGTAACAGAAACAGTATACCACAGGCAAGGAAAATCTGAAACTTGGATGTGAAGAGGTAAATATCATTTTAGAAGGAAATCTGAGACTAAGAAGGATCAGATTTGGGACTGAAATATCAGGAAATAGTGTATCTTCCTCAATATAAACAGATATTATAGGGAGTAAAATGAGGAAGAGATGCTGTTTGATTAAAAGATTAAAAAATTTTTTTAATGTTTATTTTTGAGAGAGAGAGACAGCGGGAGTGGGAAAGGGGCAGAGAGAGAGAGAGAGAGAGAGAGAGAGACAGAATCCAAAGCTGTCAGCACAGAGCCCAACACAGGGTTCAAACTCACAAACCACGGGATCATGACCTGAGCCCAAGTCAGACACTTAACTGATTAAGCCACCCAGGAACCCCTGATTAAAAGATTTTTAAATGGACCTGAAATTCCATGAGCTTGATACGGCAGGCCAGGTACAGAACATTTAGGTGAAACTGAAAAGAAAAAGAAAAATTTTCAGATTTAGTATAGTCAAGAGGACAAGATGGTTTCTTTAAAAAATGTTTATCTTTATTTTGAGAGAAAGAAACAGAGAGTGAGCAGGGGAGGGCAGAGAGAGAGGGAGACAGAATCAGAAGCAGGCTCCAGGCTCTGAGCTGTCAGCACAGAGCCTGACGCAGGGCTCGAGCCCACAGACTGAGATCATGACCTGAGCTGAAGTTGGACACTTAACCGACTGAGCCACCCAGGTGCCCCAGCAAGATGCTTTCTTAAAAACAAATCATAAAACTATTACAGAAGCAAAATGTAGTAGTTAGACAGCTTTAAATATCTGAACATTTGTAGAAGCTTTATAAGATAATGAAGATAACTATCCTTCTGGACTCCACATTTGAAGCACAAACAAGAACTGAGCAAGTATTAGAAATCTTGGGACAATGAGACCATATTTTTCTTAGAGTTCAAAAACAGCCACCTTCTAATTCTAATGTAACCACGCCTTGATTAGAACGCTTAACCCATAGGGATGTCTGTTTTGTCGTTCTGCTCTCACTGACTGTGAGCTAGTCATGGAAATAGTCTCCCCTGGAGTTTTTGAGTCTGCAGGACCCATTTTGTCACTACACACATTGTAGCTACTAAATAAATCTGTGGTAATAAGATGGTAATACAATAAAGGAAGGGAAGGCAATAGGCTGGGAGGGAGAAGAGAACCATCTTCAAGACTTTGCTCAAACATATATCGCCATCTTGTCAATAACTACCCTGACTGTCATCTCTACCACTCTTGATTCCTTTACTCCCTACTGTACTGCTTCCTTTCAATAACACTTACAATCTTTTAGCTTATGGTATAATTTACTTATTGTTTTGTATTTGTTGTTTATAAACCGTCTCCCCCTTCTAGAATTTACACTTTCCGGCGACAAGGATCTTTGTTTTTATATTAATGCATCTGAGGTACCTCAGGTAATAGGTGCCTAAAAATATTTGTTAAGTAAATGAAATATTGGAAAGACTACTTCATGGAAGAGGAATGAAATTTCTTGCAAATCTATCTGAAAGGCACAAGCTGAGGATATATTGAAACTACTACAGTTATGCTGATTTTGACTCAATAATTAGGAATAGGAGAGGCTTGAAAACACAATGTGGGTGGGAGAGGAAAAACTGGACTTGATTCTAAGCTTTAAAATTGAGGGAGGGGGGTGCCTGGGTGGCTCAGTCAGCTAAGCATCCGACTTCGGTTCAGGTCATGATCTCACAGTTCGTGAGTTTGAGCCCCACATTGGGCTCTGTGCTGACAGCTCAGAGCCTGCTTCAGATTCTGTGTCTCCCTATTTCTCTGCCCTTCCCCCACTCATGCTCCGTCTCTCTCAGAAATAAACATTAAAAAAAATAAATAATAAATAAAATAAAATAAAATAAAATAAAATAAAATAAAATTGAGGGAGGAAGATCCATAGGAAACCATTTCAGGGAGCAGGGAGCTTCTGACAACTACATATTGTAAAATACCAAAGAATGAAGAGCATCTGGCTGGCTCATTTCATTGAGCATCCATCCGACTCTTGATTTGGGCTCAGATTATGATCCCAAAGTTGTAGGATTGAGTCCCATGTTGGGCTCCAAGCTCAGCGTGGAGCCTGTTTAAGATTTAAGATTCTCTCTCTCTCTCCCTCCCTCTCTCTCCTTCTCTCTCCCTCTCTCTCTCTCCTTCTCTCTCCCTTTCTCTCTCTCCCTCTCTCCCTCCCCTTCTGCCCCTCTCCCTTGCTCACATCTATGCACTTTCTCTCTCACATAAATAAAATACCAAAGAATGAAAGAGAAACACAGGAGCATATTAAGAAAGAGGCAGGCAGATTATGGAGGGCAGTGTGGAACTCTTAAATCCAATACCAAGAGACAAGTCCATATGACCTGCAAATTTTTAGTACAGGTAGAGAACCACAAGGGAAAAAAGGCAGAGGAAGAGAGTCAAGATCTGGGAAAACAGAACATTGCAGAAGGAAGTAATACCTGTCTTTCAAATATTTCAAGGCTGCCCTTGGAAGAGGACATTTTCTGTACCATTACAGAAGGCATTAGACCCAATATTTGGAGGCTGTTTTTGACATCATTGTAAGAATAATTATTTAGTAATTAAAACCACAATTCTCCATCACTGAAAGTGTTCAAAGAAGAGTTTCCAGGCAGAAATCCTGCACTGCATAGAATGGTAAATTGCATCCATTGCCTTTATTGTACCTTGGAATTTCACTGGACCTTTGTCTGGAATGAGGGTCTTAGAGTTTGAGAAGCAGTGCTCTAGAGGAAATTTAGAGGAGATTCTTTTCAATTGAAAAAGGAATTCATGGAAAGGATTTATTCCTCTCCTGATCCCCATACATACATACCTCTTTTTTTCTTTAATATCACTGGAATGCTTTCATAAATTCAGAATGCTCACATTAGTCCATGGACTTTTGGGTTATTGTGTGGAAATGCAGCAGATGGGATCTTTCCACCTGGTCTTTGCACACTGTGGCAGGCTGCTTCTTCTACTGAAGGTTCTACCCTTGACCTTTCAAGACCAGTGACAATTGGTACAACCTAAGGCAATATGTCCTAACATTTTAAATAACTTGTAAAGAGCTCAGTTCAATTATACATGGACAAAAGGCAGCTCTGACATAGACATTCTTTGGATAGGGAGTAAATTGTTGACTTTGCAATCATAAGTTTGTTGAAATAAGACTTCATCATAGGCTTTAAAATGTACAAAATCCTTCCTCGGGATGTTTGACATCATGCCACTTACGGTGAGGGACTAGATTTTAAACTTGTTCAAAACTGGAAACTCACGGCTAAATTCTATTTTATTTTATTACAGTAATTCAATAAGATTACATCTCTCCTAAGTATTAAGCAATGAGTAGACAGAATGTGCAGTAGTGAATAAAACAGAGATGATCTTTATTCTAACAGAGGATTCAATTGAGTAGGCTGAGGAGAGAATAAAATAAAAGCAAATACATTTTGCAAATATAGCTTTAGGATAATATTATGAAAAAAAGAGAAAAGGATACCATGCAGAATAAAAATGGCCTCTTACTTTGGATTGGATAGTTAGGAAAGGCCTTTCAGGCTGAGTCCTCAGAATGAGAAATCAGCCATGACAGAAGACCATGAGGCTGAGAAGAATTTGGTCTGTTTGAAGAGCAAACCAGTGTTGTTTCAGCCTGGTGACCATTGGGAATTGTGGCTTGTGATAAAGTTGGAGAGACATGCAAGACCATTCAAGGTCATGCTATATGTTTATTTTATAATTGCAGTGAGAAGACATTGAAGGATTTTTAGGAAGATGGTGACCTGACCCAACATATTTATAAAAGATAATTCTGGCTGCTTTATGAATAATGTCTTGAGGGCAAGAGTGAATATAGCTTGGAATAAGATTAAGAGAAATGGATAGATATGAGATCTGTTGGGGCACCTGGGTGGCTTGGTCAGCGTCCAACTTTGGCTCAGGTCATGATCTCGCAGTTTGTGAGTTGAGCCCCGCATCGGGCTCTGTGCTGACAGCTCAGAGCCTGGAGCCTGCTTCAGATTCTGTGTCTCCCTCTCTCTCTCTTCCCCTTCCCTACTTGTGCTCTGTCTCTGTCTCTCAGAAATAAATGAATGTAAAAAAAATTTTTTTAAATAAAAAAAGACATGAGATCTGTTTTAAAGGCAGGATCCATTGAATTTGATGATAATTGAGCAGAGCATACAGTATAAAGCAAGGAATAAAAGAGGATGTTCAGATTTTTGGCGTGAGCAACTATTTGGCTGAGGAAGTCATTTATTAAGAGAGGGAATATAAGATTTATGTGGGAAAGCAAGAGTATAGTTTGAGAGGTCTGTGAGATAATTTAGTGGTGAGGTCAAGTAGACAGTTATCAGTTCTGAAACTCAAATGTGAGGTCAGTACTTGGTAATACATTTGAGTGACTGTATATGGTTTTTAAAACAGGAAATGGAATTGATCATCTGGGGAAAATATGACAGCACAGGGCCCAGGACTGAATCGTAAGGATGTGTTGAAGATGTTAAAGGTAGAAATTCGATAGAAGGGGTGAAATCAGCCAAGAATGTTGATGAGGAGGTACCAGAAAAATAGAAAAAAAATCATAAGAATGTGATATAATGGAAGTCAAGAGAAAATAATGCTTTCAGATTGAAAGAGTGGTCAATTCTGTAGAATGTTCCTCAGGGAGCCAGGAAAATGAGGACTTAAAAGTCCCATTGGGTGTGACAATGTACTATTAATTTTGTATCTTCTAAAGAACAGTTTCATTGTCAATCTATTATATTTTTGTTGATTTATTCTTTTATAAGTCAATTTGTGTCTCTATAAATCTATAAATGTGGTTTTGTGTGTGTGCATGTGTGTGTGAGATAACCAAAGTAATTTATTTCCTGATTTTCCCTATTCTATTTTCCTGTTGAATACTGTACTTTTCCAAAATTATGCATTAGAATGTGATAGTTTTACAATTTTTTTTTAATGTTTATTTTTGAGAGAGAGAGAGAGCATGCAGTGGGGAGGGGCAGAGACAGAGGGGGACAGAGGATCTGAGGAGGGCTCTGCACTGACAGCACGGAGCCTGACATGGGGCTCAAACTCACAAACCGTGAGATCATGACCTGAGCCAAAGTCGGATGCTTAGCCAACTGAGCCACCCAGGTGCCCCAGTCTTATAGTTTTTAAAATGAATGTCCCATGATCTTGAAAGTGTGATTATTATGGTCAAAACAGGAATACTTAAGCCGTCTTTGCTTTGCTTTGTGCTGATATCTTAAATGCTCTTGTATTTAGAACACATGTTCTAAATACATTCTGATCTATTATTATATCTTTATTTTTAATTACATTGCATTACTTAATCTGTTTCTTTAGCTTTTCTACATTTATCAGTTCAAATAATAATTAATGAGTGAATGTAATAGATTTCACTAATGGTCAGTTAATTAATAAATGCTACTATCTATTACTATTTAGCACTGTACATGGACATGGTGGCATTCCAAAATATTTGTTTAATATTATTTAATAATGAATGGTTGAATGGAATGTTAGCTCTATTAAGCTAATAATTAGTTCTCTTTGTTAAATACTTTTCAATAGATTACCTTTTCACAGGAATGTATTCATTGGCCCTTCATATTTTGGTACATAATTATTAAATATACAGAAATGCAAAAAGGTTTTAAGCCTACAGTTTATCTTGGCTTCACCAGATCCTACTACTAACGGATGTGTAGCCTCTTTATCTTCCTTATACTTTACCACATATGAAACGGGACTAAGCTAACAAGTTTCATGTTTTAGATATGTTTTAGAGATGAATATATAGGTTTTTCAAAAATACTTGAAAGTTACTGTATAAAACAATTATTAACCATTAGATATCATATCTAAAATCATGGGAAAAAACTAAAGCATGAGTAATGCCTAGTGTGGGTACCAGAGAAGTTTTTATCCCTATGATATGTTGACCACTATTGTGAAACACTGTCAATAATTGCTTCATTGGCATAAATTTTTTAAATTGGCACATGTAGAGAATATTATAGAGAACATAATTTGAAGAATTGTCTTACAGTCATTGTGATCATTATAGTGAGAAATACATGTTGATAATGGATTCTCACGGGATTATTTAGTTTCCCATGTTGTTTTACATGTTTCTTAATGGACTCCACCATGGAAAAAAATATGATATTTCTCTTTCACTGAAAGTTGTATTAAAAGGAGATGTCATGTGTGGAGACAAAGAGGAACTTCAGTTATGGGGGGCCAGAAGTTCAACCCCAAGGCAGTGAAGCAGAAACATGATGGTTTGACAAACCCCAGGTGAGCACAGGATTAGAACAACAAAGTGAGATTGAGAGTACAGTTGGCATAAGACTAAAAATGGAGGTAAGGCTCAGATCTAAGAATAAGGAGGTGAGCTCTATAGCTCTGCAAGGACTGGGGCAAAAGGTGTCTTGGAGGATTGACAAGGGGCTGTTCACCTCGTGTGATGACTATTTTATTTACTTCAGAATGGTAACGTTCTACCACATGCATCTTCTAAGTGGCGATAGAAGGCAGAAAATGTACCCTTTGTCAGCCAATCTTGTCCTGTAATCTGAAGTTGAGAATAAAAATCAATCAGTTCAGGGGCGCCTGGGTGGCCCAGTCGTTTAAGTGTCCGACTTGGCTCAGGTCATGATCTCACAGTTCGTGAGTTTGAGCCCCAAGTCAGGCTCTCTGCTAACAGCTCAGAGCCAGGAGCCTGCTTCAGATTCTGTGTTTCCCTCTCACTGCCCCTCCTCTGCTCACACTCGGTCTCTCTCTCTTAAACATAAATAAACATTAAGAAAAAAATGGGGGGGCACGTGGGTGGCTCAGTCGGTTAAGCGTCCGACTTTGGCTCAGGTCATGATCTCATGGTTCATGAGTTTGAGCCCTGCAGCAGGATATGTGCTGACAGCTCAGAGCCTGGAGTCTGCTTCAGATTCTGTGTCTCTCTGCCTGTCTCCCACTGGCACTTTCTCTTTCAAGAATAAATAAACATTAAAAAAAACTTTAAAAATTTGTTTTTAATTTTACAAAATGAATCGATTTTAATAAATGAATTTAAAATAGTCCAAAATTTTATATGCCATTTTAAAATTGTAGTTATGTTGAATTGTAATGTGCACCATTACTTTTAAGATCATTGTTCTTGAAAAGTATCTCTTAGTATTTATTCAGATACAATATAAGATTTATTAAGATATAAAGTTTGTATATTTGCCTCACCCAGAGAACCTATAAAATACTGCCCTTACAGTGTGAAATACAGCATTATTTGAAATGTAACAGTGTGTCACAAAGCAATGACTTTTTTCTACAATGTTAGATCAATGCCAGGTAATCACACACATTCAAAATTAACCTATAACAGAAAATAAAGGAACTCAGAAATTCTATAGCCCAGTTTTTCTATGTCCAAATGCTGATAAATAGTGGCTAGACTATAAATATTTTAGGGAAAGCTTTTTGAATGGTGTTGCCAAATTTTAAGTATATATTTTTGGTTATTTTTTTAGGCCGTAAATCATGCATCAAGACTTGTGGCTCCTCCCTAAATATCTTTTCAAAACTCGTTGTCAAGTGTGGGAGAGGAAGTTGGGATTTGAAGCACTGCTCTGCTAGTGGCTGGAGTTGCCAAGCCAACGAATCCAAGTTATAAAGCAGTGGTCTAGCAGAAGGATTATAGAACATTCCCTTAACTAGAATGCCTACCAGTTTGGCTCTTTTTATAATTTCTTGTATTTATTAGAGAGTTTCCGTATGACATTACTAATTTACCTCTTACTGAGACTGTTTCCCCCCAGGAATAGTCCTCTGTCTGAGTTTCTCACCTTATTGTGGAAGTATACATAAAGTATGATAGGTGGAATCAGCTCGAGTTGAAATTTAGGAGGGAAACATGTTTAATCTGTATTATCATGTCCTATTATTAAGTCAAAATTTCTATGAAAACTGTTAAATTCTCCATTTTTATGTCTGCATGGTATCAAGCAGTACAAAGATGTATAACCACTTGTATTCAAGCAATATATGGCTCAGTTAAGCAAATTGCTAATCAGAGGAAGTCTTTACTTCCATGTGTGTTGAAAGGAATATGAGAAGCTTAGCCAGTAAAGAAAGAGAACAAAGAGGAACAGGTAGGAACTAGATTTCCTTGTGATTAAGGAAATACCGCTATTTTCCATGCTTATATAATATTATTCTCCACACACTGTGTTATGAGTAAGGAAGAAGTAATGAGGACATGATTAGTGAATAAGTAAAGTAATAATGAGTAAGGCAGCTTAAATGAACACACTTTTTATAAATATTGCGTTGTGTTGGGCATCTGTACCTGAAACTTACATAAAATTTTCAGATCTTTCTGTGTATTTGTACAAATGTTTATACTCACGCAATCTTTTTTAAAATGTTTATTTTTGGGAGAGAGAGAGAGAGAGCACAAGCAGGGAAGGGGCAGAGAGAGAGAGGGAGACACAGAATCCAAAGCAGACTCTAGGCTCTGAGCTGTCAGCACAGAGCCTGACATGGGGTTCGAACCCACGAACTGTGAGATCATGACCTGAGCTGAAGTCTGCCACTTAATTGACTGAGCCATCCAGGCACCCCAATATACTCACAAAATTTTAAGATTTTGATCTCATAATGATATGAGATATTGCTAGGTAATGTTCATCTAGAATTCCAAGGGAGTTAAAGTAGAAGAAATACTTCTTTCTCTTCTCAAATGTTTGAAAATGTTCTTCTAACATTACTATAAAGACTTTGTATAAATTTATCACAAGGCCGGAGCATGGGTTGGAATAGTAGAACAGAATACAAAAGCAGGGAGTTTCTCAAACTTGGAAACCATCCTTGCTACTTCCACTGCCCTAAAGGACTGGAAAGAGAGAAGCCCTCTTGAGGAGCGCTAACTCTTGCCCACTTTCAAAGATCCCTAAGAGACATGTTTAGTAGTGGTCTGAGAGACTGTTTTCAGTGTCTTCCATCCCATTTGCTGCCTGCCAAACAGCTTTCAAAATGCAGCTAAGCATCTCTTCTGTGCAGGAAGGCTTCTCTGGCCCACGTAAGTGAGTTGTCACTCCCTGTTTTATGTCACCAGAGTGCCTAGAATGAATCATAAATATACTACTTATTCCACTCTATTGCATTTATTTGTTTTTCTTGTCTGTGTTATCCTCTCTCCCCTACCACCAGACTCTGAGCATCTTAAGAGCCAAACACACATTTTGTGTAATTCTTACCCAAAGTTTCTAGGAAAGCGTCTTGCATATGGTTCCCAGTAAATATCTGAATGAATGAGGAAATGAAGGAATGTGTGAAGGCCATCAAACATTAGACAGAGAACTATCTGAATGATTGAAACATAATGGTATTTCATGTACCTCTCTTTTCCCCGGCCCTACACACCTTTGGGGGAATGTCACTCTTTGTAATCTTCCTATAGATCCTTAACTAATTATTGGATCATGCTTAACTTCATCAGCGAAATAAAGTGTCTCCTTTTTATATGAATAGTTTAGTTTTTCTTTGAAAATGGCATTTCACATGACTTTTAAAACCTGTATAGGTGGTATATAGAAGGTATGAGCATTCTTCTTCTAAATTTTGGTAGTATCTCTCCAAAATGCTTGGCTTATGATCGACTCCATTGTATTTTGGGAAATATACTTTCGGGGGTGATCAAATACCCGTAAGTTACAAATTGCATGAAAGTATATTTGCTACTTTCTCTGAGGCTCAGTTCTTGTGGTTCTGTCTGAAGTCATCTCTGTACACTGACTCCTAAAATTTCTTGAGGACATTTAGTAAGAGTTTTGGATTCCTGGTGATAGCTAAATGAATATTGACATAAATATGTCATATAAATATGGAGGTAGAACTACTGTGCTAAACATTCTTTGTTATATATGGAAAAACAGTTCCTATCAGCAGCTGCATTGTCTAATACTGATATCAGAAGGTTCTCTTAAGCCATGTTATTTAGCAGTTAGTAGTATGGAAAATAGAGTCCGAAGACCCGGATTCAAACCCTGGATTTGCTACTTATGACATTGGACAAATTATAAACTGTGCATCAATCTTCATGGGCTTAAATTCTGGTTTCATTTCTAAATAACCTATATAACCTTGGACCGTAGTTTATCCTCAGTGTCCCTCAGTTTCCTCATTTATTTTTTTTTCAATTTTTTCATTTAGAAAATAAACATATTAACAATAGTGTCTTTCCCATAGGGTTGTGCATTTATTCAATGAGTTGACGTGCTGGTATATAAAGTCCTTTGAAAAAAGGCCTGGCATGTAGTAAGTGGGCACACGTGTTAGATTATTCCACTAGGATGTGAGCTGCGTGAGGAGCCGATTGCCCACTTTTGTTCACTGTTATATCGTCAGTAGCTAGAATAGAGTCTGGCGCGTGGTAGGTGCTTAACATATATTTATTGAATTAGTGTGTATCACTTTTCTTGTCTGTGAGATGAGAATAATGAGAGTAGCTACATTGGAGAGTGCTCATGAACATTAAGTGAGGAAATGTTTATGAAGAACAGAACATTAGCTATTATCCTCATCATTATTATTGTATATAAAGGGCCACAAGTAATATTAGAATCCACATATTTGTTCCTTCCCCTTCGTCTAGCTATTCTGCTTTTATGATTCATAACTTTGATCTTTAGAGTTTATTTTGCTTCATTCTTTAGTCAAATCTTATTACTGTATTTTTAGCCTACTCAAATTAATTTGCTTACTTCCATGGACATTTTCTGTCATAAGATAAAGGCAAGCATCATCCTAAATCTCATTACAGAATAATGGAAATGCTGATCATTTAATGTTTCCTTTTTTATCTTCTTATACCCTAAACATCCTTTGACTTCATCAACCTTTATGAAAGTTTTGGGTTGACCAGCTGCTAACAGGTACAATCTGCTATTCACTTTGTAAATCTGCTGAGTAAACACCAAAACTATGTTTGAAAACTGAAATCACAAAAGCTTACAATTTATTTGTAACATGTTGACATTAAGCTAGGGAGGGAAGAAAAGATTGTATATTTTGGATTGCATATTCAAGTCAAGAGTAATTGCCCAAGACTATTAAGTACTTTTAGCAATCTGAAGTCAGTAGAAAATGTTGGTTAACTACATGGATTTTTTTCTCTCATGACTTAAATGCAAAATTATTTTGTTACAGAAAAAAAGTATAAGGATTCTGAGAGTTGGTTTTTGAATTATACATACATATATATATATATATATATCCATAAATAATTCTATTTAGGATAGAATCGCTGTGTAAGGAGTGGTTCACAGTGGCAGAATTGACATCAATTGTGAAGACTGAGGTAGAGATGAAGCTTCATGTTTTTAAAGCAAATGTGTATCAAAAGGTTAATTCGGTTCGTAGCATGGCTCTATAACCTATTCCGAGCAATTCCTGTCTCTTCTAGCAACCAGCCATTTCTGGGTTGTCTGGAAGACACTATATAGTGCCAGAGCAGCCATAGGAATACTTTCTCTATTTTTTTCTCATATCTATCTTTGGACCCTTTGTTACTTGTTTTCTCCACTACTTCTCACAGGGACTTACTTCCTTTCCTTCCCTTCCCTTTGTTAGTAATTTACATTCTCATCAGCATCACCTACATCTTCTCTAAAGTAGAAAAGGGCAAGTTGTGCCAAAGGTACAACTCTGCTCCTGCTTGAACTAATCTGTAGTCTAGACTACTTTAACTATTTCACATAGTAACCTTTTATACATTCACTTAAGTGACCAAGTCTCTATTTCAGAATAAATTTAACATACTTTGAAATTTGGGTGATATTTTTTGAGAAACAACTTTTTTTAAAAATGGACATATAAATGACATGCAACTTTCTAGACCTGTTAGAATTGATGACTATGTTTTGATTTAAAAAAAGCAAATATAGATTTATAATTGGTATATAGTTAGAATAAACAACAGGGTGTTACAGATTTATTTTTAATAATTATTTTACTTATTTTGAATCAAATGATTTACTGTACAGTTCATACTTTATCCATTCTGTTTTTGTGTAAGTACACCTGGTATGAGACACCTGTGATACACTATACAGGGCCTTGAACCTGAAATCAGATCTTCTGAATTTGAATCTTGCTCTGCCACTTTCTAATTAAGCAAGTGACTTAATATTATTAAATCCTTATTAGCTCATCTATAAAGAAGAAATAATGACGTAAGAATGAAGGCGGCATAATTGGCGTGGGATACATTTCATATTCAACAAATAGAACGCTATAATAGTATATGCAGGCTATATTTATGTATCTTTTCTTTAGAAAGATGATTTTCATATTTAACAGTGGAATCTATTTTCAAGGCCACATTTTGCTTTTAGAAGGTAATTTATTGTGTATATTTGTGACTCGCTTTTTTCTCTCTGATTATTTTTGGATGAATAAGAAAGTTATAAATAATTCAAACTGGATTATAATGATTCTGGAATTACACTTAGTTTTATACAATGCAACTATCTAATGGCCCATCATTTGAGAACCACATCCAAAGCCATTTGGATATATATTCTTGTATGGAGGAATGACATTTTAAATCTTCTATGAGTCGTTTCTTTTGTATGTAAATTTTTAAATTCCCTTGGTGGTGGCAGTATTTATATCAGAATGGAATAAGAAATAATCAACTTGCTGAAAATATATAAACCAGAAATATTATATGTGTGTGTGGTGGTGTGTGTGGGGTGTATATATGTATACATATATACACACACACACATATATATGTATATATACAATTACATATATATATAGTATATAATGTATATATACAATTGCAAGCAATCGAGCATAGGACAAAAAGAAGTAGAATTGTAAGTTTTCTCTGTAAGTTCAGTGTCATTCAAGACCAGCTGGGCTTTGTCTCTCTAATGCCCGTGTGCCAGCATTCTACTTTTTCCTTAAAGCTATTTTCCTTGAAATAGGTGATTTTCTTGTCTTTAGTGCTCCCTACTTCCCCTTATGCCATTCTTCTATCATTTGTCTATATCTCTAAGATTCTAACTATAGGAAAAAATCTCAAAAAGCTTCCCAGGACAACCCTGTCCTAAAACTACAAGACAGAAATTATGCTCATATGGAAATAGATGCATCTGGACAATTGTAGACTAACTTCTTCATGGTGCAGAAACTCAGGTCATTAACAGAGTTTGGCAGGGCCCAAGCAACTCAGGTGTGGCCACTGTTTCACGTTTTAGATTCCTTGTCCCCATGCACTCACTAGTAGAAATACAAAATATTCCCCTTCCAAAGTGACTTTGTCCCTGGATGCTGAAATAAAAGTTTCTACCCCTGGCTGGTTTATTTTCCTAGGACTTCCCTGTTCAGTCCCTCATCCTTGATACCTTCCTCTTGCCCACAACTCGACACACACATGTGCACGCATGCACACACATACACATACATGCATAAGTCTTCCTGAAACAACACTGCAATTGATGCAGTAACTTCATGGTCTATACGCTGTTTTATTTCATTTTATTTTTTAGGATGCTGATCAAAACTTAGTAAGTTATTTTCAGGACTCACTAGAAATTTGTGACCCACAGTTTAAAAAAGAATTAGATGACTTTCAATAGTTTTTTCAGCTTGCAAAACTCTGTGATTCTTTTCATTCTTATAAAAAAAATTTCATTTGATAAAAAAAGTTTCTATTCTCTGAATAAAAAGCAATATGATATGAAAAGTACTCAGAGTTTGTGGTTTTATCAATGTTCTACTGAAATGCTGATATTTTATGAAGGCGTATAATGAACAGGAAATTGAATGAAGAAGGAGTTGTAAGAATATTAATAAGAAAGGACAAAAACCTATCAGAAAAACAGAAGCAAGAACCTAGGATAATCCTAAGTATAAACAACCAAAAGTTGTTATGTGATGGCATGCTTATTTGTACTGAAAGTTTCCTGGTTTTTAGAAAGATTTGAGAGGATTATTACTTGAATGCATTTTTTAAATGCTTATTTATTTTGAGAGAGTGGGGGGGGGGGTCAGAGAGAGAAGAGAGAGAGAATCCCAAGCAGACTCTGCGCTCAATCTCACCGGGCGAGAGATCATGACCTGAGCCTAAATCGAGAGTTGTAGTTTAAAAGACTGAGCCACCCAGGTGCCTCTACCTTTTTTATACTTTGTAACTTGTGGTTTCCAATGGCCAGAGTCATTAACATACGTAGAAGGCCCTGTGTAATCTGTCCCCTTCTCTGCCTCTTCCCTCTCTGACCTCCCTTTCTTCCCCCACACTTGCTCCACTGCTGCCGTGCTGGCCTTCTTGTTGGTCCCCGGGACCAACCTTTACAGGACACTGGACACTGGGAACCTTTACACCAGAGCTTCTCTTTGTCTCAGATTGCTCTCTTCCTCATGTACCCAAATGGCTAAATTCCTCAACTTCTTCAAACCTCAACTGTCACCTGGTCAATGAGGCCCACCCTGACAGCCCCCACTTTTTTTTTCCTTTGAGAGAAAGAGTGCAGGGAAGAGGGGCCGAGGGAGAGAGAAAGAAAATCTTAAGCAGGCTCCACGCTCAGGGCGGAGCCCAGCTGGGGCTCAATCCCTCAACCCTGGGCCGAAATCAAGAGTCAGTAGCTCACCCTACAGCCCTTTTTTAAATTGCAGACTGTTCCATCCCTCTTAATTTTTCCCTTTTGCATGTATCCCGCACTTAACACTATATAATTTAGTGATTTATTGTGTCTGTCTCCTCCTACTAGAATGTAAGCTCCATGAGAGCAGGGATTTTTTATCTGCTCTGATCTTTATTGTGCCCTAAGTGTTTACAAAGGTACCTGGCATATATTAGGCACACAATTATGTTAATTGAATGAGTGTTTGAATCTCCCAGTACATCAAGCAAAGAACTTGTACATATATACTACTTAGGAAATATTTATTGTAAGAAAGAACGATTGTGATTGTAATATTTGCATCTTACAAAACGTTTTTGAAGTCCCCTCTACACATACCCAAGAATCAGGGCAAGACATGGTTAGGACTGGAATCATTGTACCCTACCTTCCCTACCCCCACCCTAGATAAAGAAACTGAGAGGTTAAGTGGCTTGTGTAAGCCACAAAAAGTGGAGCAGTCTTCTGACTCCTACTAAAAAGGAATTGTGGTTGCTTTATATACTGGGGTAGAGATTTGCAGTTTACAGAATGTGACATGTTAATTTCACTTACAGACTTTTGTTTCTAGTATGTTTGTCTTGCTTCCAACTTCATGGTAAGGGGACGTTTGTCTTTTTTTAGATGTTAAAGCCTTACAGTGTTTATTGTCATTCTTAGCAACAATAGGTAGCAGGTTAT
The DNA here is from genome assembly GCA_028646485.1 of Cryptoprocta ferox. Taxonomy (NCBI): domain Eukaryota; kingdom Metazoa; phylum Chordata; class Mammalia; order Carnivora; family Eupleridae; genus Cryptoprocta; species Cryptoprocta ferox. Next base: position 31,265,766 of record CM053569.1, on the reverse strand, counting down.
TTAGAGAAAGAAAGCATTAAACATTCCTGAAATTGAAGCAAAATTTACAGGCATCAGAGTACTTTTTTAGTGTGTGTGCTTTTTCAGGCTCTTGAATTTTTTTTTTAACCTTTTTCCCTCGGTTGACTTTTTTTTGGGTTTTGTTTCGTTTTAAATAAAGACAGAAGGCAAAAGAAACTTTTAATTCTAGGATTTCGGGGAATCTGTTATAAACTGGAGAGCCTTGTGTTATGATTTGGAGAAAATTTCAGTATTTCCTGTCTATGCATGAGGAGCGTTAACAAATTGTTAAGTGAAACTGAGGACAGGGAAAGTACCACTAATTGGCCCGATGTATTAGCCATCTGCGATGCCTAACGTAGTGCGTGTAATTAACACCACCTTCTGGCCCTAAGCACGCGGCGGGAAGGAGAGCGGGTAGCAGGGGCTGCCCTGGGTCGCAGTTGCCCAGAAGCCGAGGCGCGCGCTCCGGAGCCACCAGCCCCCCGCCGCCGCCTCCCCCTGCGGCTGCTGATTGGCGGGGACCACAGCATCAGCAGCATCTCCCGGCGAGGGGAGGGCGGCGAGACTCAGGCAGCCACAGCCTCCGGGATCCTCAGCTCCCTCCCGGCGAGACCTCGGACTTTTCGCCCCGAGCAGCCCCGTCTCCGCCCGCCACCGCCTCGATCCCCTCCTCCTGGCCCCGTTCCCAACAAAGTGGAGGGCCCGGCCGCCGGGAAAGCCGCGTCTGGTCCGGACCGGGTCGGGGAGGCCCGGGCCAGACCCCCCAGGGTCCCGCCGCACCGTCCCGGCCCCCGAAGCGCTGCGGTCGCCGCGCCCCAGCCGCCAAGACGCCTCGTATCTTGTACCGCGGGAAGAGCGGGTCTTCGTCCAAGATGGGCCGGCAGGGCTTGGGGGGCGCCGGCGCCGCGGGGCGCTCCATGCAGCGCTCCCAGAGCCGGAGCAGCCTCTCCGCCTCCTTCGAGGCACTGGCCGGCTACTTTCCCTGCATGAACTCCCTGGAGGAGGAGGAAGGAGGTGAGGCGGTCTGTAGTTGGTGTTTCTGTCCATTCACCCCTCGCTTCTCGGTGGGTGGAGGGTTCGCAGGGGTGGGAGGGAGAGCTCCCAACAGCAGGGTCCCTGCCCCGCTCCGCTCTCGGTGACTGCTCCCGGGCGAGCGACCCCCAGGCGCGCGGGCTGAGCCGCGAAGTTCCGTCTATTGGTTATTCGGGGAGCTCCAGGGGCGCTGACTTGGGAAACGGCTTTCCTGGTGAAGTTCATTATCAAGTGCTTACAAGCTGAATGAGGATGTAGTCTGGTGGGAGGCAAGGCAGCGGCCGTTGGGTGCACCCCGCTCTTGTTTTTGTTTACTGCGGCCGTCTCAGTATTAGCATTTGGCTTCGAGGACAGAAGTATTCAAAAATTAAAAGGAGAGGCAGCAGCGAAACTTTGAAACAGGAATCTCAGCTTGTGTGAAGTCAAGATCCCGATGAGGGGAAAGGGTGACAGGATGGACAGGCTGACCGTACTGAAGGCGCGTTTGTTTGTTCTCTGGACACTGCGAACTTTGTTCGCAGGACACAGTACTGTCGATCTGACCATTGGTTGTCTATCTCTGGTGTGAAGGGATGCCATTATAATTAAGCTAAAGAGAAAAATGGGGAAGGGGACTCGTTGTTTTAAACTCTTCACCAAGTGGTTTCAAGACCTTCATAAAGTTTTAAATAACACAACATAGGTTTTCTTCATGAAGAACTTTCCTATAAGACTTAACAACTAACAGAATATATAATTTGTAACTCACAGTACAAATGGACTGCTAAATAATGGCATCCCAACATATGAAATACTGTTTATTAATTTATTGATATGCTAGTTGCAAACCGTGTTCGTCTTTACACATATATCCAGAGTAGGTTAGTTATCATCATCATGTTAACTCTATTATTGTATGTAATAGAATTTGTTTTGCTTGTATTCTGTGACAATCAATGATCTCTTATTGGGATATCTGCACTGAGCTCTGATTTAAAGGAAACTACCTGCTGGAAGAAGAGGTAGAAATAGATTCCCCACTCCCCCTATTTTTCCCATTGGAGGGTCAGCGAGGTGGAAAATGGGAGCATGAACAATGGGTCTTCAAAAGAATTCACTAGATAGAGCTATCCAGATTTCTTCTAGCTTATTGTTACAACATCAGTTTGCTATATAGATCAATATAGTATTAATAGTAGGGTACTCCCTATACAAACACGACTTTTAATTTTCATACTAATCCTTGCTGTTTTTATTTGTACATTTCGCTTTTTTTTCTACAATTAAATATTTAAAGTCTCAGGAAATGTAAGCAAGTCAAGAAATTAGAAAATCACACTGGATAAATGAATGATTATTATTGTAGCTAAAACTTTTATTATGAGCCAGGCACTGTTCAAAGAAATTAACGGTATTTACTCTTTAGACCCACAACAGCTTTATGAGGCAGTGTTTTTATTATCTCTAATTTACAAAGAGGAAACAGGCAGAGAGAAGTTCAGAAAGTTGCCCAAGGTTAGTAGAGTTGCATCTGAACCCAAGCAGTCTACAACACAACTTATGCACCCAAGTCTGGGCTATTGTAGACTATTATTTTCAATACTTGGCCATAGTCATGTACCCAGCAGGGGGTGGAGTGAGAACTCAAACCAAGGTGTACCTGAAAATACATATTTAAATAAAATGAATTATTATAGACTAATTTCTCAATTTTTAATTTTTACACCAAGTCTTCAGTCTTGAGTTTGCTTCAGATAAACTATCATTATTCTTCCCTAAGTTATAACTAGAATTTATGAGATGTTGATGTTGAATTTATGAGATCCCCTCCTGAAAAGACAAGAAGAGCTTATATAAACATGAAAATTTTCAAAATTTAAAGTGCATGTATTTAATCTTGGGTTACATAGACTGTCCCAAAAGAGAATCTTATGACTACACATGGGAAATTGAAATAGATCTCTGTCCTATAATATGGCCTATTGAGCTGCCAAGACAAAATGTTTCAAAAGGAAGCCATTGTTTTTAAAATTAAGCATATAGTTCTCTACAGGTAACCAGAGAGGAAGGGCTCTGGGCTACAGTCATTGATATGGCCAGGAGAAGAAATCCTAACCTTCCTCTTTGATTTTACAGTATTTCTACCACCCTTGAAAGTCCTGAGGTTTTTCAGGGTGTTTCAACATACCCTGCAGAGTTGTAAAAGTTCAAAATCACAGCCCTGGAGCAGTGCTTTCTACATTTTCTTTTTCTATTGAGACACCCCCAAGGGACACGTGATGTTCATGTGGATAACATACTCTCATAAGCTTACTCAGGAATATAGTCAGAGCTGTGAGATCCTTTCTAATTTATAAAGAAAAGTAAATCCATCACAACAGATGACTTTCCCACTGGTTGAGAACAACTTGCCTAGAGATCAGTGGTCTGCTAACTAATATAATTTGACTGATGAAAGTGATTTTAAATTAGTCTGATTTTAAAGCTAGTCTTTCTTTTTCTTTTTGGTCTTTTCAGATATAGTGCAAATAACTAATCTCAAATGTACTCTCCCTTCCAGTTCGATATTCTCATTTCATTCTTATAGTGTACATCCAGACATTACCATTGTGCACAAGAAGTACCAAGAAGTTTATTTTGAGAGACCACATTCTTTGTATTCATTCCTTCATTCAAACATATTTAGTGGGGCTATTTGATATGTTAGCCATGGTAGTCTCTGAATGACTGGATATGCTCCCCACCCTTTTAGAGCTTACAGTCTAATGAAGGTAGAAATTAATAGGAACAACTATGTGACCAATGTTAGGATGGCGAAATACAGAGTGCAATAAGAGATTGTAAGGAAATCTAATTTAGGAGTTAGAGAAAGGCATCCTGAGAAAGTGAGAGTGAAAACATGGATTTGAGTATCAGTGACAGCTCTCAGTCTCTCACCTGCTGGGTGCACCTGTGAAAACCATTTGCTCAGAGCCCACAGCTAGGAAGTGGCAGAGCTAGTATCTAAACCCGTAATCTGGCTCTGGAATTTATCATCCTAACTACTCTGTATGTTGTTTCTTCATGATTACACTACATTTTCTCATAATGTGCTATGGAGTTGACAACCAGGTACAGTACAATAATAACAGTTACAAATAATAATAATAGCATACATTTTATGTGCCACATTCCTTTGATTTCATGACAGTTCCTCAAGGAAGCTATTATTTTCAACATTTTACACGTGTGAACACTGAGATTTAGAGACATTAAACAACTTGGCCACCTATTACAAATTTCAATGGGGCCGACTTCATTGAGGATGAAAGGCTCATTCCTATAAACAAAATAAGATCCTTGATTGGTCTTTGTAGCATCACTTTTGTATGCTTGCAGTTCTTTTTTATGTTTTTTTGGTTTTTGTTTTGCTTTGTTTGCTTCCTTGTCCCTGGATATAGTCCCAGTAACAATTCTCCAATCCTCTGAGCAGCTTTTTTTTTTTTTAAGTAAAAGTAATAATAATAGTCCCTAACTTGTTACTTAACAGTTTATGAATTATGTTTACTTATTTTATCACTGGACCCAATGAGATATATATTAACTTCACTATGTAAACTACTTGGCCCCAACATGGAGTCCCCAATGTGGAATATTATTTGATGTATAATTTTTAACCATCACATGTAATTCTAAAAAGAAGGAATCATTTCAAGGAAAAGTTACCATTCTTAGTAGGAGAGGCTTCACCACAACTTACCACCCATGGATTCAAGGGCAAATGATTATGGTCTTATAATGTAAAAACGTGGCACATTTTCCAACACTTGGTAGATCTGGTTTCTTAGAGGCTATCTTAAGGTTACCTCTGGTTCAAGGCTAGTGATTCTTGTTCAGTTATGTACATGTAATATGTGATGAATTTGATTTGCTTGATTTTATGACCTGCCTTCTTCAGTTAAAATGTGGCTTGGCAATCCTACAGAAGAGATCCTATCGACTTAACGCTAGTAACTGAATTAATTATTTCCTTTAATTTCTTTTACATGGAACTAGCTTGGAAATTAAATTATAGGAAAACCATCCAAAAACAGGAATAGTTTTAAATTACCAGAAAAAACTGAGACAAGGTTTTTTGCATATGATAGTGAAGGAATTAATATAAAAGGAACTAAAGAGACTAATAGAAAAGACCTATTTAATTCACCCTCACTCTTTAAGAGACCGTGCAACCAATATGAAGAGTATAAAAAATACTATCTTAGTCTAATCTTGTATATGGCAAATGATACACTTAATTCTTCTTTTTAAGTTTATTTATTTATTTTAAGAGAGAGTGCCGAGAGCAGGGGAGGAGCAGAGAGAGGGGAAGAGAGAGAATCCCAAGCAGGTTCTGTGCTAGCAGCACAGAGCCCAACGTGGGGCTCAAACTCACAAACTGTGAGATCATGACCTGAGCAGAAATCTAGAGTCTGACACTTAACTGACTGAGCCACCCAGGCACCCCTGTACTATTCTTAAATTCAAAATGTGATCTAGACTTTTTAAATTTGGTGATCATAGTTTTTGCAAATCTTGACAATGCCAATATTGGGGCAGGATGTTGATAGACAGCTCTAGTCTACATATGTGTCTTTTCTTAGGAGATACTGTTTTTCCTAGGTAATGATTGATTATATATAATACATTTCATAAATGAGTCCATATCATATTCAACAATAGCACAATATTTTTATATTAGGTTTACATTTTAGGCAGATACAGTGAAACAAAAGATTTTGGAATTAAAAAATAAATGAAAAAACACTTTCATTCAGAGTATTTACTAAATATTAATTATTTTTGTCTGTGATTCAGAATTTTTCACCAGTAAGTATCCAGGCAGTGTCTTCAGAGTAACCTAGAACTTTAGTACAAAAGTCCAAGTTTAACCCCAGTTTGCTTTCATCCTGCAGTAGGTCCACTAAATTCAGAACTAGTAATGGGGATGAGCTTCCCTATGGAGACATTTGTGTATAATGTCTTATGAAAGAAACCCACAGAAGATGGTGATGGCAGCATCCCATTTCTGCCAAAGACTATGGTTTAATGTAAATACTCTGTTGTTCTTAAGTAGGCCCTTATTATTGAGCAGACAAGATCATTCTATACAGTTGTTCTATATCTAACTCTATTGTTACAGTGTTTGATGGAGAGAGAGGAGGGGGATTTACCTAATGCTATGTATATATAATGTTATTTGAACAATTGAAGAAGAAAGCTAACATAAACATTATAGCACCAGTTTACGTTTTGAAGGATCATTTCTTATGATGAAACTAAATCAGCTGTTCCTTTATGATTGTCTGAATCATGAGCCAGGCAGGTAACATACATCAGTGAGGCCAGATGTAATACAAATGGGAAAGGCAAGGACTCTGAAAAGCTGGAGAAAGCTTAACCATCCAAAAAGAAATGGTGAACGCTCTGTTCAGTTAATTGATGCCAGATTGAGTATCAGCCCAGGGTTGACAAACTTACCCTTCTTTTTTCTTTAGGAGAAAAGCTACGAATCTGGATGTTTACTTAAAATCTTTAAACTTTACAATGTTGGCACCTAAATGAAAAAATATAAACATGATCTGGGCCAAACAAAACCTAACCTGTTGACCAAATGTGTTCCACCAGTTGGCAACTTCTGCCAGGGAACTGCTTTCTTCCTTCCCATTCTTATTATCGCCTTGATAGTTTAGGACCCCATTTGCTCCCCTTTAAAATCTTCTGAGAGTCTCCCAAACTGCTCTCTACCTTCTGGGTCTCCCCAGTCAGATCTAACTTCTTTGCCTCTGTATCAGTTCTCTTAAATATGGCCTTGATCTTGACACTCCCCTTCCTTCAAAAACTTCAGTAGATTCCTATCTCCTACTAAATAGTGCCTTTAGCCAGACACTCAAAATCTTTAACAGTCCAGTTCTTATATATAGCATAGCTTCCCTGGTTTCTAAGGCCTTTTAGGAATCCAGTAATTCAATAAAACTAAGCCTTCTTGCTCTTTGCCTCCAAATTTTTGTTCATGCTTTTCTTTCTATTCTTCTACCACTATATCTGCATCATATCCACTTGTCCTTCAAAGTTCAACTCCTGTCTTGTCTATGAAGTTTTCAGAAATTGTATAAGCCTCTGTAGGCAGAGGAAAAGGCACATGGGCAGAGACCTGGGTTTGGAGTACTAGCTCTACATTTTCCTAGTTGTGTGAACTAAGCAAGGTACTTAATTTCCTTGAGCGTTAGTTTCCTCATTTTTATGTGAAATGTGCATACTAACACTTACCTAGGAGAGGTGTTGTGCACTGCATGGTCATGGTTATATTCTCTTCTGATCCCATATCAAAATGTGTTTACCTTTTTGAGAACTAGATCTGTGCTGTCTGATACAGAAAGCACTAGTCATGTGGCTATTTAAATTTAAATAGATTAAAACCAAATTAAATTGGAAATTATTTCCAGAGTCACATTAGCCACATTTTGAGTGCTCAGTAGCACTTGAGTGCTCAGTAGCACATGACTAGTGACTACCTTATTGGACAGTGCAGAATTATCGAACATGTCCATCATTTACACAAAATTCTATCGGACAGTATGGCTCCCAATACTTAATAGCACTCATATAGCACTTAGAATATATCACCTTGGATTGTCATTATTTATTTACTATCTTACCTCACCTGCTAAATTGTAAAATTATATAATAATATATAATTTATATTAATCATAAATCATAATAAGGAATTATGATCAAGTGTTACATATATTTATCTCCCACAGTGCCTTACACCATGTAAGTACTTAGCAAATATGTAGTGAATGAATAAAGGAACAAGTATCTGGTTGATTTCTGTGTTCATACTATGAAATGGAAAGAAGCAATTAGAGCTGGAAGAGACCAAATTGCTTAAATAACTCTTTCCAATCTTGTGGGTACAAGAATGTTTGAAAGTCATGTGTTCTTTGTGCTACACCTAGAAGTTGGGTTTACTTAGCTCCATATAAACTAGGACCATATTTTTTACTATAAATTATAAACGAAACATGTATGCAGTATGCTCCATTTAGGGTGCCTAGTTGTAATCAACAGAAACCAATTTTAGCAATTTGGGTGGAAAAGGTATTTGCTAAGGGATATTGGATAGGTCACAGAATCTATAGGAAGACTGGAGATCCTGTGCTAGAATGTTAGGAATGTTGTCCCAAACCATAATGCAGAACTAATCCTACTGAACTACTGCTGCTGCTTGGCACAGATAACACAGCTTGCACTATTGTCAACCTTCGAAGTTGAATCACTACATACTGCTATCGGACCTTCTTGGAAATTATATATTGCGGCCAGCACCCTCATTAGAATTGGAACCTGTGGTGTCTCAGCTTCTTAGCTTCATTAGCTTCAGATTCAGAGTTTGAGGCAGTCATGTCTAATCCTCAATACCAGAACCTCAGCCATTGTTTATGCCCTATCTGCCAGGCAGGCTGGAAACATGATACCCCACAATTTTAGCATCTACAATTGAAGGATGGGTTTATTTTCTCTTACACAGGAAAAGGGTTCAAATGCTAGTGACCCAAAACATTAAGAAATATCCAGTTGGTAATATAAAATAATTACCAGTGGAAAAGCCCCTTAAACTTAGCCTATCTATTTTTAATATTTTTAAATACTAGTTTGCTATCGGGTTATTTTTCTCTTTGCTTGATAACCATAAGCAAATAGAGAAGGGGGGGGATCTATGAAGGAAGGCGGAGGTAAAGACTATGGCTCGCTTAATTTTATCTCTGTGGATTTGGCTACCCAAATATCTAGGCACGCTCTTATTTGCATACAGATCATAGTCAGTCTCTCCCTAGAAAGAAAACCTTAAAATGTCTTTCATTTACTACATGCAAATTGAAATCTAGGGTGTTTGAGTGATGTGTAGTTATCTTCCTTATATCCAGATGGGGCTTTTCATGTAATAGTGACCGTAAACCTAAAGGTAAGTCATCTGCTTACAATGCATTCAATTTAAACAGTAGAGTAGCAACAGGATAATGAAAATCAAAATTCTCATTTAGAAAGGAGGGAATAGGAAACACAAAACAATGAATTGTCCACAAGAATGATCTAATCCCACTTGGAAGGAATGACAAAGATTGACAGTAGAATACATTCCTTGGTTTATTTATCTGGCAACCTTGTTTCTGTTTTCTGGAAAAGTATTTCTTTGTCTTTACTCTTCATTGGCCACAGAGATTTGCATTGAAAAGGAGGCTATATAGAATTCATAGCCTGCTTCTTGCTAGTGCAGTTTAAGAAACTCAGTAGTTACCTTAAGAGTTGAACAGATGGGGCGCCTGGGTGACTCAGTCGGTTAAGTGTCTGACTTCTGCTCAGGTCATGATCTCACAGTTCGTGGGCCCAAGCCCTGTGTGGGGCTCTGTGCTGACAGCTAGCTCAGAGCCTGGAGCCTGTCTTTGGATTCTGTGTCTCCCTCTCTCTCTGATCCTCCCCTGCTCATGCTCCCATTCTCTCTCTCTCTCTCTCTCTCTCTCTCTCTCTCAAAAATAAAAAAAAAACATTTTAAAAATTAAAAAAAAAAGCGTTGAACAGACTTTTCTAACTGGGCTTAGTTATTCAAAAATTCAATAGTTGTACAAGTCTGTTTAATTCTACTCAGGTTCAAGTATGAGTAGCTCTAACCAAACACCTCATTTGACAAAGGTTTCAAGCCTTAAGATTCTGTTCTTTTAGTTTGTAGCCTCTGTGCTCTGCCCACTTCCTTTGCTCTAAGTTTAATGACATCTACCTTGATATCATCTGAACACAATGGGTTTGTGTCGGAGAGCAACACCTTAATCCATTTTGGCCAGCAGTCTCTCTCCTTAGCCTTTGAATGGCAAGACCCTACTTATTTATACATAATTTCCTTACTGCAAGTTTAAAATAATTTCACATTATTCCATTTTTCCAAAAAGGATTTATATGGCATTTTACAGTTTTCAAAACTCTTTCACATACATTATAGTATCAGATCTTTATTCATCACTACTTGGGCTTATTTCTGGGCTGTGTTCTATTTCATTGATCTATTTATTCTTTCACCAATACAATATTGTCTTGATTTCTGTAGTCTTGATTGATAGTGTAAGCCCTCCAACTTTATTCTTTGTCTTCAATATTGTATGGACTATTCTGGGTCATTTGCTCTCCATAATAAACTTAAGAATCAGTTTGTCAACATCTATAAAATAACTTGCTAGAACTTTGATTGGGATTGCATTGGATCTATGCATCAATTTGAGAAGACCTAAACATCTCAACAATATTAAGCTTTCATATCCACAAACATGGAATATCTTTTCTTATTTAGTTCTTTGATTTAACTCATCAGAGTTTTGTAGTTTTCTTCATATTATACCTAACATTATTTCATTTTTTATATGCTAATATAAATGATACTGTTTTTTTTTTTTATTTCAAATTCCATTTAGTCATTGCTGGGATATAGGAAAGAAATTGACTTTTGTATATTAACCTTATATCCTACAACTTTGCTATAATCATTTATTAGTTCTAGGAGTTTTTATATCTATTTTTTAAGATTTTCTGCTTAAACAATCATACTATCTGTGAGCAAAAACAGTTTTATTTCTTGCTTCTCAATCTGTAAGAATTTGTATTTCTTTCTTTTTTTTTTTTTTTTGGTCTTACTGCATTAGTTAGTATTTCTAGTATGCTGTTGAAACGAGTTAGAGAAAGAACATACTTGCTTTGTATTGAATCTTGGTGGGAAAGCTTTGAGTTTCTCACTATTAAATTTGATGTTGGCTTTAAGTTTTTTATAGAGCTTTTTAATCAACTTGAGAAAGCTCTTCTCTATTCCCAGATTACTGAGTTTTTATCATGAATATATGTTGGATTTTGTCAGATCATTTTTCTGGATCTGTTGATATGATCATGTGCTTTATCTTTTCTAACTGGTTTATGTGACATATATTTAACATTAATTTGTGAATACTGAACCAGCATTGCATAACTGGGATAAATCTGACCTCATCATAGTGTATAATTCTTTTTATACAGCGTTGGATTTGATTTGCTCATATTTTGTTGAGGGTTTTACATCTGTTTTCCTGGGAAATATTGGTCTGTAGTTTTTTGTCCTTGTAAGAGCCCCTTTGTTTTACAGATGAGGATCAAGACACAAAAGAGTCCGGGTCCTTTAACTTTACAAATCCATAATTTTTCATTCTATATTTAGTAGTATTCACTGTGGCATCACTTGATGAAATCTCCACTGTTTGGTGTGGATAGATCCAAAGTGACACACTGAAAGATAGAATTGCATATGTATATAATAAGGAATAGCTATTTCCGGCATATTTGTTTGAATTTTATCATAAGTATACTTTTTTTCATCTTTATGGTAATTTTTTAAAGTTTTTAATTTTAATTCCAGTACAGTTAGCATATACTGAGTGTTATCTTAGTTTCGAGTGTACAATGTAGTGATCCAACAGTTCTATACATGACTCCGTGCTCATCATAAGTGTGTCTTTAATCCCCATCACCTATTTCACCCATCCCCCCACCCACCTCCCCTCTGGTAACCATCACTGTGTTCTTTATGGTTAAGAGTCTGCTTTTTTGTTTTTTTTCTTTTTTTTTTTTGCCATCACATTCATGAAGTCAGAATTTGGCAATAAAATTAACATTTTCCCATTTTCATAATAAAACAAGAAAGCATGAATTGATCTGAATCTCAACAATGTTCATAAAAAATTTATTTTAAGTTTATTAGGACATGCAGTGAGAACATGAGATGAGGTTTCAAGTCACTGATTACTCTGGAATCAGAAATTAGTGTCCAAAATACTAAATAAGATGGAAGACAGCCTACTGTGAGAAATAAGCATAGGCTTTGACATTGCTAGGGTTTGGGTTCAAGTTTAACATGTACCACTTGCTAGCTGTGTAACTTAGGCAGTTTCCTCTAAGAGAAAATGATAGGACTAGAAGCAGGTAGATTTTTCTATCCAAAGCATCTCCACATACAAGTTAGTCAAGAAACAAGAGCTCTTTCTTTCCTTCCTTTGTTGTGAATTTCGTAATTGAATTTTTCCCAACTTTTATTGTGAAATATTTTAAACATACAAAAAAAGAGTAGTAAAGTGAATCTACTATATAGATTGACTGGTTTTTAGCTGGTTTTATCTTCCAGGCTCTTCCCTACTTCTCTCTCCTTCTCTCTCTCCCTCACACACACACAATATGCATTTTGGCTGAACATTTGAGAGGAAGATAAGTTGCAGTGTGTATCTTCTAATTTAAAAAAAAACTACATAAACAGTACAATTAACACAAAATCTCTATCATCTAATATTTTTTCCATATTCAATTTTTTCAGTTATCCCAAAATTGTTTTTTATGGCTTTTTGTTATATTTTTTCCTCAATCCAGGATCTAGTCAAGGCTCATTCATTGCATTTGGTTGTTATGTATAATCTAAAACAGTACTTTTACCTTTTTGTTTTCATGATGCTAACTATTGAAAATTCCAGACAAAGTTGTCTTATAGAATATCTAACAGTCTGGTTTTGTCTGATTGTTTTCTCTATTCCCTGTATTCCCTGTAAACTGGACATTAGATCTAGACACATGGTTAGTTTCAGTTTAAGTGTCACAGGTGAGGGGCACCTGGGTAGCTCAGGCTCAGTCAGTTAAGCACCCGACTCTTGGTTTTGGCTCAGGTCATGATCTCATAGTTCATGAGTTTGACAGTGCAGAGCCTGCTTGGGATTCTCTCTCTCTTCCACTCTCTCTGCGCCCCCCCCCTTATGCTCGCTTTCTCTCTCTCTCTCTCTCTCTCTCTCTCTCTCTCTCTCTCTCTCTCTCAAAATAAGTAAATAAAAACTTTAAAAAAATAAATAAAATAAATAAATGTCACAGGTCCATCAGTAGACACATAATATCAAGTTTTCTCACTCGTAAACATGCTTATTTTGATCACTTGTTTAGAGATGACTGCCAGTTTCCTTCTAGGGAGGAGGAAATATCTTTCCCTTCATAATTACTAAGTAATCTCTGAGGTAATACTTTGGTACCATGTGAATATCCTATTTCCCCAAAACCTTTCATCAAATGATTTTTAATTATTTTTTAATTTTTTAAATGTTTCTTTCTTTTTGAGAGAGAGAGAGAGAGAGAGAAAGTGCAAGTGGGGGAGGGTCAGAGAGAGAGACACACACAGAATCTGAAGCAGCACCAGGCTCTCAGCTGTCAGCACAGAGTCCGACATGGGGCTCAAACTCACAGACTGTGAGATCATGACCTGAGCCGAAGTAGGATGCTTAACTGACTGAACCAGTCAGGCGTTTCTCATCAAATGACTTTAACATCCAGTACTGATCCTTGCCTGAATCATTACATCGAGTATAGTGATTTTTTTTTATTTTTTAAATGTTTTTATTTATTTTTGAGAGAGAGAGAGCTAGCAGGGGAGGGGCAGAGAGAGAGGGAGACACAGAATCCAAAGCAGGCTCCAGGCTGTGAGCTGTCAGCACAGACCTGAGGCGGGACTTAAAGCCACAGACTGTGAGATCATGACCTGAGCTAAAGTCGGATGTTCAAACATCTGAGCCCCCTGGGCACCCCAGGAATAGTGATTTTAACTTAATTCTTATCTGAAACATAGCTGAGATTTTTCAATAAACTGTTTAAAAATATGTATATTAACTTAGTCCCTTTATATTATGCCATATGGTATAAATTCATTTGGTATTGATAATTTTCATACATTTATTATTATTTATTCATGACATGAAATACTTTTCTATAGATGACTATTTTCAACTTATTGTTTTTTAAATAAAAATAAGTGGTTTCATTAATGGGTATATTTATACTATGATGAATTCTAATACTGCATATTAATTTCACATATGAAGAGCAGACTAAAAGGAGTTGAAAATGTAAAAGGATGTTAGGACTTAGAGACATTAAAAATCTGTCTCTAAGAGAAGACTAAGGAGATATGATGACAAAATGTAATGTGACATGGGGTCAGGAAAAAAAAATTTTAGATTAAAAACCATGGAGAGCTCTATAAAGCATAGATTTCAGTCAATAACCAGGTATCAGTATTTGTTCATTAATTATGACAAATGTACCATAGTCATGTAAGATGTTAATAATAGGGAATTTTCCTGTAAATCTAAAGCTATTCTAAAATTAAAAGTTTATTTAAAATCATATTAGTGTTTTTAAAATATGAATCTGAAGTTTAAAAGCAATGATTAAAATTTCTTTAAGCATACTAATAAGATAAAAGCAATGAAAGCAGTTATAAAAAAAAATACCAAATGCAGAGTTTTAATTAACAGAACTGTATTCCAAGTGATCAATATTTAAATGATGTTGGAAGAACGGAAAAATTATGAAACTTTAGAACCCATTAGCTTCAAGAGAATGGAATACTGTGTTTTGGCTAATGTATGTGTATCTGCCAGAATAGGTTGGGTTATGTTGTGATAACAAATGACTCAAATTATCCGTGGCGTAACGCAAAGACTTGGTGCGTCGCTCCTTCTGCATGTCCACTGAGGGTCATACTCGTGGCTGTACTCAGGGATCCAGACTAGTGAAGGCGCCTTTTTGCTATCTGCTTCCTCACAGAAGAGGGGGGGACGTGGTGACTCTCGGGTCAGCTGCCCTGAAGTTACAAGGGCCACTTTTGCCCACGGCGCATTAGCTGAGCAAGTCACGTGACCACACCTAACTCCAGAGGTGGGGGGAAGGGTGAATACATTCAGACAGACCTACTGTCTGTCATACTTGTGACTTCTGCCTATAGCTGGCTGTATTGTAGCTATTAACTGTATAACTTTCATAATAGTCATGACAAAGCTGTTGGAATAAATGGATTTGTGTCAGACTCTGAAACAAACTGCTACTTTCTGTCAATTTCTATTTTATTTTAAGTGTTAATGCAGATCCTGCTTTGGCTCAGAAGAAATGATCAGATATTTGCAGCCTATTTTGTTTAGATTTTCAGAGGTTTGCATTGTGTGTATTATAGTAAGAAGCCCTGACAAACATGAGTACACACGCTTTTATATGCAATTATAGTGCTACTCGAGAGTATCCCAAAATTGAAGTCTTGTAGGACCAAACAGGTAAATAAGTCTACCTCTTTCACGTCTTGATATATAATCTGAAGATGAGGAGTTATGTTCACAGTGGCCGCCATAGAGG
Organism: Cryptoprocta ferox; assembly: GCA_028646485.1. Taxonomy (NCBI): domain Eukaryota; kingdom Metazoa; phylum Chordata; class Mammalia; order Carnivora; family Eupleridae; genus Cryptoprocta; species Cryptoprocta ferox. The sequence goes on along the minus strand of CM053569.1, from coordinate 31,250,508 downwards.
TGGGAGGGAGGGCTGGAGTTAATTCTTAAACTTGAAAGTTTGAGGAGTTGGAGGGGTTAGGTGGAATAAAGTTCTATTGGAAAATCTTTACTGAAAGAGAACTAGCCACTCTGGACCTCAACTTTCTCGTTGCTACAGTGAAGGGGTACATACACTGCATAAAACCCTGGATTTCTGAGATAGCTGCTGAAATTCTATGAATCAATGATTTTTGAAATTCTCATTTTTAACACATTTTAGAATTCTTTAAATGTGATGCAAATGGCTTCTCTAAATTATACTTACTCTGGGAAATGGTACTGTTTAATAAAATGCAAAATCAGTGCCTTATTAACTCAGAGCCCATAAACTGTGGCCAAAACTAAAAATTAAAGTCAGTTTTCAGAATCTACCAACCTGTCTCCCACCTGTTTCCATAAATCCTTTCCCACAGTAATTGTTGAGAAAATCCTGACTCTAGAGCAACTCTGCCAGCAAATAAGAGAGGAGACCTTCCAAATGCTAGCAAGCAGCAGTGGGCTCTGTGAATACAAGATTTGGAAAGAAGTCCCCAGTAACACTAAGTTTGGCCTTTCGTTTTGAGCCTCCTCTTGGGGCTTAGGAAAGTTTCCAAATCGGTGGCAGAGGGGACCTTTTGATTGTTGTTGTCCAGTCACTCAGAGGGTTTTCAGATATTATTAGGGCAAACTGACCCTTTGTTGTTTATTTAATCAAGTGGCTTTCTTTGAATACAAAGGGTGCCAAGTAAATGAGTCATCAGACTAAACAGAATAGAATAACAAGGACACCTCCTGTGTTCTGTTTCTGCCTGCGATGTTTGGCAATTCAAGAACTTGGTTTCTACCTGCCTGTTCTCCAAACACACTATGGTTTAAAATACCTACCACCAGAGTGGTTTTAAGGGCTCTACCACAATATAATTTGGGCCTTAGTTCTATAGTTTTCTATCTGAGTATTTTTAAACATTCAAATATAGGCACATATGTTATACATATATATGTATATGTATGTAATGTGTATATATACACACACGTACGTATACCTTTAGAAACATTTTTTAATCATGGTTGTTGAGTTCTTACGAATAATTTCAGTTGGTCTACGCCTATGGTCACAATAGGTTATTTTTATAAATCTCACCATTTAAAAGAAAATGTATCAAAAAAATCACCTATTGCTGCTTAACAGTTTTCACAAATTTAACAGCTTAACACAACACTCATTTATTAGTTAATTAGTTAATTAATTAGTTCATTTGTTAGTTCATTAGTTCTGTAAGCCACACATCTGGGGTGTCATGGCTGGGTTTTCTGCTTAGGATATCACATGGCTGAAGTCAGGTGTTGGTGGGGTTGAGTTATTGTCTGGAGGCTCTGGGGGAAAACTGCTTTCAGAGACATCCAAGTGGTTGGCAAAATCCAGTTCCTTGCAGTTGTAGGCCGGAGGTCCCTGTGTTCTGGCTACCTCTCAGCCGGGCATCACTCTCAGCAGCTAGAGGCTGCTCGCAGATCCTTTGCACATGATCCCCTCCATCTTTAACCAAAAAAGTTACACTGAATCCTTCATATTTCAGATCTCTCTCACTGACTCTTCTGGAATTAGCCAAAGAAAGCACTCTGCTTTTAAAAGGCTCATGTGGATGTGTTAGGCCTACTCAGATAATCTCCCTATCTTTATTTCTTTCTTAATTTTTAAAAAATGTTTGTTTATTTTTGAGAGAGAGCGAGACAGAGTGTGAGCTGGGGAGGGGCAGAGAGAAGAGGGAGACCCTGAATTTGAAGCAGGCTCCAGGCTCCAGCCTCCAGGCTCTGAGCTGTCAGCACAGAGCCCGATGTGGGGCTCAAACCCACAAACCGTGAGATCATGACCTGAGCCAAAGTTGGACCCTTAACCAACTGAGCCACCCAGGTGCCCCTGATCTTTAGATCTCCCTATCTTTAGATCAACTGATTAGTAACCTTAATTACATCTGCAAAATCCCTTTTGCCATATAAAGTAACATAATCATGGGCCATCTTAGAATTCTGGCTACTACACCGACCTTATGTAGACACCAAAATCCACTGTTATCCAGATTCAGTTTTTAGATTGGGTGACAGGACAAAGCTTTTGGAGCATTAAATGTGAATCACCGTGATCAATTATATTTAGGCTGGATTTTATTGTGAATGTGATACAAAGGATTTGTAATACTGAAAACTACTTTTACTTTTTAAATAAGTCTATGTGTGTATCAGATACAAGTACATTTAAAAGCCATACAGAGATTTTATAAACACTCAGCATACTGCATAGAATTCTTTGATTCCATCAGATGACAATAAGTAGCATTATCTCCTTAATGTATGCTATTAATTATGGTCTTGGTCATACACTAATGGCACAAACTCATAGACTTTATAGCTAAAAGAGAGCAGAAATCATCTGTCACCCACCTACCCCCCATTCCCTGCCTTTTTCATAAATGAGGAGCCAGAGACTCAGCGAATATGACTCAGAGAAAACCACAGAGTCAGCTACTTAGTGGTAGAGATTGGCCTAGAAAACATGTTTTCTGATTACCTACCTGGTAGTCATAGTAATGACAGTACCATTAATTGAAGATTTTCCGTGTGTCAGGCACTTTCTTAAGCACTTTAAATATATTATTTTTCTTATTTTCACAAAAATCCTATGAGGTAAGCATTAGTGTCTCTGCCATTAGACAGTTGAAAAAACTGAGTCAAAGAGGGAGTAAGTCACTCACTCGATGTCACCCAGCTTGTATGTGGTTAGGTGGGGTTCAAAGAGAAACAGTCTGACACCAGGTCCTGACCCCTTCAGTGTGCTCCACTCTTTCTACCTCACCAGCTGCTTCTAACAGGGCCTTCCGGATGTGGTTATAGAGTTAGCCATGCAGGCTACCCATTGGCCGTATTCTGATAACTAATCAGCAAAAGGTAGAGAATCGGGAGTTAGGGAACTGTGTGTAAACTTCAGTTCGGTCACTTTCCGTGTAAGGTGCCAGGGCCCATGGATGCTGTGTCTGTGAAATGGAGACTGTTGGAGTTGTTCTGAAGAGCATGCAGATAAAAAGCAGTCTGTAAATGAGGACTACACATTCGTTGCATTGTTGTTCTTTGACAAATGGTAGCTGGTCCTCATCAACTGTAATAGGTTTTCAAGTCGCTCTTGTGGCAGTGGAGTCTGATGTCAAGTGAGAAGGCTGTGTGTCCTTTAGGAATCTCATTTCCTTTAAAAGTCATTCGACCTGTACATATCCTCATTCCACGTTTCCAGCTTCACTGAAGTGGTACATCTCAGGTGGCGGGGATTTACCTTACGGACGCCACACACGCCACACAGAAAGGACGGGATCCTAGCCCTTGGCTGGGCTCCGGCACAACAGCCTGGTACCTTCCATGATTCCAGTTCACTCCTGGACACAATTGTATGACTTTTAGATATAGCCATTTGGGATCATTGTCAAATCATAAATATTAAATTTATGAGTACCAAGAGTCTCTTCTTCATCCCTACTCTTTAAAAAAAAACATTTTCCCTTTTTTGTGTATATGTGTATTTTTGCTCTACTATTTGAAAGTAAGTTTCAGACAATAGAACATTTCAGGTCTATGTACTTCAGCATATATCTATATGATAAGGAAATTTTTATAATACATGCCATTATTATGAGGAAAATTAACAATTTTTTTATCCTGTCTAATGTCCAATCCATGTTTAGATTTTCCCTGTTTGTCCTAAAATTGCTTTTAGAATGTTTTGCTTCTAGTGTTTCTTGTTTTATTTTTTTCCCCAAAAGAAACCAAAGTATACTCACAGCATTTAATGGTTACATTAAATCTCTGAGATATCTTAAAATCTGGACCAATTCCCCTACCTTGTTAGTTTGTTTATTTTCATGATGTTAACCTTTTTTTTTTCATGATATTAACTTTTTAAAGAGACTAAGCCAATTCTCTTGAACAAAACCCCATGCTCTAGGTTTGTCTAATTTTTTTATTGTGTCATCTATCCTTTACTCTATCCTCTGTATTTTTGAAAGCTATAAGTTGGTTCCAAAGACCTGATTAGAAACTGGTTGTGTATTTTTGTCTGGAATAACTCGATAGGTGGTACTAGGTACTAGGTATCTTGTATCAGGAGGTACATTATGATTGTCCCGCTATTAGTACGACTAAGTTTGATCACTTGATTAAGATGGTGATACATGCCTGGTCTCCCAGTGTTCAAGTACATGTTTACCTTTAACAAGTAGAACTAAATTGTGAAATGATTTGGGGGGGCGGGGATGACTAATATGACTATCCTTTCATCTAATGCTGTTAGGCTTTATCTGAATCATTTATGCATTGGAGGTTGCAAATTGGTCATTTAAAATTTTTATCATTCCTTTTACATTTATTAACTAATACTTCTCTGTAAAGAAGAGACTTCCCTCATAAGTAAGAAGGGATGCTTCAGATTGTCTTATTGTTCATATCAGTACAACATGTTTACTATCAATTTTCTAAAATATCAGCCTTAGATTATGGAACCCAGTTGTAGATCAGTCATAGCTTATATGCGATATAAACTTTTTAGAGCATTTTGATGTACATTAAGATTAAAAGTGGAGAATAGATGAAATTGAAAGCAGTGTTTCAAAATGGTGAGCAAATATTCTAAGAAGTGTGGTGAGAGGAATTTCAAGAAGTCACAGTCAATATCAGCATATGTTTATCGACCTAAAATGAAATTATTAATACAGGCACTAAAAGAGCTTATCATATCCCAAAAACTTAATGGTATGCATGGTCAGTGTAGATAAATATTTAGTCCTGAACAAGAAGTAAATTAATACAAATAGTTTGGACTGTCACCCTGTTACCCCACCTTTAGTAATCTCTCCACTGCACATTCCAACCATTACTCTTCAATATGCTTTGGTTATCCGTGCCATCCCTTAACTGCACATGGTCATTCATTTCTTCATGCCTTTGTCCAAGCCCTTCCCCTGGACCAAAACCCTTCCTTCTTGCCTCTTAGGTCCCAGTGTGCCCATCTCTCAAGCCCAGCTAAAATCCCACTCTCTCTGTGAAGCTTCTTTCTCCCTGACCTCTCCAAATCACTAGCACACTCTGTCACATCTGTGGTCCCTGACTCAGTTTCCTGTTTGGTCTTCTAATTGGCTGCTGTAAGTAAATCTCATATTAAAGCTTTCGAAGATGCCTGACGACATGACTGCCCATGACTCCAAATTAGAAAGCTCTTTTCACATGGCATTGCTGGGGTTTTTCTGCGTTCCCTTTGAGAGTCTCTCGGAAAGTTACCAACAGATGTGAAACTGTTATCAGACAGGCTATCTCCCTTGTTTGGCTTTCTTTGCCCTCTAATATCGATCACCCTGCGAAATCAGGTTTTCGTGGGAAAGTTACCGCTAGAATTGAGGTTAACCCATGACCTATTCTTTGCAAATAAAGTCAAGCCCTAACCATTTCACTATGGTCAAAAGAAAGAAAAAAAAAAGGTATAAATCAACCTTGCATTTAATTACAATGAAAACAAAGCTTATTTTGTTTTCCTTAGATTGAAACACTTTGTTCCTTTTGTTACCAATTTGAGCACTGCTTTAGATGGAAATCAAACAATGGTGTTTTGTGCTTCCTGAAGATTTTTTAGAATATCTTCATCCCACTCAACAAGACATTGTTTCAAATACCTTTTCTCTCTGTCTCCTTAATAAGAGTGCTTTGTCTTTCTGCAGTTCTTTCCACGTGAGGACCTTCACCACGTTGGCTGATTATTTTTTGTTGCCAGATGGCGCTGGCAAAACTGTCATGCCTCTTGTCTTCTGTCTATACAGAAGCAGGCGGTAAAAAGCTGCGGAGCACCGTCCAGAGAAGTACAGAAACGGGCCTGGCTGTGGAAATGAGGAGCTGGATGACTCGACAGGCAAGCCGAGAATCTACGGACGGCAGCATGAACAGCTATAGCTCAGAAGGAAAGTGAGTGAGGCCAGCCGTGACAAGCGTCTCTTCTGGGCCTTGCCCAGAGACCATCTTCTGTCTCAGTCTCTGTGCTTTCCCAGAAGCTAACTCCCACACTCAGCGGCGCCATTTTCATTTTCACTGGCTGACTTGCTGTGAAGAGAACTTCTGTTTTGGTCACCTACCACTGAGAAATGTGACCTATGTGGCTTTTTATACCAAGGGAGATAGGTTTGGGGAGAAAGGGTTTTGCTTTAAGAGCAAGACGCTAAAATGTGACTGTCACAACACACGTGCATAAAAGTTTGCTCTCTCTTGACATAATATAAAGAATAAGAAAGAATAAGCACCCGTGCCACACCACATGAACAGTGCTAATTTTTAAAATCTTTGCTCTTAAGTTATTACTGAAAATTATAGAACACTTGATACATACTCAGTTCCATGAAGAAACGAGCAGTTCAGACTGACGTAATGCCGCAAAGTAAGCTGGTGAGCCTCTCCTTTATGGAGTTAGCCTATAGCTTTTCCTTGAATCAACTGTGGCGGAGATATTTTTAAAGCATTTGTCAAGATTGTGTAGCCCTGTCACCGACAAACTGACAATAATTAGCAACTGCAGAGCCAGAGATGGGTGCGTTAAGGCCATTAATAGAGGAAAGTGGGGTTTACTGACCCCACTCTGTCATCACCATGGAAGCGACAGGTGTTCAGACAACATACATGTAGCTAGTTCACAGACATGAGGCCATAGGAGCCGATTCTTGATGATATGCCACAGGGAACGTTTGTCTAGCAAGATTATGTAAATTCAAGAGATGTGTATGGTTTCCATACATTTATAAATAAGGTTATATGGGATGCTTATAGAAACATCAAAATATTTGGATTAACTGTATCTTTGGGAATTAAGGTTGGTGGCAGAAATAGATTTGATGTTAATCAAGGAAGTCTTAAAAGAGATGGAGAATGAAGTGGAAAATGTGTTTAGCTCTCATCATTGCAGAGTGCTATGTTAGATGCTGTTAGGGATACAAAAATATCCAAACTGGGGCCTCTGGCACCCCAGCTGTTCATATAATATAGGAAAATTGGGATGAATACTCATAAACTCATTCAATAAATATTTTCATGTCTTCCCATGCTCCAGGCACTGTGCTAAGGAATATAATTCATACAAGGGGGCCAAAATCAAGTAGTAGTTAATACCATGGGTTTTAGAACCACATAGGCTTCAGTTCTCATCTGTTTCTTTGTACTATAGAAACTTGGGCAAGTTATTTAATTTTTCTCAGTTCCATTTTAATTAACTGAGCTTAGCAAGTATTCATTGAGTGCTTACAATATTCCAGACATGGTTCTAGGGGCTGGAGATTCATCAGTGAACAGAACAGAATAAAACAAAAAACAAACCCTACCCTCACCAGATTTACAGTCTAATAGATAAGATGGACAAAACATAAGCAAAGTTGTTAATATGTAGATATAAGGAAAATTAGTAAAGTATATAGTAGATTAGGTGAGAAAAAAGAAAGAAAGGAAGAGAGATGATAGAGGATAAGGGCAGGTTTTATGTAAGGCAGACAGCGAAAAGGACATATTTGAGTAAAGATTTGAAGAATATGGACATTTGAGGAAAGAACATTCCAGGCTGACGCAATGCTGAGGCCCCGAGGCAGCACTTTGCCTGGCACCAGCAGTGGACAGGACAGGATGGTAGACTAAGGGCAGGAGTTGTAATAGACTAGGAATTAAGACAGCGGGGGCAGGGTGGACAGCTCAGATCATCTTTAAATATCATTGGGAGGACTTTTCTTTTATCCAGAGGGGGAGGAGAAACCAGTGGAAGATTTGAGCAGAGTCCTGATATTATCTGACTTTCATTTTAACAGATCACTCAGATTGCCATGGAGGTGGAAAGTAAATTTGGCCACAGAGAGATCAACCAGGAGGCTGTTCATTAATACCAAAGATAGAAAATAATGGCTTGGACCACAGGGGTATCATTAGTGAAGTCAGATTCTGGATGTATTTTGACAATAGAGCCAATAAGGGTTATTGATATATTTGATGTAAGTAAAGAGAGAAAGAAGGTGTATTTGTTTGCTAGTGCTGCACTAAGAAAATACCAAAGAGTGGGTAACTTAACAGAAATTCATCTTCTCATAGTTCTGGAGGCTAGAAGTCCAAGGTCAAGGTGTATCAGGGTTGGTTTCTCCTGAGGCCTCTCTGCTTGACTTGCACATGGCTTCCTCAGCATGTGCTTACATGGTATGTCTTCTATGCATGCATAGCCCTGATGTCTCCTCTTCTTCTTTCTTCTTTCTTCTTTCTTCATCTTCTTTCTTCTTCTTTCTTCTTTTTTAATGTTTTTATTTATTTACTTATTTTGAGAGAGAGAGAGAGAGAGAGAGTGAGCACAAACAGGGGAAGACCAAAGAGAGAAGGAGAGAGAGAATCCCAAGCAGGCTGTGTACTGTCAGCACAGAGCCTGATGTGGGGCTCAAATCCACGAACTACGAGATCATGACCTGAGCCAAGATCAAGAGTCGGACGCTTAACCTGCTGAGTGCCCCTGATGTCTCTTCTTCTTATAAGGATACCAGTCATATTAGATTAGGGCCCTGCCCTCATGACCACATTTAACTTTAATTACCTCTTTAAGGGCCCTATCTCCAACTATGTCTTACTGAGGGTTAAGGTTTCAACATATGCATTGATTGGGGGGACACAATTCAGTCCATAACAAAGAGGAAAGTCTTACCCCAAGCTGGGCAATTGAAAGAATGAAGTTGCTGTTTAAGATGAGTATCCCCCAAGGGGTGCCTGGGTGGCTCAATCCTTTAAGCTTCAGACTTCAGCTCAGGTAATGATTTCATGGTTTGTGAGTTTGAGCCCTACATCGGGCTTTCTGCTATCTGAGCAGAGCCTGCTTCACATCTTCTGTCCCTCTCTCTCTCTGCCCTCCCCAGCTCACATAAGCATGTGCTCTCTCTCTCTCTCTCTCAAAAATAAATAAAAACATTAAAAAAATATATGAGAATCCCTTGAGAAGAATAGAATTTGACTTTTTGTTTGTTTCAAGGTTGGGAGTCCTTTGGGGACATGTTAAGTATCAATTGTCTATTAGACATCCAAGCAGATATGTAGACAACACAGATCAAATAGAGGTCTGTGGTCCAAGCTGGAGATGTCAATCTAGGCCGTGTCAGCATAGATGGCATTTAAAACCATGAAACTGCGTGAGATTGCAAAGATTGGGGCATGCAGAAAAAAATAAGTCAAAGGATCGAGCTCCCAATATTTCGTGGTAGGACCAGTGAAGAAGACTGAGGTAGAGTGTCCAAAGAGGAAAATCAGAGGACCAGAGGGTCTGGGAAGCAACGTGGACAAAGTGTTTCAAGGAAGAGGGAGGGCTCGATTGTTTCAGATGACGCTAAGGTGTTAAAGTTACTAACAGTTACACTAAGTTACTAATAGTTACTAACATTTGGGCTTACCACTGTGGTCACCTTGGTCAGAGAAATTTTGGTAGAGTGGAGAAAAATAAAGCAAGCAAGAGAACAAGGAAAATGAATAGAGTTTCAAGGGAGCATGAGAAAAAAGAAATTGAAGATAGTGATAGAGTAAACTCCTCCAAGGAATTTTGAGTCGACAAATGGGGTGGTAGGTAGCAGCAGAGGAAGTGGAGTGAGGAAAGGGATTTTTTTTTAAGGTAGAAGATTTTTTTTTAAGATAAAAGAATAACAGTATGGTTCGTGTACTGCTGGGAATGATCTGGAAGGCTTTCTTCATCTATAAAACAGGATAGCTATTAAAATCGATCTCCTAGTGCAGCTAAGAGGATTAAATACGACAATGCCTGTTGTGGAGTTAAGTGCTCAGCAGGTGCTCAGTGTTACTGATAGAAATCACAGTCCATGTCCTCCAGACAAGGAGGAGAAAGACACACACACAGCAGCCTGCAATCCAGTGTGACAGGTGCTTCTGGCGACACACATGGGTCGCTACAGGAGAAAGGAAGAGCCATGAGAAGTGGAGCTGGGTGTTGGGATCCAATTAATATAAGTAGCAAAATAGTGGTAGCAACAGAAGGAGTCTGATCTGCCTGAGAGTAAACGGGTTGAGGGTTTCATCTCACGTGTTCCTTTGCTTTTAGTCTGATCTTCCCTGGGGTCCGCCTGGCCTCCGATAGCCAATTCAGTGATTTTCTGGATGGCCTTGGCCCTGCCCAGCTAGTCGGGCGCCAGACTCTGGCTACACCTGCAATGGGTAAGAATTTCTGTCATGTGATTTCATTGTTTCTCTTTTAGATTATTGAAAATTACATTCTCTGATTTCATAGAGTCTTGAACAGTATTGTCAACTGGAATAAGTATTTTTATTTTACCAATAAAAATTTCTAACCAATTTTTCACTTTATTTAAATATACTTTTTAAAGGAAGATATCATTGATAACATTTTAAATTTAGTTGAATTTAGGAAAATATATGGGAAATGATGGAATAATCTAAAACCGAGGTCTTTGGGCACAAGCATTCTTCTTACTGCATTTGTACACTAAGGCCTGTCTGTTTCTTCCTCATATGCCATTAGGTGACATTCAGGTAGGAATGATGGACAAAAAGGGACAACTGGAGGTGGAAATCATTCGGGCTCGTGGCCTTGTTGTAAAACCAGGTTCCAAGACACTGCCAGGTAATAACAGAAGAGATGTTTCTATTATTTGCAATCCATACTTTTTAATTCAGAGACATTGTTTTTGATTAGATGCTGAAAACCTGGTTTTTAGATAATCAAGAATACTAATAATAAGTGAGTCTGTTATCTGTAGTAGTTTGTGTATTGATCCTAAGTGAGCAGTCAGTGGGGCACCTGGGTGGCTCAGGCGGTCAGTTAAGTGTCCGGCTTCGGCTCAGGTCATGATCTTGTGGTTCACAGGTTTGAGCCCCACGTCGGGTTCTGTGCTGATAGCTCAGAGCCTGGAGCCTGCTTCAGATTCTGTGTCTCCCTCTCTCTCTGCCCTTCCCCTGCTCATGCTCTGTCTCTCTCTGTCTCAAAAATAAGTAAACTATTAAAAAAATGTTTCTATGCAAGCATTCAGTGAGGGTGGTCTCGTAGGGAGAATTTAAGTTGTTAAATAAGTACGTACATAGTGAAACCATTGCAAAATAAAAACTACCACACTTATATAATTTATTTTGTACATACATATTTTGTACAACATATACATAAGAAGTTCTTTTTCTTATTAGCTGATGTTTTGTGTGTTATTCTTTGCTTTATCCGGAGCTTCAAAATTCTCCTTGGGAATTCTTACAGCCCTGGAATTAGAATAAAAACAGATACAGGTTACCAAAGTAACAAAAGCCTTTGTATACAGGACATTCTAATTAGAAAACTTTTACTTCCTGTATTGTACAGAGAAAGAGAGGCACCATTAGCAGTTTGTGATAATCACATATTTCATACTGAAATGTCATAATGTAAGATGCTTGGAGCCATGAAAAAATGTCACGGGCTCTAGATACCTTGTGCAGAGATGTACAGAACAGGAGATCTGATATGTAGAATAATTAGTGAGGAATGGCAGTTTTATAATCAATAAATAATAATTACCTATTATTTATCTAATGATTGTGACACAGTGTGGAAGGACTGGTGACTTTTGATTGCTGGCTCTTTCAGCCTAAAAGCAAACTGTTGTAGATATCATGTGCGAGTTGGGTGTTTCATAACCACGGCTCCTCACTTAACCCTCCCCTCTGTGTTTTCTTTCCCAAGCACCGTATGTAAAGGTGTATCTGTTGGATAATGGAGTCTGCATAGCCAAAAAGAAAACAAAGGTGGCAAGAAAAACACTGGAGCCCCTTTACCAGCAGCTATTATCTTTCGAAGAAAGTCCCCAAGGGAAGGTGTTACAGGTATTTATTGAACTGTTTATCCCTTGCATAAGAAAGTATTTTCATGGTGTCAAACTTTGCACTCACATATCTTCTTATTGCATTCTTTTCCGTTGCTCACGGTTGAAATTCTTGGAAATGTCAAAACAGTGGCTGGTGCTATAAAGCTACAGATGCTGTTGTTTCTTTGAGAGTGAGCTCTACACTTGCAAAGCCCCATCGTACACAAACTCTAATCTCCCTGGACTGCTTATGATCACACCACTCTACTACACTTTTCTTCATGTACCTTTGGATTCCAGTAGTTAAAAACAACTCTCCCAGCAATTAAAATACAACTCTTTAACTTAATGTTTGATGTCAGCACATTAACCGAATGTATTTTAGTTTACAAGTTTTTGGGTACGTAATTCTACTGACATGACCTTCCTTTGTATTTTGCCAACAGATCATTGTCTGGGGAGATTATGGCCGCATGGATCACAAATCCTTTATGGGAGTGGCCCAGATACTTTTAGATGAACTGGAGCTGTCCAACATGGTGATTGGATGGTTCAAACTCTTCCCCCCTTCCTCCCTCGTAGATCCAACCTTGGCCCCTCTGACAAGAAGAGCTTCCCAATCATCTCTGGAAAGTTCAACCGGACCTTCTTACTCTCGTTCATAGCAGCTGTAAAACTGTTGTCATAGCAACCAGCGTTACAAAAAAATAAAAAAAATCACAGGTCGCCAACCCTGGTAACACTGCATGCTTAATGTTGTGTCTTCTGAGCCTGTTTCTAGGGATACAGAGCGATCCTGTGTTCTCAGAGGAAGTTGCACACATTGTGCACTAAAGATGGCCCTCAGGTGAAAGAGCAGAGTTATGAAGAACTATCAGGTTTGGAGTTCAATAACACTCGAGTTTTGGTCCAATCTGAAGCCATGGATTAATCTCAAAGAATCAGTCAGTTTCATGCAACAAAAGCCCTTTTCAATGGCGCCTTTATATTTTTATCGTTCCTTTTTCTTCATTTCTCTGACCCCAAAGCCCTGTTATGCCACAGAAATGGAGCTATACAGTCATTAAGCCATGTTACAAATCAAGGAGTGAAGTCCTAGGAAGCATCAGGTGAAAAGCAAGAGACCAAAGAAGTGGTCCGGGACAGACGTCAGTCCTCCTCTGGATCGTGACCAGGGGCAGCCAGGCCAGCGTGAACGGTGGCAGACTCAGAGCTCCGGCAGGCACGCCATTCACTAACGCTGCGATGTGTTGGACTCTGAAAAACAAAATTCTGTGGCTACACTGTACTGAATGAAATTAAAGAAAACTTTTTTTTGCATGGACACAGATTAGCTGAATACTTAAATTATTTTCTTGGGGCTGCAACTTGCAAAAAACAAAAAAGAATAAAAATCAGCCATTTTCAACAATTTATATTATTTTTAAAAATAAATTTCACTATTGCATGGTTTTCAAAAGGGGAGAGAATGCAACAGGGTGGTAAAAGACACACCATGTTTATTCTTTAATCATAGTCTGTGTTTTGGCAGACATTACAAATGAGAATACTTTCTAGAAGATACTTAAAATTCTCTTTATGTGACAAATAAGCATACTATATTCAATTTATTTCCATGTTAAATATACAAATCTTACGAAGTTCAATATGTGCAAATTGTTCGCATCTTTCTTCCTCTTCTCCGTCTTACTTTTTCTCTTCGCTCTTTTAATCTTTTGTTTTCTTTCTCCCTACCAGAGCGATTATGCTAAAAGATTACAAGTTTTTGACCTGCTACTCCTTAAACCCCATGTTTGATTCAGAGCTCTAGATGCTTCTGAATTTATGAATTTCTCCAGGGAAAAAAACAAAACTAAGAGCTTTCTTTATTTCAAGCATGTTGAAAAGGATTTTGCAACATGACTTGGGAGTACATTAAAGTAAGTCAGCATGTATTTGATAAAGAAGATATTTGAACTTTTGCAATTTATTGTACAGTGCATGGTACTTTTATTTTTACCTTCAAAGTTCAGTTTACAGGAAAACCCTAAAATCATGTGGCCATTGTAATGTCTAATAAATTTGTTTTTAGCACCAGCATTATTCATACAGGGGTTAAAGTGTTATTTCTAGAAGGTCTTAGGTTTGGTTTTTTAATTAATTAAAGCCATTTCTTTAGCCAATTTCCATTTACTATGTGAATAGAAACACTGCTAAAAATTTGGAGCCTGAAACACAGGGCTGTTTATTAATTCATTTTTCTGTAGTAAAATACAATTTTTCACAAATTATATTTCTAAAGAAATATAGTAAACATAAATATGCAACAAATAATTTTAAAGCTCCAATTTTTAGGTGACTCAAAGAAAGTCAATCTGCCTATTAATAGGTCTTTGATGCCATCACCAAAAGTCTACACCCCAAAGCCCCTAAGGTCAAGCCCCTGCCTTTGGTTTTACATACAGTTATTACCATTGGGTGATGCTGCAAGGTCAGTTTCTCTTCAGTTTCCCTATTGAGAGGAAAAGTCACTGGTTAATGTAATAAACCACCCATACGTTCTGTTTCTTTATGTACCCTTTGATAATGCATTCTTACAGGTTGATTTTAATTTCTTACAGTAACTTTTGAAATCCACACACATAACCATTTAAGGCCATGCACAAAAAATTTGCTTTCTTCTTCTTTTTTCTTTGTTTTCCTTTTTAAATTCCATGCTGACCATTAAAAACTATCATGCTTGATATGGTGCAAAAGTTAAAATGAGTCTCACTAAAAATGCCTTCTCTTTACGTGGTGCAATATGAAATACACCAAGACTGCGTCTTGACATTCTGAGATCTATGATGGGCCCAGGTAAAGTTGTTAGAAGAATGGATAAAACTTTATGGAATTAATTTAGACACTTGCGTACCAGCAGCAATTGATTTAATAGACCTATCGTGTCTATACTCTCCCTTAGAATAAACGTTTACCATTTTCCTGATATGAAGATGCAGTCACATAATCTTTTGTGCATATTCCTATATAAATTATTTCTAATTTTAATAAGAAGGACATGACTGTATGGAATATTTGTACATACTTGTCATTATGCAGTATTTATTTAAAAGTTGGTGTATTTTTTTTTATTTTCACATGTCTGCACCTCGACTTGTGGTTTAGTCATGTAAATAGCACTATTCCAGTGACTATTGCTGCCCTGTACATAGTATGTTTTAAAAGTAAAGGGAATTCCAGTTGGGGAAAAAAAAAAAAAGGGCAGATTAGTCCTGTAATGAACACCAACTAATGTAAATCAAATTCATTCTGGTGATGGTATTTAACACTTTAAATAAAACATTTTCTTTACAGATGTTGTATGCACGGCTTTTCTCTGGCTTCTCTTTCTCCCCATCCCCCAGCCTGATGCCGCTTTCCCTGAACTCATGCATCATTTCAAGACAACAAAATATTTTTTTTCCTTCTCCGTGCCAGAAGCACACTGCTGGTCTTAGCAAACAGCCCTCAGTAGAGCATGTTTCCAAAGAGCCAAAGGATTTCTGCTCACATCATTAAAAGTTGCTGCCTAAAAACAAAAAACAAAAAAAAAAAAACAAAAAAAAGGTGGTTATTCTGTGGCGGGGGAAAGGTCGTTGTTCCAGATTGAGGTGCTTTCTGGCTAAGTGACTTAGCAGCTCACAGAGTCTGTGAGTGAACTGGGTGAGATTTCTGAGTCAGTGTCACCTCCACAGAGAGCAGAGGCCTGGAGAATCACAACAGGCCATCTGCCATTCCTTGGGTGAAGGTGACGAGAGTGACGGGCTTTATGCAGCTGTGTCGGTTCACCCTTGTGGGGGTGGGGGGTGCATTTTCAGCGGGGGAGACACCTGTAGTTAACAGGATGTGTAACAACCTGTCCAGAGACTGGCTCCCATGGTGTGGCTCGAGAGGTGAGGGTTTCTGCGAATCCTCCCAAGGCAGTTCCTCAAACTGGAAGAAAACACCCCAGCAGAGTTCTGTTGGAAGTCCCCCCACCCTGCCGCCCAGCTCTAAATGTAAAAGCTAGCTTAATTAGTTAGGAATCCAAACCTAGTTTTCTCTCCGTTCTTGGAAATAGCCATCTCTTCCAGTTCCAAGGACTCCATTCAAGGTCAGTCCCCCATGCCTGTCCCAGGTTATTTGTCATGATTCAATGTCCACCTCCTACTCTAAAGAGCTATTTCTTTGCTATTCACACACTCCTATTATAACAACTCCCTTGCCTTTCTTACATGCCCTCTCTTGAAAAGCCCTTCTGCTTTCTCAGAAATGATCCATGCTAGTCCCTTCCTGCAACCCAACTCCCCTGCTCAGAACTGAGCTCTCCTCTAGTAGTTCTGGATTAAACCCTAATCACGTGGCTGCCATTGATGCCAACACCTTCGCTTTCCCAGGAACACGCGATCAAAGCTCCACAATCCTCAATAAAGGACATGGTGGTCACGCTTGCAGGGGCTGAGAGAGCAATGGTCAAGAAATCACCAAAGCTGTCTGCCTGTATTGCCTTACTCCCAGAGTGTAAGTGACTAACTTCTGTATCACAAACCAGTTGGGATTTTCTCTGGTTCCTGGATCTGCCACTTACTTAATGTTCAGCCTTGATGCTGCCCTTTATATTCTCTTGAGTCTCACTTCCCACAACTGCAAAAGGACAATAGTAAAAGTGCCCAGTTCGTTGGGTCATCACAGGGATTAAATAAAATAATGTATATGGAACACGGCACCATGAATGGCACAAAACTAAGTGCTCATAAATGCTATTATGAGCATAAGTAATTGATCAGAATGTCTTGAAAGCCATTTCACTCTTTGCTGGTCTCATTGAAGGTACAAGTCCTCTTAAGAAAACAAATGGTTTTGGGGCGCCTGGGTGGCTCAGTCAGTTGAGCGTCTGACTTCAGTTCAGGTTATGATCTCGTGGTTCGTGAGTTGGGGCTCCGGTCGGGCTCTGTGCTGACAGCTCAGAGCCTGGAGCCTGCTTCGGATTCTGTCTTCCTCTCTCTGCCCCTCCCCCACTTGCACTCTGTCTCACTCTCTCTCTCTCTAAAAACATAAATAAACATTTTTTTTTATTTTTTTTAAACTTTATAGTTTATTGTCAGGTTGGTTTCCATATAACACCCAGTGCTCTGGTCACAAGTGACCTCCACCAAGACCATCACCCCCCTTTACCTTTT
>CM053569.1:31082711-31233356 GCA_028646485.1 Cryptoprocta ferox | reverse complement strand
CCTTCCCCTCCCCATGGTCCTCTGTTGGGTTTCTCCTGTTAGACCTATGAGTGCGAACATATGGTATCTGTCCTTCTCCGCCTGACTTATTTCGCTGAGCATGACACCCTCGAGGTCCATCCACTTTGCTACGAATGGCCAGATTTCATTCTTTCTCATTGCCATGTAGTATTCCATTGTATAGATGAACCACATCTTCTTGATCCATTCATCAGCTGATGGACATTTAGGCTCTTTCCATGATTTGGCTATTGTTGAAAGTGCCGCTACGAACATTGGGGTACATGTGCCCCTATGCATCAGCACTTCTGTATCCCTTGGGTAAATCCCCAGCAGTGCTATTGCTGGGTCATACGGGAGTTTTATTGATAGTTTTTTGAGGAAAAATAAACATTTAAAAAAAAAACAAATTGGTTTCTCTGGACATTCAGGGCCAAACTGAGGCATCACCTGCTGGGTTGGGGGGTAGCTCTGCTGAGTTCCCTGCAGACCGTGTCTGATCTTCCTTGAAGAAGAAATGTGCCCGCAGTGCACGAACTGTCTACCATCAGGGCTGCATAAAAGAGAGACCCCAGCGAGAAATCTCAGGCAGCAAGGCAGCTCAGGGCCTTCTCAGAAGGTACAGCTAGGCAGGCAGAGTTGGGCAGACATCCAAAAGATAGGACCTTAAAAATACCCTGGGAGAGTTCACTAGCTGGCTCTCTGTCCTGGAGAGTCTGTGAGGGGAGAGGAAGTCCCAGCTCCTGGAAGATAACATAACATGGGAGAAGGGTGACCTCAGAATCCCCATGGATCCTTAGGTTCCTTATCTTGCAGCCTCTCTGGTCCTTTCCTGGGCAAGAAATAGGTCAGGCTCTTCTCTGCTTTGCACTTGCAGGGTCTGGGCTCCCCTCTGTCATAGGTCTGGCTGGGCTTCTGGGGACAACAGAGTTTTAGGGTGGCCACCCAGGGACAATGAGGGCCCCCTCAGACTACACTGGGGCCCTGGTGATATGCTGGGGTACCCAAACCCTGACTCATGTGACTTGGGTCCTATCTGGGAGTGATGAACAGCATGGCAGCAAGAAACGATGTGTTAGACAATCCAAAGCCTGCCTTAGCACATTTGAGGCTCTTGCTGGAGAAACTTTGGAAATTGTGAGAAAAGGTATGCATTGCCTAGTTCATTCTTGATTTATTATAGCCAAGAACTTTGTGGGCTGCCAGGCAAAAAACAAACAAACAAACAAATAAAACACAAAAACCAAAAACCAACGCTTCGGTGGTAAGGGCGAGCAAGATGGGGGGTTAACTCATCCTGAATATTGTGAGTTCTGATGAGTGCTGAGCACTCAAAGTTGACAATCTAGTCAACCTTTAGGTACAAACTCAGTGCCTGAAGACCTATAGAAATAATGCCAGACTCACAAAACCAAAACTCTAGTTCTTTGGGCTTTCTCAGAAAAAGTGATAGGGTACAACAGGGTCTCAAGTCTTAAAATTATCCAAGAGACAGGCTCTTCAAATACCCAGAAATAATTTCTCTTCCAAATGGACTGGTCCTCCACCTCCAGATCCTAATAGGCACATCTTGTCTGTCTTACATCTTTCCTATTGTCACAATAAATCACATTTCAGTTCTCAGGTGTAAATACTGCAACTCTTCACTCAAAGCTGAACCTCAAACCCTATCACTCATTTTTCATGGTATGGAAGAGGAAATGGGGGTGGGAAGGGAAAGAGGGAAAGAAGAGTATAGAAAAGGAGGGGACCGAGAGGAAAAACTCCCCAAAACAATTTAGCCCTTAACTAGCTTTGGTCTGTTTTCCCTATCCAGAATGTAGTTTGTTTTCTCACACCTAGCTGGAGTGGGGCAGGTGAGCGGCTGGATGTGAATGAGCACCAGAGACAAAACGGAAGCAGAAATAAACACTTGGAGGCTTCCTTACATCCAGAGTCATCCTGGGGAGCTAAAGTATGCCTTGAATGTGAAGGAGAAAGGTCGTGGCTTTTAAGAGGACACTCAGAGAAGAGACAGCCACACTTCTGGGCAGGAGTTCAGTCTGAGGGACACAAACTGCACACACAGAGAGCAGGACCACAATGGCACCGTGATGGAAAGGACTCCCTCTTGGAACACAATAAGCAGCAGTGGGAATACCTTGCAGTCGCTGCAAGAGGTCTGTTACTTTTCTTTTCTCTTCCTTTCGTATGGAACTATCAGAATACTAGTCTGCCCAACCAAGATGTCTTTGTCTTATCTGCTGGGCTGGGCAGTTTATCAGCTGGATTTCAAACACAGCATTTTGCACTTATGAAACAGGTTCTCAGGACAGGAAACAAGGAAGGGCTCAGGGGTCCAAGGAACACGGGGATCGGCACCAGCAAGCAGCAGTGTCAGCGGCAGACTGCTGAGCGCAAGAACTTTTCGGGTCTTGGCATCCCAGTGTTCAAACTCTACTGATTGCCGCTTGCTCTTGTCTCCACTGTAGAGCTGGGCTTCTTAATAATGACAACGCTGAAGAATATACTGCAGCTCAGTATATTTTCTATATTTTATTTTTTAAATACAATTTTATATTTACATATTTTTTTTAAATTCTGGTCAAGCACCAATAATGCCATGGTGATTAAGACCTCATCTCAGACTGCAAAAGGACCTCTCTGAATAGGACCAGAGTGTATGCTTCTATACCTAAAATATGTCTTTTGCTAGGTAAGATACACACTAGACAGGAACAAAGAGGAAGATTTGGTTAATTTTCTTTAAGAAGGTTGCCTGAAGGACATGAGTTTTCCATTTATTGTGGACTTACTGTGTTTCAGTTCACTCATCTGCCACAGAGACACATAATGGCCACTTCAAAGGGCTGTGGGAGTTAAAATGACAAAAGAAATGACCACTTCCAACACAGCCCAGTATATAATAAGTACTCAACCAAAGTTATGTCTTGTATGAACCAGGAGGTGCCTTCAGCACAGGTAACAGAGTCTCCAGTGAAAGTAGCTTATTTTTTCTTCGAGGTTGCTTCCTGGTTAGAAGATGATCACTGTGTTATAGAGATTATCTAAATAAATAAGTCTTAAAGAAAAAAAAAAAAAAAAAAAAAGATGATCACTGTGGCTCCTGCCATCATGTCGACAGTCCTAAGAGAGAGAAAAGAGGAAGAGGGAATAGTGAAGGACACCAGTCAGTTGGGGAAAGGAAAGAGCTTAAATGCTTTCCAGGAAGTTCTGCCCAAGACTTCCAGGCTTGGGGACGGGGTGCGGAAATGCTCAATATTTAACCCTTAAGTATTATTCTAGCTGTAGGATTTTTGTAGGTGCTCTATCATATTGAGCAACTTCCCTTTTAGTCTCAATTTGCTGAGAGTTTTTGTCACGGAGGGCTGTTAAATTTTCAGATCCCTTTTTTCCTTCTATTGAGATGTTTTATCATTTTTCACCCACACACTGTTACTATATGAATTACACTAATGATTTTTCCAATGTTAAGCCATTTAAAAATTTGGAAGGAAACCCAACTTGATCATGATGTATTATTTTCTTTATATATTGGCTGGAGTTGAGTTATTATTTTGTTAAGGATTCTTGCATCTGTATCCAGATATTGGTCTTTAATTTTCTTTCTTTGTAATATTTGTCAGGCTGTTATCTGGGCTATGATGGCATCAGGGGGGGAAAAAAACTAGTCAAGAAGTGTTTCCTCCTTTATTATCTGAATAAACTTGTGTAAAACTGGTATTATTTCTTTCTTAAATATTTGACAGAATTCACCAGTGAACATGTGACTTCTAGGCCTGGAATTTTCTTTGTGGGAAAATTTGGACTATAAGTTAAATTTGTTTAATAAATAAAAAGCTATTAAAATATCTTTCAGTTTGGGCTGTGATTTCTAAGGAATCTGTTGACTTTATATAAGTTGCCAAATGTCATCATTATAAAGGTATTTATAATATTTTTGATCATCCTTTAAATTTCTGTAGCATTTAAAATAATGAACCCTCCTCTCTTACTCTTGATATCGATAATTTTCTCTTTTTCTTAGACTTACTAGGGGTTTATCAATTTTGTTATTGTTTGCAAATACCAACTTTTGTCTTTGTTATGTTTCTATGTTCTTTGTTCTCTATTTCATTGATTCCTGCTCTTTATTATTTCCTACCTTCTCATTACTTTGAATTTGATTTGTTCCTTTTCTAGTTTCTTAAGGTAGAAGCTTAGATCATTGATTTTAAACCTTTCTTCTTCTCTAATATCCTTATGGTTATGCAATCCTTTTACACTCTGCTATAGCTTCATCCTCACTGTCATTCAGGTTAAATGTTTTATCACACTTGGTGATTGCTATCTGCCTCTGTACATAGTGCACTAATTCCAAATATTTGGGAATTTTCTAGGTATCTTATTATTGATTTCTAATGCAATTCTAATTTGGCCAGAAAACAAACTCTAAGCTGTTGATCTTTTGATATCTTTGGGGACATATTTTATTGTCTAGCACTTGCTTATCTTGGCAAACATTAGCAGTGCAATGAAAAATAACGTGCTTTCTGCAGGGGTCGGGTGTGGTGTTAGTGGTCCGTAAATACTAATTAGGTCAAGTTCGTTGATATTATTGCTAGATCTCCATCAGTTACTGAGAGAGAGGCAATACAATCTGCAGCTGCATGTAGGTATGTCGATTTTCCCCTTTAATTCTCTCAGGTTTTTTCCCATCATGTATTCTGAACCTCTATTATTAATTGCATAATGTGCATGATTGTTGTCTTCCTGATGAAACAAATTATTACTATGCACTACCCTTTTATCACTGATAATATTCCTTGTCTGCAATTTTACTTTGTGTTGAAATACTCATGCCAGCCTTCTTACACTTACTCCTTACATCTCTCTACTCTTAATCTGTCCCTGCTGATTTATTAAATTGTGTCTCTGTCTCCTCCAGGGGTGGGGGCAGGGGCATATGGTCGGCTTTTGCTTTGTAGTCTATTCTGATTGTTTCTTCTTTTTACTTGGAATGTTTAGTTCATTTACGTTTAGTAGCACTATTAATATGGCTGAGTTTAAGCATACCATCTTGGTATTTATTTCCAAGGTATCCTATCCTCTTTGCTTTCCTGTCTTTTGAATTAATCTATTTTTTATTTATTTTTATTTTTTTATGTTTTTTATTTATTTTTGAGAGACAGAGAGACACAGTGTGAGCAGGGGAGGGTGAGAGAGAGAGGGAAACACAGAATCTGAAGCAGGCTCCAGGCTCCGAGCTAGCTGTCAGCACAGAGCCTGACACAGGGCTCAAACCCACGAACCGCGAGATCATGACCTGAACCGAAGTCAGACGCTTAACCAACTGAGCCACCCAGGCGCCCCTAATGTATTTTTTAATATTCCATTTTAAATCTTCTATTTCCTCTGCATTGATATTTTTATGGCTGCTTCTAGATAGATGACAATGAATTCTTAACTTATTACTGTCCACTTTGAGTTAATATTTTACTAGTGCACATAAAATATAAGAACCTCACAACAGCAAAATTCTATTGATCCTGACTATCCCTTTTGCTCTTGTTGTTAATTGTCTGAGTCATGAAACACTGCAATGCAATGTCTTATTTTTCCTCTAAATAATCAGTTGTCTTTCTAACAAATTAACAGTAGGAAAAAGATATTCTTTTATATTTTTCAAATAATATTTACTATTTCTTAAAGTTTATTCATTTATTATTTCTGATAGAGAAAGAGGGAGGAGAGAGAGAGAGCACGCACCCACAAGCAGGGGAGGGGCAGAGAGAGAGAGGAAGACACAGAATCTGAAGCAGGTTCCAGGCTCTGAGCTGTCAGCACAGAGTCCAATGCAGGGCTCGAACTCATGAACAGCAAGATCCTGACCTGACTTGAGCCAAAGTTGGATGCTCAACTGACTGAGACACTCATGTGCCCTAATATTTACTATTTCTGATTTTCTCACTCTGTCCTGTAGATTCAATTTTCTGTCTGGTGTTACTTCTTTTTAGCCTGGAGGATTTCCCTTAGCATTTCTTACCACGCATTCTGTCAACAAATTCTCTAGGCTTTTGTTATTCTGAAAATAGCTTTATTTCACCTTAAGTCTTGAAGTATATTTTTTACTGAATAAAGAACTCTGTGTTCAGTTTCTTTCCTTCTGTTACAGATCTTCAAAGTTGTCATCTCATTGTTCTTGGCCTCCATTCTTTATGATGAAGAGTCAGTCATAATTCATCCTTTCCCCCCCTTTTGTGACTTCTTTTTGAAAAATCTGTTTTTAAGATTTTTCTCTTCACATTTGGTTTTTAGCAATTTGACTACATTTTACCTACGTGTGCTTCCCTTTGTATTGAAATTACTGTGAAGTTACTGGTGGATTCTTTGGGTCCCTGTCAGGCTCGTTCCATTCTTTGTAGGGCAGGTCTATTTCTGTTATGAATTTAGCATTGGAGCATGGCCCTCATTCTGAAGGCCTGGTCTTTCCCAAGTCACAACCGAAAATGTAAAGTTCTCGGGAGGTGTCTCTACTCTGGCTGGTCTAGAATTCCAACATCTTCCAACATTAGAACAACAAGAATTAGAATTATCCCTGTGGCCCCAAATAATGGGGAATCAGAAGCATGATTAAACAGAGGAAGCTAATTGGTAGGAAGATTTTTAAAAAGTAGGCATACAAGACTATAATTGTATCACAGTCATGGTGTAGTATTAAAGCTCTGCCAGATGTTTTGAAAAATTTTGAATTCAGAACCATCTTTCAGCTCCAGACTGCCTAAGGTCCCACCATAGTTTAGTTCCCTCCTTCTTAGATGTCCAAGGGATTCTCCTAATCTCTTTTTTAAAATTTTTTTAATGTTCATTTATTTTTGAGAGAGAGAGAGATACAGAGTGTGAGCCCAGGCAGGTAGAGAGAGGGAGACCCAGAATCTGAAGCAGGCTCCAGGCTCTGAGCTGTCAGCACAGAGCCTGATGTGGGGCTCAAACTCACGAATAGCCAGATCATGACCTGAGCCCAAGTCAGATGCTTAACTGACTGAGCCACACAGGGGCTCCTCTCCTAATCTCTTATGTGATTTTGGCATTACTCCCACTCCCTCTACTTAAGCTACATTGAGTGGGTCTCTGCTTATTTAATCAAAGGGACAAGGTAAAACTAACTGTATCTATCATGCAGAGTATTTGGTAAGCTATGGCAACAATTGTTTCATCAAATCTGAGTATTCGGTTACTGTAGGAGGAGATCTAATATATTAAGAACAGATGAGCAACCCAAAGCCCAGAGTATTTTCTGATTATACTGGGAATTTCTCAGTTCTCCTGACTTTAGTCATAACAGATGATATAAAACAGTGGTTCTCAAATGAGTATGTGCATCAGAATCACCAAGAAGGCCTTGTTAACATGGAAGTATTCAGGCCCCGTTGCTACTGTTTCTGATTTGGCAGTTCTAAGAAAGGACTTAGGAATTTGCATTTCTAACAAACATCCAGGTGATGCCAGTCTGGGGACTACCCTTTAAGAACCACTGATAAGTTGGTCCGAGGGTTCTGGGTTATCATTAAGTTGATTAAGAACCACTGATATGGAGAGTTCTCAGAGCAAGTTTACATTTGTGTTTGTTTCCTACCTTTAGAGAGTCACCAGTCCCCTGTCACTCATTACTTTATAACATGATGCCATCCACATTCACAGGGTGAGATGGGTAGGGATGGCAGCTGATATCTAAGAACAAGGAGAGCATTATAAAGGAGTCACTTCAGGGATGCCTGGGTGGCTCAGTTGATTGAGCATCTGACTTTAGGTCATGATCTCACAGTTTGTGGGTTCGAGCCCCAAGTCGCCTGCTTCAGATTCTGGGTCTCCCTCTGCCTTCCCCGCTGTGTTCTCTCTCTCTCTGTCTCTCAAAAGTAAATAAATATTTTTAAAAAGTAAAAAAAAAGAGGGGGGTCATTTCATTTCATTGATCCCCCCCCCCAGAAGAAATGACAATAGGGAGATTTAAGGGTTTTCAGTTACTTTTCCAGTGCTTTGCCATGAATAAAGAATCCTAAGTGGTATAAAATTGAAGTCTGGCAGTATTTCCTCAATATACTGTACAGGAGAAGCTAATGAGGGTAAGCTACAGATGTTTCTAATATTTAGGTGGTTATTATATTTCTAATATTAGGTGGAAATTTCATAACCCAGGGATGGTCCATCTTTTATTGGTTACAATACTGAAAAACAACAATAATAACAATAATTTTTGCCTAAGCTTGATATATAGCTCTCTATTTTGTCAAAACGCGAACTTCTCCCATGAATTCTCTCAGTCACACAAATTTTCCATGAATCGAGGTCCTGTCCTGGTTCTTCTTCACTTAAAAAGGGTTTATGAAACAACACAAGTTGCTCTGTGGGGAAGGTGCAGATAGATACTCAGGATACGGTGACGTAGGGAGAAAAGCTTACTGTCCAGTCAGGGTGATAAAACAGCCGCAGGTGACACTATGACAGTAAGAAGTAGAGCAGAACAAGAGCCCCCGGGGTCAGAGAAAAACCACTTCCGGTTGGAGTGATCAGAGAAGGTTCTGTGAAGAAAGTGGCATCTTGGCAGAATTTTGAAAGTGGACTTGGGTTTTGACAGTCATATTGCGGGAAGAAAAGCCAAGACCAGGAATTACTTCTAAGAACACCAGAGGCAAACCAGCTCAGGCTGTCTCCCGTTCCTAGTGAGGCAAGTGGGTTAGTGCTCACGTAACATCTGAGCAAAGGAGTCACGTGAGAGGGGATCGGAGGGGAGAGGAAATAAGGTCTCAGATCCCAGATCAAGGGTTGAGAGTTTATTCAGCAAACAATGGTGGCACATTGAAGTTTTTGAGCAAAGGAACAATATGGTCCAGATATTTACCTTTAGCACATTCATGAATGGCCAATGACTAAGGAAGGATAGTTGATCATAACGTGAAGCAAAGAGAAGCAGTGAGATGACTCCAGAGGTGTAATAATCCAGGAATGAAGGGTCCACAGCTAGACCTGGGAGGCATCCATGGGAACAATAAAACAGGGACAAAATGAGGCAAGTCATTATATAAAGTTTAGGTTTTCAGAAGAATGTTGGTGCCATTAACTGAAATAGAAAAGTCAGGGAGAGAGGTATGTGCTGAGGTTGGGGAGGAAAATGATGAGCACGGGTACGGATATGTTGGCCTTACATTTCTTTCAGTAAAGCCAGAGGGAAATCTTTTTCTTTCTTAATGTTTATTTGAGAGAGAGAGGAGAGAGCACGTGCAAGCAGGGGAGGGGTATGGAGAGTGGGGGGACAGAGGATCCGAAGTGGGCTCTGCGCTGACAGCAGGGAGCCTGATACGGGGCTCAAACCTGGGAACGACGAGATCATGACCGGAGCAGAAGTCAGGCACTTAACCAACCGAACCACCCAGGTGCCCCAAGGCAGATGGGAATCTTGAAGGCAGCTGGGGAAGTAGAGCTTGAGTTTGAGGAAAAAGTCAGATTGAGCAGTTGTATTGATCGGGCTGGGCCAAGCCACAGGGAAATCCCAGGGGCTTGAAACAGGGGTGCTTACTTGTAATTTATGCGCCATGGCCACTTTAATGTAGGAAGGGGACTCTGCTCATCCTAGTTACTCAGAGATTTGGTTCGATGGAGGCTCCATCTCAACATATTCTCCGTGGTCACAGAGACTGGGAAAGGGGAACACGAGGAACCAAGGGCTGGCTCATAACCCTGCTGCCCTGATGTGACATAACGCGTTCCCTCACATTTCATTGACACAAGTCGGTCACATGATCGATCATTCCTCAGACAAAGTAGACTCGGAAAAACAATCCTACATGTGCCTAGGGCAAAAGAATTGCAGGCAAGGAAGGCACAGCCCGGAAGGGAAGGCTCTTGATGCCCCTGAGAGCCAGGAGCCCCAGGCCAAAGGGGCAGAGCCTAGTGCTGCCTCTGGGGGAGGAGACACAGGGCAGAGCCGCTCACCAGCTGGCCAGCAGAATGAGAAGCTGGGTGGGGGCAGGTGGGTGATCTCTAAGCGGCAAAAACTGCTGTGCTTGTGAGGTCACTGCCTGGAGGCACCCTGGCTGCCTTCCTGTGCCCAGAAAGGAAGGGGCTGTTGCCCACTCCCAGCCACGTTCCCTCTCCTTTTCCTTCCTGTGGCTTCTCCCAACATCCATGTGGCCTTCCTCTTAAGTCCAGATGAAGAAGGTCCCTTGCGGTTTCCCAAGTTAGGTTTGTGATGTGAGATGCTTCTGCTCCTGCCCCTCCCTCTCCTTCCCCACCCCTGCGGGTGGCAATTGCTGGTTTTCTTTCCCCATTCTTTTCCAAGTAGGTTGTGTTTCCTCTACTCCCCAAATCCCCGAGCCAGATGTGGGGTGCTTACACTCACAACCCCTGGGTGTCCAGCCTTCCCCTTACCTTCCCATCGACTTTTTAGCCTTTTGTGCTGTGCCCAGCAGCACCTGGGCTGGGAGGACACTGCCCCTATCTAGGCTTTTATAAATGTCTTCCTCAAGTTCAACCCTGCAGCTTATGAATCGACTGTCTCTTTTATGACTTGGTGAGGAAGTATTGGGCTTTGGGGGGAGGGGAGGTCTGTAATGTGAAACAACTTCTTGTCTTTTCTTCTCCTCCCATTGCTGTAAATAACTTTTAATGGCCAAACCCCAGATTTGTGCTTTTTTTTCCTAACTGCTAAAGCCATTCTCTTCCACCTGGGTTTACTGTAACATTTGAAGAAGGCATAAATATGGTCCCTTAAAAAAATAGAAAAGAAAAGAAAAAGAACTGCCATTTGTGAATTGTTACTCTAACTCCCATGAGTATCACCCAGATGACAAATGATGAAGACCGAGAATTGGGGTGAATTTTTATGTAAAGAGAAGAGAGAGGGAAAAGCAGTGTTGTAAGGATAGAACCCCAGGGAATATAGTCTTACTGATAGGGCAGTAGGAAAAACACATATTTACGGAGCAAAATAAAAACGTATAGAAAAGAAAAGGGCTCAGTTTAATCTAGGTTACATCCGTGAGAAGCATCTCAGGAAGGTTCCTTATTGCTGTTGGAGAGGCCATTGGGTCTGACCTTGAAGGTGACGTGGCTGCCCTTCAAGAGAGCTGCTCCAGGGAGGCGAGGGGGCCAGACCAGGGAAGGAGTGATCAAAAGTGGAGGTAGAACATTGGACTGTGAAGAAAAGAAAGGAAATAAGATGGTTGCTTGAGGAAGCTGCAAAATCAAAGCAAATTTGTTAAATCAAAGCTGACAGTTTTTTATTCCTTCATTTAACGAATATTTATTGGGCATTTACTCTTGCCAAACAAACACTGCTTTAGAAGCTGGGGAGAGACAGCAAGATAAGTTTTCTGTTCCCATGGAGCTTATCTTCTGGTGGGGGGCAGGCATCCAATAAACAAGTGAGCAAAGAAATGAATGAGTGAAAAAGATCATTTCCAATTATATTTAGTTCTGACAAAATTAAATAAATTATATTTGGTTCTTCCTTTAAAGGAAGTGACCAGGTAGGTAGAGAGTGTGGCCTCAAGGGTGTATCCTCAATGACTCAGAAAAGGCCTCTTAGGATCGGGGGACATAGGAGCTTATGCCCGGAGGGCAAGAAACGTCGGCCATGCGAGGATTTGGAGCTGGAGTTTTTCTTTTTCTTTTTCTTTTTTTTTTCTTTTAGTGTTTATTTTTGAGAGAGAGAGAGAAAGAGAGAGAGTGACAGAGAAAGAGAGAACACGCATGTGTGTGAGTGGGGGTGGGGCAGAGAGAGAAGGAGACAGAGAAACCCAAGCAGGCTCCACAGTGTCAGCACAGAGCCTGACTAGGGATTCGAACTCATGAATCATGAGATCATGACTGAGCTGAAATCAAGAGTTGGATGCTTAACCAACTGAGCTACCCAGGCGCCCCTGGAGTTTTTCATGGTAGGCAGAAGCTGTGATGGAAAGTTCTCATAGAAAGTAGAGATTAGATGGACAACTAAAAATGGCTGCGTGTGTGACTATCTAGAGTAAATAAAGGTTCTAGAAGGCACTTACTTCTCAATGTGCAGGGTTCATTAGTTTAGAAGCATGTGCCTTCTCCTTCGGGTAACTCTGCCACAGAACCTAGGGTCCAGACCTCTTGAGGTGATTCTTTCCTCAGTGTTTTATATTGTGCAAACCATTTCTTCTTGAAGTATCTGAACCAGTCCTCACTGCCTTATGGTTAAGGGCCTTTGACACTTGCATTCTTCTTGGTTTCTTACAGGATTCATCAAACATTTGTGTAAGTGGGCATAGGTTGCATTTTCCTGGGTCTGCTCTTCTATGCATGTGGGTTTTAAAAAGAGAAACTTAAAGAAACCTCTGCAGAGCTCTCCGACCAGCCCCTGTGGCCTTAGGAGATGAGAGCAGTCACCAAGGCCGTTATGGTCTGAATGAAACTGCCACTGGGAATAAATGCACACATTTTAAAAACTTTTTAACATTTTTTCAATTTATTTTTGAGAGAGAGAGACAGAGCACAAGTGGGGGAGGGGCAGAGAGAGAGAGGGACACACAAAATCCAAAGCAGACTCCAGGCTCTGAGCTATCAGCACAGAGCCCGATGCAAGGCTTGAACCCACAAACAGCGAGATCATGACCAGAAGTCAGATACTTAATCGACTGAGCTACCCAGGCGCCCCTAAATTTTAAATTTGGGGTATGCCAGTTCAGTGGGATAATCTGTAGAAGGATTAATTTGTGTTAATTTATCTCTCTTTTTTCATATTCTTTGTCTACTGTCCCTACTGCCCTCCCTGCTAGAACATAAGCTCCATGAGGACAGGACTATCTATCTGTCTGTTTTGTGCACTGACGTATCCCTCGTTGCCAGAACAGCACCCCACAAGGAGGCGCTCAGTAAATACTGAGTGAATTCATGTTGTCACCCCTTTCCCCCATTGTGACCCTGGCAGGGAAGGCAGGCTTTCTTTCAGGCTAGAACTCAAAAAGGCAGCCAAGTTCCTGTGTGAGCTGTGAGTGCTGGTCTCAGGACTCATTAGACTTTGTTCTGATGGGGGCAAAAGCCTTAGCCCTGACATCCAGGGAACAGCCTGCGCTCAGAGAAGCTGACAGGAGCCAAAGGAGGACAGGGGTGTGGAGAGGACCTTTCGCGGGATCCTATGAGCACAAGAAATAGAAGGGTGTCTCTTGTAGGATGCCAAGGAGGAAGAGTCCCTACCCATTCTGAGAGGAGAGGGTTAGAATGTATTATTTTGATTTCCACAAATGTAAAAGTTCCAAAAAATATCTTAAAGGCCAAAATGGGATGACAAGCCTGGGAACGTAGCCACAGCCAGCATGCATGTTTTCCCAAACCCGCCCTGTGCGGGGGCAAACATAAATGCTTTACAGTCATTTCGTCACCAAGGTCTCCAAACCATCCTGGAGGTGAATAGCCTCCTCATTTTACAAGACGGGCTGACTGCGTACAGAGGGTGCTTTAATCTGGAGCTAGCGGTGACTAGTGTGGCCTGGAGGTGACCAGCTAGAGCTATGGGGAACAAGGAATCATGGGAGATGGGGAGCAGGATCCCTGGGGCTGTAGAGACTCATCCCCAGGGGCAGACAGGCTCGCCAGCAATAATAAGTAGGGGCAGCGGAGGGCACAAGGGAGGGGCAGGGGAACCTATCCTAATCTGTGGGATTTCACAAGGCAGCTTTAATACAGCAGCAATTAGGGGAAATCTTGGGCCAGGAGGTCTGGGATGGCAAATTCTGCTTCCAGTACCTGTGTCCGGGGAGGGAAATTGGCTCAGAGCAGAGCTTTGTACTAGGGGCAGGAAGGTGCGGGTGCGAGAACCCAGGCCATTGCCTAGTTCACGCCCCGCATTTGGCCCCCAATTTCCAATAAGGGAGAAAGGAAACCAGAAGACAGTAATTGTCTGAGGTCATTTTGCTAAATCTAATTTAAAACAAAACAATTCCATGTGGTCATTTTGGAAATGAGACCCTTTCCCAGCAGCAAGAGCACACTTTAGGAGAGAAGAAAACCTGTTTCTCCCCAGGTCCTCCAAGGAGCATCCTCCCACGCCTGGAAGACGAGGAGGGTCTGGGATTTCCCACTTACTGCTGGGAGAAGCATCCTCCCGCCTGGTCTGCACGGGCCTGATTCGCCACACTGATGCCACAGGCACACTCCTCCTCCCCAGGTCCCCAGGTCCCCACCAGGCAAATTCAGGGGGCTCGACTCGGAAGGCCAGCTGGGTCCGTTCTTTTGTCTTTATCATCCTTTCTTTGTCCCCCTCAGTCCTGCCTTGAAGGGTCAGCATCTTCAGGGCCAACTGTGTCACTCCTGGCCTTGGGCAGAAACCCTGCCGCTGTTTGCTGACGGACACTAGGGCTGGGGCTGGGAGGAGGCACAGAAGGCCGAGGGTGTTCTGCATCTTCTGCTCCGTGAGCACAGTGTCCGCTTGCCGAGCTAATGCCCTGTGACAGATGGATTCTGGGTCCGCGCCTCATGCCTGGCTAATCCCTCCTGCAGAGAGGAGACTCAGCAGGGGAAGTAGCTCCCAGAGAATTTATTTCCATGGGTTTGAAAAGCTACGGGGCTCTGGGAGCATCTGAAGACCAATGATTGAGGGAGATCAACATCATGTTTGCAGCTTTTCAATTCCCTCCCAGACAGCCTGAACTAATATGTAAAAACAGAAAATTGGTTCTAAGCGAGTCAATACTTAGGGGCAGATGAACCTGGTGGCCCCTTCCTCCTGTTTTCCATCTCTCCAAATCCTTGGCACGGGCACCTTGCTGTCTCTAGGAGCCATCCTCCGACCTTGAGTAACTATCAAGATTTCTCTCTTCTCTCATTCCCAGTGCCACCCATTATTGCACTTCCATTCAACGAACATTTAGTAATCCCCTACTTTGTTCCAGGCAAATGAAAATGGCAACACCATCCTACCCTCTTGGGGACTTGGAAGGAGGCAGGCACTCATTAAAGCACTCATGGTGCATTAACATAAACTGCCTAGGAGTGTTTATCCATCTCGTCTTCAGGCGTATATATGTATCTGTTAATTATATATGTGCATATATAGATAGATACATATGAATTGGTTTTCCCATAAGGCTATCAGCACTTTGAGCACAGGGTTGTATCTTATATGATAACTCTCTGGGTGCAGAGTATAAAGTAAATGTATAATAATAGAATAGTATAAATTATACTATATATCATAAATAATATAACATAATAAAAATATAATAATTCCTTTTGAATTTGAATGAAAATGACTCTGAGGTGGTAGAATGGCAGTCAGAGCATCTTCTGGAAGAAAAACAGCAAGTTGTTCATGTTTCTTGCAACGAAGCATTCATGGTTGGTTTCACCTGCACTTTTTCCACTTGAAATAGAGCTCACCACTTACACAGCTAGAATAGAACAGAATCCTGCTGCTGATCTCAGGAATACACCATGGGCTGATAACTTCCAGGCACATTTTTTTTCAAGGCAGCCACACAGGCCAGTGAGAAGTAATGAGGAATAATCACAAAGGGAAAATAATTTAGTTGGGTTCCTATCTCATACCATACACCAAAAGAAATTCCAAATGGATTAACGATGGAGATGTAGAAACAAAACCTAGATAGTTAGAATATCGCTTTGAGCCTTGCAATAAGAATGGCATTCAAGAACGAGACAAAACCTGAAGCAAAAAAAAACCTCAGAAGGCATAAAGAAGAAGATTGACTGACAGATTTGAGCATATAAAATTAAAAACTTCTCTAGGATAGAAATAAATATTTATTTTTAAAGTCACCAAAGTAGAATATTATCCATACTAGATGATTAGTAAGAAAGGTGATTTTTTTTAAGGTAATCTAAAAGGGAAAAATGACATAACATGGGGCACCTGGGTGGCTCTGTCAGTTACGCTCCCAACTTCAGCTCAGGTCATGATCTCGCAATCTGTGGATTCAAGCTCCTTGTTGGGTTCTGTGCTGACCGCTCGGAGCCTGGAGTCTGCTTCAGATTCTGTGCCTCCCTCTCTCTCTGACCCTCCCCTGTTCATGCTCTTCTCTTTCTTTCAAAAATAAATAAACACTAAATTTTTTTAAAATGACATACACAGAACATTTACAAAAGAAAATAAATGGTCAATAAGGGATATCTTTAATTTTGTCTCTTAAGACAAGCCTGCATTTTTATTGCCAGGGATCTGTTTTTGTCTCCATCAGAGAAAAATTCATTTTGTTATGTGATTTCATAAAATAAAGCACCATTCTCCATTAAAAACCTTTTAGAAAGAAGTAAAGAATTTCATCCTTTTGAGGTCTTTTACTTCCTTTCCTCATTCTGACCTGCTTAACGAGAAGAAAAGTTCATCAAGGTCTCAGCTTTGAGAGCCGTCAATGGAAGATAAAAGTCCTGGCCCAGTATCACCACGACAGAGCCTACCATTCACTGCCACCAGCAAAGCCTCTGATTGTCACAGGGATCCAGCATCCTCAACAGTGATGAGCTAAATATGTGCTCCCTGGTGGCTGAGGGTAAACAAAGAGTTTATTTCGGTACCAGTGATGTTTAAGACATTCCTCTTTCAAAGGCAAGCTGACTTCAAATCACGCATCTTCTCCACACATAAAGATTTGGTGCTATTGTATTCCCAAAGGCATTAGAGGTCTAAACACTCACATATCCTGTTAGCTGCTTTCTCTTTGTCTGACCCCATTTCAGGGGTCTGCGGCCATGCCCAGAGCCAGGTGCTCCTTTGGTTTCCTGGACACCCAGACCCCAGGAAGAATGAGAAGTCTCGCTCTGCCAGGGGGCAGAGTATATGTATATTTAGAAGTCTGTGAGGAGGGCTAGTGGGCAGCTGGAAACAGATTCTGAGAATCAGAGAGTGACTTTCAGAAGGAAAAAGAACAACAGTAGTGCAGAAAAGTAGCTGTAGAGATGAAGGTACATCTTTGGCTATGTGCATTGGAAAAGAGAGCTATGACTAACTGGCAGAATAAATAAGAAGGTAGACAAGAGAAGGCACCTGGACACATCACAGCAAAACTGCAGATATCAGAGGCAAAGACGTCTTAGTGACGAGGAGACATAACAAAACAAGGGACACCTAGGCTGACAGCTGACTTGGCTGCAACAAGGAAGTCAGAAAACAGTAAGAAAATATCTTCAGACGCTGAGATAAGATAACTGCCAAGCTAGTTTGATACACTTAGCGGAACTGTTTCTCAAGAACAAGGGCAAAATAAAGACATTTTCAGAGAAACACTGAGGAGGTTGACCTCCAAACTCTCACTAGTGGAAATTGTGGAAATTCTAAAGGATGTACTATAAAGAGAGAGAGAGAGAGAGAGAGAGAGAGAGAGAGAGAGAGAGAGAGGAGATTCCAGAAGATCAGAAGGTAGGTCTGAGATAAGTTCATTAAAAAAAAAATTCTAAATTCCAGGGGTGCCTGGGTGGCTCAGTCAGTTGAGTGTCCGACTTCGGCTCAGGTCATGATCTCACAGTCTGTGGGTCTGAGCCCCAGGTCGAGCTTTGTGCTGACAGCTCAGAGCTTGGAGCCTGCTTCAGATTCTGGTCTCCCTCTATCTCTCTGCCCCTCCCTGCTCGCACTGTCTCTCTCTCTCTCTCTCTCTCTCTCAAAAATAAATAAAAACATTAAAAACTTTTTAATTCTAAATTCTAAATTTAAAATTTAAAAATTTTTAAATTCTAGAATTAAAAAAAATTCTAAATCCAGCTAACACTGATATTATAAGAACAATATCTAAATAGTGAGGTCAAGAAAGGAGTTAATGCTTCTTCTGAAAACTGCAGGGGAATCCTTCCTTGCCTCTTCCCAGCTTCTGGTGGTTTACTGGCAATCTTTGGCATTCCTTGGCTCCTAGATCCATCCCTCTGACCTTCCTCATTCTCATCATCTTCCTTCTCTGTGTCTAGATTTCCCTTTTATAAGAACACCAGTCAGATTGGATTAGGGCCCATTCTAATCACCTCATGTTAACTTGATGGCCTTTATAAAGACTCTATATCTAAACAAGATCACATTCTAAGGTACCAAAGGTTAGGGTTTCAACATATCTTCTTGGAGGGGAGCAACCCATAACAATTTCAATCTTAACTGATGGTTTTAAACCCTAGACCTCACCCTTGGTTCTAGCTGTTACCACACCTTTCCTTTCCAGCTTCCATCCTTTCAAAGCTCCAAAGCCAATGATGCCCTGTGGTTCCATCCTCCTGCACAGCTTGTTATGGGCTAAACTGTTTCCTCCTAAAATCCATACACTAAAGCCTAATCCCCCTCCCCTTATTCTTCACAATGTGACTGTATTTGGAGATAGGGCCCTGAAAGCAGGGAGTGAGTTAAAATGAGCCTGTTATTGTGGGCTGTAATCCAATATGGCCGCTGTCCTTGTAAAATGAGGAAATTCGGACACCTGGAGAGACATCAGGCATGCATGCTGTTAAATAACAAGAATTCAAATGAATAAATTTTAAAAATCTAATTGCCTCTATTAATCAATTCATGAATCAGGCAGCATCCCATCTGGCAAGTAGAGGGAATTTCCAAGGAGCTGTACAAAATGGAAGGTGTTTATAGGAAGGAGGGTCGGGCAAGGAATTATCAGCAAAAGAAAAGAAAGGAGTGTTCCAGAAGGTCACCTTCCCTTAGGGGAAAGGGCAGGGGGTGCTTATTAGGTGGATTATCTCATCTTCTTTGAGGGGTTGGAGGGCCTCTGTGATAGATTCCTCATTGAGGCTGATGGGAAAATTTCTGACCGACAGGTTGAGACTACATTTCTGGGGTATATTGAAACTGCAGTTAGGTTAGGTATTAAGTCCAGACTGGTCACTTGGTTTAAGTGATACCATTTGGCGGCTGTGGTTTTCTTTTTAACAATATGCACAAAGAATTTGTGAGGACACAATGAGAAGGTGGCTATCTGCAAGCCAAGGACAGGAGAAATCAAACCTGCTGATGCCTTGATCTTGGACTTCTAGCCTCCAGAAGTGGGAAAAAATAAATTTCTGCTCTTTAAGCCACTGAGTCTGTGGCACGTCGTGCCGGCAGCCCATGCAGATGAATCCTCTGCTCTAAGCCCTGCCCCATGGCATTTGGCAATGCACCTGAGCACTGTCCCCAGGCTCACTTCCTCTTCCCCCACATGGGGTCTTTCTCAACCTCTGTCTTGAGAGTCAGTGTGTGGAGTCCAGGGAAGTGGCTCCCCAGTTAAGGCAGGCAGGCGTGCTCCCCCCGCCTCCCTCCACGGTCTAGTGTGGCCGTGGTGCCCACAGCACCTGTGGCTGTGGAGAGGCATGATGAAGGTGAGGGAGGGATGGATGCCAGTGGCTGCTGTGAGACTATTCGTGGGCGCGGACGATGACAGGGAGGATCACCTGAACGTCAAGCAGATTGCTGAAGGAGAAGCTTGACTGAAAAGCTCAGTTGAGACTTGAAATTCTTGCACATTCCTATAGGTCCAGACATGGAGAAAGGAGGAGGCCACCGCCATCCTTCCTAACCCTCTTCAACCTCTCTGTTCCCACTGCGTCTTTCTTTGACTTTTTCTTCTTTGGGTTTCTCTTGGAAACAGTTTCCTTTCCTTCCGTTCCTTGCTTTCCTTTCTCTTCTGGCTCTGTACTCTTTTCCGGCCTTTTTTATTTATTTTTTTTTCAATGTAACAAGGTTAATGCTGCAGAAAGCCTGGGCTTTGTGGACACAGGTGTGGGTGGAGGAGACTGACTGTGGGTTCATATTCTTGAGCTCTGGAGACTGGATACAAAGTAACAAACAAGAAAACTCTAAGGGGTAAAATGCTGAGAATTGATGGGGAGAGGAGATTGCAATTGATGGGTATGGCTTTGGTGGCTTTTGGTGCGGCTCTTGGAGATGGGGTGCGGGAAGCAATTGGCATGTTATGATCAGCAACACTTACTAATTCGACTGCAAAAGCACCAGATACGCCAGAGTTTTGCCATCTTGGCTCTAAATCACAAAACCGGAAATAAGTTTGCTTCTCTGTATCAGACTTCTATCACGAGACCTGGTTAGAAAATGGATAACAAGTGCTCCCAGGTTCCATTTCCTTTGTCTATTTGGAAAGCACTTGTAGGCCATCACAAAGCCTTCTTATCAGGCCTTTGATAAGGAAATGGGAAGTCTTGAAAGGCTGTTACCTAAGACAACAAAAACCCAGGAGATACATATTTAACCTACCTTGGTGGTATCTTTACTACCAGGGTCTTGCGTGTCCCAGGCATGCAAGATCAACCGGAAGTGACATGGGACCTCAAAGCCACACACTGTCCCTTAGGCCCCAGCGTTAAGTCCAGGGGAGCCCTTTCAGGTGGGGCACACTCTGGCCAGGGGCCAAGGGCCAGGCGGATACAGCATTCCAGGTCTTGAGGGTATGCCCTCTGGAACTCTGGGGTGGCACTTTGTAGGAGGGGATCAGGGGAGGGGCTTTGGGAGGTGATATGGGGAATATAGGTGGTGCCAGGAGCAGCTAGAACCTCAAGATCCAGCCCCTTCCGCCAGCACCCCTGAAATGGCAGGAGAGAAGTTCGGCTCTTATAGTTAATGTTCATTCCAGGGCCAATGCACTGACCTTCAGGTCAGGAAGTGACTTCTTGGTCAATTGCTGCTTTTGAGGGGCCTGCCAGGATTTGAAATGAAGCAGCAGTTCTTATAACATCCAGCCATAAATCTAAATCTTTTTTTTAACCCAAGCAAAATAGTGAGATAACTTGACATTTTGCAGCTTAAATTTAGAACAGATTACAGAAATTGAATAACCACGTCATAAGCTGCTTCATTTAAGCACAACGCACACACCCAGACTCAGTTTCATGTGATTTGTGTCTTGACAGTGCTTCCTCTTCTGCCAAAATTTTAATATCTTAAGGTGGCTCGTAGACATCGGCCTGAGGACTAAGCTACCCGACCTCTAGTCCTAGCCCTCACTTAGCTGAGCAAAGGTACCTCTCTGGGCCTCAGCGAACCCCTCTCTGAGATTCCATGGGGTTGCAATGCCTGGTTTTTGTGGCCAAACAGCAAAATCCCAAATGACTATGGATAGTGGTCACACCTCAGTGTCTAGGATGATGTGAGTAAGAAGATCTATGAGATTACCTTGGAATCTATGCCTCATAAGGATTATCAATGATAGAGGCCACTCACCAAGTACTTCTCATGTGCTGGGCACTGTTGGAAGTGCACTTTGCTTGTTTTCTTTCTCCTAATTCTCATTCCAATCTTGTGAGGAATCACCATTTTACCAGTGAGGAAACTGAAGCTCAGAGAGGTTAAGTAACCTGCCCAAGCTCACACAGCTCACACACCTCTAAGTGGGGACTCAGGATACAAATCCAGGCATCTTAGTGCACTCCCCCTGCCTTGCAGCTTCTGAGTATCAACCCTGAGATCTTCCCACCATCACTGACCTGGAGGGATGAGAAGGAGAAAGAGCTAGTGATTCTGACCCAAAGATGTCTCCTCGTGGGGCTGATTATCTCTGAGCCAGTCCCACAGAGATCTGTCTGGAGGGAGGAGTGCTGGATATAATACAAAATGGTTGATTCAATTTAGAAAAAAAATCATTGCCCTGTTACCATGAGCAATAAACAGTGTTTCCAGAAGTTCTCTGAGAAAATTGCTGTAAATCTTAGAGAAATGAATCTAATAGAAAAGAAAAAGAAAGGCAAAGGGATCCCAGCAATTTGAGTATGCATGTTCAGGTTCAAAGCATCTTTTGCCCTTTGAACACAACCTTTGACTCACCTTGGTGGAAAGTCTCTGCTACTTTAGGATTGTCTCAACACTTCTTGCAAAGGCCGGCTGGGACTGTCAGGCGGGACCATCTGTGCAGGAACGAGGCTTCTTCCAAAGACCTGGCTTTGATTTTCTAGGAGCTGCACATGACATCATACACTTTAAAGAGGAACGTCTTCACTTTTGCTTCTCTGCTCCCCTTCTGCTTAGACGGAGGCCTACCTATATTCTTCCACTAGGATAGTGGGGAGGAGCGCCACTGGGTAAGTCATTTCCTTTTCATAGGCCACAGCGACAGAACCCAAGAGGCACAGAGTTTCAGCCAGACCTGTTTGCTGGTTTTGCCTGAAGACAAAATATCCAGGCCAAAGCGGAAGGTGTAGTCAAAGCCATCGGGTCTAGTCCTTCCAGCTCTTTCTTCATTTTCTCTACTCAAAAGTTGTTAGAATCAAATTTGCCTAGCTTTTTGTGGGTTTTCTCTGTGGGTATTTGTTTGTTCCAACTGCATGAACACACATGTCCCTCCATAGTTTCTACCTACAACCTAATTGGAGGCCAATTGAAAAGATGTACAAGGTGGGGGCCGTGAAGAGGAGGAGAGGGGAGAGGTTTGGCATCACAGGGGATTATGAGAGTCCCTGAACCTTGGAGACTTGCATTCAAATTAAGTTACCATCCAATGTTCAAAAAGACCAATTTAAATAAATGCATAAAGAAGGTCATCTCTGGTAGAGCTGGACTGT
The DNA here is from genome assembly GCA_028646485.1 of Cryptoprocta ferox. Taxonomy (NCBI): domain Eukaryota; kingdom Metazoa; phylum Chordata; class Mammalia; order Carnivora; family Eupleridae; genus Cryptoprocta; species Cryptoprocta ferox. The sequence continues at coordinate 31,210,871 of CM053569.1, read as the reverse complement.
TAAATAAGACTAAACTAGAGAATATTATTATTAAAAATTTTTTAATGTTTATTGTTGAAAGAGAGTGAGAGAGAACAGGGGAGGGACAGAGAAAGAGAGAGACACAGAGTCTGAAGCAGGCTCCAGGCTCTGAGCTGTCGGCACACAGCCTGTCTCGGGGCTCGAATCCATGACCTGTGAGATCATGACCTGAGCCGAAGTCAGGCACGTAACCGACTGAGCCACCCAGGTGCCCAGAGCATATTATTACTAACAACAGTAACGGTGACCATTGATCGAGCAGCTGTTCCGTGCCTGCCCACAATACTGAGTGGCAAGTGTCATCCCCTTTGTGACACCAAACCAGCAGAGTCTGCGAAGTGTCAAGGGCACAGAGCGCGCAGAGGCAGAGCTGCAGGTCTGAATCCAGACGCCAGTGCTCATCGTCACCCCCTGATGAGGAGGAAACCAACACCAGCAAAGTGACTCACACCCGCAAAATGTGCTAATGAGTAAGCAAAATGGCTTAATAAAAGGCACTGAGTCCCAGGACTGGGTTTGAGCCCTTTCTGTGGTTTCCTTTTTATGACTTTAGGAACACTGTAAAATAGCACGTTGTGCCTCAGTTCTTTCATTTCTCCAGTTTTCACACCAACAGACACCCGCGGGCATTGGACGGGAAAAACACAGGTGGCAGGTCTCTGACAACACCTCCTAGTTCATGTAAGTGCCACTCAAACATGCAAACCATCAATGTCTGTTTTAACTCCTGCTGAAGCCAGGCCTAGTTTAACTATTGGCCAGTTGAGAAATAATGCTTCTAGGAGGTGGCAGAAAATAGCATCAGCTTTAACCTCGGTATCCTGCAAAGAAAATGTGTGTCTCGTTCCCTGGACTGGTGGCTGCTTGTTCCTCTGGCGCCGGCTCCGATAGGAGGCAGAGTGAGTCTGAACTCCCAGCAGAACCCTCTGCAATGAAGCTGCTATTTCCGGCTCTATGGAGAAATGCTCTGCTTCTCACCATCGTTTTCTCCCTTAAATCCCCGGGAACAATGGTGAGAGATCCTGGACCCCCGGAACAAAGATCCTCGGTGTATGGGAGGAGATGCACACAGAAATCATAGGACCTCTTCCTGCTTGCCTCCCCTCCTGACAAAGGTCCCAGACCACTGCAGGAAGAATCATAAAGTGAGTTGCTGGTGCTTCAGAGCTGAGGTGCCCACCAGTGACCCTTGACAGCCTTGACCTCACTTTTCACACCAGCATGGGCCTCGGGGGACCCCACGGGACTGCCTGTGTCCATTCCTCTCTGCTTAACTGGCCCAAGACCATGGCAGAGTTCCAGAAGCTGTTGTCTTGTCAGGTTTCATACAGCAGGCGCCCCGTGAAAAAATTCCAAAGAAATCTCTAAGCTGTCTTGCAGAAGAGATATTAAGCCCCTCTGTGCCTCGAGCCTTGCCCATCACAGCCTGGCAGCCCTGATTAATGCTCCAGTGGTAAGATATTGTGCACCGAGTACTTCCTCTGCCCCTGACTCTGTGCTTGGTGCTTTTCCAATGTTCTTGCCTATCCACTCACATAGCCGGCAAGGAGGGCTCTATTGTCATTGTACAAACAAATGAATTCAGGCCCGAAGAAGTAAAGGGCAGCCAAGCTGGACAGAGCTGAGATTTAAACTCGGGCCGACTCTTTCTGATAAACTTTGTTCCAGGTCTGCAAGGCTGGCACTGGCATTGATTAGTGCCCCAATTAGTGCCGGGCACCAGGCAGTCCAGTCTACATCTCCAGTAATAATAATAATAACAATCATAACAACTACCTTGGACAAACTCTTGCTATATGTCTGACCCTGTGTTTTACTGGTACTATTGCATTAATTTTCATAGCAACCCAATGATATCGGCACCAGTGTTATCCCCGCATTAGGAAGCAAGGGCTCTGAGAACTCCAGTAAATCGAGCACAGGCCACAGCTGTGAGGATTCAGACCCAGGCTGTGTGACTGGGAGGCCCCTGATCTGAACCGGTGTGCTCCATTATCCCATCAGGTAGTTTCCCAACTGTCCTCAGAGGAGCTCCTCAAGTCTGCAGTGCCCCACATGGCAGGCAAGAGAGCTTGAAGACGGGCAGGAAAAGGACAAGGCATATGGGGAAGGCCAGCTTGTGTCTGAGCCCTGCCATCTGTCCCTGTTAGTTTGATTGGGGTCCAGTGGCGACAGCATGTGCCGGGCACCCGGGTGGTGTGCTCACATTCACAGCAGTGTTTACCTCTCAGAACAACTTTATTGAGTAGGTGTGATTATCTCCACTTCACACACAAGGAAGTGAAGGCTACCCAGATTAAATGACTCTCCTGTCTGTGATCACACAGCTCATAAGTTGCAAAGTCTGGGTGGTGATCTTGGCTGTAAGCTCTAGACAGAGTTTGAGTAGTAGTGCTTCTGGCAGATACTACTTGTTGATTGACTCGAAAGACATTCCCACTCCCTTATCGTTGGTACCTCCATTTTAAAGGGCAATTGCTGTCTTTCTCATCCTCTGGTATGGTCACAGGACACAGTTCTGGTCAGTGGGATGTCAGAAGTCCATTGAGAGCTTCTAGGAAGGTCCTTGTTCTTTCTGACGAAAAAAAGTTTGCTATTACTTCACCTTTTCCCACCTTCTATTTGATATAACAAGGCCACGTGTCCTAACACCGGCCATCTTGCAGCCTTGTTCGAAAGGCCAAGGCCCTGGCCCTGGGCCAGTATGACTAAAGACTTCTTGGTATGTGCAACACATACACCCCTTTGTGTTGAAGCCCCTATAAATCTGATTTTCTGTCACTTGCAGCCCAGCACATTCTTGACTGACACAGGTCCTCAGCAGGGAGAAGGAAGCAGTAGCCTTGTGATGCCTGATCAGGTTGCATCTACTGACTAGTAAGTACTGAGATATGAATTCGTGTGCTTACCTGGAATGAAGCTCTTGGATAGAATAATGAAATTTGGGGAATGACTAGACTCATGTGAATATGGTGTTTCGTTCCCCCAAACTGAAATGTGTGAAGGGCAGATCACTAGGCAAGTGCAGAACGTGAACTAAAATTGGCAGACCTTCAGAGCACAGAGTTCTCAAGGCCTGTGGTTCGCCTCTGTGGCCCCTCTAAACAGCAGTGGAAATATTCCTGGGAAGGATGTAAGGGAGAGCAGCTGAGGATGGTGGAAGTCAAAGTTGGAGGCCTCAAGAGACACCTCCCATGGAATTCCAAGAAATGTGGGGATACTGTGACTCTGATTTACATGCTCCATGCACCATCTCTCTCTCTCTCTCTCTCTCTCTCTCTAGTTTTTGGGCATATCATTGCCAATTTAATGTGGGAGCTAAGAGTTCAGAGTGCCTGGGTTCAAATCTCAGTTATGAACACAATTCGAATCATGAAACTTGCTCTCTACAAGGACATTGGTTAAGTTACTTAAACTCTCTATGGCTCTACTTCTTCATCTACAAAATGGGCTAACAATGCGTAATTCATACCATTATTACAAGGCTTAAATTAGATAAGCCATGTTATATGCATAACTCCAGACCTGGCATATGGGTATAATTGATAATATTAGTTATTGCTAGAGTCTTCAGTGAGAGCAGGTGCCTGTTCATGGTGCTTTTCTTGACTTTTTATCACAGAGAAGGCCATCTTGTCTCCAACCCACTACTCTCTACAGAAGGCCTGCTATTATGCTCTTACATTACTAACTCCCCTTGAGGTTAGAGAAGCAAGTGGCTGGGTAAGGAAAAGACAGGATGTGCATTGGCCAACATGCCAGTTGAAGGACCTGGCCAGTGGCCTTGACTTTGCCAGCACTAGTCTTTTTATCCAATAGGGCAAACTACCATGGGTCAGGTCAAGACAAGAACAAGGGTACAAAGACAAAGACAACCTATAAGATAGGAATGGGAGTAAGCTGGATACCCTCTGGGAGCCCCTTTTGGCATTATGATTTGGCATCAATAAATGATTGGCATAAAGCTGAATGCCATAAATTCAGCTCTAAGTAAAATAGCATAGATTCCCCCCACCCCCATACACACACACCTAAACCTGGGAAGTTTTCCTATTAGCCGAGAGAACAAAACATAAATCTCCCTCTGGATGCAAGTACTGGGCACACAACACACTCTGCAGTGTCCCCTGTTTCCAGAAAGGGTTGATGGATCCTTCCCCTCACATTTATTTCAGCCATTAAGGTGGCACAGTAGAATTTCAACAAGACAGAAATAGAAGACAGAAAGGTTGATCCTGTCAAAAGCTCTTAATATAATTATGAGAGTCCAACCTCTGCATGCACCCCCCCCCCCCCCCGCCCCAGGAATAATTAGGCTGCAAGTCTCTGGGAGCTGAACTGGGGTGGGGGAGGGAAGGGACAGGAGGCTGAGAACATCGTGATTAGCGCAGTGGCCGCTGCTTCTCTGCAGGAAGACGCTGGAAAGCTGCAGCTTTGCAGGCGCGCTGCGAATTCTGCAGGTTCATAAAAGCCTTGGTTAGAGCTTAGATCGTCCCGGGCAGCAATTAGTGGCTCTAATAGTTTCAGGAACGCCTTATGGCTGCTCCCACCCCCACCCTGAGCGCTGAAGGTTAGTTATGGAGAAATAACACCCTTGTCACCCTCCCACCCACAGGGGCAGCCGAAGGTAGCCGGGAACGTCTTGGCCATGGCACCAGGGTTTGGGACTGATGGGAACTTCCATGGAAGGCCCAGCCTGGCACATCCAAGCTATTGGTGGGAAAGCAGAATCTCTTTTCCTTTGAACACTTGCTTTATGGTTAGGGTTTAATTTTCTCTTTGAAAGGCAGTCTGTGGACTGAAAACAAGCCAGTCCCCGAAGTCCATTCGTGCTGTCTTTTTTCCAACTTAATTTCATTTCTAATGTTTATGTAGCTCCCACCGTGGCGTTAGGCATTAGTTATTCTAATTCTGCTGTGATTCTCCCCAGGGTTTGCTGCTTTGTCAGGGGCCTGTGCCGCTCCGTTTCAGGGATTGGAGCAGAATTACAGAGCTCAGGTGTCGAAGGAGGGGACTCAGGAGGACCCTGACACCCTAGAAATGAGCTCTCCACGGTTTCATCGCCTCTCCCTCGGCCCAAGAAGAAGGCAGCCCTTCAGCTCTGCTGGCTGCTACCTGGGCTCCGGAACATCCATTCTACACTGGGGGCCAAGCAACAGAGCCCTGTGCTCTGTACAAGAAACAGACACTGGTCCCTGGAACCTACTCCTTCGTGATTCTGTGCCCATCCTCTGTCAACAGCAGGGCTGACTACAGCTTTAGGAGACACCTCAGTTTACCCTTTTTGAAAGTTCTCTCTAGAGGTGACCCAAACCCGAGATCTTGGGTTTGGATCTCGGAACTGCCGCTTACCAGCTATGTGACCTTGGGCAATTTCTCTATGCCTCGGTTTCCTTATCTATAAAATTGGGTACCAGCAGTAGAGGGCATTGTCAGCATGAAATGAGTTAATAGATATCCATTGCCTGGAAGAGTGCAGGGTACACAGTCAGCATCAGAAAGTGATGGCTGTACTCTATTACTGTGATTAGTCCCTCCTACTTAGGCATGGATACAGACACTGGAGCTGCAGTTCCCAGCGTGACCAGCAGGATGCGCCCTGCATCTCAGTGGCACAGTGTGTGGAGCGCTGGCCATCACTGCTTCCTCCACCGGATGCTGCCTGCCCGGTACCCACCTATTGGGTTCTGTCAGACTAATACGTGCTTCCATCTCTTCCATCTCTCTCCCTCCAAACCACCTGACCTGGTGACTCGTGCCTGGAATATGCCTTGTTTGAGGAGGGCAGACAGGCAGGAAGGAAATCCTGGGAATTCTGAATCTCATCCTCAGAGGGATTCAGTCACTAGCAAGTGGCATTGCAGGGAATCTTACCCACATTGGCTTGACTCCCAAGGACACACTTGCTTTTAAGGCCCCGTGGGTGATGGCCCTTTTGCCAGGGGCCGTGCTGTGGCATTCCAGGCTGTGCAGTGATGAGTGGAATGGATGATTCCACCAACAAATCTCTGAAAACAGAAGTGAGGCTGTTTTATAACCACCAAAGGTTGGAGGCATTCCAGAAAGGAGAAGCTGGCCTACTTTAAAGGCTTCAGAGAAGGAAATTCCCAACCCTCTCCAGACACAGGATGAGCTGCCACCTTCAGGCCAAGTGTGGATGACAAGGCCTCTTCCTAAAATGCTCAGCCACCAATTTGACCCTTGTGGGACTCAACACCTCCCACATCTGTGCCCCTGCCCACCGACCAGGGACCCTCAGAGCAAACCGCAACCTGTGCCCTGCTGACTGCCTGGGTGGCCCTGCTTCTGGGCATGTGCAGACAAAGACTCTGCCCCCCACCCTATTAGGTCCCAGGCCCAGAGCCACATAGCCGTGCATTTTCCTAAATTGCTTTATGGCACATTGCCAGCTGCCCGAGGGAGTGGCTGCTCCACATGCAGAAATGCTGACTGGAAGTTGTGGGCATTGCAGGGCTCTGGACCACACTTGGCCTCTGACAAGCTGGGCAGTGTCTGGTGAACCCTCGGAGTTCGGGTCTCCTGAAGGCTGGGCTCGGGCTGTGGGGTAGACAGAACTCCATGTCTGCAACCTGCCACTCAAGCCCTCCTAGTGCCTTCCACGCCCCGGATTCTCGCATCAGAGAGGTCAAAGCCTTTGCCAGTAATTGTTCCTCTGTTCAGGCTTTGGGTATGTCACCTGTTTTAGGCTGAATTTCCCTAGATCAAAGGTTCCCCAGTATTGTTCCTGGCAGACAAGGCAGTCCCAGGTTGATGTGAGAAGCTTCCAGTCTGTGGTGGCAGTCACCTCCCAGCCACGGTCTCCTTGGGTCCTGGCTTTCCTGCAATCCATGCCTGCTGGTCTTGGCAGATGTCAAGATTGTGAGTCCCTATATCACTCCCCTGACATTCTGGCGTTAACAGATCCATTTTCCTGAGGCCCCTACAGAAGAGGGGGTGTAGTGAGGTGTCAAGGACAGAGCCTAGTGTTGGGGCCAGATCTGGGCTCCAGAATGCAGGTGCTGTGTAACCCTGTGCAAGAGATATTCTCAGTATGCTCCCCCTCACAGTAGGGAGAGTGATCTCCCTGCCAACTGTCATTGTGTGAGCAAGTGATAACACAGGGGTGCCTGCCGTCCAGGATACCCCACACACTCAGTCCTCCTCAGCTGCTTGCTAACTTGTTCACTGCTACATCCTTGACAATGGGCTGCTGGTGAGCATGGCCGCTGGCTGGCTGTGAGGCCCTGCTCAAAGATGCTGGGCTGGCCCAAGTCTGGGAAAGATGGGAGAAAGTCGCCTTGAACCTAGGCGCTGCCTGAAAAGGAGGGCAACGAACTTCAGGGCTCCACTGAGCCGAAGAGGGAGGCATTGAGGGTCGTTTGAGAAAGAAAGTGAAGAAGAGAAGATAGTAAAAGACAAATGACCTGTGTGTTTTGCCATTTTGCCTAGAGGTGGTACATCCTCAGGCAAAGCTCCGATCCTGGAGTGTCCTGTCCACCCACCCTCTGCAGCCCGCTCATGTCCCACTGCTCCATGGCCTTGCCCTTTGCAGGAGCAGCGGATTCTCTGCACTGGTCCATCCATCTGTTGGCAGAAAGGTTCGATCTGCTCAAGGCATTCTGGAGGTTCTAAGGATGGGGCATCCCGTGGAAGAATGGGGCAGGACTTCCAGCTAATGAGGCTCCTGGGGCACCTCGGAATCCCATTGCAGCCCTTTCTGTGGTGCAGTTGACAACCAGAAGAGACAAGTGAGCAGATGGACAGAGAAGTGTGTGGCTGAAAGATCTGGCTATTGGCTACATGGATTCATCCTCTTGGATTTTGGAAAGTCTGCCGGTGGGAGGGAGGTTGGTCCCACGGACGAGCCTGGTCCATCAAGTGTTCATCTGGCTGTGGGGCCCATGCTGCCACTTCCAGAAGGGAGGGAAGGTCTTAGGGACAAGACACTGAGCTGGGCAGTCATGCGGGGCAGCTAGGCAGGGGTGCAGTGGACGCTGAACTAGTCACATGCCCGGGCTCCTTCCTCGCTCAGGGCATCACAAGTAAACTCATAGAAGAGGCATGTTGGTGCATTCTCAGTGCTGCAGACATAATATATCAGGAAATCTCCCTGATACCTGTACTCCCCCACATGCCCTTTGATTTTATTATTCATAAGCACCGTCAATAACTACTGATCTCCAAGGCAGTGAATGAAGCTGCCCAGGGCTCACTGAAGGAGGTGAATGGGCATGTGTTCCCTTCTGAGCTGTAGGCACCACGTCCTCCATTAGTACTCAAAGCTCAACTCCCCCCCATCAGTCATTTCTTGCCTTATCTTATCGATCCTTTTAATAGCAGGCAGGAACAATTTATTAGCAATTTTCCAGAGTCTGTGCCTCCTAGTGAAATCTTTTTCCGTCTTGAGAGCTGAAGTAATATTTCTCCTAAATCTGGCTCTCTTCAAGGCACTAAGGAAGGCCAGTCTGAGCAAGCCAGTGATGCCTACAGAGAAGGAACAATTAAATGAAGACATTTCCATTTTCCTTCTGCGTTTTTGTAAAAAATAATAATAATTTAATGGTTTCAAGTGAATAACTGTGCTGTGGGGTGGCAGGGGCAAGGAGGGGGGGACACCTACAGAGACCAGATGAAAAACGAGTCCTCTTTTAATTCCCCTTACAGAATGTGACTTTTTAAAAGCGAGGAAGATAGGAGAGGAGGGAGGCCCACAGGCCACGCCCCTGCCGCCCAGCCTCCCTGCCCTGAGATTGTGACTCAGGGTTTTGGTGCCTCAGTTTTACCCACAACAGAACTAGGGGAAGAAAAAGCCACTTCTCTGTCTCCTGACCCACAGTTGATTCATGACCCCTCTCCTCCTTGAGAATGAAGAACTGCAGGGAAAAGCACTGAGGGCTGGCAGGAGGTGCCTGACGGGGAAGAGGAGTTTGCCCAGGCAGCCCTCTGGCTTCTCAGCGGCTGGCCCGAGCCAGGAAGCCATTAGGGACTGGGCCAGGGCAGGCGTCTGGGGCTGTGTAAATTCAAAGTGTTTATCCTCTTGATGGCCAAGAGGAACAGAGGCCAAGATGAGACCAGGGATGAAGAAAGTTCCAGAGCAGATGAATGCTTCAGGCTTTAGGGCGAGACTTACAAAGTTGCCTCTGCTTTGAAGCCAGAACTTTCCCCAAGGGAGGGAGGGACTGGTGTCCCAAGGACTTTTACTGGCCCCAGGAGAGCCCTTGCTCTGCTCCTTGACCTGTCTCCCTGTGCGCCCCTCACCCCCTGCCACCTGGTGGCTGATCCCAGAGCTGATGTACACACCAGCTGCCCTCTCCCCATGCACTGTGTCAGCCCGTGACAGTTTACCACCTCTCCCTACCCACCCCCATTTGCAATAATAAAGGTCATTGAGCTCAGAGCAAAATGGAGGCTCAAAAAGGATACATGACTCATTCAAGACCACACAGTGAGTAATTGGCTTGAAATGCAGATCCATCTGCATTATTATTTACTTACTAGTTTCCCAATATTTATATTATAGTTAATCATGGGCTTAATACTTATATAAATATATTTATAAAATTCACATAGGACTGTAATATATTTATAAAATTATAAAATATACTGTTAGAATTTAATAGTTATTATTTTATTGTTATTATAGGGGCAGTTATGTTATTTATTTTTTGAAGAGTCAAAGTGCATGCAATTCAACATTCAAAATATACCAAAGGAATGCAATAACAACTACCCCTCCTCAATCTTTGTCCTGCAGTCACCCACATCCCTCCTCAGGGGCAACCACAGTTAATTAGTTTGTTGCACAGCCTTTCAGAAACAATGATATAGATTAAATAATATACCTATAGAGTCATTTGCTCCTTTGTATACATATATCATTCTGCTTCTTATCTTTTTTTCCAATTACTATTTTTTAGAGATCATCCCATTTGAGTATATAAAGAACTGCCTCATTTCTATTTATAGCCCCATGGTATGAAGACACCATAGTAAATTATGTATTAATCTCAAGAGTCAGATTCTTTTCTTCTCTCCTGTGTTATGCATTTATTTTAAAAATTCCATCTTCTCTCTAACTGAACTTTCCACTTTGAACCTAGATCTTCTGGTCTTGAATTTCCAGCGCTGAGGAGCAAGCTGGTTCTTGCTGGAGAATAACCAGAGACGGGGTGGTGGACCCCAGGGCCAACCTTACATGGCCTGCTGGTTGGCACGGTCCCTGTCCCATCTCAATATGGCAGCATCACACTCTGGAATCTCTACCTTCTGCAGTGTAGACTCCCCAGCCCATCCCATGGGGTTGGGTTCATCACTGCCTCCCTCTGAGATTAAGAAGCATTTCTGGGATTATCCCACTATGTGCAGAGCCCATGTACTTAGGAGTCAGTCAGTAAAGTTCTAGATTATAAGTCTTATGAGTTGAGGGAGAAGATATTGGGAAATGTTGTAACTTTTGATGTCACTGAGGCTTTTCTGTAATGGCGACTATGGTACAATAAAATTTTTAAAAATAGGTTTTATTTTTTAAAGCTGTTTCAGGCTCACAGCAAAATTGAGTGGGAAGTACAGAAAATCTCCGTATACCCCCTACCTCGCACCCATGCACTGCCTTGCCCACTGTCAACAACTGCCAATAGACTGGAAAATTTATTACAACCAGTGAACCTACAATGACACATCATAATCACCAAAGTTCATAGTTTACATTAGGGCTCATTCTTGGGGGTGTACCTTCTATGGGTTTGGACAAATGGATCATAAACTATATCCACGAATATAGTATCACACATGGCAGTTTTGCTGTCTTGGAAATCCTCTGTGTTCCACCTATTCAACTCCTGGCAACCACTGATCATTTTACTGTCTCCATAGTCTTGCCTTTCTCAGAATGTTGTAATGATGTTGGAAACATCAGATTGGTTTCTTTCACTTAGTAATACGCACTTAAGGTTCTTGCATATCTTTTCATGGTTTGATAGCTTATTTCTTCTCAGCACACAATAACGTTCCATTGTCTGGGCGGACCACCTTTTACTTATCCATTCACTTACTGAAGGACATCTTGATTGCTTTCATGTTTTGACAATTATGAAAAAAGCTGCTATTACCATATGTGTGCAGGTGTTTGTGTAGACATAAGTTATCAACCCCTTTGGGTAAATACCGAGGATACTGGTATATCAGCTCTGGATTTGATGGTAAGAGTATGTTAGGTTTGTAAGAAACCACCACGCTGTCTTCCAAAGTGGCTGTACCATTTTGCATCCCCTCCAGCAATGGATGAGAGCTGGTATAATTGAAATGGCTCTAGAGGTCATCTGATTTTACCCTGCCATCTTGCAAATGAAACATAAAATCACAGAGCAGTTAGGTGACTTGCTTGAGAACTTAACAGTCAATAGCAGAGACGGCTGTGATGACTAGAAAAGGAATTATAGCATTTCTTATCCTGGTTGTTGGACATTGTGCTATCAGGCAGCTGATATGGCTGAGGAAGCAAATACCAGGCAGCCTCTTGATATGAGCTCAGGATATTTGTAGTAATTTTGCCAATGACAGCTGTAACATGGTCATTACAGTCAGGTGCTGGTATAAAATTTTAACAGATTCTGCTATTTGATCAAATAAATAACATAGTCATTCATAATGAATACTAACATAATGGAAGCATCCAGAAAGATATACAGGAATGCAGATTGGTGGGTGAGCTACAGCATGCCCCAATCACGACAGCTATCTGCCTGTACGAACATTCTCCTTTTACATATTTGAGTTCTCCACCAGATTAGGAATGCCTCGAAGGTAGAGACGGTGACCCATTCTTTCTAGATCCCGAGGGACGAGCTTGGAATCTGGGGCATCATTTGTTTTCAACAAACATCTGTTGGGCTGAAACTTGGAAGCATCAAAATAGAGTTCATTATTGTTCACAGAATGTGAGGTGGCATCCTACCATTGCACATCTCATAGATCTCGTATTTTCACTTCAGCGTCTCTTCAGGAGGTGGTACTCTTACACAGTTGTGTCACCTGCTGTTTGACAGGTCACCATGTCAGTAGACTGCCCTGGCCCTGGCTGGAACCTGGTGGGCCTGCCAGGTGTGGAGGCAGTGAGGCTGAGAAGAGGGACAGGAGCAGGTCATAGAAATCTCAAGAGTCCTGGGAAGGAGTTTGAACTGTGATCTGTTGCCATGGGGACCAGGTATGCACGTTAAAAAGTGTGTTCTGCTGACCAGAGGAACAGAATAGGAAGTTATGAAATAAATATACATATCCCATGAATTTTTTATATGATGAAGCTGACATTTCCAATCAGTAATTATGGATTGATTATTTAATAAGTAATATCGGGCTAATTGGCGAGCTATTAAAAAGCAATAATAGGTCCCGTGGCAGACAGATTTATAATGAACCCCTTCTCACCCCCCACAGAAGTCCATGTCTTAATCCCCACAACCCGTGAATGTGGTACTTTATAAGCTAACACATGTGATCAAATTCAGGATTTTAAGACTGGAAAATGAGCCTGGTTTATCCAAGTGGGACCAATGTAGTCACAAGGGTTATAGGAGGAAGTAGGAGGAGACGAAGTTGTGAGAATGAAAGCAGAGGTTAGAATGGTACAATGGCTGGCTTTGAAGATCAAGGGCACACTAGCCAAAGAACATGGGCAGCTGCAAAAAGCAAGGACACGGGTTCTTCCCTAGAGCATCCGGAAAGAGAAAGAGCCCTGCTGACACCAGGATTCCAACCCTGTTAGACCCATTTTAGACTTCTGACCTCCAGAGCCATAAGAGAATACATTTGTGTTCTTTTAAGCCACTGAGTTTACAGACTTTGCAAGTTGTTACAGCATCAGAAGAAAATCCCCCTGGGGCGCCTGGGTGGCCGACTTCAGCTCAGGTCATGATCTCACTGCTTGTGAGTTCGAGCCCCATGTCATGCTCTGTGCTGACAGCTCAGAGTCTGGAGCCTGCTTCGGATTCTGTGTCTCCCTAAAACCACGGAGACAATAAAAAGATCTGTGGTTGCTGAGGTTAGGGTGAGAGAGGGATCAACAGGTAGGCGCATGAGGATTTTCAGGGCAATGGAACTATTCTGCATGACTGAATATCCCTTGTAATGGTGGGCCCAAGTCATTACACATTTGTCCAAACCCAATGAATCTATGACAGCAAGAGTGATTTGTGACAGAAACTATGGACTTCGGGGGACTATGATGTCTCAATGCAGACTTGTTGTAACACATTTTCCATGCTGGTGTGTGATGTTGATAATGAGGGTGGTTATATTTGCACGGGGACAGAGTATATGAGAAATCCTTGCACCTTGTTCAGCTCAGTTTTTCTGTGAACCTAAAACTGCTATATAAGATACAGCTTACCAAAAGAAAAAGTGGCTTGAACAATTGGGATATTTGTTATCTCTCCTATCGGGGGCCCTGCAGGTGGAGGTGCGGAGCAGCTTCAGTAAGGACGTAAGTGCAAAACACTGCAAGACTTCCATATTGAGATAGCAGGAATGGTCCAGATCTTCAGTTATAAAGGATATGACTTGAATGATCTCAGAGAAACACTTGGGAATATGACTCTGAGATTAAAAGGAGAGAGTTTCCGAGCAGAGACCACACAACAGGACTCATGGGATAAAAGTCTCTCATTGTCCATTCAATGTAGGAAAATCACCACCTGTAATGTGTTGGTCCGGAAAGACTACAGCCATTTTTAAGGGGCTAAAAGCTACCAACTGGACAAAATGACAACACTTGTCTATGCGAGGCCTTGTAGTCTCACAAAACACCCACTCCCTGTCTTGTTCTCCAGAGATTCCTGGGCTGGATGATTCAGAAGTCTGAAGTGAACCTCCTATTTACCATGTTTCCTGACTCATCAACGCTAAAATTGCCTCTGGGGCAGATTCCAGATGGCAGGAGAGAGAACAGTTGGATAATCCTGACCCTAGGATCTTACAGGAGCTTCAGCAGTGACTGACTGCTCCTTGTCTGACACCTCAGGAGGAATCCTAGAGATGCCCGTGGTCCCCAGGCCCCAGAGTGGGAATCAGAAAGTTTGCTGCACATCAGGCCCTCTCAACCATTGCTGTTCTGAAGTTGTTTCTCTCAGGAGGACAGAGACTCTCAAATTGTCCAGTCCACTAATTGCAGACTTTCAAAGTCATTAAGGAACACTGGAGCTGATTCAGTTTAAAATTCCCAGCTGAGCGTAGCTTTCCTATCGTCCGGGTCCCCTGGAAGCCCAGGAAAGAAATCTTGCAGCAACAGCTGAATGTCAGCATTCCAGCCCCTCAACCTTAAGCCTTAAGTGGCACCCACTTTTAGGCGTCTCCAATGTCTGAACTCAATTTTCTGCTCTCATTCCAAGGCTTGGACACTGCTGGGGGGCTCACTGCTTCCCCTTGATGGCTCTGGGGGACTGGGGGCACATTGCTTTCCTTTTCCTTGTGTTTCTTCAGGCAGCTGCTCCCAGATGTGCTCTCCACAAGTTGACAACCCACCTCCCCCCTTCTCTGAGAGCAGAAGGCCCCCCTCTCCTCCTTCCCCAAGGAGATTGAGCCCATCCTCAGCTTTCCTTCTTTTCTCCTCATCTTACCTCCTCCTATCTTCATTCTCCTTTGTGAGGTTGATATGCTAAGTTGTCTCTGTTCTCCAAAAACCAAAACCACTGCTCCTCAACTACTACCTACCCATCCCTCATTCCACACCCGACACTGCTACGAAGTAACCATGGGCTTGCCCCTCCTGTCCTTGCCTGTGGCTCACTCCCAGCCTTCTAATGCCATGGCTCTTCCAAAAGCACAGTGACCTCCTAATCACCAAAGTCTAGGGCCATTTCCCAGGCTTCATTCTTCTTCCCACCTTCATGATCTCCAGACTGCCTCTGGTTCTCCATTCCTTATCCCATCCCTTTCTTGGGGCCCCCAGTGTTGCTTACCCTGCTCCCCCAGTGTTGCTTACCCTGCTTACAACTGCTCTCCATTGTGGATTATCCACGTCATGCATCCATGCTGCAGTCCAGACCTTCTTATTCAAATGAAAGCATCTTGCTTCAATGGCCCTCTTCACTTTCAGGACTGTATCAGCTCCCTCTCTGACAAGGATATGATTCTGACAGGCTTATCTCCCTCATTTGTGACGGCTTGTCCCAACTTCCTTAGCTACAGTCACATCTCGATTTTTGCAATGCTCTCATTTGTCTCCATGCACTTATTTTCATGTGCCATTTTTTTTTTCTGTCTGGAAGTCTCCCTACCCACCACCCTTCCCAAGGTTAAGACTTACTTCTCAGCCTCGCTGGAGGCAGCTATGTTCCTGAAGCCTTCTCTGAACGTGTTCTGTGAGCTTGATGAGTCAACAGAAGCCCTGGCCCTTTGAGTTTCAAGATGGTACTCTTTAACCCAGTCTGCAGTAAACCTATCCACTCATTCTGCTTTCTCTCTTTACACTGTCTCCCTCTGAAAATCCACTTGGCCTCATAGCTTCAACTTGCAACTCAATTAGACAGAAATGTTTTGGATACTGTGTTGCAAGCACTCACCTGGCTAATTCACAGCCCTCTATACCTCATTTCTTCTCCTAAGCCCAGGACCACATTCCTGGCTGTTCACAAGATGAATATTTCCATATGGATATCTTTGTGGAATCGTACTTTTCTAGCCGCATTCCTCCATGATCTTCATGGTTCAGGTGGAAAATTTTGATCATCACTGATTCCTTTCCTTTCTCTCTGCAAGCTACCAATTCTGTCCATTCATTCGTTTCAGCCTAAACAAACCAACCAACAAACAGACAAACAAAAGTCTCTGTTTTGTCTTTCCTTTCCATTATTCAGATCTGGTTGTGTGATTCAGATCTGGTTAATTTTCTGGGTCAGTTTGGCTAGTGTCCAGATATTTGATCTGATGTTGATATGAAGGCATTTTTTAGAAAAGATTAACATTTAAATGAGTAAATGTTGAGTAAAGTGAATTATCCTCTATAAGGTGGATGGGCCTCATCCACTCAGTTGAAGGCTTTAAGAGAGAAAAAGGATGAGGTCCTCAAAGAAAGCAGGAATTCTGCCTGCAGTTCACCTTTGGACTCAAGTTGCAATATCACCTCTTCCCTGGGGCTCTAACTTTCTGGCTCACGCTGCTGATTTTGTACTTGTCAGCCCCCATAACTATGTGGGTCAATTCCTTAAAATAAACCTATTTTTCTTTCCACACACATGCTTCCTGTATTGATTCCATTTCTCTGGACAACCCTGACTAATACACTGGTCCTACCTCTTAACTCAGCTCCCTGCACCTGTACTCACTTCCCTCCAACCCACTCCAGGGATGCTCACTGATTTTTTTGTAATTTTTTTTTTGTTAATTTGCTTACAATATTTGCGGGATCCCTGTTGTTTATGTTGGTTGGATAGCTGTGTCTCCCAAACATCATACATTTGGGTATTTTCACCATGATATTTCACCCGAGTTTTCAGTGACTCATCCATAGACTTGTTTACCTTATATTTTTCTTTATATCAACCCTTCTACATTTTGGAAGGCATCTTGAATTCTAAGATAAAAGCTTCTCCAGTTATATCATGGGTCTCAATCAAAAGGTGAAGAACAATTTTGTAGAAAGGTTTTGAGGTTTCCTTAATTCCCTCAAACCATACAAGCTGATCCTCTTGGAGGCTAAATTTCCAAAATGGAAAGATTGAGAGGCATCGCACAGCCAGTTACACCTGTCTTGGGTCATCGATGGAGAGATGGGTCCTTCATGCCTCTGGGACTGTGGATGGTAGGGGTGATGGTGAAGTTTGTCACTGTCCCCCTGCTGGGGTGGGGTGGGGAGAATAAGAGTGAAGGGAGAAGAGGCCAGAGGGGATGACCCTCCAGATTTTCATAACTCACCTTCCTGTGTTTGAAAATGCCTTATTTCATTATTTGCTAGAATTGATTTCTGGAACGTCTATTCTGAGGAAAATTCTGGAAAGAAATATGGAGTTCCTTTGCATCAATTATCCTCCTTGTCAATATTATGACTTAGTCACTTTGTGGAGGAAATAAAGATGCTGATTCATGGTGATGTGACCCTCATGTTACTTTTGGTTCCTTTTTTCCTGTTGTATATCAAAGCTCAGAGTCCATGGGAGGGATATTTTTGCACTCAGAGAAGAACCTGAGAGGAACCTGTAAGTAAACTTTTAGAATATTTTGTTCTTAGAATTGCTTTTTAAAAAAGTTTTTTTAAATGTTTATTTATATTTGAGAGAGAAAGAGACAGAGTACTAGCAGGGGAGGCGCAGAGAGGGAGGGAGACCGAATCCGAAGCAGGCTCCAGGCTCTCAGCTGTCAACACGGAGCCCGATGCCGAGCTTGAACTCATGAGCCATGAGACCATGACCTGAGCCAAAGTCAGACGCTTCACCGACAAAACCACTCAGGTGCCCCTGGAATTGCTTTTTTTTTTTTTTAATTTTTAATGTTTATTTATTTTTGAGACCACGAGAGAGACAGAGCGCGAGCAGGGGAGGGGCAGAGAGAGAGGGAGACACAGAATCCGAAGCAGGCTCCAGGCTCTGAGCTGTCAGCATAGAGCCCAACTTGGGGCTCGAGCCCACAAACTGTGAGATCATGACCTGTGAAGTCAGACGCTTAACCGAACTGAGCCACCCAGGCGACCCTGGAGTTGCTTTGTTTTAATGAAAAAAAAAAATAGTAAATTGGAATATACAATTGAGACCAGAGGATACTTTAAGCTCCCCCTCTTATCTGTGTACAGATAAGTTTATCTGTGTACAGAAATACCAGAAAGAAGTCTTTATTAATGCTGGCCGGAGGGATCTGAATACCCTCATCTCGGGGACTACCACAGCATGATGATCCTCTTACCGGGAGCAGCCTGGGTAAACTTGCCCATTCCCCAGGTTTTGAAGAATAGATCCCCGTTGGCAGAGCCTCTGGGTGGTGGTGAGGACCAGGGCTGGCCCTGCCCTGCCGTGGAAGGCTGCCAGGCCTCGCTGACAATGCCCCGCACAGTGACAGACTGAATTGTTCCCTGAATGCTCTTCTGTTTACCCGGTAGCTTTCATTAATCTTTCCTTTCTTGTGTGAAGGTGGCTTTCAGGGAGGAAGGCATTTGCTGGCTTTCCCAAGGCAAGAACGATGAAAAGGGATGAGGAATTCACTCCACGTCAAAAGGAGGCCTCTGTGACTGCTGGAGCGATTTTGGCAGTCTGAGAGAACAGAGCGTTCCCAAACAAATTGTAAGTTTCCAAGAGTTTAGAAAGGCAGGAAGGAAGGGAGGGAGGGAGGAAGGGAGGGAGGGAGGAAGAAGGAAGGAAGGAAGGAAGGAAGGAAGGAAGGAAGGAAGAAGGAAGAAGGAAGGAAGGAAGGAGGAAGGAGGAAGGAAGGAAGGGTTGGTCAAGAAACCCTCAGTCTTCCTTTGTCCCACTCACAGGTGCAGGGCTGGAAAACCAGCCCCCCAGCCAGCTCGGAGGCTCTCCTGTGCCTTTCACTTCAGACTGTTGGGCTAGCAGGAACTTTAGAACTCACTTAGCCCAAGGGAGCTGTGGTCCTGAGATGTGAAGTGACCTAACCAATGTCACACAGCTTGTCCTGGGTGGAAGCAGGTGAGGCCAAAGGTCTCCCATCTCCCTGCCCTATGCTCTTTTCCTATTCCACTGTGACCTTTGGCCTTTGCCCCAATTTCCTTTCAAATGAGATTCCCATCGGTCCTAAAGATCTTGAGAGAGGTTACTGGGTAGGTCAGTTCCCCCAGGGGGTTAGCAGAGCCAGCTGTAGGAGCACAGAATGACTAGAAGGATCATCAGTCTGGGTTTCCTTCTCCCCAGGGTGTCCACAGACAGCCTCTGGGTTTGTTGAGCATAAGCCATTAGCTTCTGCATGGGGACCAGGGTCGGAATGAGCTGGTCTTGGGGCACCTGGGTGGCTTAGTTGGTTACGGTTAAGCACCGACTTTGACTCGGGTCATGGTCTCACAGTTCGTGGGTTCAAGCCCCACATCGGGCTCTGTGATGACAGCTCAGAGCCTGGAGCCTGCTTTGGATTCTGTGTCTCCCTGTCTCTCTGCCCCTCCCCTGCTCATGCTCTGTTTCTCCCTGTCTCTCAAAAATAAATAAATGTTAAAAAATTTTAAAAAAAAAGAATGAGCTGGTCTCACTTAATGGAAACTTGGGGCTGTCAGACAAGGCGAGTGTCCACAAGTGGGGAAAGGGGGCAGCAGTAGGACAATTGCCTAGACCTCAATCTGTAGCTCTTTCCACGAGGAAGCCACCTTGCCACCTGGATTTTTTCTGCACTTGTACTGAGGTATTCTGTTGGTCAGGCCTAGAGCGGCACTGGTGATATGCGTCTCCACTGTCCCCCAATCTAGCAAGCTCCTAGGATAGGCCATTTGTTTGGCGGCTCTAGTCATTAGGTCATGGCTGCGTTTGTCCGGGCTGCTCTTGGGCTTTGCATGTGCAGCAAGGACGTGGTACAGCCCCAGAGGTGATCTGTGCTCCAAGAGCGGTGCTCAGGAATCTTGGCCCCCTTGACTCCCCCACAGAGTGGATGAGCAAGGCTCGGAGCCGGGGACTGGGGGCCTGTGCTGCTGCCTCTGACATTTGACACCCCCTGGGGCCACTGTGTATGCACCTCACAGCCCATGCTTGCTGCACAGGGTTGATGGAGAAGCCTAGCCGCTTCTGTTTCCCATGGCAACAGCTCAGCTCTGCGTGAAAGCAGAGAAGTGTGGGCTCAGGCTGGCTACACAAGCTGCCTGGGCTGCCAGGCTCTTGGCTTGGACCGGGGGCTCCTCATCACCAGCCCAGTTTCCTTCCTTGCCCTCTCCCAGCCAGCCCTGCAAAAATTGCTTTAAAGAGAGACGGGGCCTCAGTGATGCTCTCCTGTGGACTCCAGCTGTGGTTCTTCCAACCCAGGGTGCGGAGCAAACTGTAGTTTAGGGACGAAGGCAGGAAAGTGGTCATTGCTCTTAGGATATTGCTGTTGGTAAAAGTGAGAAGCAGGTACTCTGTCCTGGGGAGACAAGACTGTTGAGTCAGGCAACAAGCATTATCGATAACGGAGGGAAAACAAAGAGAAATTGCAGGTTAAAAGGATCAGGTTAGCCTTTTAGCAGCTCCCTGAAGAAGCGATGGAGAGAGGGAGGAAGGGCTCCATCTAGTAAGCACAAAGGGAAGGGAATAGAGTTAGAGATCTTTGGGGGAAAGAAATATTCCCAAGGCACAGAGAAAAACCTTTATGCATGAGACTGGAAACTGGCCTACAGCAAGATTTTAAAATGTCCCAGGGGATAAAACAAAGGAGAAGAGGAAGAATAAGGTAAGGAGGGAGGCAGAGCAGAGAGGAAGGAGCAGTAAGGATTTCCCAAAGACCAAGATTTGCAAACTGACAGTCAGTGGCCAAAAAGCAGCTAGAGTATTTAAAAAGTTATATATGTGTGTGTGTGTGTGTGTGTGTGTGTGTGTGTGTCAGGAGATGTCACCTCCAAGAGTGTAGATTTCTGGCTTCTTTTTGAAAAAACAAATCAGAAAATTTGGCAACACTGGGACTCCATACAGGCTTGAAAAAAATCTATTGGGATGGCGGCTACTGTCCCTATAACTTAAACTGGGGCCTGGGCTCTCTAGCCCTCAAGACCCACTGCCCATTGCTCCACACCCCTCACCCCAAGAAGGATCTGTACCTCCTGATTTCCTTTTCTCTTTACAGTGCTTGTCTGACATTTGCAGGTATTTAAAATGCTGGGTGCTGCCCACACTGCCCTGATTTTCCAGCACAGGACAGCCTGACCCTGCACTCCCGCCCCCACAACAGAGAGTGTGGCACCAGCACCTAATACACCTCTCAGCTCCCCGACCCTGGGAAAGAACGAGAGCCCTGTGGCCTTGACCTCAGACTGGGATGGGCCTGACACCCTGTGGGCTGGTTTAAGGGATGAGTAAATCTGAGCCTGATGCTGGCTAGAACAGTATGTAAGGAAAACATGGAGCAGGACACCCCAGAGCAAAAGTGTCAGCCCAGAGAAAAGTGATCCACAGTCAGTTCTGGGTGGGCTGTCTGGGCTGTGCTGGCAGAGGAGGTGGGGGGCCCCCGATGCAGACGCCAGTGCAAGGAGAGCCGACACCAGCATTGTTAAGTCCACATTTCTGCATGCACGCGTGACTGGAGTTCTGGGAATATAGTTCAAACACATTTAGAAGCTGCTCTTTCAAGATCAGAGAGTCTAGGAAGCTGCCCATCTTGAACCCTCAGTGGCAATTCATGTGGGTCAGAATTCCAGCTCTTCCACTTATCAGCTGTGTGACCTTGTTCAAGTAATTCAACCTCTCTGAACCTCAGATCTCTTAATTAAAAAATATAGCTAGAATAATATCTATAATATCTAGAGCTATGAAGATTAGATATAATGTACAGCGGTTGCAAAAACCAGTGACCAGGCACTTGGTGAACAATTGGGAGGCAATAATATTATTATTATTTTGCTAAGTCTGGGAGGCACAAGCTACAGTTTGTCCACGTTTCTATTTATGTGTGTTGTGGTGCCTGAAGGCAAATTGGGATGTGGGAAATTTTAACTCCATTTACTCAGGGACACTGGTAAGGATTTTGAAACAGGTTCACAAAGAGTCAGAAGTGAGATGCTGATGTGATGGGAAAAGTGCGAAACTGGGGTCCCCCTCCCAGCTCTGTCGCCATTGCCAGGACAGCCTCAGCCAGTCACTTAGCCTCTTTGGATTTTGTTTCCTCATCTGTGGAAATCAGCTGGCTCAGTGTCAATCATCTAGAGCTGTGCCCTTCAATACAATGACACCAGCCACATGTGACTATTTAAATTTGAATTATTAAAATTAAATAAAGTTAAAAATTCAACTCCTCAGTCACACTGGCTCTATTTCAAGAGCTCAGTCATCACGTATGGGTAGTGCCGACTGTGTTGGGCAGCACAGAGACAGAATGTTTCCCTCATCACAGAAAGTGCCATCAGACAGGGCTGAATTCAAGAGCTTGCTACCCAGTGCCCGTCCTCAGATAAGCAGCATCAGTCACCTGGGAACTTGTCAGAAAGGCAAAATCTCAGGTGCCACTTTAGACCTTTAGAATCAAAATCTGCATTTTAACAAGGTTCCCCCAGGGATCGCATATTCAAGTTTAAGATGCCCTGATCTGTAAGATTCCTTTTGGCTCTAAAGTCTATGGGAAAGAAAGAAGCAACCAGCTTCTCCAAATCCCTAGTCACAGATTTGCCTCAAAGGAAAGAATTGGGGCCATCCGAGGAAAGGTCAGCAGGACAACGACATCTCTGCCGAAGAGGAAGGGAATCAGCAGCCATCTAAAGGAGCCATGGAAAGGTCAGCGCTGAGAAGGCAGTGCATTCCAGCTCCTGTCGCTACACCTCCCTTGAACTTGGGGCATTCAGTTGTTGCCGGAAGACCTTCAGAGAATAGAAGTTCTCAATTTTTTTTTTTTCTGGCTGCAAATAAACAAGAAATGGGCTGCATTTCCTGGGTACTTTCTGTCCTGGACGTCTTAAGGGGCTTGCTAAAACTCCCCTCGTCCAACCACACCAGGAAGGGCCTCAGGCAGAACTGATATTCAACTAGGGAAAATGAGAAATAGATTGGAGAAGAAATCAAGGCCACATTTGACAGTGACAGGACACCAGCTTCTGGACATGTGGTCCCAAGCCCAGATCTGTGGCTTAAACTATAAAATAAGAGAAAGTGCATACAGTCCTCTCACTGCAGAAAGTTTTGGTGTCTTTTGGTGATGTGCTGTTTTCAGTACAAAAACAAGGAAGATAATATTAAATCTGTTGCTCATTAAGAAAACATGTGCCTCTTACAGGACAAAATTGCAGCTGTATATCTTATTTAATTGATACTAGTTTTTATTGCCCAATGTAAAACTTTTAATGTGTCCATAAATCTATTTCTTACTTTCAGAAATATCTGTATTAGGAACACACTGTGCAAGAATGAAGACAAGAGAAGGGAAATATGAATCCAAAATACACATTATTAATTTTTTAGGAAGCAAGCAAAAGGGTGCCTCACAAAGGATATTAGAAAAAAAACACAGCTGGGATTTCTGATTTGCTTGAGAAAAATCTGCTGAATCGTGACACAGCGTTACAGGGCCAACTATCTTTTGTAGGGGGAAAATGAGCAGGTAGAAATAGGTTTGTGATATACAGGTCAACTCTTAAAGAGTCACTGGTGGAATGTGTCATGCGTTTCCAGCAGAGACACATGAGCTGAGTGTCCTGTCACATAAGCTGGAGTCACGGGATCTGGCCACAGTGCTGGCCACCGGGAGCTGGACCAGGAGGCAGGGAGAGCCGGTCTGGATCCCACCGCCGCCCCTCTGTGTGATTGCTGTCAGATTTCAGCGAGCACTCTGAGCCTCGACCTCTGTGTGAAATGCAAAGAGCATCTGTCTTCAGGGGCTTCAGGGAAGATGGAGAGAGATGTTCTACATAAAGTGAACAGAATAGGCAATTTATCCCTTTTAGTGGATCATTTAGTCAAATAAAGGCTTGAGGTCAAATCCAAAGCTATGACAAGGAAGGTGAATGGGGACATGGCTGGGAGGAAAGGGAATACTTGCGACCTGCTCTGATAGATGGTGTCCTGCCCACCTGCTCACTGCTGACAGCAGCTGTCCTCCCTTCTAGGCCACCAGGCAGCTGACTCCGGCTCGCAGTGCTGGGGAAGGTTCGGGAGCACAGGAGCCCTTTGGTGATATCCAGGGTTCAAACCAGAGTGGGAGAGGGGTCAGTGGATGGGAGCACTGCCGACCTCCTAACCAGCCTCCAAATCTGAAAGGAGGCAGGTGTGCAGGAGAAAAGAGCTCTGTCCTTTTGCTGGTCCCTGTTCTAATGGCTATCCAATTCCCCTCTGCATAGAGTGAGAATATCATATTATGTGGGATTCCGAATCTCTAAGAAGGCCGGTCCCACATGGGAATCACCCTTCTTCAACACTTAATCTCTCTCCAGATCTCTTTTCTGGGCTGAGCATTTCCCTTCACGTGATGGGAGCTGTATGCCCTCTACATTATTGTAGGAGAAACATCCACAGGTTTGCTCCTAACTTGCTTCTTTCTCCATCTCATTTCCACCCTTCATCAACTTCATTCAGCCTAAGCACAAAGAGGATCGTTCCTTCACCTCGAATTGCTCAGTTCATGCCCACTAGCCAGTGCCTGGACACCTCTCACACACTGAGTATAATTCCCTGACTCAAACGTTGCCCAGCTGTTCCAGAAATCCAGCCCCTGCATATCTGATGTGAGAAGGGATGTATTTGACAGGTTTTTTTTAAGTTTACTTATTTATTTTGAGGGAGAGAGAGAGAGAGAGAGAGAGAAAGCACACACACACATGCATAAATTGGAGAGGGGCGGTGGGGCGGGGGCAGAGAGACAGAGAGAGACAGAGAGAGACAGAGAGAGAGAATTCCAAGCAGGCCCCACACCATCAGTGGCAGAGCTGAGTTTGGGGTTCAATCTCATGACCATGAGATCATGACCTGAGCCAAAATCAAGAGTCAGACGCTTAACTGAGCCACCCAGGCACCCTTATTTGACAGTGTTTAAAAACTGATCAATGTCTTCATTAGAATCCCATACATATGGTGTAATGCTCTCTTTAGATACTTTCATGCCAATCAAGAGAGAAACATCTCAAATTGATTTTATATCATTCCAAATGAAACCAAGACTGTCTGAGTTCATCACAGACCTAAAGATGCATGACTGACATGGAGGTAGCAACCTCATAGCACCTTCATTTTAATTATTCCAGATCTGGGAATAAAGAAAAGGTGACTAATTCAGTGACAAAATATTCTTATTTTCCTTGCGAGATTCTCAGGAAACAACTGCTCTCAGAGGGTAGGGGCAGGTGGAGGGTGTGGGTAAGACACAATCGTTACAGAGCAGAGATACAATGGCTTCAGTCCAGTGCCACATTTAAGTTTGGGTGCCCTTGGTATGCTTTCTGGTCTGCAAAACCAGAGCAGAAGAAAATGGATGACTATCAAAAAGTGATCTTACGTAATGCAATGTATTGAAATTTCAGCCTATTCATAGACTAGGGTTTATTTCAATTATTAAGATCCATGATACAGTATTGTTTTCATCCATTAATGATCAGTGCCTAATAAAGCAGCATAGAATTCAGCGAGTTAAAATAAACAAGCATTTATTAATAACCACAGCTGGTGGGCTGGCTGGTGACTGGCTGGTCTAGGATGACCCCCTTCAGGTGTCTGGCAGTTGATTGGCTATTGGCTGGCTATTTGGTTACAGCCCAACCTGGTGGGATAGGCTGATTCGTGTCCCCCCACACCCAAGACGTCCATGTTCTAAGGCCCAGAACTTGTTAATATGCTATTTTACATAGTGATAGGCTCTCTACATATGGGGTTAAGGATCTTGAGATGGGGAGACTATCCTGGATTATCTGGGTGGGCCCAATATAATCACAGGGATCCTTATAAAGGGGAGGCAGGAGAATCAGGGTCCCAAAAAGATATAAGGATGGCAGCAGAGGTCTGAGAGTAAAGAAGGTGCAACATTGATGGCTTTGAGATGGAGGAGAGTCCAAGAGCCTCCACAAGCTGGAAAAAGTGAGGAAATGGATTCTCCCCTGGAGCCTCTAGAAGGAATACAGCTCTCTGGACTCATTTTAGACTTCTGACTTCCTGAACTGTAAGAGAAGAAATATGTGTTTCTATAAACCACTAGGCTTGTGGCAATTTGCTACAGGAAACTAACACGCCTGGACTTGTTAAAAAGTCAGTAGTAGGGTTCCAAGGGAGAAGGAGTGAATCATAGACTCAGGACTGGCACACTGTCGCTTCTGCTGCATTCACTGATCAATGACATCACAAAGCTATTCCAAATTCAAGGGTTGGAGAAACAGACCCTCCTCTTATTGGGTTCTGTTTCTCCCACCTCTTGATGGGAGAAGCTGTAAAGTCACATTTAAAGGGATGTGGAGGGGTGCCTGGGTGGCTCTTTTGGTTAAGCATCTGACTCTTGATCTCAGCTCAGGTCTTGATCTCAGGGTCGAAAGTTCAAACCCCATGTTGGGCTCTGTGTTGGGCTCTGCACTGGGTGTGAAGTCTACTTTAAAAAGGGGGTGTGTGTGGAGATAGATATGGGTAAAGAATTACAGCTATTTTTTTTTGCAACCAATCTACCATCATGCCCTTTACAAAGTGACAGAGGACATTCAAAAGCAGTGTCTGACTCTGTTTTCTTTTTATTTCCAGGGACGTAAGGAGCATGGGTGTCTTTACCTCAGGCACTGATATCTTCCTAAGTCTTTGGGGGATGTATGTATCTCCAAGAAGCCCTGGATGGATGGACTTTATCCAACATTGGGGAGTTTGCTGTTTTGTTGCCTTCATTTCAGTAGGCCTCCTGTCTATGGCCTTTTCCTGGTTTCTGTCCTCATTCATAGTCTTCAGCTCCTTGTGGATGGTCACTTGTGTTCTGCTCTGCTGCTCCAAGCATGCACGATGTTTCATTCTCCTCTTCTTCCTCTCCTGTGGCCTGCGGGAGGGTAGGAATGCTTTGATTACCGCCGGCACTGGGATAGTAATCTTTGGACATATGGAAAATATTTTTCATAACTTCAAAGGTCTCCTGGACAGTATGACTTGCAACGTAAGGGCCAAGAGCTTTTCCATACATTTTCCACTTTTGAAAAAATATATTGAAGCCATTCAGTGGATTTATGGCCTTGCCACTCATCTAAGTCTATTTGATGACCTTATTGCTTGGAATCAGACTCTGGCAGTCTCTCTTTTCAGTCCCAGCCAAGCCCTGGAGACACAGCTAAATGACACCAAAGGCCAAGTCCTGGGTGTCTTGTACCAGATGGTGACAACGACCGAGGTACTGTCCTCCCTGGGACAGCAGCTCCTTGCCCTAGCAGGGCTTTTGCTGGTGCTACTTGGCACTGGCCTCTTCATGAAGAGATTCTTGGACCCCTGTGGTTGGAAGTTTGAAAATATCTTCATCACCAAACAATTTGTTCAGTTTGATGAAATGGAGAGGCAACTACAGAGGCCCTGTGTCCTCCCACTGAATAAGAAGGAAAGGAAGAAATATGTCGTGATCCCATCTTTCTGGCTGTCTCCTAAAGAGAGGAAGAACCTGGGGCTGTTTTGCCTCCCCATTCTTACCCACCTCTACATCTGGGTGCTGTTTGCAGCCATAGATTATCTCCTATATCAGCTCATTTTCTCAGTGGGCAAACATTTCCAAGGCTTGCCGGGGCTCGAGGTCCACTTGAAACTGCACCGAGAGGTAGGTGTTCACACATGCTTCTTGCAATGTGTCCTGGCTATTTGCTGGCTTGTCTTGAAAAAATCATGAACCTCCTAGAGCAAGGCACTGTCTTCTTCACCTTAGTATTCCCATGATGGCATAGTGTTTGGCATGTAGAAGGAGCCCAACAATTGTTGGTTAAGTTGACTTGAAATCCTGTTGTTAGAGTATGATATCATCATGAAAATCTTTGGTCACCATTTTAGTTTCCTGTGGCTTCTCTAACAAATTAACCCAAACTGGGTGGTTTGAAAGAACAAAAATGTATTCTCTTATAGTTCTGGGGGTACCAAGTCCAAAATCAGTATCACTGAGCTGAAATTAAGTGTTAGCAGGGCCACAATCACTTCAGATTCCAGGGAAGAATCTACTCATTGCCTCTTTCAGCTTCTGGTGGCTTGTTGGCTTCTCTTGGCTGTGGCTGCATCCCTCCATCTTCATTTCTGTCTTCACCTTGTCTTCTCCTATGTAAAATCTCTCTCTGCTTCCCTCTTAAAGGATGAATGTGATTGTGCTAAGGCTTACCAGGAGAATCAAAGTAAATTCTCCATCTCAAGATCTTTGTCTTAGTCACTTCTGCAACGTCCCTTTCTTCTAAACAAAGTAACATGTATAGATGTATAGGTTTCAGGCCTTAGGATCTTATATCTCTGGAGACGGGGAGGTTTTTTGCTTTCTATAGTTAGCAAACACTGAAATGGGAGAAAAGGTGTCTCTAATATGGAACATGAAGTTTGTTCTCAAGCAAGATACCTGGCGTGAACCTAGAGTCTGTCTTCCTCTCTCCCTCAGACCTGTGCAGGTAGACTTTGAGCAACTTCTATAAATGAGAACTTCTTTACTTTGCATCTTAAGCCCGTATACAACATGGGAGGCCTGTCAATGCATCAGCAGAGCATTTAAGAGGTTGGTCACTGAAAAAAAGGCTCCTAAGTAACCAGATATTATGGCTGGTGTTAGTATATGATAACACCCCCTAAAAAAAAAACTTGGTTTTTTAGGTCAGTGGTTACTTAAGGTAACCTTAAGTAACCTTAAGTGTGACCTGAGCCGAAATCAAGAGTCGGATGCTTAACTGACTGAGACACCAAAGCGTCCCAGGGAGAGTACTTTTAATAAGCACTCCATGGGATTTCAAAGTGTGTGGTCTATAGGGACCATACTTTGAGAAAATTTGGTGCAGGCGTCAAAAGCAAGGACCTTCTAAATCCCTGGTTATCTACGATGGCTCCACAGCGTCATCGCTGTGGACCTGAACAAGCAAACAAACGCCCAGGAGTCAGATTTAAGGGGATTGGGGTGAGGCCTGGGCGGGGTTTTTAAAAAAACTCTCCAAGTAGTTCTGATGTGCAGCCAACATTGAAAACCACTGTTCTAAACTCTGCCCAAAAGAAAGGAGCTGAAGGTCATTGGATGGATCTATGACAATCTTAATTCGTCAAGACGGTGTTTCTCTGAGCTGGTGCCCCCTGAGTCTCGGGAAGTCTGCCTTTGTCTCCTTTATTCTTGTCCCTCTTGGCAGCTGTGTCCCAACACAGAAGACCATGATTTTTGTGCATCCCGTCTTTTTTCTTTTCCATTTCTCTCTGGGGAAGTGTGTGATTATGTGGGCATTTCAGATGACATGGGTATTGTCAGATATTGTCTTGATTTTTTTTAAACCCAGAGGTTGTGAAAGTGAGCTAGGTGGGACATGTGTGTTTATGTGCATGTATGCGTGTGTGCATTCGTGTGTGAGTATGTGTGTATGTGTGTGTGAGAGTGTTGTGCATGCTGGGGTGGAGTGCATCAGCCTGGGCTGGTGAAAACACCAACAGCTGTCTGCACATGTCTGATTTTCCCTTGTTTTTTGTCAAGATACAGTAGGGGAGATCTTAGAAGGAAATAGCAGAAAGGGTGCCTGCAAGCCCTCCCTTGAAGCCCCACTCTTCCATGGCTCTCTCTATCTCGGAGTCCGGGGTTTTCTGGTAGCATCCACACTTTTCTTCCCGGCTTCTTCTGGCTCAGCAGGTAGGTCGACTCCACCCCCTCTAATCCTGGGCTGCTTCTCAGAGTTGATTACCCCGAGCCTTCTGCTGCCCCTGAAGAATTCAGTTAATTACAAGATCTCTGTTGTTCTAGATATCTGGAGCAGGGGGGATAATGGAAGCAGTGTCTCCAGTGAAAGCTAAACTAAATCTTCAGACATGCTTAATCCTTGCAGTGGGTGGCAGGTAACAGGGTCTCTCCCCTCCCCTTCCCCCAAACCCATGCTCCTTTGTCTTTTTTCCTTGCTCAGTTCTTCCTCTCCTCCCTTCTATTGCTTCTCTCTCATAATTCTTTCTCAGCCGATATCCATGCCTGCTTTGTGACTTCTCACCATTTTAGACAGAAGGAGAAAAATGCAAGTTCTGCCTTCCAAAAAAAGCCCAGAAGCATTCCAATGACAATGTCCTGACAAATACATTTTTGGGTGTCACTGGGTACTGGGGATGCAAACATGTCTAAGCTTTGCAGGCTGCCATTGCATAGTCACATCCTGGTGGGGGAGGGCACCACCCTCTCTCATAGCGACAGCCGGGTGGTGGGTGCTGGGGCAGGTGTGGGTACAAGACTGCTGTGGGGGCTTCTTTCAAACCCTCTCCTGCCATGCCTGGGAGACTACAGCCAGCTGCCGGCTCCAGGGACCTGCAGCGTCCTGCCCTTATCCCAGGATGCGCTTGGTGGCCCTTGGTCCCTCGGTTGCTGCAAGTTGAGCAGGAAGAGAAACATCACCTCACAGTTTTGCCAGTACTTCTCTCCCACTCTTGTATGATTTTAAATAAGTGTTTTAAGTAGAGAAGAAAGAAGGGAAATGACCCAAATGGAGCTAGCTGGATGGGTGGGCATTGTAAGTAAAAATAGCCAACATTGTTACTTATTGAACACCTACTGTGCACAGCATTTGTCTGTATTGACTTTTCAGGACTGTCTGTTACCAGAGCAGGTCCTCGGTCCATTACTCAATGCTGTCTTGGCAAATTGTTTACTTAAGTAAACACATTTTAAAACATCAGGGTACCATTTAGTATATTGCTCAGCATTTTGAGAGACTTCATTTGTCTCCCACAGTACCCTCCACCAACCCTGTACAGAAATGTTGACTCAATCTTTATGAAGCCCTGACTCCCAAATGCAAAATCCCCAGTTAGAGTCCTAGATTAAGTAACTTGTTCCAAGACCTGACACCCGCTGCTTTCTTATTGCAGGAGTTCTCATCACTGACTCACTCGGTGTGTTTGTTTCTTCACTAGTATTAAAAAGAGCACATGCCTTTGCTCTGGGGACTGAAATCTCTCTATTTAATTGTAGGCGAACTGTCTTTGTAATAAGAGAAAACGAGAGGCAATAGAAATGCTTTTCATTGCTTGGGCACAGTGGTGGAGAAATTACAGATTTGACTTGACATTTGTAGAGAAGCCCCAGATATGAAGTTTCCAGAGTCTGGGACAGATCAAGGTGCACTCTGTTTTCTAGGTGTGGTTGTGTTCTTTTGGAGAAGTCATTTCCCTCTTCTGGCCCCAGGGCTCTGGGGTGCTGCGGTGATAATAACTTACTAAGTACTCCAGTTTGTAAGGTTAATGCTCCATCCCCAAGGTGCTTAATTTACACTGGGAGTAGTTTATTCATGGGCAGGATCTGGTTCATTAATTCCTGTTTTACCAAATTAGAAAACAAATCCACTGAGAGATTAAATGACTTTCTCAGGTCAGGGAAAACAAAGCACTGAATCAGCACACGCTTTTGCTGGTGGCTTGGCTGGGTGGCTCAATGTCATCGTTTGCCCTCTGTTGTCAGTCCACTGAGGGCAACTGGTTTGTATTCTTGCCTTCAAACAGAAAGGAACACATTCCACCCGAGCATCCAGCAGAGATGAGAAAATGCCCTGTCTGATACTCTACACAGAGGATTTAAAGCCACTTTCAACAAATACTATTATTAGTATTCTTATACTAAGAATAATTCCCCACCCCCAATGTCTAGAAAGTTGATTTAGAACATAATTTATTGCTTCCGCATCTTTGTGACCTTGTGATCTGCCGTCGGGGTATTTGTCAAGATGGGGAGGATATGATTGGGTCTTAAGGAGCTATGCTCCCAAAACACATCTCCTGCAGTTGAGCTAAAACCATCTCTCATCAGTCCCACATTTTCTTCCTAGAGTGTAGAAACAGGTGTTCCCTAACACTGGGTTATACGGTCAAATTTGTGAAGAGAACCGTTGGCTGAAGTGAAATGGATTTCTCTGCCTTCTTCTCAGAGATGCCAACAGTCTCATGGGTATCCTGACTCTCGAAAGAAAGGACAGAGTAGACAAACTTATCTGATACCTTTTCTCTCAAGAAAACCTCTATTTCCACAAACCTGCTTTAGAAAAACACTGCAATGGCCGAAAAGAAGACTCAATCCTTGTCTTTGCTCCCATCCTAGCACACAAAAGGAGCTGCCCTAGGGGCTCCAGCCCAAGCCCCTGCATGGTTCATGCTAAATGCTATATATTGTAGGGCAGGACTGAGCAAGAGGACTGAGGGCAAAAATGGCATGGATCTTAAGGGTCTTATTCTTTCATTTTAGGAGCAAGGAACTCAAGACATCATACATGATTCTTCCTTTAATATATCTCTGTTTGAGCCCACCTGCATCCCTGAGCCGAAGCTCCTTCTGTCTAAGACCTGGATTCCTCTCAGCATTATTCTTGTGATACTAGTGGTGCTGGGTCTGCTGTCCTCCATCCTGACTCAGCTTAAAATCCTGGTGTCCGCGTCCTTCTACCCCGCTGTGCAGAGAGAGCGCGTCCAGCACCTGCATGTGAAACTCCTGAAGAAGAGAGCAAAGCAGGCACTGAGAGAAGGAAACAGTAAACAGAATCTCTACTTTACAAAGGCAAGCCACGATGGCGGTATAATCTGTAATGAAGGACGTTTTGAGTTTGAAGGGCACATGGACTTTCAAAGCACTCTTCAATTTCATGCTAGGGTTTACACCCCCAGCAATAGATAGGACACTAGGGGAAGAAAATTAATAGATGTGTGTGGCTAAGTCTCTTAGCTTCATGATTTTGAATGCTGGTCCAGATGATTCTGCAAGATATTTTTCAGAGCACTGATTTCAAGTAGGTACATTAGCCATAAGGTAGAGAGGCTACTGAGAAGACCCTCTGCAATTATTATTAAAGGACAGTACCCAATAAGAGTTATTTATCATGTCAAGGACAAATAAATAACAGAGGGAACTATCCGCTACAGCTTGGTAAACTGCAGAGAATTTGTTCATTTCCCAGCATTAAAGTATGTATATGATGATGATGATTTTTATATATACAACATATATGTATATTTATACATAGATATGAGTATAATTACTTCCTACACGTAAAATGAATGCTCATCGAAGATTTTATTTAAATTATTAATTAATGAAAAAAATGGTAAGAAATTCCAGCCAGTTCAAAGAACAATTCAAAGCACAAACATATATATGCCATCAGGAATACCCAAATGAATGTGCTTACTAATGCAAAACAGCCTTCTTCCACAAGGTGGATGGGAGGATTAACTGAACTCTACAGGGTGAAAGTCATTTTCATGTCCAGGGACAAAAATCATTCCCATTGTTGCTATCAGCTCCCAACAGTTGGGAATGGGGAAATAGCTCATAAACAATGAAAGGCTCAGATAACCCACAAGGATAAGTTTCTGGCCGTTTCCAAGTCTCTTTTTTTCTCCTTTTTATAATGGTACAAGACCATTTTATTTCTTTATTTTTTGTAAGTTTATTTATTTTCAGAGAGACAGAGACAGTGCAAGTGCAGGAAGGGTAGAGAGAGGGAGAGAGAGAGAATCCCAAGCAGGCTCCGCACTGCCAGCGTGGAGCCCAATGCGGGGCTCAAACCCACAAAGCTGTGAGATCATGACCTGAGCCAAAACCAAGAATCACATGCTTAACCGACTGAGCCACCCAGGCACCCTTGGCCATTTCCAAGTCTGTATTTTTTTCCTGATGCCAGCAGCCCACGATGAAAAGTTTATGTCAGAGGCATTTGAAATGGCTCTAATGCTCATTGATCCGTCTTTTTGTCTTTTCAGATGGACTTCTGGCTTCCAGTCCTGAAAATGATTAGGAAGAAACCAGTGGGCATTGCAGATGAAGACAACCCATGAGAGACTCCAAGCAGTTCCTCGGCCACACCGCTCTGGCAATCCTCCTCGGGCCTGCTGGTGCAGGTCCCTAGTCCTACCCAGCAGCAGAGAACTGTGTAGCGTGGTTTCTCAGGCATTTGAGTTTGCAGGCCAAACCACTTTTCTTCATAAGGCCAAAGGGCTACCAGGTTAGTGGCTTTGTCATCTGTCTTCCAAACAAAGCACATGATCTGGACTATGTCACAGTGTCACAGAATTAAAATGAGACCCCTGAAGGGTGAGTTTCAGCATAGAGTACTATTCAAAGAAAAGAAAAGAAAAAAAAAAAAAAAAAACAGAACAAAAATTAGAAAAAAAAAAAATCTCCACTGCCGGCTTATAGGCAAATGCCAGGGAGAACATAACACGTAAAATGCCATGAAAATATCTTTAAACTTTCTGTCCCCTCTCTGCCCGTTTAAATATCTTTCATAGTTATTCCCTACACCCAGAACTGTCTCCCTTTCCCCTGTCCTTATTCAAAAACCAAATCCTTTTTTTGAAACCCATATCTAGAAGCTCCTAATTTCTCCTTACCACTGCCTGGGCTCTTACTCTCTTCGTTCCTGGGTTTTCGTTACTCTCTTCGTTCCCTCTTCTACCAAATCCTCTATCTGGTATTTATGACAGGGTTGCCTCAGGAGCACATGTTTCCAAATCACAGGAATTATTTGTTAAATTGCCCATCTTGGGCCACTTTCTCCTATGCTCAGTATAGACCATACAGTATATAGAGGCCTATTTTCCTTAAACTCCAAACACCCATGAGGGAAAAAAAAAAAACCTCCTCAAATATTGATTCCATTATCTTGAGAGCCCCTGAATGAGAAAGGAATAAAGAAGCATTAACTTTTTCTAGTATTTTAACTCTTCATTTTGAAAACTTTTCAGACTTACCAAAAAGTTGCAAAATAGTACAGAGTTCCATTTACCCTTCATCCATCGTCCCCAATGTTAACATCTTATAGAAGTGTAGTACAATGATCAAAATTAGGTAAACAATCATGAAAAAAATGGATAATGTACAGCGCCTATTGAGTTTATGCCAGTTGTCCCAGGAATATTCCTTTTCTGGTCCCTGATTCAATCCAGGCTCCCACAACGCATTTAGTTTCCTAGTCTCCTCCAATCAGGGACAGTTCTTCAGTCTTTCTTTTATGACCTTGATACTTTTGAAAAGTATTGGCCAGTAATTTTGAAAAATGTTCTTTGACTTGGGTTTGCTGATGTTTCCTTGAATAATTTCTCCAGATAACGTAATTTTGGCAAGAACACTACAGAAGTCATGATGTGGTCTCCTCAGTGTCCCTTTGTACCAAGGAGCACATGGTATTGACATGTCTCATGACTGACCAGGTTACCTTTCATCATTTAGTTAAGATGAAGTCTTCCAGATTTCTCCATGGTAAAATTACTGTTTTTCCCTTTGTAATGATTAAGTATATTGTGGGGAAATACTTAGGTCATGCAAACATCCTGTTTCTCATCATATATTGTTAGCATCTGCCAATGCAGAACCATGGTGTGGCCAAACAGGGATTTTCTTTTTCCATAATATCTTCTATATTTCTTCATTGGAATTTTACACTATCCCTAGAGAGAATCATTTTCTTCAAAGCCTAATTTTTTGTTTTGGGCACCAGAGCAGGTATTCTCCATATATGATCTCATTCCTGTTTCACAATTCTGTGAGGTAGGTATTATTAGTACCATTTTATAGATCAGAATACTCACTCCGAGACCCTGACTTGAGCTGGCTGGGGGTGGAACCTCAGCACTGGCTTGTTTAAAGCTCCCTGGTGATTTTAATAGACAGCCAAGGTTGAGAACCACGATTCCAGAAGGTTTACAGAATAGAGGTCTTTCAATTTAGGTACTCAACTGTGAAAATTTTCTAACAGAAGGAGCCTACATTAAAAATGTGTCTGATTCAGCATTTCCCAAAGTGTGTTCCTCAGACCACACCAGTCTCTCAGTTCCATAAAAAGAGTTACATGAGTTAGTAAATCCATACCATCTGTCTTCTAACTCTGAAGATTCATACATGATATTGGCATATTCAAAAACTTGAGAAACCCTATAATAAAGAAATCTCTTTCAACTTCATTTCACCCAGAATGTCCCCCAGATTATTAAACCATGAAATAATTTTGCCTGCAAAACCTACAGGAAACATGTAGGGCCAGTTCCACAGCCCATGTTCAGGCAATTGCTGAGGTAATTGGCATGACTTCCAACCGAACAGGTATTGGAGAGGTGAAGATGCATTTGCAGTTTTGATTTATTTAAATCAAATCATTCCAATGATTTTATACTCTGTTGTGTTTTCTAAATAAACAGATGTATTTATTAAGAAATGGATACAATATGTGAATTCTTGTATTCATTTTCCACTTATTCCTCCTACGGAGAAGGGATCTGTTCCATATTAAAAGAGGCAAAGAATGAACTGCCAAAGTTTAAGAAGGAATTGGATGCTTTTGTGCTTCTAAATTCTGTTCGTTAACTAACTTTCGTATCCACCTAAGAGCATCACCACCACCAACTAGAACAGACATTCGAACAGCCCACATGGGAGGTACTGGTGATGCCCAAACAGTTCACCATGGTCTCTGTCTTTGAGATGCCTTCATTGTAGTCAGGAAGACAAACAGATCTTAGACAATAAATCACAGTGTACACTAGGTTTTAGGAAGTGCCGAGGGCACAGAGCAGATGGTGCCTTCAGAGTACCATGGCCAGGTCCTCTGCCCTGGCCTAGTACGGATGCTTGGTTTACCAAGATTAGTAAATCGGTCTTAATTTCCTTGAAACCAAAATTACCTTTCTGAAGTTCATACTCTCTGTTGTTTCCAATGCACTGTGACTTTGAACAGCTCACAAGTCTTCTGGAGAGTGTCCTGCTGACTTTATCAGTTAGGCATGTTTGCCCTTACTCTGAAATGCCTGTTCCTATTGCAAGGACAGACTGTCAAGGAGGGGCTGTCACAAAATGCAATTTGATCCTGAAAACAAGGTTTAGACTTGCTCATTAAGGCCAGCCTAACTGGGATACAAAATGCTTATTTAATTACAGCCTATCCACTTTAGATTTCATGAACGGTTAGTTAAATTTCTTGAAACGTCTACTGTGAAATGTGCCCCGTTAATCTTATGCAGGTGGAAGGATATTGCCCAAAGTAATTGAATAGTGCTTCCATTTTCACCTCTAATTGTAATGGCTTATACAAGACATTGCATCATGGTCAAAGTCACTATTTCTCATCTCACGAATTCCAGCGTGATGCCATATTTTGTTAAGGTCTTTGAAGTGGCATTCTGATGTCCTCTTTGGTTTCACATTTGTTGTTGGTCGCGTCTCTCTGATTGGGAAACGTTAATTCCAAACACCTTCACAGTAATAGATCTCATTTATTGTTCTACTTGGCAGGTTAAACATTATCTTTCCTCTTTTGATTCAATGTCTGCTGCTTTCTTGGTTAGGACCTCATCAATCCTAATTATAACATGGGACATATTGAAGTCTTCGCACATCATATATTTTTGTCTTAATTCACTTCAGAGAAAGAAATAAACCTATCTCATTCTACGAAAGTAAGAACTAGCTTTCTCACACAAAGTCATTCATAGTGAAAAGACCATTGAGGTCAATTATTTTAGTTAATTTCTACAATGGAAGAGAGAGGAGCTGGTTAAAAAAATGAATGTGGACTGAATGTGTATATATATATATATGTATATATATATATATATATTTAAAAGCCTACTTTATTAGGCTAATATAACCCTCACACAGTGGGGAGGAAAATTCAAATTAATGGATAGCTGAGACCAACAAACTTCCAGGGTTCTAAATCTTCTTTGGTTTTAATCCCTAATGGTTGCAGTGACATTTTTAAAAGCAGGAAAGGAAAGAAAGATGAATAACAGGGTACAGGGGATCCTAGGCTTTTATCATCTAAGTTTTGGGTGTCTATGAACCTCACTTTTACAATCAGAAAGCAGAAGAAATCAGAGGTGGATTTGTCATTTGAGGAATTCCGTGCAAATGCAAATGGAAAGCGAAAAAGGTGATGATAGAGAAATGAAAGTATAACTAGTCAAATAACTACAACAAAGGCAGAAAGTATTTGCAAGACCTTACTGGATACTGAGAAAATACACACTGTGGTGTGTAAGATGCCCTTGGCCCCAGCCTCATTCAGCAAAGATGAGGAACAATGTACCTACCACCCATAGCATGGGGCTCAGGAAGGGAACGGGCTCAGAGACACACAGGCTGAACAGGAAGAACTCTAACAAAAATACAGACGTCCATCCGCTCATTACCCAGAGCAGAGGTTTCCAACCTGGCTGATCATCAGAATTGCCTCCAGAGGTTACAAAAATAATAATAAAATTACAGATTTCCAAACCTAAAGTCAGATACACTGACTGGAGATTTGGGGAGGGTCCTGGCAGTCTGTATTCTAAGGGATTTCACGGGGTGGAGCAGATGATTAGGCACTTTGGGTACCACTGTTCTAGAGAACTGTAACAAGCTTTGGAGAAGATGGAATGCTGAATAAATAAGAACACATCTATGTGCTATCAATGTAGTTAGTTGTGTGGACATGCACACGGAACTTCCGTTCCACCTGTTGCTGAAGGAGTTATTAATCCATCAAGAGTTTTTACAAAAAGAGTAAAGCGAAAACAA
This sequence comes from Cryptoprocta ferox, assembly GCA_028646485.1. Taxonomy (NCBI): domain Eukaryota; kingdom Metazoa; phylum Chordata; class Mammalia; order Carnivora; family Eupleridae; genus Cryptoprocta; species Cryptoprocta ferox. Next base: position 31,172,591 of record CM053569.1, on the reverse strand, counting down.
ACAACAGCAAAAAAGGAGTTTCAACCAGGCTTGATACACAACAGGGATCGGCAGACATCTTTTGTGAAGGGACTGTGTTTCAATAAAACTTTATTTGCAAAACCAAGCAGCAAGCCTGATTTGCCTGCCTACTAATACAGGAAGACTTTTTAGAAATGCAAGTTGATGCAGGACGTGATGCAACGGGGACTCCAAGTCAAAAAAGCCCAAATGGGTTCAAAATCCCTTTTACCACCAACTAGCTAGATGACTTTGCAAAATTCACTTCACCTTTCTGAGCTGAATTTTGTCGTCTATAAAGATGAAGGAGCTGGGCTACAGCATCTCGGAGAAAGCCACCCTCCCTTGGTCTCTGATTCTTTGCGAGACCGCAGTCTCCTGGAGAGAATCACCAATATGCCGTCACCAAAATTTCAGCATTTGTTTCTTCGTTCACGGTTGATCAGTGAATCATAAAGAACAACAGAAGCTCTCAGGTCATAAGTATGATTTATCTGCTGAAAAAGGGAAAAGATAGCATTTGGTCAAAAGAAATGTTATTTTCTCCAGGCACAAAGAAGCAATCAGAACAGTTATTAAAATTTAAATGTCATACACAAGTTCACACGGCTGAAAGTCAGGCTCCCATGTTAGTGGCTGAAGACCTAAAGATCGAAAGCCCTGCTTTTTCAAAGCAGGCAGGGCTCACTCTAACTGTGATATATTAATTAGGGCGTGAAAGAAATTGATCAAAATTGTTTTTCCAAAAGGAAACCATTGTGGAGGTCTGTTTGTACTAAATAAGGGCACTATGTCTTGCAAGTGGAAATGCTAATACATACAAGAAAATAAACAAGATATCATTTTAACAAAGTAAAAGAGTGTTGAATTAGAAATCCGCACTGATTTCTCATTCTATCTCTGCTACCACCTAGCACCGCGAGGGCACATTCCTCTCTTGACACAACTCAGTCCTTCATAGAAAACATTATAATAGGTATTATTTCTTGAGCCCTCAGTAGGTATCAGATAACATTTGTGGTGTGTTATTTCCATTAGTCCTAATTGAAATCTCATGAGGGAAGTTCTGATGCTATGGCTGTTGTACAGTGGAAGAAGCTGAGGCACCGAGAGGCTAAGTGAGTCTGTTTTGGAAGCAGTATTTGAACATAGTTACTCTCTACAGTGCTGCCTTCTAAAGCATGGCTTTCATGCGTCCCTTCCCAGCTCGGAGATCCGGACCCATACTTTCTGTGAGTTCACACTCACCCCAACAGGCATTCAAGCTCCTTCTCATCTGATCCCAGCAGGTTTCCCCACCATATTCCTTGTTCCCCCTCTGCCCAAGACCTTCCTTTATGAAAAAGCTTTCCCTGCCAGGCCTGGGAAAGTGTCACCTGTTTCCCCTGCACAGCTATGCTCTCCTCTCCCCACTCCCTGCCCTGCTTTCTCCTGCCTTTGAGGCCCTACCTGAGCCGTGCCTCTCAGGGAGGGAGCACAGCGGGAAGGGCATGGGTGGGGGTCATGTGAATGGGGCCGTATCCCAGCTCTGTCACAAACTCCGTGCAGGAACTGGGAAATGTCATTTAAACTCTCTTGGCCTCATGTTCTTGATCCATTGAGTGTTGGCTCCATGTGAACTTTCAAACTTGTGAACTATTGTTCTTTGAAATGGTAGATCCTTTCCCCCAGTTCACTCTTTAGATCACCGATTCCCAGGCCAGTCCACTGGGATGCCCTGCTTGAAGTAGAAGAGGGTGACCTGAAGCCACTGTCACTCCTCTTGGGGACCTTAGCAGTTTGAGGCACCTGAGGGATCTGCAGAACAGAGTAAGAAGACACCAGAGCGGCTTTAGTCCTTCATGCACAACCTCTACGCTTTTGTGGCATATTGGTGGAGGTTGTACTCTATCATTTACTTACATGTTCTTTAAATCAATTCAGCATTTTTAATTAAACAAGTTCATTCTGAAAAGAAGTTTTATAACATCACTGCAAGTGGAAAACAGTATCACCTTCCATAATTATAAAGTAGCGCGCACACACACACACACAAACACTGTATACGTTATTTGTTATATACATAGATTATACACATATACATTATACACACAGTATACACATTTCATATATACATATATAAACTATACATACGACACAGACACACACACACACATACACCACATACGTTATTTGTTATATACACTGATTAAACACATATACATTATACACATAGTATACACATATTGTATATACATATATGTACTATATATACTACTGCCCCCCACACACCCCGAAAACAAAACAATAACAGTACAGCATTACTCTAGCAAGGCATTTGCCTTCCAAAGCCAGCAGCCTACTTCCTCTGTGTGTTAAATGGCTTGCAGAACCCATGCTAGGGGCCGTCCCACAGAGGGGTGTGGGACTGGGGTATTTATATACCAACTCCTGCCAGTTGCCGGTTGGGGCTGCTGTTGCTTTTGGGTGGTTTTCATTCCTTGGCACACTGACTTTCCTCGGTTGTGAAAAAAGCACTGCGCAAAGGGATGCAGAGACTGGCAGCTGGCGGTCAGTTGGAGCGCACGGAAGTCGGGGGCAGGGGGGCTGGAGCAGGGCCCCCAAAGCATCTGCAACAGCTCCATCTCAGTAAAAAGCCCTGCCATCGTCACGATGTGGTTCTTGCCTATAAAGCATTGAGAACCCTTCACTCTCATTCCTGAGTCCTTTCCTCCAATAAATCGCCTATTCCTGGCACAGGGATATGTATACAACTAGAAAATAATTTTGCTGAAAAATCAGCATCATTCTCCATGTTACCTCCTGAAAAAGAGTTGTCGCTGTGGAGTACAAAACCGTCACAGGATCACTAATTCAGCTCGAATAAACGAACAGTTTCCTCTGAATGTCTGCATCATTCAACCATGAAATCCTAGACAACTTCCAGAAAGTGATGGCCCAGGACGCCCTGTTCTCACTCAGAATACTATTTATAAGAATGCCCTGTGTGCAGTAGTCTTCACAGATTTTTCTTCCCCTTCTCAAATGTTCTTTAGCCTATGTAGATGGCATTTATGCAATTCAGAGAAAGACACCACAACAGGATTAGTCAGCAACGAGCCCTCTGACGCAGCTTCTGTGATCTAGTTAAAAATAGGAAAGAGGATGTTTTGCATAAGTCATCACCATTGTGCAGGATCAGAGAATTGCCCACTTTTTTTTTTTTTTTTTTTTTTTTTGGTTTCCATATCCTGTTACTTTATCTAAAAATAGATGAAAAGTCTGTCCCCTGGATTTTTGGACAAGACCTTTGCTTCTGTGACCTAGGCTCCCTGGTCCTTCTTGTCTTCAGGTTCCTTCCCTTCAACCTCTGCCATTTCCAATCCTGCTGGTCAGCCTCAGGCCCAGGACCCCTGCCATTCTTCCCCCCTCCCAGGGGTTGTGAACTCCAGGGCCCAGCGGGGCCAGGTGGAGGATATCAGCTGTGAAGCCCGCCAGGTGGGCAGGGTACACCAGCCTGTGCCTGGCCCATTTGAGAGGAAGGAGCCCTTCCTTAGTTTCTCACAGACCAACTGACTTTTCCCTGAGCAGCCAGCAACCCAGAGTGCTATGGGAGCTCACCTAACCTTTAAATGTCAGAAACAAATTTAAATACTAATTTTAAAAACTAGAGTAAAGGTCAAAGGATGAGTTTGTGGTTTGTAACCTCTGTTCCATATATTCTCCTTTGTGGGTTGCCAGCTAGAAAGTGGGGTTCTACAAAATCTATATCCATAGGTCTTTCTCCAGTTCTTGGTCTCTAATTTGGATTATGAGAAGGGTCCTGGATTCTGATTTTGCCTCTACCCTTCGCTAGCCATGGAACTTTGGTTGACCGCTTCATCTCTCTGGGCCCCAGTGGCCTCCTGTGTAGAATGTAGTACTTGGAGTTTATGATTATGATGGTTCCGCCAAGTTTTATTAGCCTGTGAGTCTGATACACCCTCCTCTTCATCCCCTCTTTCTCGCTCTTCTTGATCTTGAATATCAATGCCTTACCACAGTCAGTGACCCAAACATTTTTCAGATTTCCTCAGCCTAGGAGTCAGCCTTATTTGTAACTCTGCTTCTGTGCATCATCCAACCAAGTCTACTGCTGCCACATCCCTTAAATTTCCCTTTGGGCCAGTGTTGGATGCTCCTATTGTTTCCCTACCACGCCAGTGGATTTGGTTCCATCCCTGCTTGAGGATCTCCATCGCCCCCAGCTCTAGAACTCTTTCTCCAAAGACAAAACAAAAAAATAAGCTTAAAAGCATTTTGTTCAGAAATTTTCCTTGGAGGAACATTTAATGGCCATTTATAATCTGCATTACATATCACATCCAACCTTCAAGCTGCCTTGCTGCTGCCCTTGAATGCTAATGAGTCCACTCAGGCAGCCACATTTAATTCATTAGCTGGCCACCAGAGGAAGGGTGAACCAGTGGGTTGTGGCATGGTCAGGGGTGGTTCACAAGTAGCCTCTCATCAGGGTATCAGGCAGTCATACTCCAGAAATAGCTGTAAATATTTAGGTAGTATCTCAAATCTAAGTGTCTAATGCATTGTGGGTAATACTGTTACCAATGTCAGGGAGGAAGAAATCGCTGCGTTTTTTTTTTTCATGTCCAAAAGTACAGAAAGTATTCTCTTCCAAGAAACAAACTGGGCAAATTCCCGTTTATCCTTGGGGGAGCTGAACATTGGAGGCAAAACGATGACAAAGTTTGAGAGTCAAAACTCTCACCTCTTTCTAGTTTTCTGGCTGGTGAATGTATTATTTGCTAGGGCTGCTATAACATCATCACAAACTGAGTGCCTTAAAACAACAGAAATGTACACTCTCACAGCTAGAACTGGAATAAAGTCTCTACGGAGGAATCCTTCCTTGTCTCTTCTACCTTCTGGGTGGTTGCTGGCAATCTCTTGCAATCCTTGGTTTATGGCAGCTTAACTCCATTTTCTCTTTTGTCTTCACACTGACAGGTTTCTTTCCTATTCTTGCTTATTAGAGGAACAGCAGTCATTGGGCTAGGGCCCACCATAATCCACTATGATCTCATTTTTTTGATGATATCTTCAGAGACTCAATTCCAAATAAGGTCACATTCAGGGTATTGGGGATTAAGGACTGAAACATATTTTTGAAGGAGACACAGTAAAACCCAGTACAGCAAAGACTGTCACTTTATCTACAAGAATTACCCCATGTACAGTATACCAAACCATCTCTTTAGACAATGTTTTTTGTCTAAATTGGTCATAGCACAACCATACAGTTAGGGTGAACTTTGCATATCTGCTGGGGCACTTCAGCTCTAAGTGCAGGCATGGAAAGAGCAGGGGAAATCAAAACCGGATTTTCAGTGCACAAGGCAAGCTGTTCTAAGAAACTTGGGTTTATACCTTACCCACAATGAATGTTCTGCTGCGTAGAGCCCCACTGAGCTTCGAGGAAAGGATCCAGGCGGCAGATCTTGGCAATACACTGAGCTGAGCCATGAGAGGCCTAGTAAGTGGGAGATGCCGAATGTGGGAATCAGTATGGTGCTTCAGGGGAAGGCAAGGAATGGTGGTGAAGGGCCTCAACCCAGGAACAGGACTAGCTGTTGGGCCAAGGACAAGCCTACCCACGCTGGCTGCAAGTGGCGATTGCACGGTAGAAGTTCTGCCAGCGGACGTGAAAATCCATGTCGAAAAGAAAGGCAGAACTTGAACTAGCAATAGTGGGCACCATCTCAGTGTTTCTTAAGTCTTACAAGTTTACAGCCGAGAAAAAGACACACTCTGTGAGTAGAGCAAGATGGATTCTGATAATGGGTCGGATAGATCCTTCTTCATTAAAGTGATGAAAACCACATCAGGAGCCTTAAAAACAGAAATAGATGGGTCTAATAAAAATGACATGGTAAAATAAAATTAAATGTGCACTGTGACTATTGTTCCCCTATTTTCTTGAGTTACTGTTCATATTCCTCAGTATTGAGGGTGAGACTGCTGGCAATTATAATCATGACAGCGACCAGCAGGGGGTAGAGGCCCCAGATGTAGGTGAAAATTTGAAAGTCAGACATTATGTTGGGAGCCACATGCTCTTCCTGGAGACTCTTTCCAGGGCTGGCAGGCATACACTATGTGTGGAGGAAACAGTTTTGAAAAGAGTCAATGAAAACGGCAGACGAGGAAACTTATTTTTTTGGCACGGAAGTTGTGGAGAAATTTCATATTCCTAGTTGAAAAAAAAAAGTCATCCCATAATGTGTTTAAGTACATTTTTTAAGTTAATTCTGAGAAGACAATGTTCTCTTAATGAAAGACATTCTGTATCAGGACAGGATGTAAACACGGCTGGGAACTGAATAAGGTACAGCAATGGCTGGTAACTAGAGAGGGGTTGGGTATAGCTTAATGAAGAAGCAAGTTGCCATGGAAACAAGCCACTAAGTGGACCGCAGCCATCTTGAATGCATACACCACATAAAGAGAAGGGAAGGAGACCGGAGGCATGCCAGATGGGCAAGAGTTCTCAGGAGGGACACTGAAGGTAGTCTTGGCATTAACTATATGGCATTAGAAAGAGCCCAAGGCTCTCAAAAGCCACCGAAAGAGGGAATAAAAATTCCAAGCTTGTTGGGAATCTTGCATTGGCCTTATTCATTTGCCGTTCATCGGTTGGTTCATTCCAACGAACACTGGCTGAGTGCCTTCTGTAGGCCAGGCACTGTAGTAGGTAATAAGGCTCTTACAGAATGGAATGAGATATGTCCCAGCTCTCAAGGATCCTGCTATCACTAACTGCTCCCTGGAGGAGCAAGACCTAAACACAGTCCTCCTTTCTCTCTCCTAGGCATCCAGCCTCCCGCAGCCCTGCAGTTCTGGTTCCGTTCCAGGGTGATTGCCGGGTTTCCTTCCTGCCAAGTGGCATCCTTGCCGCCTTGCCCAGGATTCCAGCTCCTTCAGAACTGGTTTTCTTGGCCTCCAACCACAGCTGTCAGCCTCCTCTGCCCAGACATCCTTTGCTCATTCTGCCCTCCTCCCATGGCCTCTTGCTGGGCTTTCTCTGAACCTGCCTGGAGTGTCCAACTCACTTCACCTCCTGGACCTCCCAGCCCTGCGTGTCTTCTCCACAGGTCCTGGGGCACAGTCATCACCTCAGCATGGACCACCTATTCCTGGCTCTGGCTTTGCATGTGACCCTCAATATGGATGGTACAGTGACTCACGAAATCATAAGCTGCATGTCAGGGAACCAATTCTCCAGCTTCCTCCAGCAAGACCCAGTAACACCTCTTCCTCCTCCCGGCGACCGCTAAACTTCCTGTTCAGTGTCTCCATCTCCCGACATGATCTCCTCAAAAGTGCCCTTCCACGCCTGCTGTGATCTCACCAGTCTATCAGTAAATCTCCATGGCCTTTACAATCCCTCCCTCTCGGTCTGAATCATTTTTAACCACAAACCGACTTTCCAGAGTGTCTTTTTGGGCATGACACTGGTATCATAATCCTATTCTACTCCCGACATGCAAAGAGCTTCACTGCTCACAAACTTCATTTCCTGCGGGCCTTCTGGCAAGGCAGTAAAGTAAGCAGGGCAGGTATCATTTCCATTTCACGGATCCAGAAACTGAGGTTCGGAGAAGTTCTGCAGCTTTCCCGGGGGTGGGGGCACACACTGAAAGCTCTGAGCCCCGGCTCCTCACCCTGGTCATGTGCCCTTTGGGGCAGGAGGAGCTGCCCTTTGGGCCTGAGTCTTTGCCCACACCATGGCTCACTGTACTCTAAGCGTGCGTCCTTGTGTTAAGCCAGTGTCCTCAAAGGCTCTGAATAAAGCGAAACAGCGACACGTGCCTTCATTTCCCCCTGTCCCTTTAGATCCTAAGATTTAGGAAGCTCCGTTTTTCCTTTGTTGCTTACAAAGGGGGTGGGGGAGATAACCTAACCAAACCAAACCCTACCCAAGAAAACCCTTTTCTCAGGGACTCCAGAAATGGCAGCGCTGCGTGCACAGTATCCGTGCCCACTGCCCAGAAGCCTCGCGATTCGCAGACTCCTCTCCCTACATGTAGCGTTTTTATCACAAGCTCCCCGAGGGGCCGCGTAGACATCTTCCTAATATGCTGTAAAGCTCTCGCCCTCCATGCGGGCCTGTGCAGAGCCGGCAAATATTGATTGGGGGACAGGGAGGCGGCCGGGCGCGGGGCGGGGGACGGCGTGTCCTTTTAGAAAGCGAGCAAGCCGTCTTGTTACTAGAATTCCCAGGGCAAGAGAATTATTTACGGCCGAGCCTGGCCAGACGGCGGAAAGCAACTCAGGGGATTGTAAACCACTTAAGAAAAGAAGGCAGAACTGCGCGGGGGACGGGGAGCAAATGAGTCCCGGGACAGCGACCTGCAGCGCGGGGAGTCCGCAAAGCTCGGGTGCGGGAGGCGGAGGGCGAGCTCGGCGTCGCCCCGCCCGCCAGCCCGCGCTTCCCCCCTGCGGGGGCTGCACCCACCTGGGCTGCGGCGGCGCCTCGCTCGGCTGGCCCGGCCCGGCGCCCCCGCGGGCCGTGTGGGTGGCGGTGCAGTCCCGCCCGGTTTCCTGCAGCCGCGTCCCGGAGGGCCCTGCATGACTCAGGGAGACGGCGCTGCCGGGAGACTTTGCTACCGACTGCTCACTCCCTTCCAGCTCCACGCTGACTGCTTGGGGTGCCCGGTCTCAGCGGCACCCCCCGGCCGACTTGTGAAGGTGCCGCCGCCTCCATTACGTGGGGGAGAAACTGAGGCTCAGGCCCGGGAAGTCTCTTGTCCACGATCTTCCCGCTGGTGAACGCTGTTGTCTGACCCCAGACCCTGTGCCCTTCACCTACTCTAAAAACGCGCTCTTACCGAGCATCTGATAGGTTTCAACGATTTCACATTTTATCTTGTGTGTGCTTTGCAACAAGCCTGTGACATAGACTGGATGCTTGTTCTCCTCCGTTGAAATGGAGGCTCAGAGAGGCCTCAAACCACACAGCGTGAAAGGGGCAGATGAGTGCTACCAGCACAAGCCCTTGGACACTGATCCCAGGAGCCCGTTCACAGCAAATCTAACCCTGTGGTTATGTCTCATGACCATGAGCAAAGTCACTAGGAGGTTCCATTTCCCAGGGGTTCAGCCTGGGGAGTGGGTGAAAGCGGACCACTGGAGCGCAGATAAGGATGGAGCATGTGGGTACCATGCCTGGCACAGAGAGCTGATCCAGAAGCTCTGGTCGAATTAACAAATTTATTGCCAGGATGCTTATTACAACTTTGCAGTAACAAAACTGTTAACATAACCAGCTCTGGTTTTAATAGTGTTTTCACAGTGACTGTTGCTGAGTCCTAATCTCTGGCCATTTCACAGTATGTCTCGGATCATCTGTAAGGATTTGTTCTGGGGAGAGAGCTGTGGGTGTTGCAGCTGGGCTCCTTAAAGTATGCCATTGTCATTAGGACACCTGCTGTTCTGCCCCGCTCTCCATCTTTCCTCCTGACTTTCCAACCAGCAGAACTCCCAAATCCCTCACTTACATTAATCAATGTATTTTAAAATGGTTATATGTGCTTTTTATTTTTTTAGTATTTCATTGTGGTAAAATAATACAACATAAAATCGACTGTTGTAACCGTTTTCAAGTATACAGTTTTTGTACATTCATAAAGCTGTGCAACCAACACAACTTTCTAATTTCAGAACATTTTTATCATCCCCTCCACCCCCCCCCCCAAAGAAATCTCGTACCCATGAAGCGATCGTCTGAAAGGGTGAGTTTGAGCAAACAAAGTCACCAGTTACACACTCCTGTTAGACACAGGGTAGGGGCAGCCACAGGAGTGTGTAACTGGTAACTTTGTTTGCTCAAACTCAAACCTTTTAGAAGCTCTCTCAAGACAAGGACTCTGATGGGGACAGTGCTATGGGATATTAGAACTCCAAACGCTTCCAGAATATCCATGGCTGACAGTTGTCAGAATTGTATACCTTAGAAACTTATATGCCTTAGAAACTCAGAGAACAGACAAAGTCAAGAATTATTTAGGGGCTTGGAATGCCATAGCAACAGGGGGCACTAACCATTGATTTTTTGCCGCCACTTCTCCCTCCACCACACATAACACGACGTAAAAGGACCCACGGTCCTAGAGAAGGAAGGGTTAATTCTATATTCAAGAGGTCTCAAACTAGTCTGTTAATTACACCAATTCTGTTTCATTATGATTCATTGGTAACATATGTGTATTCAACAAGCCTTTTCTGACTCCTACTATGTTCCAGGTGCTGTGTTAGACACTTGGGAACAGCGATGAATTTACCCGAGGAGCTGGTTGTGATGAGGGGTAGAAGGGAAGCAAAAGATTTGGCTCTTGGTTCTTCCTGGGTGTGGGCTGAAGAGAACTGCAATGTGGCTCAAGGTTTGCAGCCTCTGGAGGAGGCTTCAGGAGGGAGGGCAGAGGAAGGGAGGCTGGCACAGAAGACTGAGAAGATTGAGAAGGGCTTGCTGGAGCTGCAGGGGGATCTTTGCCATCCTCCTGCCGCCGCCACAGTCCTTCCCACACTGTACTGATGTCCTTGTCGGTCTAGGCTCAGGGACTTCATCATTATATCCTGGCACATGTCACCAAAAAAACATCAAAGCTTTCTGCAACTAGAGGTCTGAGTTCATTGTCTCCTATGTTATAGCTCAAGCTGCAGAGTAGAGCTTTGGACCAGAGGCTGGTGTTCAGCCTGCTTTTTCTGTCACTGTTGGTGTGGCCTTGATATCTTCTCCATTCTCTGTTCCTCATTTTCTCTACTTGAATAAAAGATCTGCCTGAGCTCCTTCCTGGTGAGGTTTGATGAAAGGAAACTTAGCAAGTACCTTAAGGCTCTTTGTTAAATTAACTAGGGAATTAATCAATACAATGTCATTGAAGACAATAGAAATGTGGGTTTCAACAAGAGAATATTTGTGTCAACTAATAGGGTAAGTGGGCTGTTGTGGGACTCGGTGACTGGTGAACGCTGGGGACAAGTCTTGGTCCAGTGGTTGTGAGTGGATCCAAGAATGCAAGGTGTTGAAGAGTGAATTTAGAGTGAGAATGTAAATATGGGCTCCTCTTCCAAAGTGGTCTGGGAAGAAAGGACCACTAGAATCAAAATAGCTTGAGTCAAAAATAAGGTCAAGAAATTTCTTTAAGATAGGAGAAAGTTAGGGCGGCTAGGTGGCTCAGTCGGTTGAGCGTCTGACTTGGGCTCAGGTCATGATCTCGTGGTTTGTGAGTTGGAGCCCTGCGTCAGGCTCTGTGCTGACAGCTCAGGGCCTGGAGCCTGCTTCAGATTCTGTGTCTCTGATTCTGTGTCTCTGTCTTTCTTGCCCTTCCCCCGCTTGTGCTCTGTCTCTCTCTCAAAAATAAATAAACATTCACACAAAAAAAAGAGAGTCTGCCACAGCTGACCTGTTGAATCTCATCATTGTCTATAGGGCCCCTATTCTCAGGTGATTGCCTAGCTGTTGAATTCAGGAGATAAGTTCCCTGATAATAATCATGGCCAGAGCTGACTGCTACTGAATGCCTACTGTGTGTTGCCATTGTGCTAAGGGATTTCTTTACATTATCTCCTTTCAGCCTGAGGTAGACACTGTGGCGACTCCAATTTAAAGGTAAGGAAACAAACTATTCTGTTTGGAGGGGATCTGCAAATTGAAATCTTGGACGCTGCTTTCTCCTCTAGTACGTTCGACAGCCTCTTTGATCTTTCCACTCGGAGAACTCCCAAGCATCTCAGATACAACATGCCCAAACCCCAGCCTTTGATCGGCCTCTCAAATCTGGTGAGGTCGAGTTTTGGCTGAAGACCCTTCAGGGGCCTCCTGTCGCTCTTACGATGAGCAAAAACTGTTCTGGCTCCTGCCTCCCTCTCGAGTGCTCTTTCTGTCTCTCTCTCCCTGTCTCTCTGTCTCTCTCTCCCTCTCTCTCCCACCAGATAGCTCAGCCTTTGCTTCTTTATTCATACTTCCAGGCCCTTGCCCTCCCTAGCCCCACATACTGTTCTCTGCAGGCGTTGCCTGGTTATACTCTTCCTCCTGGTCTCAGCTCATCCGTCACCTTCTCTGGGAAGCCCTCCCTGATCATTCTCCAAGTCATCAAATCTTTCCTCTCATGTTCTTGTTTCACTGTATACCTCTTTGTAGGGCTTGGAATGGTTACAAATTTAGGGTGGTTTGTGATTATTTGATCAATGTCTGTTTTTCTCAGGAGGGCTGGGGCCGTATCTGCTTTTGCTCACAATTTTATCTCTGGTGCCAATATCTGGTGCATGATGAATACTCAATAAATATTAGGTGCCCAAGGGCATGAGCAGGGAGTGGAACTTAGGGCAATATAGCTTGTAAGGCTCTATTTCCTCATCTTGCTTATGGGGGGCTAAAAGGTCTTTCTGGCTTTAAATCTTTATGATGCTTTCATTTCCTGTCTGAATGAAGTTTAAGTCTGATCTGTGTTTGATGAAGATTTCATCCAGCAAACAGCTCTCTCTCTCTCTCTCCCTCTTTCTATTTTAATACAAGTTTTGAGGCATAAACACCCAGAGTTTAAGTTCCATTTTTGTGAAAATAAAATTCCGACACATTTATGACTTTGGAAGAACTAATTGCAGGAATGTATTAATTTCACTTATTGGTGACATCTCACTCCCCAATAATTAACTCAAATGATATGTTTTATGAGACTGAAAGATGTATGTTTCGGCAGCTCATGGGAACATTTGAAAAGAAAATAGCAAGGTTTATTTCTCAAGTGGTTTCACAAATTATTGAAGCAAAAGGATGCACTTCCTGCCCCTCACTTTTCAGAGAGCCAACAAAAGTAAATAGGAGGATGAAGAGTCCGCCAATCACTATGGAATTGCTTGTGCACAAGGGTTTCTTTCGTCTCTTAGTTTTAGTTGTGTGACTGTGCTATTGAGCAACAATGGCCATGAATTGTGACTCAGAGGAGACTATAAGCTCCTAAAGTGGCATTAGATGGCTTCACTCTACCTTGATGTAGAACAATGAGGCAGTCAAGCTCCAAGAAATAACAGCAACTAATGCTGATTGAGGATTTACTTGGTGCTCAATACAGTGTTACGTGTTTTTGCCTTATCCCATTTAATTTCTCCCCAAATCTTACAGGTAAACGTGAATCTCCCTCCCCCCTCATTTTACAGATGGAACATATGAGGCCAGGAGAATTTAAGTAATTTGCCAGACTACGCAGGTAGTGATGGAGGCAAGTTTTGAAACTCAGTCCATTTGATTCCAGAGCCCCCTTTCTTGAGTGCTTCTTTACCCAACCAGCCACACCTCCTCCTTGGGAAGATGAAGTCATGGAGGCTTGGAGCTGAGTGTGACTTGCGGGAGCCACACAAGTAAGTGCAGAGCCAGTATTGACTCCGGTTTCTGAAGTCAACCCCACTCCACATCAGGTGAGGTGTCCCACGGCAAGAGGCACTGAAGGATGTGAGAAGTCCCAGGAGTGGTAGGCCCAGGTTAACACTGCTTCAAGTTTATTTTCCCACGGCTGCAAGGGCCAGCCACAAGGGAGCCCCCACGGGTCCCTGGCACTGGGTGCGCCACAGAGCAACCCCCCACCCGGAGAAGCAGACCACTCAGAGTTGTTTGTCCACGAGTCACTTGCTGGCCTGCGCTTCCCACCTGTGCTCTTGACTTCAGGTTCAAGGAGGAAAAACCACAAATCAGGACTCAATTCTTTTCAACAAAATGAACAAAAGAAAGATAACCCAAACTTCTGGCTGCTCCAAGAGAAATGTCCTTATGTGAATGCTAGATTTCTTAGAAAGAATCGAATCTAATTCCATGAGAACAGCCATTGATTTCAGAAAATCCTGTCTTCTGCTCCTGTGTTATGTATTATTAGTTAGGGAAAATGTCCAATAATGCCATAGAGGTGAGCTGATGCGCTTTCACCAGTACTGTCTTGGGCAGTTCAGAAATTGTCTACCAACAAGACGTAATACACCTTGGAAAGCCCTCCCAGGTTATTCTGTGACATTACCTAGGATCTGAGAAGTTATAATTAATGTACCTCGGTTTCGCCATGTATAAGATAGAGGTAACCACAGCCCCCTCCCTGGAGTGATGTTGGAAGGATGGTGTGAACTAATACTTGTAAAGTACATAGGGCCTTGGGGCACCTGGGTGGCTCAGTCAGTTAAGCACCAACTTCAACGCAGGTCATGATCTCACAGTTTATGAGTTCAAGCCCCACATCGGACTCTCTGCTGTAAGCGCAGAGCCCACACTAGATCCTCTCCATCTCTCTTGGCCCCTGGCCAGCTTTCTCTCTCTCTCTCTTTCAAAAATAAACATTAAAAAAGACTATTAAAGTATATAGGGTCTTAATAGGTAGACTCTTAATGACTGTTAGCTGCCATGATTTTTTCTGAGCTTTAATGAGTTTCAGGCAACTGTACGTCATCGAGGGGTGGGTTCTTTTGAAAATCTTGACTAAGGAATACACTATCATGGTCAACTGGGATTCACATCCTGGGTCACCCACTGACCAGCTGAGTGCTTTGGGGCAATGATTTAACTTCTCTCAGGCTTTGTTTTCTCAACTGTTCAATCAGGATGATAATAATAGCATCTATCTCATAGGGCTGCCAACAGAATGAAGTGACAGCATCTATACAAGAGCTTAGCATGGTCCGACATCTAATAAGGGCCTAAGAAATGTTAAGAATCTATTAAGCACATTTATAGGTTGCATTATAGAAAAAGTCAAAGGTCCTGTATTCTTGGGGAAACTACATACTATTTTTAGGCAAAAAGCAGACTTTAGAAAGCCTGTTGATGCTTCCCTACTCCAATGGCTTGTTATGTAAAGCCCGGCGGTCCCCTGAGGAGCCTCAAGGGCCAATGCAAGGTGTACCTCCAAGGCTGACAGTTGAGCTCACCTGTGATTTTGTTGTACTGTTTCCCTTTCTAGAATGTCCTTCTTTCTCTCCTCTTCAAAAAACCAGGATTTAAAATCCTTTTTCTGCAGAAAGCCTTTCCAAATTCAGACATTTTCCTCTAAATCTCCCCAGCTATGGTAGATTAATTTCAACTCACCAAGCCCATCGTGAAGGCCCATCCTGTGTAAATCACGGTGCTGGTGCTGTCTGTGAAGAATTGTCCCTATCCGCAAGGAACTGACAATTACCATGCAGTTGCAAATCTTTGGCACAATAAGTGTAACATAATTATTTTATCATATTAGATTATCATGCAGGCCTAAATAAAACATGGGCGAATATATTTGACAACTGGCCATTTATATTTTTAGAAACTCCCTCAACACACTATAGATGCAGTCCTGACCTGTGAACACAAATAATAATCTGCTGTAGTCTGA
Organism: Cryptoprocta ferox; assembly: GCA_028646485.1. Lineage (NCBI taxonomy): Eukaryota > Metazoa > Chordata > Mammalia > Carnivora > Eupleridae > Cryptoprocta > Cryptoprocta ferox. The sequence continues at coordinate 31,157,208 of CM053569.1, read as the reverse complement.
ATTTTCATTCGTGAATTATTTCTCTTGGCGTCTTTTGTCTTTTATTCTCAAGATAAATTCACTGAGCACCTGACTGTGCATTTGAGGGACAGTGGCAGCCCAAACTAAGGGGGTTTGTTTAGTGTTCTATCCACAGTGGGTGTTTACTAAATGATAGATCCGTTGCTTTTTAAAAAAAAAAAAACTGGCCTATAGATATTATTCAAAAAGATGGAAAAGAAGAGAGTGGGTTTGACAAAAAGAAATCTAAATTAATCTATTTGGGACTTGAGGTGGCTCTGTTGCAGGTAGCTGGGAAAGAAGGTAAGGAGGAGGGTAAGAGTTGGTGTGGGGGAGGGGCAAGGGGCAGAGGGCAGATCTGAGCTTCCACTGGTGGAGAGCCAGAGGCTTTCCACGTATTATCTCAATTCATATTGTCTTTTTTTAAATGTTTATTTATTATTGAGACAGAGAAAAACAGTGCATGAGTAAGAGAGGGGTAGAGAGAGAGGAGACACAGAATCTGAAGCAGGCTCCAGGCTCTGAGCTGTCACAACAGAGCCTGATGCGGGACTCAAACCCACAAACCATGAGATGGTGACCTGAGCTGAAGTCGGATGCTTTATCAACTGGGCCACCCAGGTGCCCCTCAATTCATATTCTCAACGAACCTCTCCAAAGGAGGTATTAATTATTCCTACCCTACCAATAGAGAAACTGAGGCTCAGGAAGTCAAGGGTCTCAATCAACTGGCACAAATCCAGCTTTTGTTACTTTAAGGACTGTGACAGGCCCACAATCCCTCCCCTAGAGGATGTTGCCTCCTGTGCACTGGGCGGGCAGAGGGGAGAGAAACGTTGGGAGAAGAGGGTACCGGCTGCAGCTGCAGCAGCTGACGTCCCGACCTGCTGGACCTGCAGGTGGCGCGTGAGAGCCAGTCTCCACTCATCCCCATTTTTCAGCTTGTGGCGCCTGCTGGGAGCCACCACGCCCTTTGACCTCTGCGCCCTCTGCAGACCCTTGCTGTGTCCCTTGTCACTTGGCCTCCTAGTCTAGGCGTCCATGCTCCTGAGGCTGCCAAAGGGGCCATCACCACCAAGTCTGGTGCGCTTCCTTCCCACAGAGAGAGCAGGGTCAAGACTTAGGCAGTCTCTGGGTGGCATGTCTTATATTAATTTGTCATATGGCACAGAAATCCTAGCAGGCTTGTGCAGACCATACAGTACTGGCTTCCTCACCCTTGCAGCAGCCTCAGGTGTTAGGCTGATACTATTGGCGTTTCTCATCTTATAAATGAAGACACTGAAGCTTAGTTAAAGCAATGAAACTGCACAGTGAAAAGGAGCTCAGCCTCATTAGCATAACTTTCCACTTCGAGAACAATTGGCCAGTATTGAGGTAAGGGGAGCATGTGCACACTGGAAGACCAACCAGCCCCACTCTTCTGCACCCCAGGCATGTCCCCTGGGGGAGCTCTCATTGTGTCCCAGGAAACCTGCACAAAAATGCATATAGCAGCATTGTTTGTGATAGCAAAACAATGGAAACAACCGAAATGCCTATCAACAGGACAATGGGTCAATAGACAGTGGTGTGGTTACAGGATGGAATATTCTGTTGCTAATATGGATCCCGAGAGCTGGACCGATCCAAACAAATAACTCCCAAACACCTTGACTGTAAAAAAAAAAAAAAAAAAAACAGGAATCAATACCACAGGCACTGAAAAACAAACAAACAAAAAACCCCCAATACATAGTATATAATATTTCTATAAGATTTAACGCCATATATCACAATGCTTAGAGATATGGGCATGTATAGCAAAGGTATGGAAGATGTGCGTGGGAATAAAACACCAGATCCAGAGCTCTGGTTACCTCGGGCGGGCGGTGAGGAGGGACGCGGGTAGGGGATGTGGAAACGGAGGGGAATACACAGCATTTCCACTGTATTGGTAAAATTTTAGTTCTTAAATGGGATGATAGGTACATAGGTGTGGTTATGTTCATATTTTTTTGCTTTTTGCATGTGTTTTAAAAAATTTAATTTTATTATTATTTTAATTTTTATTTAATGTATTTTTTAATTTACATCCAAGTTAGTAAGCATATAGTGCAACAATGATTTCAGGAGAAGATTCCTTAATGCCGTTACCCACCTAGCCCATCCCCCTCCCACAACCCCTCCAGGAACCCTCTGTTTGTTCTCCATATTTAAAAGTCTCTTATGTTTTTGTCTCCCTCCCTGCTTTTATATTATTTTTGCTTCCCTTCCCTTATGTTCGTCTGTTTTGTATCTTAAAGTCGTCATATGAGTGAAGTCATATGATATTTGTCTTTTTCTGACTGACTAATTTTGGTTAGCATAATACCCTCTAGTTCCATCCACGTAGTTGCAAATGGCAAGATTTCATTCTTTTTGATTGCCGAGTAATACTCCATTGTATATATATACCATATCTTCTTGATCCATTCATGCATCGATGGATATTTGGGCTCTTTCCATACTTTGGCTATTGTTGATAGTGCTGATATAAACATTGTGGTGCATGTGTCCCTTCGAAACAGCATACCTGTATCCCTTGGATAAATACCTAGTAGTGCAGTTGCTGGGTTGTATCCAAAATCTATTTTTAATTTTTTGAGGAAACTTCATACTGTTTTCCAGAATGGCTGCACCAGTTTGCATTCCCACCAGCAGTGCAAAAGAGATCCTCTTTCTCCGCATCCTCGCCAACATCTGCCTGAGTTGTTACTGTTAGCCATTCTGACAGGTGTGAGGGTATCTCAGTGTGGTTTTGATCTGTATTTCCCTGATGATGAGTGATGTTGAGCATTTTTTCATGTGTTTGTTTGCCATCTGGATGTCTTCTTTGGAGAAATGTCTATTCATGTCTTCTGCCCATTTCTTCACTGGATTATTTGTTTTTTGGGTGTTGAGTTTGATAAGTTCTTTATAGATTTTGGATACCCACCCTTTATCTGATATGTCATTTGCAAATATCTTCTCCTATTCTGTCGGTTGCTTTTTAGTTTTGCTGATTGTTTCCTTCGTTGTGCAGAAGCATTTTATTTTGAGGAGGTCCCGATAGTTCATTTTGGCTTTTGTGTCCCTTGCCTCCAGAGACGTGTTGAATAAGAAGTTGCTGCGGCCGAGGTCAGAGAGGTTTTTGCCTGCTTTCTCCTTGAGGATTTTGATGGCTTCTTGTCTTACATTCAGGTCTTTCACCCATTTTGAGTTTATTTTTGTGTATGGTGTAAGAAAGTGGTCCATGTTCATTTTTCTGCATGTCGCTGTCTAGTTTTCCCAGCACCACTTGCTGAAGAGACTGTCTTTATTCCACTGGATATTCTTTCCTGCTTTGTCAAAGATTAGTTGGCCATATGTTTGTGGGTCCATTTCTGGGTTCTCTATTCTGTTCCATTGATCTGAGTGATTTTGTGCCAACTTTTTGCATGTTTTAATAAACCCATATTTTAATTTTAAAAATGGAATGCTACTCATTCCATCTATTTTTTGCAAAACCTTGAAAATGCAATTGTTTAGTGATAAAGGAACCTTGCTTTGTATACCAGAAGCAATCCTGAAAAACATGGTATTAAATATTAATAGCTTGAATCATGTTTTCCTATGGCTTTATAATATTATTTAGAATTATGTTTCTACAAAAATATTCATGACAAGTCTCATAAAAGCAACAAAGGGATCCCCACATTCATTTCAAGTGACTTTGCTGATACAGAAACCTGTAGCTATTTCATACTCCAAAAAAGGATCTATCAAACAGATAATGAACCTGTACTCTTCATTTATTTTTTAAAAATGTTTATTTATTTTTGAGAGAGAGAGCGTGAGCAGAGGAGGAGAAGAGAGAAAGGGAGACAGAGGATCAGAAGTGGGCTCAACACTGACAGCAGAGTCCTATATGGGGCTGGAACTCATGAACCCCAAGATCACAACCTGAGCCAAAGTCAGATGCTCAACCAACTGAGCCACCCAGGCAGCCCCATACTCTTCATTTAGAGCAAGCTTACACTCAAATATTCCCATCCAAGTACTAACCAGACCCGACCCTGCTTAGCTTCTGTGATCAGATGAGATTGGGTGTGTCATGGTGGTATGGCCATAGACTAACATACTCCACAAAGTTTGTCCCTATGTTGTTCAGAGTTCTCACTAACTTCATCTCTATCAATTGAGGAACCTAACAGGAACTCCTTCGCTTCCTCCTTTATTTAAAAATTAATAAATATGCATTGAATGCCCATCAATTTCCAGGCACTCTGCTAGATGCTGGGAAAATGATCTGAGCAGACGGGCCGTGCCCTGAATGAGCTTTCAGTTTCCTGAAGGAGAAGACACATAAAGCAGTGACTATAGCGCATTGGAACAGGCACTGTGATGGACTGTATGTATGCTGGGCCCTGGTAATGAGGAATTTGACCCAACATGACCTCTCCTGTTGGATCTGAGAAAGCCTCTGAAAAGGGGTGATTTCTGGCCAAAGACTGAAGGATTCGTGGGAGCTGGCTTCCAGGCGAGAAAGCAATTTAATTATTTCTTTTCAGAGGATTCAGACATTTTATTGAGGAGTTTCCATTGTCAACCAAAGCAGAGGAGAGTACTGATTACATATTTTAAGGTATCTCTACCTTGACAGCAAAGATCTGTGATTCTTCTTCAAGTGTAGTTTACTGTCATTTTTTTTTCTATGTGTTCAAAACAAATTAGACTTGGGTAAACTGGCTTCCTATCGCCCTTTGTCAAAGGTGTGGGTACACTCCTGATCTAAGTTAAGTCAGGGGCAGCTGTATCTGCAGTGAGAGCATAATTGCCCTGATTTTACTCCATGTTTTAAAAATTCCTCTTGACCTAGTTACTTAGAAGAAATATAAGCTCAGATTCTCTGCATCCACGGAAGGATCACAGGACAGACCCAGAAGCATAGGGGAGGGAAGGTATCACTGTAGCATCTTTCAGCCATGCTGATTCTTGTTAATTCCCCCAAATCCTGCACTCATCAGTGCGATTGGATAATTTGCTTCAGACTTAATCTAAGGTTGAGTATCCAATTTAATTACATGAGGTTTGCTCAGGGATCCAAGTTCCAGGAGTTACTGAAACAGATGTCACATAGGAAATTGTGCTTTTGAATCAAAACTAAACTCCCAGAGTCTCAACCCTATAAATTAGAAGAAGATACACATGACCCAGAAAACAGGATATAAAATGCAGATCTAAATGTTTGTTAATTACAATAGGATGTAAAAGCAGAGAATTTGCTATTTTTAAACAAATGTAGCCATCGAAACAACCTTAAACAAGAAAGTGATTTTTAAAATTTCAAAGTAAGAAATCCTGTACCAGCAAAGATGGCATTTTAAAGTATCATCAATGAATTTTCACATAGACTTTCCATCACAATAATAGTCATTTATATCTTCCATCTTACACAGCAACAAAGTCACAGTGAGAAAGACAGCAATTGCTTCTGAAAGGAAATCAAAGAGGCCTTGAGCGATTATTTTTTCAAAAGGATCTTGGGGAGTTGAAATGAGGCCTGTTTCTCCACGGGCTGACAACGTTTAACAGTGATGGGAACAGCAGAATCCTTTTCTCTGATTTTACCTTTGAACAGAATAAAAGGAACTCAGTGTAACATTCTCCCTCATAAAGAGATGCAGAACTCAAGCCTCACCCCCAAGAAATGCTATAATCAAAGTAAACACTAATCCTGCTTCTATAAATTTTGTTAATAGCATGTTACAGCATTCAACAGAATTTCTTCCTCTTGCTAATCTTCCTCTGAGTTTTCAAACACCATCTTCCTGGATTGGAAAAATAATTCCAATAGTCAGGAAATGACAAAAAATGGAAGCTTTTGGCTTTTTAGCGTTGTTAAAGACAGCACTCCATAATAAAGAGAATATAAGCCAGAGTACACGGGACCTCATGATTCAAGTCATGGGGTTGAGGGAAGTACAGGTTGTCCTAATGTAAAACTGTGCAGCTCCTAAGTGGGTATGTATAAAACTAGTCCTTTGACAGTGTCCCAATTAACACAAACATCTATGCCTGTTTATCATGTCGACCCCTCATGTAAGTCTTTTGCAGATTGCTATGTGTTGAAACATCTGAAAATATCACAAATTAAAAAAAATTTCTAATGAAATTGCAAAGCTGGCAAAACATGTAGATTTCACAAAGTCAGTGGAAGTGGTATTGGAGAGATGCTGGCAGAGCAGGACCAGAAAACAACTGGATAAAAAGAAAGAAAAGAAAAAGGAAGGAAGGAAGGAAGGAAGGAGGAAGGAGGAAGGAAAGAAATTGACAAGAATGGTGATAATAGGTGCTTGGAAAAAAAAAAAAAGATCTGGATGTCCAAAGACTAAGAGAAAACTGAGGAAGCACTGAAATATTTTCCCAAAATGACCATATCTACAATACTATTCCAAAAATTAAGTGTGTAATAAAGTACATCAAAGACTATCAAATGATTTTCCTGAAAAATTATACACCCAAAAGCAACGTTTGATTCATTTTTTCATTCATTCTAAGTTCTAGAACATAATTGCATTTAGAACACGATTTATTCTCAGATAAGATCCTAATTAAATAGTTCATAAATTTTGACCACAAAATCACTGTTTTAAGACGTGTTAAATTTCCTCACTAACAGGTCCCTCTGTATGCTACCAGTCTATTTGCCTCTTGCTCATATACGATCCTTCCAGGCTTAGCTGCATGTTCCCTAACATTTCAGAGAATAAATCTCGAAATAGACCAAGGCCTTCTTCAATCTGCAGGCTCAACTAAGTGCTCTGCATTAAGAGGTCTTTTATCAGTCTTCCCTTGGCTAACCTGTCCTTGAGTCTTTTGTCACTTTGAAGCCTTTGACCTTGACCTTGGAGTCTTGAAAAGCTTATGAAGACAAGGCTGCTGATTTTATAGCCTGTCATGCAGGAATACTTTCTGGGCCTACCGTCCCTTACCTACATACAGCACCCAGCTTAGCGGAGGGCCTGTTTCCTGTTCCCTGCTGCGACGTCTTCTTTTGCCTCTCTAGATTTCAGTGTGACGACTTCTCCTTTGTAGGGTTCACGCTCCACAGGGGTAGGTGTGCAAGTCTGAAACAGAACAGTTCATTTTTCTCTTGTGGCTTATTGACTTCCTGAATTCAAAGCTAAGTGCAGCTCCCTTAATGACGTATGAGAGCAAAAATGAATCTTGAAAATTTACCTCTCATGTGCTTCTGCCCCTTGCCCTTTCACTGACGTTCCTGGCAATCTCGAGTACCTGAGATGTGCCCCCCTCTTTGCTGGCACTAATCTGTGTCCAACAGAGACCGAGGAAGCACACTCTGATTGTTCTTTTCACTGAAACTTACACTGGAGCCTCTGCCCCATCCCCACACCCTTCTGGTTCTATTACCACCTCATGGTCCTTCCGACATTCTACCTTTCCTTCTCGTTTCAATCCCAGACGTCTGTATTCCTAGACTACTTTGTTGTACCTCCCCCAAGACTCTGAGCATTTTCTTGCAAGCCTAGCAATTTGTGTGTGTGTGTGTTTTCTCATTTTCTTCCTTGCCTCTGTGTGTAACAGGCTGTCCACAGAATCTCACATCTCTAACTACACCTCTTGGGTGGCCCGCTGAGAGCAGAACTGGCCGGCTGGATTCAGCTTGAGTGAATTCAGTGCTTGCTCAGAGTTTAGAAATCTGGACTTGATAAACAAAGGCATTCACAAGAAGTAACTAAGTCACACTGTTTATAAACATGGACACACATTCACTGGCAAGTCAAGAGGCAGCAAGCCACAGTGATTGAGGGCATGGGCTCTGAAACCAGATTGTACGGGCACATTACTAAACATCGTATTTCAGTTGCCTTATTTGAAGCTGGGAATAGTAACAGCACCCGCTTTGTGGGGTGGTTGGGAGAGGATTAAAAATAGGTAAATCATTCAGAATAATGCTTAGCATAGAATAAGCTCTTAATAAATAAGTATGTGTGTACACATAAATATGTAGACGCCCCCCCCCACACACAAACAAATAACATTTGCCTTGCTTTTACCACCAAAACCAATATACTGTGGTGATCAACAGTGTGGGCTTTGCCAGACACTGGATGTTTGAGTTCTAACTTTGCCATATACTAGTTGTAGGAAACTATATAGGAAACTCCTCCGAGCCTACTCACTCATCTAAGAAACCGAGAGAATGAGAGTCATCTCCCAGATGCAAAGCATTTCCTTCCTTCATTCTACGGCTATTTATTGAACACACGCAGCCCCAGATATTTTGCCAGGCACAGAGGACAAAACAAAGAACAACACAGAGACTTTTCGTACAGCTGTGAGATTTGAAGTGTAGTGTTGGGCACACATTGAGCACTTGGAGGGGGGGACCCCTGCCCTCTGCTCACCAGTCCCATCTTATGTCCACTTTCTGTGTTTGGTTAGATGCTTTGCCGGACTTCCATTTTGGCTCACTATCAACTCTGTCCTTTACTTCACCCTGGATCCTGTTGTCATCTTGAGGAACATCAGCACCAAGAAATGCAGGACCAGATTCCTATTTCTGCCACCCAGCTCCTGGACCTTGTGGTCACCTGGAGCCAAGCCACACCTGAAACTTTACACCTACTTACTACCCCACACGAGGTAGTAAGGGAGGTCTTCATGTTTTTTCCTCTGCTGGTTTACTTTCCAATCCAGACCATTGATATATCACTTAAACCTAGGGTGACCATATAATTGAATCCGACTGAGACTGTAAAGGAAACTAAACATAATTAATGAGCATCATCAGAACTGGCAGAACAGGGTGCCTGGATGGCTCAGTAAGCGTCCAACTCTTGGTTTCGGCTCAGGTCATGATCACACGGTTCATGGGTTTGAGCCCTGCATCAGGCTCTGTACTGACGGCATGGAGCCTGCTTGGGATTCTCTCTCACCCTTTCTTTCTGCCCCTGCCCCTCACTTGTATGCGCACTTTCCCTCTCTCTCTCAAAAATAAATAAACAACAACAACAAAAGAACTGGCTAAGAAAACCAGGATTCATGTCCATATGTTGCCTATAATCAGAAGGGTCTTTCCTTTCTCTCTTTTCTGTTAGTACTGGCCCTCAGTAAAATGTGTGGCATAATTCAATTCCATCATCAGCCTTTTCCACAGCTAAGAGCCCCTGGAGAAAGTGACCCAAGTGGGCGGATCTTTGTGTCACCTGCCTTCATGCTGCCTGCCCCTCATCAGTCCACTCTGTCTCCCTCTTCATCAAACAGTTCCTTTGAAACTTCATTGCTTGTGGTTGTCAGCTATTACTTTTTTGTCTCTCCTGGATTCCTTCATGGGAAGGGGTGGCTAAAAGCAGTGATTTAGGCAGAGCCGTCATGTCTAGGCACAGTCCTCCTCATTCAGGGGTGGGCTTGCTCCACAAGCTGATCTGTCCCTTGGAGAATCCTTCCCTGACCCCAGCTGCAGGCTCAGCGGGGAGCACATGACTCAACAGGTGACCAGTGTCCTTCCCAGATCCTCCCGCCAGGGCTATGCCTTTGCCCATGCTGGCATTACCACCCCCCTTTGGACTAAATATCTCTGATTTATCTTCTATAACTCAGCCCAGAGGGTCGTCAGTCCAGGATGCTTTAGCCCTCCCTGACATATCCACTTCCTGTTTACCATAGTTTCCTGTAATTATCTGTATACTGTCTATCCCTTCCAGCAGATTCGGGGCTGGGTTACTGCTCTGCTTTTTCATAACAAATACTCAATACACAGTTGATCAATTTCTACCAAGGTATGATGGGAAGGAGATCCCTACCTGAGCTTTGTCTCCTCTTTGTGTGGATCGTCCTGGCCTGGGCTAACTCCTTTTCCCTCACACCCCATTGCTGTGTTTCACCATTTATCTGTTCTCTGGACTGCCCTTCCTCTTTGGCCAGCTGCCTTCCGTGGGCAGGCCTCAGCCCGCCTAGTTGTCCAAGAACCACTTTCTGGCTGCTCACTCTCTGCACTAGCAGTGCCACCAGGCACCTCATAGCCTTGCTGGTCACTCCAGTCACAGTGGCCACCACTGTGGCCGACTGGCCAGGTCTAATCTGCACATGGTCCTGCTCTGTATCTGCCTCTGAGGTGCTCGGTAGGCAGAGCATGATTTCCCGCCAGAATTGCTGTGGGACGTTAACCACTCCTGCCCATGCGGCCGCCTCAGGAACAAACCAACCCTCTCTGGGGAGGCTTCACGGCTCCACACCTCACAGCCTTCTGCTTTGATAGATGACTTGACAGAAATCAAAGACAGTTTAAGTTCTGGTCCCAAGCCTCCCAGTACTTTTCACCTTTTAATATCTTCTTATCCTTAGAGGTGGGTTACGTAAACTCTTTAATGCCAGACCCACATCTTGTTCATCTTTGTACTGCCTATAGCCCCTGGCAATATCTCTATGGAGATATTCACTGTGACAAAACGGAGAGGTGATAGCACTCATCCTGCAAAATCTCAAGCCATCACTGCATTGTTATTCCGAAGTTCGGCTGCACATGTGTTTTCTCAGTAGACCTAACCTACAACTCTTGTTACTTCTCTCTAGTGACAATAACGAATCTCCATCTGAAGTGTGACATGCCCAGCCCTGACATGGCCCCCAGCATCTGGTGAGACCACTGCATCATGCTCCTGGGTTATCCTGTGGTGGGGTCCAAAATAAAGTGGGTTTCGTTCCCTAGGATCTCAGATGAGTACAGTGATTAACATGGACTCCATCCTGAGTCTCCCAGCTAAACCCATACCTAATTCTTAGAGGACATTTATGGAAAAGCAGGACGAAGAAGCAGAGGGCTCTGGATTGAACAAAGAGGGCAGGTCTCTTCTCTGCTTGCCTTGTCTCCTCCATGATCTCCTGGTTTTCTTCCTCCCTCACCAGTCAGCTTTCTCAGGCTCCTTTGCTGACTCCACCACTCCTCAGCCTCTGAAGGTTGGGAGCCCCTTTCTTGTCCTTGGTGGCCTCAGACTTACAATTTTAAATCTACATGCTGCGATTCCCAAATTTTAGGTCCAGCCCTGATCTCTCCCAACCTCCAGACTCCTTTGTTCAAGTGGCTAATAGACCTCATCTCAGGGAGATATAATAAGTGTCTCCAGCAAAACTGGAATGTAAGCACAAGGAACTACAGGTGAAGTGGAAGTAAGATTTAAGGTCTTTGAGACCAAACACTGCTGTTATATTATGCCTGTATTCCCAGGGCCTAGGATAGTGCCTGGGGCTCAAGAAATATTTGTTAAATGAAAGGTTTCTTAACTGTAGAACTTATTAGAACTTTTTATATGATATTGGGCAATAGAATCACCCTGAGAGTACCATTTTCTAAAATTATGTGACAGCTCTCAAGGTGCACCTCTAGAGACTAATATCCTAAAGACATAGAGAGAGAGAGACTTGTGTGAGACTACTGTCCTGAAAACACACCTTCAGAGGGCTGACCTGGGTTAGGGGATTTTTTCCCCTCAGTACAGGTGGGTCAAAATTCAGTGATTTCACCCACCACCAGTTCTTTCCAGCCTGATGATATCACAGTCCAATAAAATGGCTTGAGGGTAAAACCATGTGACAGGCTCTTGTAGGTAATATAGGGAACAGAGATGGCACCTTATCTGGTAAGGTGCTGCTGGCTTGCGTTGGTGAAGTTCAGTTTAGATTTACAGCATTTAATGATGACTGTCATTGTGATGAGTTAACAGACAAAAAAGAGCACTATATCACAATGTGCGGCACTATGAATACATATTAATCACAATCATCATTATACCCACGTAATTGCAGAAACACTTTTTGGTTCCCCTGTTTCAGGGGAAACAGGAAGTTGTAAGTTGATAGAAAATGTTACTGTATTGTAGAGTCGTGTGTTGGGATGCTAGCTTTTCTGAAACTAAGAAGACCAATAGAGAAGAATCATGGGCCCCAGAGGAAGTTCTGATACCATGCCAACCATGGAGACTAAGAAACTAAAATATCAATAAAGACAATAGAATTTCCAGATGCCAAACAGCAGATACTGACCCAACACTTAGCAATCCAAATGAGCAGCAAATGAAATCCATGCCTGTCTGGTGAACACTCAGCACACATGGAACTGAGCCCTTCAGCGGCTGTAAATCCCCAGGGCACGAGTAACCCCTAGGTTCAGTAGAGGTGATCTGTAACGGTGAAAACTTGCATTTCGAAAATACTTTACAATCCACCAGATATCTCCATTTAACCTTCAACATATCTGCTGAGCTATTTCTCAAGAACAACGTGACAAAGCTGGGGCCTCTCATTTCAGGGATGGTTCCTCTGGTAATAAGTTTGCCAGTCTGAGGGTAAGTACAGGAGGGGAGACTACTGGGGTGACATTCTGAGGATGGCAGCAGGTGGCTCTGTGTGTGTGTTGGGGGGGGGGATTAACCTTCCTGATCAATACATTGCAGCAGTAGAGGGTAAGGGGATTGGTTTTGGAGGTAGAAAAATCTGGGTCTGAGTACTGCCACTGCCACTTAGTAACTATGTGACCTCCTTAAGCCTCAGTTTCTGGGGTGCCTGGTGGTTCAGTCAGTTATGTGTCCAACTCTTGATTTCGATTTAGGTCATGATGTCACGGTTTTGTGAGTTCAAGCCCCATGTTGGGGTCTGCGCTGGCAGTGTGGAGCCTGCTTGGGATTCTCTCCCTCTGCCTCTCTCTCTCTCTGCCCCTCCCTCGCTCATGCTGTCTTGGCCTCTCTCAAAATAAATAAATAAACCTAAAAAAAAAAAGCCTCAGTTTCTTCCTTTATAAAATTGGAATACCACTGCTTGCCTCAGAAGGTTATAAGGATTAAATGACGCCAGGCACATAATTGCTTATCAACAAATATTTACTGAATAAATGCTGAATGGTTAAAGCACAAAAAGAGAGTATTTAGAAAGTCCCCGTATGCAGTGGTGTGCTGGTAAATGTTAACAACCAGCCTGCCTTCCCTTTTCTCACCCTCCCCCCAAAGCCCTGATTTATAGCATTTGCCTATTTCTGGGGTGTCAGTGCTCCCACCACAGCTGATTCCGAGCTTCTGAAGTGACATCACTGAATGAGGAGTTGGGAAGAGGTACGCACAAATGTCTCTCATGAGCCAAAATGAGTTGACTTCAACAGAGGTATTACCTTTTATAATTATTAACAATCAATCTGAGGATATTAGGATACATGGCAGTTACCGACATCCCTTCAATTATTTTCTCTGAGCTACCACATTGAGAAAGACATTGACAAACTGTTCCTTCAGAAAAGGAGAACGCTCATTTCAAGGACCAGATCAGCCACCCATTCAATTTTATCTTATCTAAAAGGCAAATTATGCTTATTGTTGCAAAGCTTTAAAAGTTTCAAAGCTTTGGCTGAACTCTGAAGCCATGCATTGCTCCGTGAAGCTATTCCTGTTTCTCTGTAAAATGCAATGTGACCCTGATTTCCCAGAATAGATTGGGTTGCTTAATACTGAAAAAAGAGAAAAAGAGATGACTTAAAGAAGTCTGTACTTCCAAATTTTGGTGAAAATTACAAGTCTAAGCACACAAAAAAATCTAGAAAATGTAATTCATTCCAGATTCACCAGCTATTTTTTGGGGGGTAAGGAATTAACAGTATGTAAGTTGATTTTGTTCTTTCAAGATGCTCTTGAACATCTAAGTTGCTGTTACTCTTTTTTCCTTCTGCTTCCTTCATCTCCCACTACTACTACTTACTTCATCTCCCTTTGATGCCTCAGCTTCTGATTTAAATGTTTTCCCTTAAGGATCAGCTACTTAAATGTTAAAATAAATAAAGTAACAATTCCCTAAAGCTGTAAAATTGGATAAAAATGTTTCTTTCCTTCGAAATTCCTCGCTGCATCTGATAACAGGGGTAGCTGCGTGCCATGATGCTGGTCAGTTTCATTAAGTAATAAAATCATGGACAAGAATCAAGCTCAGAGATAATTCCACTATTTGGGATGAATCAGGGGGCAATCTTCTGGGTAAATTGATTTAAATTTTTTCTAAGACCTATGAAACTACAGTCTTTGTTCCTTCTATTTGCAGTTTGTTTATTTTTTTTAATGTTTGTTTATTTTTGAGAGAAGAGAGAGCATGTGAGCAGGGGAGGGGCAGAGAGAGAGGGAGAGAGAGGAGCTGAAGCAGGTTCTGAGCTGTCAGCACAGAGCCCAGTGCAGGGCTAGAACTCATGAACTGGACCTGAGCCGAAGTTGGACGCTTAACCAGCTGAGCCACCCAGATGCTCCTGCAGTTTATTTATTTATCAAATTCTCACTATGTACCAAGTACTGGGCATATAAGATGGTGTCGTTAAGGAACCAACATTCCAGCCAGGTCAGCCAAGTTGTGAACCAGGCAAACGCTGATGTGTCTCTACCATCTGTTCTTTGGGAGACCAGAAGGGTAAGGGATTAATTTTCTTGGGACAGATAACAAGTGAATAGGAGAAATGGTATGGGCTGTTTCTGCTTGCCTTCAAACTCCTATCCTCACAGAAATAACCAGAATATTTTAACTGGAAACCAAAGCAAGAGCTCTAAAAACCAAATGTGAATTTGAAACTGGGATGCCTAACAACTCTCTTTATTAATCTTAGTGTGATATTATTCTTCTATAAATTATCTTTGCTTCATGGAGAGAAAAAAAATGTTTGAAATGTCTCCAGGCAACCTCCAAACCTCATTTTATCCATTTTATTTGATACTTTTCCCACACCACCGTTTTCCAAAATAATGCGTTAACCTACACTTTGACTTTCACAATCATTTTCTTCTCTTTTCTTGCTCTATGGAGGTTCCATGATACAGAGGGAGTCAGAGAGGCTATATTACAAATCCTGGCTCTTACGTTTACTTACTGTTTATCACAGGGAAAGTTATTTAATCTCGCTGAGACTCAGCTTTCTACTTTGTAAAATGAGGTTGATAATACCTACCATAGGACTTGTTATGCAGGTTAAGTAAAATAATGACTATAAACTATCTAGTACAGTGCCTGGCAGATAGTAAGCACTCAGAACAGCAAAGGACAATAACAAAAGCAGCTATCACCTATTGTTACTGTAAAAACAATAATGCACTTGAATGTCTTAAAATTGGTGACACCAGAAGAAAATATTAAGAAACTAAGATAACTCACAAATTGAAAGTGAACTCTTGAAAGAGGAAGTTGATATGAATTTTGCCAACAAATCCTAAGATGACAATTTCGAGAGGAGAATTGATGAAGCCAGTCATTTGGTGATCTCTGCTGCCTCAGACATTTTCTCTACAAGAAGACGACTTAGGTAAAGTCGGGTATTTAAGTACAGTCTATCAAGCATTCCCAGTTAGTCTAGCGCTCCTGTTGGCGGGCACTGGCACTGATGCCAGGAGCAGCCCCGTCTTGAATCCAGTTCACATGTCACCTAACCTATCACCCAGTTCTGTTGATTTTACCTCCTTACGGTTCCCTAACCCGATTCCTTTCCACTCATTCCTTGGACCACTACTACTACAGCTTCATGAATGAATTAGCTGCCAACAATGTCTCCAATTCAGATGATTTTTGGAGACACTATTGTTTCCCAAACCAAACGCTGAATCATTTATTTCCCATTAACTTATTTAACTCAATCTTTATGATTTACAATACCATTTACTGCTCACGTATACAGTTTTTGGAGTCAGATAAGTAGAGTTTATGTTCTGGCCCTGACATATACGAGCTGTGTGACCTGGATCAGTGTCTTAATTTCTAAAGCTTGATTCCTAATCTTTAAGTTGGGGAAAATAATACTTCCTTCCCTCACAGAGTTATTACAGGGAAAGAACCCATGCCCAGACGACTTGCATTCAGTTAGCATCAGTAAATGTTAGTATTGCTCTTATCTATCACACACGTGGTCAGAAGCACAGGGGATCCTTATCATCACTATCTGCCTGGCTCCTGTCAGTGTCAATATTTACAAATTAACCCTAGCAAAATGAACTCTAATCTTAAACGTTTTGACTAAAATACAGGATATAAAGAATTATAACACCCTGAGAACTTAAAACATTCTAGAGCACTTGTTTACTTGATCAAAGCTTTAGGAAGTGTTAAAAGAAAAACACAAAACAAAACAGGATGGATTTTGTATAAGGGACTCTGAGAATCCACAAGTAAAAATTTCTCACAAGGCATAAGATGAAAAATCAAACAGACTACAAGATCCAAATGGAGTGCATTGAAAAATAGCCGGAGAACTTTGGAAAAATAGAAATATATTTTAAAATGGAAAGAAGAGAGAGAAGCCTTAGAATTTATCCAAGGGTTTCAAACTGTCTATAGGCCAGATGAGGAACACAGTGAGTGACGCCTACTGAGTAAAAACCAGAAAGGCAGCCTTGGAAGATTTCAGCCATCCAGCCATGGCTTATTGTCTCCATGTGGGATTGAGGGCACAGGTTGCTTCCTGACACCCCAAACCTAGCAATTTATACAGTTTTAATCTGAAATTTTCTGACATGTTAGGGTATTTAGTAAAATGAATTTTTAAAACAGTGTAAAGTAAACAAAGGTATAAAAACCCAAGATACGTTAAGAATAGATATTTCTTTTATAAAGCAGATTTATTACAAAGACTTAGGGAAACTTGGTTGTAGATTTGGTCATAAAAAGAGGAAAACAAAGAGACAGAACTAACAGTTGACCTGTACTATGTGCCTTACATTTAAAACTCTCGTTTCAGTCCTACAATTTGTTAAGGAGGAAATGTCATTTTCTAGATCAGGCAACTGAGCAGAAAGATGGGAGATCTCGCTGTTGGCCACCTAGCTAGGAAATGGAAGGGCAAGATAGGATTCTTACTTAGATCTACCTGAACTCAAAACTCCACCACTGCTCTCATGGCCATTACAATGAGCCTTCATACATTCAACTATAAAGAGTGTAATTGTTTGAGGCATCATTCATTGCTAATGATATTCATTGCCATCTCCATATTTGCCCAGAGGCCACACCTCCCATAGCTGCTCCAGCCAATGACAGCAGTCATGTAGCTGGTTGACAAAAGAGAGACTCAGTTCAAGGGCTGCCCAAGGCCTTGCTCAACCTATCTTAGATTGAGTGGTAGACTAGGATGCTTCCATTCCTTTTTCTCGGTCCCTCACCAGAGTCAGACTTGAATTGCAGTCTGAAGACTCTCCCAGCCTTTTCTGGCTCCCTCCAATCTTCTCACATAGGTGTTTCCCCCAATAAAAACATGAGTATCTGCCTCCTGGAGGACGCTGACTAACCCAACTTGCAAAAGTGCCCAGAGACCCTGAATCTGCCTGGGGAAACCTGACTTGGTCCATGCGGAAACCCTCAGTAGATACACCTATCTCCAAGGGAAAATGCGTCCGTCCAATAATGATTCTGTCTTTGAAAACTGGAATTTAGCTGGAACCTTTCCTCTCAATCCTGACTCCCAAGAATGTGTCAAACCGGGTGTATGTGACAATGCCAAAAACAACATCCAGGAACAGGTGACAGTTCAGCCCTGGGTAAGAACCGGTTTCTGCACAACTCACCTGGTCCCGCTGCTCGATCCGTTTGTAAATATACTCAGCAAATGGTTTGCGAGGAATAAACTTTCCATCTCCTGCTGTGACACTGAGAACTCCAGCTTCATACACCACTTTGCCTCTGGAAATGGTCACAAGGGGCACTCCGTGGCAAACCATGCCCTCGAAGATATTGAAGTTAACAGCCTGATGATGAGTTTTTGCTGAAATAGTCCTGTTTGTAAAAACAAAGACCCTCCAGATCATCACCAGCTCATCTGACAAATATAAAATATTCAAAGAATGACTTTAGAAGAAAATTTAGCAACTCAATTAAGCTGTATTAAGCTTTATCATTTGAACAAGTGACTTCAAGAATAGAACATAGCATTAACATTTCATTACAAAGTAATTACATTTTCTGAGAGGAAAACCCAATACATCACTCCTTATGGTGATTAATGAATGAGGATGAAGTGGGTGAAAGGAAGGTATTGTCTCTCACATTTAGATTTTTAGATTAATTTTTACAACATGCATGAGTCTGATGAACACACTGACCTGGTACCCACCCAGCTTTACAGAATTTTAACTTTTGGCAAATGCGTCTGAGGCTTCTTCATTCCCACTCCCCCAATCCCATCCCTGACCCTCTTTTCCCGGAGGGAATCAGAAATTGGTAGTTGTCAAATTGAACTTGGTCGTTGTCAAATTGAACTTGGTCGTTATCAAGGAAAATTGTATCTGGAATTTTTTCCCCTTGTCTGAGGCAAAACTTGAAAAATTTGAAGATAATAAAAATAACAAAGCATGTTAGACTATAATCACTTATGAGGGTCCATGTCATCTATTTGCATATTCATCGTTATTCTTAGTAGTTTATTAATACTTTCAATCTTATACAATATGATCAATGACTTCCAGGCTGGATACTTGAAAATGTTGGGTGTCTTTTTCCCTAAATCTCATTTGGTGGAAGGGGTGGGGGGTGGGGTGATCTGGTAAATAACATGAGCATCGTCTGAATTCTGGTAGAAGTCTCTATAAGCACTCTCAAGAGGGACTGAGAGTACTTTGCAAAAATCCCCAAGGCTGGGTCAAAGGAACAGTAGACCAAGGCTCTGCCAACCCTAATCTGAAAGGATGGAGCTGGGAGATTCAGAGCTTCTGTGTGCTGTCATCCTAGACATGAACGAGATGGTGTTGGCCTGGATCTTGGGTCCAGAATCCTACACCCAACTGCCTACTTCATTTCCAACCCTAACATGTTCAAACAAAATTCTTGATTTTCAGTGCCTCCTGCAACACTCCCACTCAAGTTTGCTCCTCCCCTGAGCTTCTTAACTCAGTAAACGATACTACCATCTGCCTTTCCTCCTCCCTCAAGCTATCATTGAGCCTGTTGGTTCTACCTCCCCCAAAATAAATAAAGAAATCCCAAACCTGCCCACTTTGGTAGCTCTCCTTTGTTCCCACCCAAGTCCATGCCACCATCATGTCTCATCTGGATGACCCCAACACCTCCTGCTGTCCTCTTTGTTTCCTCACCACTGTCCACAAAGAGGGGCCTTAAGAACCAACTTACTGATATAAAGAAAAGTTGAAAAGATCACAATGAATAAGAGGTAGATATAAATACAATAACAATAATTTCAAATGCTAAGGAGGAGGGAGGCTACTGTTCAAATAGTGATGTCACTAAAATAGGAAAATGAATAAAATATTTAAAGATTACTAAGAATAGGATGAGTTACGATGAGTTATGAGTTGGTGGTGAAAGATACAAACTCAAAATAAATCTAAGGAACAATATACAGGAGCTTCAAACCTGCAGGTTAAAGTGAGTTTTTATGACCATCACAGTCTCTTTGTGATACTTCTGTAGTCTGGGCTGCGGCTTTCCTACATTTCACAGTGACACTGATGGCAGAAACTCTCAGGCTTGTTTTGTAAAATGTTACATAAACATGACTGGACGGATGCATTAGTAAGGCTGCTAAGTGGAGAAAGTAAAATGCATACAAATTCTTGCTGAAATGGTTACTGAAATATGAGAATGGGAGGCAAGAAAGGGCAAGCCCTAAATCATAAAAGTCTATTTTCCTGATGGGAAAAATTACTGACGCTCTTAGGGAAATGATCTATCTAACAGAAGAAATAAGCTCTATACACAAAGACAGTCATTACAGTACTGCTTAAACTATTCAAAATCTGAAGCATAACAATTTTCTAATCTATCCAGTGGAATACTGGGCATCTATGAAAGACTACAATTAAGAATATGATAGGGAAGCAAAGCAAATGATAATTACATAATAATAAATGGGAAAAAGTTATACAATGTATGTATATTATATCTACAAGGAGAACACATCTGCAGGTAGACAAATACAAAAGAAAATACACAAAATAAAGTGTTTTTGTGGGCTGGGAAGAAATGAATACGCAAAAATGAAACAAATATGAAAGCAGAAGGTCTGTGACAGTAAAACGTCAAATCAGGTTTCTCTGTCTCAGCCAAATAAAGGCCATGACCTTGATTTTCTCAGCCTTGGGGTTATAAGAGACAATTAGGCAACATTTAAGTGATTCTTTATAATAAGGCATTATGTAAATGAGGTCCAATTAACACAAAATGTAAATTCTAGGCAGTATCACCTGGAGCAAAAAGAATGTGCTTCCACTTTTACATCGGAAGGTGTCTGACAGGGTGTCACTCCTCACCCAACTCTTGCCTTCCAGCCAGAGCTGCGATTCTCCAGTCTTTTAGGAACTTTCACACTTATGGATCTTGATGCATGCAGTTCTCTTCACTCCGATTACCCTCCTCCCTGCTCACATCTGTTCCTCTCCCTTCCCTAAGACTCCACTCAAGAAGCCTAGTGCCATGTCAATGATATCTCAATAAAGCAAGGGGGGAGGAGTGGGTGGGAAAAGGATCTCGGCCCTTAGAAGCTGACCCTGATGATCCCTAGGAAAACTGAACGCCTTTCTTCTGTGGTTTAGCGCTATCTGAATGCTAAATGATCTAATGATCTCTTGCCAAGTCCCTCTCTTCCTACTTAGTGCACACTTTAAGACTGAGTCCATGTTGTCTGATCCCCAGCACACAGTAGGTACTTAATTAAATATGTATGAAATGACCAAGAGGAATCGCACGATTTTCCTTTGTATGTTTTATTTCCTGCCTCCACTGGCCTCTAAGATGTGACTGTGTTTTGGAAATAGAGCACTAAATTAAATGAGGTGGAAACATCTAATCCCAGAATTTCATGTACACTTAACGTTTCTGGTGAGCTGTACAAGTTCATTAGTAACACATAAATAAATGCATAAAGTAAACTGTTATAATTATCATTGCTAATAGCATCTTATCAAGTTCTATGAAACACTAGTCATCCATACCTAGCAATATTTAGCAATGCCAATAATACCAACAGTAGTAAGCTCACAGGTAACTATTATCATCCCATGTCCCTGTTGATCCTGTTGGATTAGAGCTGTGTGAGAGCTTGCCCAAGGGTCACTCAGTTTGATAATGAATGAACCTCTGACAGGAGAGAATAACTTTCGCTTGAGAATACTGGTATATTTGTAACACTGCCATAAGAAGGTTAAAAAAAATTGTGGTCCATTTCAATATTTAATTGTTTTAAAGAAAAAGTAGAATTCAACATCATCAGATTTACAAAATTATTACATGCATTTAAAATCTATTCCCCACCAGTGCAGTATGGGAGATGTGGTCCATCAATGGAATGAACACAAGTTCCAAGTCACACAATTGCTTTTGTGAGGATACCTGTTGTTCCTTTGAAAACGCTCCCTGAAAGGCAGAGACCTTCTGTTAAGGTAAAAGCCAAGAACATGACTTCCTGGCCTCCTTTGCAGCTGGGGCCCAGTTATGGCATCTAGCCTCCTCCAATTTAGCACCCTGGCACCTGACTTTGCATGTGAGCCGGTGACTCAGGATGCAGGCGTCACAGGAATCCATGTTGGTGAGGGAGGAGATGGATAAATCCTGCTTTTAGGGCCAGCTGAGACAGAAGTGTAGCAGTAGGGTCCAACCTTGCTTCATTGAAGCCGCCCACGGGAACTGTGCCCAGGGGCAGCACTGTGGTTCTCTGTTGCCCTGTGGGAGGTCTAGGGCATTGGTCCTGGCTGTATAGCCTCTTTAGCTGGTCCTCTGGTCCTTCTGGAGATTCTCTGAGTCACTCGGTGTCCTTTAATACATTCCCCTTTTGTTTAACTATCTAGAGTAGATTTCTCTTGGTTGCTGTAAGAACTTCGCCAGATACATCTTTTCCTTTCAATATTTGCAGTGTTATCTCTGGGACTTTTAGAAAAATCTTTTGTGATGATCTCAAAAGTATAAAACTGAGGCCTTTCTTGAGCATGAAGCCTGAGCCCAAGTGCCCTTCAGGTCTTGTCCCTAAAACAAGTCCTGAGCAGAGGCAAGCATTAAACACTGTCTCTTCAAGTCTCTGTCTCAGGCCACTGCCATGCAGGACACAGGAGCAGACCCATTCTTCTCAGAACTTTATGAGAAAATAATGAAATATTCCCTAGATTTTCATAAGTTGCTCAGAGGGACTCCCTGGATGCAGCCCAGGCCCAGGTGTGAAGGACAAAGTCAGACTCATTTAGCCTCCCCTGCGGAGCTGGTGGGCCTCATGTCACCTAGTAAGTTGGCAGTGCATGGAACACTGAGAGACCATTTTGGAAGAAAGCAAGAATGCACGTACCCAGACTCTGACTAAAAGAGAGATTGAGTCGACGCACTCATAGGTCATCATTGTAAGTTTCAGCAACACTGTGAGATAAATTGGAGCAGGTGTTGTGGAACTTTGTGGTGCATTTGTCCCTTGAGTGGGCCACACACATAATCCCACCCTGAGAAACGCAAGGTAGCAAGCACTGTAGTTTTGTCCCTTGGCTTTCACTCTCCCTTCCTCTGGTGTCAGCTCCTCAGTTTTTCTTTAAGCCGTCTCTCTCCCCCATTGGAGATAATTTAGTAAGACAGGTATGGTGCCCTGTTCTTACCTAACTAAGGGATGGGCCATTGCCTTTTGTTTCCTAGCAACCTGAATGATGGCAGAGTGACAAAAAACATTTAAAGTGATTGGTGGGTGCATTCCTGAATACAAACCAATTCATGCTACAGGCTGTCCAGGGCTGCCCGGGGCTCCGCCCTCCCAAAGCCCACAGTGTGGACTGTTCCTTGTGTCTCATAGCTTTTCCATAGAGTGTGTGCCTTTGCTTAAGTGAGAGAAAGTTGGTTACTATGATTTGCAGCTAAAGATTCCGAATGATAAAGACTTTGTCCCTTGGACAGTGACTCCCTTAACAAAGAGCCCATGGATATCTCTGAGGCAAAGTCTGAAAGTTCTGTGATTCGAAAGGAACCTAGAAGCTATGTTCAACCAAATGTGTCTGCAGAACAGAGGCAGATGTGGGGCGATGCTCTGATTCCATTTGTAAGCAAAACCAAAGAGCTGCAAGATTTATCATCAAATATTTTTTCAATTTAAAAATATGCAAGGTAGCTCAGGAGAGTTGCATTTATGAGAAATCTCTTCTCTCTAATTACTGATTGGATGGCTAGGCTGTTGGCCTGTCTGGGAGGTGACAGGGAGGATAGGAATGATTAAAGCCTTCCCAGCTCGCAAGGGAGGCTGGGGTTCCTGGGCCTTTGCCTCTTCATTAGCAGATTCACAGAAAGGGTGTTCTTGGTGGTCACTCTGCCCCGAGGGAAAAGCTGCTTTTTGTCAAGCTCGCTTTGAGCCCGTATCAAAGGGCACGTCTCTCTGCAGAGGGGTGTCAAGCTTGTCTTACTGAGTCCCAATTATACACATCTGCAAGGCTCAAGCCGACAGGGAAGCAGAAACCCTGAAGATAACATTAAGCTATTTTCCAACTTAGTCAATAACTTTGATACCACTCACATCACAGCTGCAGGAAAACATTCTGTCCCTTTGCAAATAGCTTTCTATCAAAGAGCCGCGTGCTCTTATAGATGAGAAAATCACTGAAGCAAAGCCTGCAGGAGACTGCAGCCCTGCGGATGTGCATTCAGAGAGAACACTGTGTAGAGGAAGAGAATTTCTGAGAGCAACGTAGGTCTTCTTGACCCCAGAGAGAGGAAAAGAATTTCTGAGAGCAACTTGGGTCTTCTTAACCCCAGAGAAATGACTTGTTTAGGTATTTTGTTACATTGTCTCCAACTCAGCCACTCTGTCCGTGGCCCCAGTGCATTCTTACTAGGTTGCCATGAGAGCCCAAAAAAGTTTGTAAAAATCTCATCAAGTTGCCTAGTGGCTTCTTTAAAAATATACCTCATCTCTCTACATTGTGTTAGATGACACCTTATATATCACATGAAAGAATGATCATCGTTAAATCTCAACACTGTGAAATAGGTGCTATTATTACACCCATGCAATTAAGGGAGGAAGATGAGGTGCAGAAAGGTTTATATAATTCACCCCACATTTCATAGTTCATGTAGGTCAGGTGAGATAAGAGGCTGGGGTCTTAGCCTCTAGACCATATTGTCCTTGAAAGCTTTGTGGGAGCCACCCGGACAGCAGGCAATCAACGAAAGCATTTTTTTCATCAACCAGAAAACAAATGAGAAGCAACTCATTCCATACATCCTGATGTTTCTTAGTTTGTTTTCTATTTAGCAGCAAGGGATTGAGTATGCTATTAAAAAAGTTCTTAAACCAAAATTGACCGGTCATTCTCAGTGTGATCACGATAGAAGATATTTTTTTTGACACGTGTTCCAACTGTCTGTTTCAAACTACCTCTTCTGTCAATTTCTTGGACCTGACAAGTTATATAAATGGGGGACAAAGCAGCCACATCTCTGGAAATGCTAAATGGTGCGACTTCAAGTACATTGTCATTATTAAGCAAAATTGCTGCTCACTGCACCCATCAATCTTCCACCCTCTATTCAGACTTTTCCACCTGCCTCCCACAGGAGAGAAAATGGGAATTGCTTCAGCCACGTTATTAAATCTAAATTGGACAATAACTTGGAACTCTACTGGTGCTCATTGGATGACAAGACATTTAATGCAGGTTCATAAAAAAGCTCCCCAACATTGACTTAAAAAAATAAACTGATCAGGTAACCCTGCTATTTTGTCCTTGAAGTTATATCGTATAGGTCATGAATGGTGGTGTGGATCGTGGTTGGATAAACTGAATTTGGACAAGAGAAAGTTGACCTTGGAAGTAGGTATCACATCTTTTACCTCCCGTGTCTCACACAGCACTGAGCAAATAGAAGGCATTTTATATACCTATTTGTTTATCTGAAAGTAACTTATTAGTAAATTTCTACATTATTACTTAACATAAATATTTCATGTCCTATACACTAGTTTTCAGAAAGTGGGTAACTAAAAATAATTTAGTGTCTTAAAGGAACAGGAACTGAATGTGAATCAGCAAAAGCCAGCATGATTCTAGGATGGATGCCCCATGAATATTAAACAGATAAGTGCTTATAGGTGAGATATGATTATTAGCTTTTGCAAGGCAAGGCTGTTGGCCTAACATATTGGTCAGCATTAAAAATAACTTTCCAGGGTGGTGTGTGGACTTGATCTTGTAATTACATTGTCCCCATGCTGGGAAGTTGCCTTGCCCTTGGCTGACAACATTGTTTGACAGACTATCTATGGGCACAACCTGGGCAGAAACAAGATGTTGGTTTTCTACACCACAAAACACTGGCTACAATTCACACAATATCCTTCTTGAAAAGTCAGAGTAGGCCAGGTGCTTATGATGGTCAGCAGTAATGCTATATTTTAGGGAGAGAAAGGAATACCTGGAATATAAAGGGAAGACAGCTGAGTTCTCTAAAGGATGGAAAAGAGAAGGCTGGGTAACAGAGATGTCTGGGGGACTTCTAAACTTACTCTCTCTTTTTTTTTTTTTTTGAAAGGATGATGACCTATTTTCCCTCCATCCCTACCAAGGGGAATAAAAAGAGGTAGTAAGCATAAACACTGGAAGATGAAATGTAGTTTGACACTGGAAAATCACTGCCTGACAACGGAGAGTGAGGTATGTTCGAGAAGGAGGGAGGCAAAGGCTGTGGCCAGGTGAGAACACCATGAAGGCAGACTGCCACAGACCTGTGGGATACCCTGGCAATAGTCAGAGAGAATCCTAGCTGTGCAATCCGAAGAAGGGAGGCCTGGCCTCCAGAATTTCCGGGAAGGTGATGAGGCAAACATAATGGTGCACAATTCTATTCCTGAGTCATTTCAGTTAGGGGCTCTCAGAAATGCCACACTTGTCAAGCACATGTTCTCACAATAACCATAACAGATACGGATGGACTTTTTACTCTGTGATAGACATGGAAAGCATCATTTCATTTAATTCTCACAGTAAGCCTATGATATTGACATATTATTATTATCCCTGTTTTATGGATAAGAAAAACTGAGTGTGGAAGAGGTTACATTGCCTATGACCCAGCTAGCAGGTGGCCAAGGCAGATCTTGAACTTAAGGTCTGTGGCGTAAGAAGGCTCCCATTAATGATGGAAAGCAGCTCATTTTAATCACAGTGCAGGGTCCACAAGCTCTTTTGGAAGTGGCCCAAGACAATCAGTCAATAACTATGCGAAGAGCATAGGACCAGCAGTCTGCTTATCTATTCCTGCTGCGGCCAGCAGGTTTTACCTAACCCTGACAGCTCAAGACAATCACTCACTTTTGAATTGATGGAGCCACTTATGATCCAACCGTCTAAATGGAATTTCCTTAGAATGTCCTAGACTTGAATGGCATTCAGTTGTCAATAACAAATTCATCCTTTCCATCATTTCTTGATTCATTGTCTAAAGACTGTGCTGTGGAAAAATACGGACCAAGAGCCAGGGAGGTACCAAAGTCTTCCTCAGTTGTCTGTGTGTGAACTGGAAGTCCAGAATGCCCACCAGAGGATATCAGTGTTCAGTGAGAGGAGTTTTAATCTCCAAAAGTTTGAATCAGGGTTGGAAAATTATAGCTTGCTGGTCAAATCAGACCCAAGGCCTATTTTTGTAAATAAAGTTTTTTTTTTAATGTTTTTCATTTATTTTTGAGAGACAGAGAGAGACAGCACAAGCAGGGGAGGGTCAGAGAGAGAGGGAGACACAGAATCCGAAGTAGCCTCCAGGCTCTGAGCTAGCTGTCAGCACAGAGCCCGATGCGGGGCTCGAACACGAACAGTGAGATCATGACCTGAGCCGAAGCCGGACACTTAACCTACTGAGCCACCCAGGCGCCCCTGTAAATAAAGTTTTATTGGAACACAGCCACGTTCATTCATTTGCATATTATCTATGGCTACTTTTGTACTACAATGGTAGAGTTGAACAGAGACCGTCTGGCTCATAAAGCTAAAACATTTGCTCTGTGGCCCTTTATAAAAGGAGTTTGCTGACCCCTGCTCTAAATGCCTCCAGTGACAACAACAAAAACAAAAATAAAACACCAGGCCCTTGAGAGATCTGTAAGATCTAAAACCTTGACAAGGGAGAGAGCCACAAAAAGAAAAAGATGAAAGACCAGAAGAGAGAGAGAGAGAGAGAGAGAGAGAGAGAAAAGGTAGGAGGGGCAAAAAATAAAAACAAGCAAATAATATAAAGAGTGCAAAGGAAGATGAGAAAGATAACCCAAGAGTTTGTGGGGCAGAGTGACACCAGTGACCATCCCAGCCAGTTCCAGATTTCATCACTGCCCATTGAGCATCTGCTGTATTCCATGTACTTTGATGGGCACTGCCTCACTTAATCTCTCAACGACCCATGTTATTATCCCTGTTGACCAGATGAGGAAATGGAGACTGAGAGGTGAGGAACTTGCCTGAGGCAAGAAATAAAATAAAATAAAAGCAGGCTGACCCCCACTCCTCTCTCTCTCCCACACCCGAGGCCATCAGTGACCACTCCCCTGCTCAGAGGAGGAAAGCACTACGTTTCCTTGCTCATTAAAATTTATCAGAACACTTGGAATTTTAATAGATATCATCTGCCTTTCATCTGGGCAAGAACGCGGTGGCAGCTAATCATCTAGTTCAGCCATGTTGCATGCCAACAGTCCGTCGACCCTCCGAGAACAGAGGGCCTCGGAGTCTCTGTCGGAGTAAGAAGCACAGCCCCAGAGTCCCAATGGGCACTAAAGTTGTATAGGTCAAACGTGACCCAACCCAAAAGGCACCTGTTTTCTAGGAAGTACTATCGGGTCACAGGGGCAGGTTCCAGGGCTAATGTCATCATTATGATGTCATCTCTATCCCCTCCAGCAGGCGAGAGGCTCAGAATGCAAGGCGGTGATGAGGCTGGGACGCTGGGGCGAGGCAGCCAGTGAAACAGACTCAGCTGCAACACCCAGCACACCTGCGGGCAAACTCAGCCATTCAGGGGGCGAGGACCCCTGGCACCCAGGGAGGGCCTGACCAGCTCTCTGCTGCTGCAGGCACACCCAAACCCACTGACTTGAGCACACTGGGGTAATAACTGCTAACATTCCCGGGATGCCTGTTTGTCAGATAAGGAAATTAAAGCAAACCAAGGTCAGGCAACTCGGCCCAGGTTACGCTGTCATTCTGTGGAGAGGCCAGATTTTGAACCCAGGAGGTCTGACTCCAGAGACCAAGACTCACCTCTATGCCGCAGTGCCCCTTCCTTCCCTGCCCTTCCTTCACTGCTTTGCAGTGTTTAAGAGATTGGACATGAGTCAACCAGGCCTGCTCTGAATCCCAGCTCTGCCCCTTCCAGCTGTGGGATTCAACCTCAGTGTCTTCACCTTGATACAGATACCCGCACTGAAAACGGCATCTGTGCCTCAAAGGGTGGGGGTGGAACTGAAGCAGAAACCACTCTGCGGCTCAAATTATCTGCAGGCCCCTCTCCTGGTGTGAGGCGGCATCATGGCTGCTCCTGCCTGGGTCTTCTGGATCTTCTTTCAACAGCTCTGACTTCTGGGCCAGTGTGTGCCCAGTCCTGTGACCCAAGCCAGACCTGCACACCACCCTACCAAGGGCAGAGGTAACAAAAACAGGCACTGGCTTCACTCCGTCTTCCCCTCGGGGCCCAGTGCCTACTAGCTCCATCTTGCCATTGCTCTTCCTGATTTACCCCATCGTGCCCTCACAACAGCCTTCCCTCCGGGTTTCAGCCCCAGCAGCAGACACAAAGACAGCCAGCAGCCTTGAGACACTGTCCAACCAGCTCCTACAATTGTGGAAGGTCCAATTATATATACATACATGTATGTGTATGTGCACGTGTGTGTACGCCCATATCTATCTGTTTACTCATGTGCGTATGTGTATATATACACACATACATATCCTCATATACATATGCATATATGTGCATATGCGTGTTTATGTAAGTATCTGCATCTATATCTATCTCTAGGTGATTCTACTTCTCTGTTTGAGCCCTGACTGATATATCTCAGGTGGGCTACCTCTGGGATAGTTTCTTGCCAAGACCTCTTTTCCTTTTTGCTATCGAAAAGCATTCACCTTTGACATTTTCATTGGCTCTTCTTCCATTTACTAATGGCACCTCAGTGGCTAGGAGCCATGGCCAAGTCATCTATGATGACTGTGATGATGATAAATAACAACATTCGCTTGCAGCTTCTATTTACTGCATGCTTATATGTTAAACCATATGCTAGCATCTTTTCATAGATTATTTCATTTATTCCTCCTTACAACCCTGTTGAAGCAAGCTCTTTTAAATACCTGTTTTATAAATGGAGAAATTGAGGCTCCGGAAAGCTGACTAACTCACATAATATCATAAGTAAGAGTCAAATACTAAGTGCTTAACCACTATACATTGCCTCCCACTATAAGAGATCCATCCAGGACACAGGCCTTGAATGAAACCTACATTTATATGAAATTTTACACCATCTTCTTCCAGAAATATTAAAGCAATCTGAAAGGAAAACACAATGTGAAGTAGGATAATTAGGGATAAAAACAGAACAGAAAAACTGTATAAAAGAATATGGTACCAGACACTTGGGTGGGTAGTGGAATATATGTCTATACATGAAATTATACTCAGCAGCATAAATTTCTGTGCAAAATGCTTCCCCAAAAATAGGCAACCAAAGAATGCATCAATTTAAGGAATACCGTCATGTTTTCTTTTAGACTTTGTGTACAATTAATTCTCACAGGTGCCAGAAAACAAATGAGTCACGTGAGGACTCGGGAGGTGCCATATTTTTAGGAACTAAAAATGCTCTCGTATGAAAAACAAACCAACAGCCGGGGTCTTTTATCATGTTGGTGAAAGCCGTTCTCGGGTCGTTAAGCTCTTCTTGTCTCTGGTTTATCACTTTAAAAAATGAGGTAAGAATTGCTAATTAGGCTTACAATGTTACCATATAGAAAGTTAGGTTCTAAGAAGTGAGTTTCATAAGCCCAGCACTGTGAGGCCGCTATTTCAAAGTTCTGACCTACCAACTATCTACAGTTCTATTCACTCTGGCTTGAGGCAAAAAAGAAAAGAAGTGAAGAAGTCATCATGGTGGGACAATGTAGAAAATTCCTTTCCATCTTTGTGTTTCTCTTATACTCATCCATTTAACATAAATTTGTTGATTACCTATACACCAACTGATTACCATTGATGACGAACATATATCTGTTGATTATCAATTTATTGATTGATTCCATGCCAGGTACAGTTCTAGGCCCTGGGGATGCAGCAGGGAAGAACACAGACAGAAATCCTCGCCCTAATGAAGCTCACACTCCTTGTCATGCTTATTTCTTGATTTGCAATGACCTGCTTGTTATAAACATGATTCTAACATACAAACAAGGTCAACTTTTTAATAACAATAATACACACACACATACACAGTGCTTTACAGTTTCCATGAAACGCTTCCACATAGCGACAGCATTTATTCCTCAAAAGAACTTTGGGGAGTTTGCAAGAAATATGACACACCATTTAAATAAAGAGACAAATAATATAATGTTACCAAAAGAAAAATGAACAAAGGGCATGAACAGATATTTCTTTATAAGAAAAAAAAATGACTAATACACATGAAAAAGTATTCAACTTTCCTAGTGCTCAAAAATATGCAATTTGTAGCTGAAAGGTAATAATTTTTACTTGCAAAAATAACAAGAAGCAAAGGGAAAAAAAAGATTATATCAGAGCTGGTGAGGAACTATGAGGTGGTAACCACCTATGCAGAGCACCCTTAAAAGTACATACACTTTGATACAGTAATTCTGCTTTCAGTAATCTGTCCAATGGAAATAATTCCAACTCTATATTTAAAATAGCAGAAAAGTAAAAGTAAAAACTTTAAAAGTTATTCAAGTATATGAAACCTGGATAAAGGTCCTAAAACAAAGTCATTATAGAGAGAGCCTCTCCTGGAGAAGTCAGACATCCAAAAATGCTTAACAGCTCTGTGCAATGTGACATGTAAGGGGCTTCCCAATGAAATTGCAGTTACAATTGTGCCCCATTGACATGCCAGTTACAAATTCAATGTGCAAAGGAGGATATGGATAAACAGTGATTGACAAAACTCGCTGGGATTCTGGGGCTATTGTTGATTTTGCTAAGCTTTTTTCCCTCTAGGATCCCATATTATAAAAGTCATTTACTCTGATGTCTTCCGGCTACTTTGTAAATCTCTCATGTCTATCTTTTGTGTGTGATAATGGTAATAATGATATTAATGTCTCTTAAAGTTTTGCTATATGCCATGCATCTATTGAAGGCATTATCTCCTTTCAACAACCCACAGAGGTTGGTATTATTAATATCTACCATTTTACTGACAGGAAACTGAGCCTCTGAGAGGTAAGGAACTTGTTCAAGGTCATGCAGACAGTATTGACACAGTTGGGATTTGAATCCAGTGACCCAGTTCTGCTCTGGATCCCATGCCCCTTAACCACTGGGGAGCACACCCTGATCTATCACTTTGTATACAATAGTTATGTAGAGTACTTTTTTATCTGTCCAATTAGTCCCTGAATTACATTAGGGTAAGGCATTTCTCACTCAGCTCTGAGCACAGTATATGGCACCCAGTTGGCACTCAATAAATGCTTGGGTCGTAAATCAACAAAGCTGCAGTTGACTCTTCCACTTCATTCAATTTCCAATTTTTCACCAAGTTGTCAGGGAAGAGTTTTCTTTCCAGGGGGACAAATAGCTTACATTGGTTCCACTTTTGCTGTCATCATCTTTTATGAGGCTTTATCCCCTCAAACCAGACTCCACCAACAGTCTCCTGACCATTCTCTCAGAGTCCAACCAGTCCTACACACTCATCACCCTAAAGTCATCAAACTTTCTCAACTGATGAGCCCAGATGCAAGATCAAAACCCTCAGATTCCAGGGTGGCCCGATGAGGGTCACCGGGTGGCCAAAAGCACCTTCCCAGGTGACAGGCAAGCACCTGGATTTGGGTGTAGCCTTAAGTTGAAGGACTTGTTGGGATTCCCTGTGCTAAAACTGGGAAAGTTCTGGCCAAATCAAGACAAGTCAATTACATTACATTCTCCTCTCAGTCTCTAAATTCTCTTCACTACCACACACCCTACAAATAAAATCAGTTTCTACTTGTGACAGGTAAAAATCAGGAAGCACAGAATAACACCAGCATTCTTCACAGAGCTAGAACAAACAACCTTAAAATTATTATGGAACGAGAAAAGACCCTGAATAGCCAAAGTCATGTTGAAAAAGAAACCCAAAGCAGGAGGCATCAAAATCCTGGACTTAGCCTCTACTACAAAGCTATAATCATTAAGACAGTATGGTATTGGCACAAAAACAGACACTCAGATCAATGGAACAGAACAGAGAACCCAGAAATGGACTCACAAATGTATGTCCAACCAATCTTTGACAAAGCAGGAAAGATTATCCAATGAAAAAAAAAGACAGTCTCTTCAGCAAATGGTGCTGGGAAAACTGGACAGTGACATGCAGAAGAATGAACCTGGACCACTTTCTTACACCATACACAAGAATAAATTCAAAGTGGATTAAAGACCTAAATGTGGAGACAGGAAACCATCAAAATCCTAGAGAAGAAAACAGGTAGCAACCTCTTTAACTTTGGCTGCAGCAACTTCCTACTATACATGTCTCTGGAGGCAAGGGAAATAAAAGCAAAAATGCACTATTGGTACCTCATCAAGAAAAAAACTTCTGCATAGTGAAGGAAACAATCAACAAAACTAAAAGGCACCCAATGGAATGGGAGTAGATATTTGCAAATGACATATCAGATGAAGGGTTAGTATTCAAAATCTATATAGGACTTACCAAACCCCACACCTGAAAAACAAATAATCCAGTGAAGAAATGGGC
Organism: Cryptoprocta ferox; assembly: GCA_028646485.1. Taxonomy (NCBI): domain Eukaryota; kingdom Metazoa; phylum Chordata; class Mammalia; order Carnivora; family Eupleridae; genus Cryptoprocta; species Cryptoprocta ferox. The sequence continues at coordinate 31,124,267 of CM053569.1, read as the reverse complement.
AGAAGACACGAATAGACACCTTTCCAAAGACATCCAGATGGCCAACATACACGTGAAAAGATGCTCAACATTACTCATCATCAGAGAAATACAAATCAAAACTACAATGAGATACTACCTTACTCCTCTCAAAATGGCTAAAATTAACAACTCAGGAAACAACAGATGTTGGCAAGAATGCAGAAAAAGGGGAACATTTTTGCACTGCTGGTGCACAGTATATGCAAACTGGGGCAGTCACTCTGGAAAACAGTATGGAGGTTCCTCAAAAAATTAAAAATAGAACTACTCTATGACCCAGCAATTGCAGTACTAGGTGTTTACCCAAAGGATATAGGAGTTTTGAAGGGGCACGTGCACCCCAACGTTTAACGCAGCACTATAACAATAGCCAAAGTATGGGAAGAGCCTAAATGTCCATTGACTGATAAATGGATCAAGAAGATGTGGTATATATGTACAATGGAATACTACTCAGTGATCAAAAAGAATAAAATCTTGCCATTTGCAACAACATGGATGGAACTAGAGTATATTTTGCGAAGCAAAATAAATTAGTCAGAGAAAGACAAATATCATACGATTTCACCCATATGTGGAATTTAAGAAACACCACAGATGAACAAGAGGAAGGGAAGGAAAACTAAGAACAAAACAGAGAGGGAGGCAAACCATAAGAGATTCCTAACTACAGAGAACAAACCGAGGGTTGCTAGAGGGGAGGTAGGTACGGGGATGGGCTAAATGGGTGATGGGCACTAAGGAGGGGACTTGTTGGGATAAGCACTGGGTGTCATATGTTCAGTGATGAATCCCTGGGCTCTACTCCTGCCTGAAATCAATACTACATTGTATGTTAACTAACTTGAAAAAAAAAGATGCAGATCAATGCACCAAAGACAGTGGTGCTCGTTGCCTCAGAAAATCTATACTTCAACTAACATTCAAAGCCTTTGGCAGTCTGGCCAGGACTGATCTTATCTTCAACTACTTGCCATCCTGACCCCTGTGCCCAGTGTCCCTGGTCCCTCGATTGCCCCTTGAATGTATCTTTTCCATTTCCCCTTATTTAGCCCTGACTTCTTCATCTGGATGGCTTTATTGCCCCGTCTACTTACCCCGAACCACCTCAAGGGTTTCAGTTAATTCAAAGCCTTTTCACAAGCCCAACCCAGCCTTCTGTGACGTCTTGATGACCTCAAGTCAGGACAATTATTTAGACTCATTTGTGGAGGAGTGCGGCACACGGGGCCCTTCTCACTTCTTGAACTGCTGTGTTGAGCTGTTATTATTTTCCTCTTCCGAGAGTTATTTATCCCTTCCCACACGTACATCTTGTCTGTCCAACCAGAATGCAGCCTCTTTGATGGCAGGTATGACGCCTTTATTTATGTCCCCCATGGCACTTAGCAATGTCATTTCTTACACAGAGTGAGGATGGCAATAAATATGTTTGTAAATAATTGATTACTACGGTCTTTCTTCCTCCACCATAGGAGGAATTCAGCAACATTTGCACACAGATAAATGCTCCAATTTGTGTGTGTGTGTGTGGGGGTAAATTGCCTTCTCATTATTCTGCCTCCAGAATGTTAGCTTTCCTTAAATGCCTGGTGGGAGAATGGAGCTGAGAGCAAAGTATGAATATTTCCCTCTGCTGGTGATGAGAAACAGGCAGAAGCACAGTGGGGAGGGATGGGGAGAAGGAAGACAGGAAGAAAATATAACAGAAACCCAAAGAGGCACGCCTGGGTGGCCCAATCAGTTCACTGTGTCACTTCAGGTCACGTCATGATCTCACGGTTCATAAGTTCGAGCTTCACATTGGTCTCACTGCCATCAGCACAGAGCCCGCCTCGGATTCTCTGTCCCCTTCTCTCTTTGCCCCTCCCCTTGCTTGCTCTCTCTCTCTCTCTCAAAAATAAATAAAATATTTGAAAAAAAAGAAATGTAATGAAACTATCTTAAAGAAATTTTGGAGAGGTAGAAGGCATGCCAAACATAGGAAAAGATACAGAGAAAAGGTCGGGAGGAAAGGGCTTCACAGAAAATAAAGAAAATAAAAATAAAGCTGTCTATGTTAGAGTATGGCCAGAGACACGTGTGAAAAAGGGCCAGCACAAATGCCAAGCTCTGCCCTTCAGGGGCGGCCCACCTGAGCCCCTCCAGAAGGGCGCTCCCAGTGAGCTCTGCACAGATGACAGGCTCCACGTGCCTGTCGGGGAGGTCCCTGATGGCCCAGACAGCATGCAGTTCCAATTACTGGCCTGAAGGCAGGCACACTGAACTGATGGAAAATTTCCTTCAGGCAACATAATCGTAGCATAAAAAACAATATTGATCCATTTGCCTCCTAGCCAAAAAGAAATCAAGTTAGACAAAGGAAATTAGGCAATAAGTTTAATACGACTCCAACTGCAGTGGCAAAATAAACCTAATGTAGCCTGACTCTCCTTCCCGAGCTTTCTCTGGTTTGCACAGGCCACTCTTCGGGGTGGGGATGGGGGGGTGGCACCGAGTAGGTGTTCGCAGGCACATGGTATCTTTCAAACGAACAGGTCAACTGTCCTCTCGTGTCCAAAGAATCCCACTGCCAGCAAACAGGGCTGGGAAGTGATGTCCAGGAGCGCTCGCAGATTTGCAGGGACCCATGCCACACTCCGGCCAAGAGCATGCTTGTCACCGGGGACAGAGCATGCAATCTGCTGCCCTGCAGAACCTTGAGGTGGCTCTGACCTTGGATTCACGGGCAGACGGGGAGCTCACTCAGCATACCCAGCTCATCACTCCACATTTATATACAGTGAGAGAGGGGAAATCTTTCTGGAAATGAGAGCTAGTACTTGGAATGTTAGACTCACAACTCAGAAATCAGTGACTGCAGCTAGAAATAAAGCCACCACCTCTCTACTAGCCCTGCGCGTGCCACCCTGGCTGAAGACACAGCAAATAAAGCATAATCTCACTTTTTTTGGATAAAAAAGTGAGATTATGCTTTATTTGCTGTGTCTTCAGCCTCATCCTGGGCTCTCTGGAACATGGCAGGGGCCCAATATATGGTTCTGAATCACTGAACAAATGAATGTGGGACAAGATAAAATGTAATGGGGACAAATGGAAAGTTCTGCATTTAGTTACAAAAATCAAGCCACTTCACATGCTTCTACTGGCCAAGTTTGACAGCATTTGATGCCAAAGAAATCAGGGACTAGATGGTTGCCCTAGAGAAGCTCTCACACATGTATACAAGGAAGTACACAGTGTCTGAAACAGCGAGGGACTGGAAATGACCTAAATGTCCTCGAGCAAAAGAATATATAATCAATTATGGTGTATTTGTAAGACAAAACACTAGATAGCAGTGAAACTGAATGGAAAACCTACATATTTGAACACGGATAAGTCCCAAAAAGATAGTACTGAGAATGTTGCACAATAGTACATGTTGTACAATACAATTTGTATAAGGCTAAAAATGCACAAAATTATATATGTACATCTATACAATGGCTTGGGACTGCAACTCTATATAGTACAAATAGAAAGAAATGCATGGGAGTAACAAACATCAAATGCAGGATCTAAGGTGGTTGTTGGGAGTGAATACACAAGGGCATTATTTTTTGTGCTTTCTCTTTATATTAAATTTTGCATTCTAAAAATTAGGGTCATTATACATTACTATCTGCTCAAGTAGACTTAAAAGTGTAATATAGAAAAGAATCCATTTCGTATAATCCTAGTCATTTTAACATAAACATCAGTGAAGAAGACTCAATACAAGTTTTTAAATTAGTGACTGCACAAATGTGGTAAGATAGTGGAACTTCATGCAATTGCTTTCATTTAGCTGTTTTTTTAAAAAAAGTTTATTTATTTATATGGAAAGAGAGAGAGAGAGAAAGCATGAGAGAGAGAGGAACAGAGAGAGAGAGGAGAGAGAACCCAAGCAGGCTCCGTGCGGTCAGCACAGAGAGGACAGGGCTCGATCTCACGAGAGCTGATATCATCAGTTTGACTGATATCGTGAGTTGAGCTGAAACCAGGAGTTGGACGCTTAACCGACTGAGCCACCCAGGTGCCCCCCCATTTCACTGTTTTTAACCTGCAAATGGCAATTTCATAAGATGTAAATGCAAAAAATATAATAAAGGAAATGCAAAGTTTTACATTTAGTATAAAACTAATTAGCTCACATGTTCCTGCTCTGGTGCTATTCCAGGCAGAATCATATCCAGTACTGGCACTCACATCTTTATAGGACATGGACAAGTGTGTGTCAAGAGAAGGGTGAACAGAAGTGTGGTCAAGACACTGGGAGTCTGCTAATCATGGACCTGAGGATCTACCGAGGGATCTGAGAATGCTTAGTTGGTGATGGGAAAGCTTACTGGGGGCCAATGACTTTCTTCAAATGTTTGAATGAATGAACTATCTTATGAGAGCACAGATATATTCTGCACAGTTCCAGAGGCAAACATTTTAGGAGCACAAAGGAGCTAATTTTTAATGCAACCAAAGGAAGAACATTGTAACAGTTACAGCCATCCCAGAGAGAACTGAACGGTTTGGTTAGGCAGTAACTTCCCTAAAACTGGTAGTAATCAAGCAAGGCCATAGAGAACTCTTGCTTAGGGAGTTAAATGGATATTATGAGTCCCAAAGCCCTCTCCAATTCTATAAGCACCAGTGGTTCTCAAACTTGGGTGCGCATCAGGGCCCCCTGGGGTGCTTGTTAAAACACAGATCACTGGGCTCCACCCACGGAGTTTCCGAGGCAGCAGGTCTGGGGTGGTACTTGAGAATTTGCATTTCTAATACATTCCCAAATGATGCTGATGTTGCTGGTCTGGGGACCATACTTTGAGAATGTGTGCTCTTAAAAATAAAAGGTAGATAAGCTTCAACTAAATTTTTTGGAGTTTTTCTCAGGCCATTAGAAAAGACCGCCTTTCCCTACATCACTCACAGCCTCCAAATAAACATGCACGGTGACCCTCTTCTGATGGGAAGCATATACTTTTATTGATGCTTTCTTCAAAGACTTTTGTCAAAAGCCATGTTCTTTGCTGTGCTTTAAGAATATAAGGACCCTGGGACTCTCTCCAAGTACTGATATTAAATTTCTTTTGATCCCTTTTTGCTTCATCTTCTGTTTCCTCCATAACCAAGATTCCCAGGTTCTTCAGATAAGTGGCCAGAATTAAGAGTGACTCTGGGCAAAAACCAGAATCGTTCGACTCACAAAAGGATCCAACCTCTCTTAGGCCAGCTTCCTGGCCGGGTCTGGGAATGCTACTGGCCACTGACTCCGGAATGTGTCTTTGCCGGGCACTGCTTCTTAGAAATGTCAAGAATTCTTTTCTTTTTCTTCTTTAACTCAAAGGGAAGAATTGTAAGACCAATTTTAAACCAGTTCAAGGAACAGATAATAAACAAAGCCTAACCAAAAATTTTAAATCACACATCTGCTCATTGGCTCAAGACTATTATTCGGATCTGGTTTATTCATTCAACAAATAATTACTGAGTTCCTAGATGTGGACTCCTGGCACTGCTTTGAAGTCTAGGGATGCAGCTGTAAATACGACAGGCAAATGCCAAGGAGAAAAATAGATAATATATGTTGGGCAGGAAGAACAATATAGCAGGTGCTTAGTTAGAAGAGCCTATGCCTTTCACACAACCACCTCCCCTGGATGCTTATTTTTTGCCCAAATTCTAATGCTTAAAATAAACTGTGCTTTCTCTGGCGAAGGCAAATGATCAATGATAGAATGAGTTATTGTGATCTGTTCCTAAGCTGATTTTCTTTTACAATTAGGAAAAAATGCCACTAATAGTAGTGAAGTCCTTGGAAATAATTTTCTAGCTCACTTGAAAGGTTCAATTGCATAAGAACATGTTTAAACAAACAAGTTGGAATAAACAGTGGTTAAAATTTTACCCATATGTAATCGACAAAACTAGCTTTTTTTCATGCGTAGTCAAAACCTTTTTTTTTTTTTTTTAAAGCAAATGTCTTCTGAAGGCCACAAAATAAATCCCACGTGGTTTGTTGGAACAGTTTCACAGCAAACAATTTTTCAAAGGAGTCAGCACTGGGGCCACTGAAGAGTTCTGCTTTAATCAGGTTATCTCAGGCAAAAGAACTCATCTGAGCTTCTCAATTTTAGTCATTCTTGGTGAAAATTGGAAGTGTGCACAAAATACAAGAGATGGGGCTTTTATAGGAAATAGAATTCTAGTAACTTTTGGTCCTGTCTGAATTAAGTCACTACTGCAAGGACTTCTGAATCACAACTATAGCTAATAATTGCTTCCACTTAGTCAATAAATTGACTACCTACTGCCACTGAACACCTACTACCACTAACCGAGAGCTTACTGTGTGCCAAGAACCACGGACATTAATCATGTACCAAGCATTTTAATTATTTTTTTTTATTTTTTCATTATACTATCTTAAATACTCATGACAATGATATAAAATAAATATCATCCTCCTCCTCCTCTTCCTCCTCCTCCTGGTTTTACAAATAAAGAAACTGAAATTCAGAAAAATTAAGTAACATTCCCAAGGTCCCATCTATTTAGTAACAGTCAGGGTAGGAGCTAAACCCCAAAGCCTTTCTCTTTACACTATCTTTCTGCTCCTGCCCATCAAGGAACCAGGAAGATGGGCAGGATTTTGTGTGGATTAGCAAAAGACAATTATTCCTCAAGACACTTTGCCATTGTCTGCAAGAAAATGGTCATAAGTACTATATACACCTATGGTCGCTGCGATGACCATAGCATATGAAGGGTGCCCCTGTAGTTGTGCAAAGCACAGCCTGGACAACCTTAACCTGACACCACGTAGCCATCATGAACGTGTGCGAGACAACACAGTGGAAAATCACGGCATAAATTGTCATTTCCAACCACATACCTGGTACAAGGCCTGTGCCTCCCACCCTTTCCCCCTTTGCTTATGTGCTGCCATGGTGTGCGTTTGGAAGCTGGGGGAGGAGTTAGTTATAAACACTCATAGAAAAGGGCATTAAAAGCAGAGTCTTCAGGCTGACTGACGTTTATAAGCAGAAACGCAGTTGCTGTGTTCATGTGCACGTGTGTGCTAGTATGCATGCGTGTACATGCTTCTTTTGAGGAGTAGGAAGATTAAAGTCAAATCACACACAGTGTGCAACTTCAGGGGAAAATGCCTAAGGCTTTCGTGAAATAGTCACTGATAATATTGCTATAACCATAAGCCACCACTATTTGCCAAAGGCACCTTACTCCTTATCTCTTCTTTGTCCCCACACCCCACAAGCCCCATTACCCAAGAATGAAATAGTCATTCTTACCCTACTTTCTTGCACACACAACACCCCCTCCAGAATCCAGAGGGGCACTTTCACAGGCAGCAAGTCATTACTCTTCACTGAATATACAGTAAAATTCATTTATATCTATCGTTGCTGAAAAAGGGAAGGAAATTAAGCAGGAAAGACAGCACAATGCTTTGAAGAATGGCGTATTCAAGGTCAAAGCCCGCTATAATTGAGTTAAAAAATAATAAATGAAAATAGCTGTGAGCAAAATATGCCTGCTTTGCAGAATACAGTCCAGCTAGAAGTCTTCATTAAATGTTCCAGTGCACACAATGTGTTAGCTGTGTGTTTGTGTGCCGGAGAATCTGTGAACTATCCTGTAGCTCATAAATACTGAAAAGGGACAGTTGCCATAGTAACTAAGTGCTATTTAATGAATACCGAAGAACTGGAGCTCATAGGATAGTCTTAAATTGCCAGAACGTGAGTTGCTGCTGCCGCCGTGAGCTTGCAAGTAACTTACATGCCATCCTCTCTAACATGATTTTTAACAAGCTGGCTGATTTCACTGGTCTCTGTCTTGACCACATGACGCCACCAGACTCTTGACACCACATGAAAATCCTATTCCTGGTTTCTTCCCCTTGATTCTAAGTACCGAAACATTCTACAGAAATGAGCCAAACATTTAGATAAGGAATGTGTCCTGAAATTTGAATCTTTGGCCCGAGTAGTGATGCGTTGGGAAACATACCTCTGTCACAAGCAATAGACACTGGTTCAGTGAGCCATCAAGCTGAATACAGCAGATTCTTTGTACTTCTAGAAAAGGTAGGCACTCCATATACACCAAATGCAGTTTGTTTTTATTGTGCAATAACACAGAAGAGCTACTGTAGTTGATTTTTGCAGGGATTTTTACAGGTTGATAACATCTGAGGTAATCTTTCATTAGGATGTCCAAACCTTCTCTACAGACCCTCAATTCCCTCTCACCATCCATCCCACATGTCAGATTTCTCAGCCTGGAATCATCTGGCTTTTCACAGGTTAAAAAAAAAAAAGCATGGCTGCACTACCTTTTCTTGGCTCTGGTCACCCTTGGTGACTAATATGTGGCTCATTTTTAAGGTTACAGATTGTGTTGCAAGCATACTTACTTCTACATGCCATTAATAAATAATGAGAATTTAGAGAAAGGGGGAAACATCTATGTACCATGAAGCCAAAAATCATTAGCAAACACATCCATTCTCCAGAGGCTGGCTGGTTCTTGCGTAACCAGCACCTCAACTGGCCTGGCTGGGCCTCAATGTGGGCTGTGGGTGCCCCCTACAGAGACTGGGGTGAAATGCATGCTGCTCTTAGTGGAGATGCTCACTAGTCAGCTGGGCAATTGTTTTTGCTAAAACCTTTCAGGAAATTTCAAAGGAAAATTCTGGCCAACCTCTAATGGTGTGGTCAGACAGAAAGCCCTCCCATCACCAGGCTTCAGCTAATATTAAAACCAGGTAGGTAAAATAAAAGGCAGTGTCATTCAAGAAAAAAAAAATACCCTACAGATACAGTCATTTTATTCATTTGATTAAACAATGCTTTTTCACTAGAGGAGCTCTGTTTATAATCGCTTCTGTCTGTAATGAACAAAATTAAAATTGGAGAGAGGCAGCCCATGACCCCCCTCACTTTCCTACTTGCTTCCACAGCCTGAACCTGTTCTCTCTCTCTCATGTAATTCCCAGACTTAACTCCCTCCTCCCAGACCCTCCCAGGACTGTCTTGGTTTATCTCGCCTCCATGTTTAGTCTTGACACTCAGGGCCAATGTGGTCCTATGCCAATGTTGGTGCTAAGGTGAGAATGATCTTTGAACTTCAATGGCCTTTTGCTCCTTATATTCTTAACACATTCTTCCTAAGACTGAGAGTATTTGACTTTGTATCTTATCCCCTCTCCCTCCACTGCCAACTTCCTAAAGGCAGGGCCAGGCTCTGACACAGTCTGGACCCTCGTGTCTGGTTCATGGCGGTACTCCCGTGCTGAGTGGCTGCGTGAATGAAGAAACGCAGGAAAGCAACTGCATTCGCTTCATTTTCTTCTCTATAAGAGCTGCTTAACAAGCTAATTGCTCCCAACCTCAAAACTGAAGAAGATACAGAGAAAATAAGACCAGCGAAGCAATTCTTTCCCTTTCCTTGGGAGATACTTTCTACTCATATTCACCTTCATTCGTTCAGCAACCATTTATTGATAACTAGCAATAAGTTAAAAGCATAAGGTGAGGAAATACTGTCCTTCTTACTTTTCCTCTCTGACAGCATGGAGCCTGCTTGGGATTCTCTCTCTGCCCCTCCCCTGCTCACATTCTCTCTCTCTATCAAAATAAATAAATAAACATTTAAAAAATATATAATTGACATATAGTATAAATTTAAGGTGATTTGATACATAGTGCGAAATGGTTACCAAGTATGAGCAAACACCACCATCATGTAACGTAATTACCATTTCTTTTTTATGGTGAGAACATTTAAGATCTATGCTCTTAGGAACTTTAAATATATAATGCACTTGCAGCCATTTCTTAATTACATGAAACTTGCATGCAGTGTGGAAGGCTGGACCCATCTTGCTCGCCTGTTCAACATTTATTGTGCTTCTACTCTGTGCTGAACTGGGCCAGGCCCTGAAGATATAGAATCAATTAAAACATAAAACCAGAGGGGCACCTGGGTGGCTCAGTCGGTTAAGCATCCAACTCTTGATTTCAGCTTAGATCATGACCTCAGTTTGTGGAATTGAGCTCCAAGTTGGGCTCTGGGCAGACAGCTCAGAGCCTGCTTGGGATTCTCTTCCTCCCTCTCTCTCTGCCCCTACCCCACTCGTGCTCTCTCTCTCTCTCTCTCTCAAAGTAAACTTAAAAAAACCCCATAAAACTAGAGCATAATTCTCCACTCCCTAAGTGTGGGCTGCACACAGTGACTTCCTTCTAAAAAGTACAATATGGAAAGGGAGAAAATGAGTAAACTTTACAGCCAGCTGATCAAGGTCAACATCAGAAGTGTAAGTCATGTTAATAGCATATAACCTTCAAAGGAGGGGATGAAAATGGCACTCTATACCCATAACCTAAGGCTAATAATGAGAAAAACACCAGAAAAACCATAATAAAGAGACATTCTACAAAATGCCTAACCAGTACTCCTCAAAACTTTCAAGGTCATCAAAAACAAGTCGGAGAAACAGACCACTGGAGCCTAAGGAAACATGATGACTGAATGCAATGCAGTATCCTGGGTGGGATCCGGAATAGGAAAAAGGAAATTAAGAAAAAACTAAGGAAATCTCAAAGTATGGGCTCTAATTAATAGTTAAATATCAACATTGGTTTATTAATTATAACAAATATACCAGAAGGATGTAAGATAATAATCATGGAAACTCAGCATGTGGGGTGTATGGGAACTCTCTGTGCTATCTTTGCAATTTTTATGTAAATCTAAAACTCTTTTGAAATAAAACATTGATCTTAAAAACCAAATTCTACACTTTAAGAATGTTAATGAGGGAGAAAGACAGGACAGTGAGTCAGGACTGTGGCCGGAGACTGTAAGTGGGTGTGCGGGAATCAGCAGAGCTCCGTCTGCAAAGTGGGAAGAGGCAGACTCGGACTGGAGCAGGGCAGCAGCTAAGGACAGAGGGAGGCTGTGGGTGCTGGAGGGGCAGTGAGAGAAGGCTAAAAATATTGTCGTGCACCAGAAAGGTCCTCATTGAGGTCATCGGCATAAATTTTGGTCAGGAACAGCCAGCCCAGATGAGCCACTTCCTCATAACAACCAGGCCAGGAATAGAGAGAGCTGGAGATATGATCGACCTAGATAAGGAATCCGCATACAGTTCCCACAAAATTCTCTCTTTAGATATGAAGCACAATAAATGCACTTTCTCTTTGTTCAAATATTCTTCCAGATTCATTATTCTATGAGGCTCCCTCTCCAAACGCCCCTTCTCTCCTGTTTCCCACATTCTGCAACGCCCCTTCTCTCCTGTTTCCCACATTCTGCAATTTTCACATTGAAAAGGGTGAATAATGATAGTGCAAAAAATTCGGGGGGTGGCTTAGAGAAAATTCTTAAATTAAAGGGTTGAGAAGCAAGATGCAAAAGTCAGAGAAATCCAAAGGGGGCTGGATCATTTCAGTATATCCTGCCAAGTAAAGATAGTATTTCTCCATTTTTTAAAAGGACAGTAAAACACAAGGGAAAAACAAACAAAAAAAAAGGTCTCCAGTTTTAAAAAAGAATCTGAGGTTCAGAGAAATAGAACCCTATGGTTCACCAACCTCCCTGGTCAGGAAACAACTGAGACCACCTGAAAATGAAGACTGACAGCAAGAAACGATACCAGCGAAACTAGATAAATAGGAAGTAACCAAAACAACACATATCTTGTCTCTGTGGAGCGTTTTCTTAATTTACAACACATTTTCGCATAAATTATCTCATGGGATTCTAACAAAAACCTTATGAGGTAGACATAACAATTATTAATAATCTCATTTTACAAATGAGAGGCTATTCAGAGACCCTAACTGACACTGATGGAGCTGTGACCAGAGCGTGCTCAGCTGTGCTGTTTTTATGTTTTATGTTTCACTCCATGCCCAGGCATGTGCGGTAAGCAGACGTAGGTGAAGAAGACATTGAGCTAATAATTAAATGCCAATATGTATCGTTATCTCAAAAGACGCATATATGAAAATGTAAATATTTAATTTCTTGCTATAATGACTGCTAGAAAGTGAAGGACCAGTATCAAATAAGAAAAAGAATTGATAAGAGAGAGAGAGAGCATAGAAACTTTTTAGTTTGACCTTAGACTAGAAAGGAGGGACATCAAGCTGGTAATATATAGATCTGAAAAAATAAGAAGTAAACATCTGGATCATTATGTGCTATTCTGCAACAACTGAATAGGAAAGGAAGGACAAAACAATGTTACAGAAATCAGCAACTAAAACTTGTGCAGAAGTGCTCTACTCTAAATTTATATCGTCTGAAAACATGACTCAAAGAGACATAATCACAGCCTATAAATATCCACCGAGCAACAATATATGTGGAAATAAAGTAAGTGAATTATTCACACCCGTAGGTTCGAATCATTTCTCTTTGTCCAGGTGTCTAAGGAAGACAGTGCTTTACCCCTGAGCTCGTGTCACCCTCACAAGTTAAAACAGCCAAGGATATGCTTAAGGTGGATCGTGCCAGAGACAGCCAGGTGTAGGGTTACAAAGAAGAACCACAGGAATGGCCTCTCATGGTTCTTCACGTTATTAGACACTGGATCACTCAATTGAGGATTTTCATTTCTCCCTCACTTTTGAAAATGAATAATACAGAGTAGAATCAAATCCAGAAAATCTCTTTGTGACTGGACCACTTGATTGGAAGAAAAAACGGAACATGAACACACGAGTATGGTATAAAGTGCTCTCTGCTTTGGTATTAGGAGATAGCATGTTACCAAATCTCACGAAAAACCCCATTAAAGTTCTCAAAGTCAAAGACACTGGATCAAGGGTCCTATATCAAACCTGTCACGGACACTCTTGTGGTATGGTCTTCCCATCGCCGTATGGGGGTTCCTATTTGTCTTGCCTTGAAGTCATGTTTTAGATACAAACGTATTTTTTTTAAAACCACTGAGAATTGTGCAAATAGAAACGGTTGCTAATGATTATCATGATTACGACTCGCCCAGATGCAATGCTTCAAAAACACCATTTTTCACAAATATTTCTTCTGCATGATCGTTTTCTTCCTTTTGAATTTTTCGAGGTTTTCTGATTAAGTCTCATCATCTCCTTAAGCCACAAATCATTTCAAAAGATCTATCTGTCCCAGTACTTGGGGGCAGCCTAAATTGTTTGAATCACAGCAGAAATGATGCTGGGCGGGCCCCTGCTGGGTATACAACAGCATGAGTAGAGTGATATTTAAGATACCAGGAGCGCTCTAAACACAGCATCCACGAACCGATCCAAATCCAAGCAATGTTTTTCCTTTGTCTCCCCAAGGACATTTTTTCTAGTCTAGTAGAGAAGCTGTTCCAAATTTGAGTTTATTTGTCTTCATTTCTTCTGCAGAGAGAGGGGTCTAGATGATTTGACAACCAGACATTTAGTCCTTAAATAAGCAACAGTTCCTTGTATCATAACAACAAAGACCCCGAGTTGTTCCTTGTTGGTATCTCAGGACATTGTTGTAAGTGAGATGTTCACATCACCATGTACTGCACTGCATGCCTATAAACCAGCAACAAGATGGCACCCATTCAGTAAAGGCTGCTGGCAATGATATGGATGGCCAGTGGTGTGAACGGTGCTTGAGGTGAGACCATGAATGCCCAGAGAGTGTTAAACTAAAAAAGGCAAGTCTTTTCTACAGGAATATCTGGTGCTTATTTTTTAAGCTCTTAGCAATGGTAGCTCTCATGCTTCTCAATCTTCTTTCCAGAGGGGAGCCCAGGAGCATTTCAGTTGAAGCTGGGTCTTTGTGACAATAGCACCTCCGAGAAACTATAGACTTTTGCTTAGTACAACATATAAACCTAGTAGAATTTGAATAAATCCCACTCGATAGGGGTAGAAGATATATGTATCCCTATTTACACATGTATGCATGCACACACATGCAATATTAAAGTCGATGGGATTTTCTCCATTACAAATGCAAAGGCTATAGAGAACACAAATTGGGATGCAGGTGTTGTCTGTGCTGATGTCTTACAAGGAGAAATTACCAGAGCTTCGGCGCTATTGAATGCTTTCCTGAGTTGGTGGAATTTGCCAAGTCTGCAATATTAACATAGAATTATGGAAATTGGAAACAAAAAGCTGGAGTCTACTGGGAATGACAAGCTCAAGATGAAATCAACTGGAAAATTTGGCTAACTAAAAGTGACATCCTTTGTGCTGGAATTTTTCTATCTGAAAGCTTTAAAAAGCTATAATTTGAGTTTTCAATTCAGCCCTTTCCAAACTAAGCTTTCTATTTTGTTCATTGCACTATACCTTTCCTCCGTGTGAACTCAGGTGTCTGCCAAGCTTATCATTGAAGTGGTAAATTCACATTGGTTTTATACACAAATGCATTTCCAGGGAATGGTAAGCAACACAACTTTTTTGTCCTCTGTGTCACGGAAAACAAAGGAATATTTGTACATTAAAACTTTCATCTTGTGCACAGGCTCAAAATATAGGCTAAATAAGTCACCAAATAAGAAGTGTCTGATTAAGGCCAATAAATAATTTCTTTGCGAGTTCGTGCTTCTTCTCCCCGGAGAAGCTAAGGAATACAAGAACTTATATCTACCTTGTGGCTTTTGGGTCCCAAATCACAATGTCTGCGTCTGATCCCACGGCAATTCTTCCTTTTCTTGGATAGAGATTAAAGACTTTAGCTGCATTTGTGCTTGTAACTGCTACAAATCGATTTTCATCCATTTTACCGCTATGCTGTAAAACGATTCAAGAAAGAAAATGCATTTGCTTTAATGACCATATGCTTAAAAATCTCCTATCAATTAAAGTGCAAGACTTGTATCTCTTAAAAACAAACAGAGCTGCACTTAATTTCTTATATTGGGGAGCCAAACACATCTGTGGATGCCGGTAAGTCTTAAATTATCACAATGATAATGACGGGGATGATGGGGTAACACATGGAAGCCTGAAGATAACTTCTCAAAAACCTATCAGCTTAATGCCCACCCCCCACTAATTTTCCCCATCCTTCCCAGAGTCACACAGACAACAGCTAAATGTTGGCAACAGTATTTTCAATTTTTGTTTAGAGTTTACTACCACCACCCACTACAATTTTGATCTGGCTTATTTATTGCAGACCTAAGATGTATGAGATGATCATATGGACAATAGGTGGAATATTATAGAGTTAAAATAAGACAGACTTTTAAATCAGATGACACTTTTAGAAAGAGGAAAAAAATCAACTCGAGAGATTAAATTTTGTGCTATTGAAATGTACATGAACCACTAATCATGGACAGTCTATTACAAGAAATTTTCATATGGACAAACTTTGGATAAATGTGTTCTCTCTAAAATGATATGATTTGTTTTTTTAAATGTTGAGAGTTTACCCCTATGTACATTGATATCATTAGAAGCATTCTTAAGGGTTAATTATCAACATGTCAATGTCTCACAAAAGGATGAAGAACCACATCCTGAGAGTGATATCCCCATGAGCAACACCCTTAATGTTTCATAAAATAAGTTTCCTGTATGCTATTAAGAAATATTCTATCACTTTCAAGTCATTTATGCACTTGATGTATTATGAAAGTTTGCTGTAATGAACATACTCATCATAATAGCACAAGTTCAGAGAAAAAGGTTGAACTTTTAGCAAGAAAATCTATGCCAAGAGAAAGAGCAGAAGGGTCATCTGGGTTGATCAGAGGTTGGGTAGAGGTAAAAAGGGCTGAAAGGATGATTAGCAGAAGATAGGGCTGTCAAGATGTTTTGAAGATCCTTAGATGTAAATTAATTGTTCAAATATCATCCTATAAAGAATATTGAAGGATTTTAGAGAAGAAAGCAGGAATAGTCTTTTGGCTTTGGAAGGCAGCTCTGGTACTAAACTATAGAGTAGGCTGTAGCAAGTGAAAGACTGGCAGCGGGGGCACCAGCTATGAGACTACTGCAATGGTCCAAAGAAGAGATGGCCTCAAACTAGAGTAGTGAGTAGTAAACATGAAGCTAAAAATAAGGAGACATGTCAGAAATAAAATGGATAAGAGCTGGTAAATAATTAGAGTTAGAGGTGAATGGTATGTGGAGGGGATTCTGAAGTGTGCGCTATGGTGAATATGTCATCTAAGGGAGGGTTTCTGAGAGATGGGTGAGAATGGCATGACAATGGTGGCCCCATGTGTAACCAGGAAAGTCTCCCCCACTGATCTTTACAACTACACATGTCAAGTGGCTGGACAGGTTGACATATGAACAATTAGCCACTTGATTCTTCTCCATGCTCGGGGAGAAAATTTTAAATTATGGGCATTTAAAATGATCTCGTGTTCTAGGCATTGGATTATTATTTGTGTGACTTTACACAGAAGTTTCAAAAATATGACATTCAAAGATCCTCCAAAGAGACATCTACAAAAATTTCATGAAAAGGAGATATGAACATAATAAAAATCCTTCATGTATTTTCAGTCATTCCAAGTATTTATACCAATGACACATGAGGAACTGGGATTCAAAAACATGAGAAATCAAGTAGAAGGGCTCTAACATTTCAAAGACTTGGAGGGTAGTCGTCTTGGTATCCAGTCTAACTTTACCTCCTGATGTCTGCATAATGATGCAATGTATCTTCTAAACTAAATTATGCGAGAAAAAAATTATTTCTTATATTATCTTGGGTGAATGCGGTGGCAGTGGTCATGGTGCTGCATTCCCAGTCTCCACTGTAATAAAAACAATCAAAAAGCTTCTCTCTGACAGTTTGTGATACTCTGATCCTGAAATGAGCCAGATCCTGGCTACACAGTTCAGCAAAACAAGCTGGATCTTGTGAAACTCACCACGCCTTTTTCCCATATTACTGACATCCGGTCCTCAACACCGTTCACCCCATTGGGAATCTTCGTGAAATCATCCTTCCCAAGAGCTTTCTGGCAGGTGTTGAAAGTGCAGTGGTCAGTTCCTGTTGTGGTTAGATCACCACTGGAAAGAAGAACACACAAGAGTGTGTGATAAATAACCTAAAAGTCATCAGGAGGAAACTACCAGAACTTTCCTGTTCTCCTGATGTCCTTCTCAACTGAAAGTCAGGAAACCGCAACGGAGAATGAGTAGCTTTTTCAAGTATGTGTTTCATCCATACTCATCTCTATTTTAGGAAGTGCTCTTAGGAAATCATACTCTTACAGGAAGCTTGATGCATGATCATGCTCAGGTCAGAAAACCTGGTTCTAGGCTCCCTTGTGGGTTCTGTGATTATGAGTTTGTCCAATGCTCAGTTTCTTACCTACAAATTAAGGAGGATACGTCCTAGATGACCATTATTTTAGGATCACTGGTAATAAGGTAAGTGAAAATTCCTTGTGAGTAAAGCATTACACAAATATGAACCTCAGTGGCCCACATGGACAGAGGCAGCTCCTGTCCAAATGGCAATGTTGTGATGGGCAGAGATGTGACAATTGGCTGAGGAAGTCATGTCACCAGCAACAGATATCCTGCTTTGACTTGTAAATTATCTCAGAGATGTACCTATATGGGCACGTCCGGTCTTAGGCTACAGCAGCACAGAAAAATATTCAAGAATATGTGAATAATAAAAACAATGCATAATGAAGAGATCCTGGTTCTAGGCTATACGTGATAGAAGAGACAAGGAAACAATTAGAAGAGAGTCAACCTTCAGTAAAAATGGTCTGATTTCTGTGTGTCCAGGAGAGATTTTGACACCGTATCATAATTAAGCCACTGCTCTTTGGTCTCAGGTAAAGAAGTCCCCAGCTCCTGTCATGTCAGGTAGAACAGGAAGCTGGAGGTCGATGGAAGGTCAGATGGTGGACAAGATGTCCTACATTCAAATCTGAGACTCATATAACGCCTTATTTTGGCAAAACTCTTGACAACCATGTGCTAAATGATTACTTAGCCAACAGATTCATGAGGAAGTCAGGCGTTGATGGGTCTGGTCGCAGGGGTGGGCCCATAACATGGTGGGCTGCATGGTGCCAGTCTTTGTGCCAGTAGTGAGTGCCATCTGTGCCGAGACTTGCCGCTATGGGTTCTCCATAGACCACTTTCCCTGGAAATTTCAAAGGACACATTCAGTACTTTAGTTTGCTCCCAAGAGAACCATCTGACAAACACATAAATATTAGTCTTCTCTGTGCTAGCAAGGGAAGATGGGAATCCCAAACTATCCTTTACCTTTTGTGAACAGGATTTAAAAATTATAAGTACTGCTGGGGCACCTGGGTGGCTCAGTCGGCTAAGCGTCCGGCTTCAGCTCAGGTCATGATCTCACAGTTCGTGAGTTTAAGCCCCGTATTGGGCTCTCTGCTTTCAGCACAGAGTCCGTTTTGGACCTTCGGTCTCCCTCTCTCTCTGCCTCTCCCCCATTCTTGCACACTCTCTCTCTCAAAAATAAATAAACATAAAAAAATGACAACTGGTTTTAAAAAAATTAAAGCTACTGCTTATTGAGCATTTACTATGTTCCAGTCAATGTCCATCACATGTTGCAGTAGATGATTATACCCTCTCGCTGATACTAGGCTTGACCACATGGCTTACTTTGGCCAATTAAACATGAATGGAAGTAACATGGGCTGCTTCCAAACACAAACTGTTAAAGCCACAATGAGTTTTCTTTCTGAGCTTAGACTATCAGAGGCTGCTTCTTCAGTTGTGTCTCAGGATGAAGAGAATATGGAACAGAGGTAGAGCCAACTGATGATGGACATGAGTATGGATGAGAAATAAATCTCTGCAGTTATAAACCACTGATATTTTTGATTTATCTGTTACTGCAGCATGATCTAACAAATGCTGACTGATATGTGTGCCATTCTAATGAAATGATCTCAAAACCCTACCAGGGAAATGCTAGTATTATCTCCATTAAAAGATGAGGGTAAAGCTCATTTTTTAAATAGCTTGTTATTATAACAAAAGTGAAATGACTTATGTACAGTTGTATTACATGTACTCCACATATCAATGGAGAGGAGGAGACAGGATCTGAATCTGAGCATTTTTTACTCCAGCAGGCCTAACTTCTATGCTATAGCCCTGATGACACTTATCACATGGTCATATGGAGTTCAACCACAGTATATCTCTGCTGCAAATAGATTGAGAATCTCTTCACGCCCTCGAGGAAAAAAAAACTTCCTCCAAAAACTTATGTTAAATAGAAAGAACACTCAGATAATATAATTGTAGCCAGCAATGCATATTTTAAAAATCATGCAAATGAGGCCATCAAGAGCACACAGTGTTAGAAAAGCTAATAGTGCGTAGTGAATTTGAATTTAAAATCAGAATCCTATCTCTGATTAGCATTTGTTGAATAATAGATACACCGGCATCAAGCTGATCAGAGAGGTGAACACAGAGTAAAGAGATGCTGGCACACCAAACTGGTTCACTCTGGCTAGTCAGTCACCGGACTGCAGTTAAAATCCTGATATAGAACTGAAATTAACTCATTTCCTCAGGGAGTACTGACAGTGGATGGTCACCAGCTGCCTGTATCATGTTCAACTGGAATGTAGCATCCTATTACTTCCCAAATCATTTCTTCCCACGTTCCTCTTGCAAACCACGAAACAAGGCTTACTGAAGCTTAAAAAACCTTGCTTCTTCAGTAACAAACATGGTCAATAAAAGTTATGCCCCAAGAACGTAGCCGTGGCTAAGATCTTTCACTTTCATCACACACACACATACACAAACACACACAGCACACACACATGCTGAATCCCCGTTCTCTCTCTTACTGCCCTACTCCCTGAAAAGAGGAAATACCACTGGTACCTCATTCTGGTGTGTAGAACAAGCAATCCTTTCTAATGTGAACTAAGAGGTAATGTACTATTTGCTGGAGGAATAGAAGGATGGACCCAATATCTAACTGCCAGGCATGTAGTGACCTTCCTATCCCAAGATAACACACAGATGCTCAGACACTGAAAAACTCAGAGACTTGATCTGCAATCATTTTACAAACTGCCAACTCAGGATTTTCCATGGTGCTTCATCATATAGGAAAGATTCTTATCACATGCTCTATTCAATCATTTGGCCCACCAAGGTGAGATGGGAATACAGTTCCAAAGTTCTACAAATTTATTAGCTCTCAGGAAAAATTAAAAGTGTCAGCATCTACCAGGAGCTTCCAGGACTATTTTGAAACCAGATGACATGTAATCTCCTTGGAAGGCTTTAGCACCTTTAAAATGTGACATGCCATTGTTTTCGTATACACAGAAAACTCTTCATTAACTGGGCAATTTTCAACTGTCTCCCTATTAAGCATCTGCAAATATATAAAAACATTTAAATAAAAGGTAGAAGTTCCTAACTACTCTACCTCCTACTTCACAATGGGTCTCAAACATTAAAAAAAAAAATAGATAGTATGCAAGAAGTAAAAGGGGGAAGGAAAATGAGGGGACTGGATAATCCATAAACTGGAGAATCAAACTGGATAATTCAGCATCATTGTGGGTTTTATTAGCTTTGGGCCAAAAATAAAATAATAATAATAATATCTAACATCTGTATAGCACTTCAAATACAGTTTGAAATTCATGTATCTTATTTGGCTTTCCCAGGAACCCTCAACCTGGTTTGACAGATAAAGAACCCGACGCTCAATAAGACTAACTAATTGCCCAAGGAACACAGGTAGTAAGTGGTAAACAAGACTTAGAATCCTACTATTTTAATATCATATCATACATACACATTACGTTACTATGAAAAGTGTCGTTCTTCATTTCTTGGTAAAGAGCATGTGTTTTTAAATGTTTAAGTCAACCACATCGCTATTTGTGGATGATTTTCCAATTTCATTTACTGGTTTCATTTACTATGCTTAGCAGGCTGGTAATGAAAAGTGCTATATCTGTCGTAGTCTGGTACTCTCCTGATTACATTTGAGGCCAGATGGTTGCTTTTTTTCTTTTTTTTTTTTTTATAGTTTATTGTCAAGTTGGTTTCCATATAACACCCAGTGCTCTTCCCCACAAGTGCCCTCCTCCATGACCATCACCCCCCTTCCCCTTTTCCCCTCCCCCTTAGCCCTCAGTTTGTTTTCAGTATTCAAGAGTTTCTAATGATTTGTCTCCCTCCGTCTCCCTAACTCTTTTTCCCCCCTTACCCTCCTCATGGTCCTCTGTTAAGTTTCTCCTGTTAGACCTATGAGTGAAAACATATGGTATCTGTCCTTCTATGCCTGACTTATTTCGCTTAGCATGACACCCTCGAGGTCCATCCATGAGGCCAGATGGTTTCAACAGCTCTCCGGAGACAGAGCATCTTCATCATTAATCTCCTCCCACTGTCTCAGCAAGGCTCACCTTGTTATCATTCCCTGTCTACCCATACAGGTTCTCTCCTTCTTTCTCCATTGTTTGGCCCCAAACCAAAAAAGACTCCTCACTTATGATGCTATCTCCTACTTTAAGGACTTCTGCCTTCAAAGAGATGCTAAAGATTTCCAAATAATGAAACATGTCAAACCAATCCAAACTCCTCTCTGACCAGACAAGCCATTTATCAGCTGAAAGTGATAGAGTAGATGTTCACACCTTGTCTACAGTTGTGAATAGCACTTAGTCAAGTCCCAAGATCTGTTATAAAAGGTTTGAAAATGCAGAGAAGCCAGCACACATGCCCAGGAGTAGAAGCATTGGCTACCAACAGAAAGCCAAGCACATCTAGAAAACTGTTTTTTCCTAGCAAGAAAGATAGAGTAGAACCTTTCTGGGCTCTGTTTTGGTTCAAAATATTACATTTATAAAGAAAGGAAATGACTAAGAAGGAAAACACGTAGCAACAGCAAAACAGAGGAGATCACACAGATTCGGGTTCAAATCCTGATTTTGCTACTTTTTAGATGGTGACCTTGTGCAAGATGAGTGATTGTTCTTAGTCTCAGTTTTTCTCATCTATGAAGTGGGGTCACAATGTCTCTTTAGTGTGGCAATTTTGTGAGGATCAAATAAATTAGTATATATGAAAGTTCCTAGCAACTTCTTGGGACTCTGGGTTCACTTCATGTTATGGGCTGAATTGTGCCCCTTGCCAAAATTCAATTGGTAAAGACCTAACTTCCAGTATCTCAGAATGTGATTGTACTTGGAGGGTCCTTTATAAAGGTAATTAAGTTAAAAGTAGGTCATTAGGGTAAGCCCTAATCCAATATGAGAATGGTCTTCTAAGAAGAGGAAATTTGGACACAGATACATATGGAGGGAAGACAGTGTGAAGGCACAGGGAGAAGATAGTCATCTACAGACTAAGGACAGAGGTCTGCAGAACCGCCTCAGAACCAACCCTGTCAACACTTTGGTCTTCTAATCTCTGATACTGTAAGGAAATTTATTTCTATCACTTGAATTGCCCAGTTTGTGGTCCTTTGTTACAGAGCAAATACATTCCACAAACGTTATTTTCCATATGGTTACACAATTCTTTCTTAAAAAATGTTTTTGGCCAGCCTTCAATCGCTTTGCAGTTGGTCATAAGGTAGATCACCTTGCTGTAAATTGAAAGGACAAGGAAGTGTTCAGATATTCACACACAAAAAAAGAAAGCTTGAGATTCAGATCACCTTGATTCAGCTGCATGTTAATCCTTCCTTAGGAACAGCACTGGTTACTAGGCATCAGTTAATCCTGCTTGTGATAACAAGATTTGATTTACTCTTGTTCAGCTCTAACAAACAATGGTCAACGCAAACACACACACAGAGAGAATGGCCCCTGTGTGGACCTTTCTCCCCATTTTTTAAAACACAAGAGAAACATGGCTGGGCGGGGAGTGGAGAGGTAAATAACCCAGGGTTTAAATAAAGACAGAGTTTAATAAAGTGGAAAATAAGACATTTAAAACCTCTCTGTAATAGAAGTTTATATTTCATAGCAATAAACTTGGAAGGTAAAGCTTTCTACAATAAGGAAAAACAAAACCAAACCACATCAAACAAACGAGAAAACCCAACCACAGTGTAGCCCAGTTCACCACAAGTTACTTGAGGATCAAAATTAACTTAATCATCTTTGCAAATCCAATGCCTAGAACACCATGCTTAGCGTATATCTGGTGTCCAATAATTTGGCTTTCTTTGTGTGAAAAGTATAAAGAAAACATTTTATTAATAAGTTCAAATGAGAGTACTATGTATACCTTATAGACAGGAATATGAATATAAAATAGAGTTGAACTCTATTAAGACAAGTTAAACTGGAAACTAAAGAATAAAGGATTAAAAATTTCAGTCATCATTGGGAAACAAATTATAACATATATATATAAGCAGAACATCAAGTAAGTTCTGAGAGAAGTCACCACCATTCCAAATAAAGCACCAGAGAAACAGTGAATCCATGTTCCATTGTAAAGGGAGGGGGAGGTAGTGAAATATTTTTTTTGAAAAGCCATTAATAATTCCAGATGCCAATATGTGGAGAAAAGGAACATGTATAACCAAAGCTACTCAAACCAAAATAAAAAGTGTCACTGAAGCCAATGGCACATATTGACACATATACTATTTGGACAAAGACTGCAGTGAGTGAAAGCGGTCTGGGGCCGGGCAGATGGGAACTTCTATATGTGACACAAATCCAGCTGGTTGGTCCAACTTTACACGTGGGGTGTGGAGCAAGGGCGGCAGATTCTGCTTCTAAAAGAAAAAAGGCTATCATTCTAGGTACAGCCTTCTGGTTCCCTTACCTCATTTTTGCAAAAGTGGCTTCTCACATGAAGGATGAGAACTAACCTAGTTCTAGTTCCTCAATTTAGATGAACTAAGACTAGAAATAAGAATGAAATTTCAATTCCTTGCAAACTGTCAAAAGCAACTCCAATTTCAATGGCTTGCACATGAAATTTTTATTCTTTTTTCCTGTAGCCTGCTTTTTGCTTTTCATCACAGGTGCTAAAAAAAAACATCAAGGTATGAACAAAGGGAAAACTTAGGCTTCAAATTAAAGTTGGTGGACTGAACATGCATTTCCCTCTTTCTTCCCAGTTCACATCAAAACCCTGGCGAAGCTGTACAAGAGATGACTAAAACCCACAGCAGCTCTGAGAACGAAGGAGGGACCATGGCCTGCCAGAAGTCTGGGTAGATTTTAGGAAGACAGAAAGCAGAAAGATGACAACAGCTTATGAAGGAAAGTAGACGGAGTCTACACTACAGCCTGAACTCAAAGTGGAGGAAGTCATGTGAGCATTTTCCCAGGGTGGGAAGGGCACTTAGAACCTCTTTCTATTCTCCTTCTGGAACGCCCATGTGAATGTTGTTTTTGTTCTTTTTTTTCATTGTGTTCCATAATGCCTGTAGGCTTTCTCCATATCTTCATTCTTTTTTTCTCTTTAGTCTTCTCACTGGGTAATTTCCCAGGTTTCATCATTCCAGCCCTTGATTCTTTCCTCTGCCTGATTGACTCTACTTCGGAAACTCCCTACTGAATTCTTCAGTTCAATTATTGTATTTTATTAACTCTAAGATTTCTGGGTTTTGTTTGTTTTTTGATGGTTTCTATTGCCTTTATCAAACGTTCTGTTCATGCCGTTTTCCTAATTTCATTTCGTTGTCTGTTTCTTGTAGTTCACTAAACTTCCTGAAGAGGATTATTCTGAATTCTTTGACATTTCATAGGTGTCCATTTTGTTAAGGTCAGTTGTTGGAGCTTTATTAGTTTCCTTTGATTGTATCATATTTACCTGATTTTTTGTGATCTTTGATTTCTTATGTTGATAGTCTGCACATTAGAGTAATTGTCCTCTTCCAGACTTTATAAGGTTGCTTTGACAGAGACAATTCACCAGTCCGCTCAGTTTGGGTTTCTGAGTATGTCTGCTGGTAATGTGTCTGGGCAGGTGGGAGCCAGCTACTATGGTCTATTTTTGACTGAGGCAACTGTTTGAGTTCTGGGGACAGGAGCTGGGGTGTGCCACTGGCTGAGGACAGTTGGATAGGACTGCTGGCTTGGTTCTCTACCCACGTGAGGCTGTAGGATGGGCTCTGTGGTTGCCTGAATCCTGTGGTCAGGCTTACTAGATGGTCAGGGTACTATACTCAGTAGCCGGTGGAGCTATGACTTAGCTTCCCTGCCCTGGCAGGCCAGCAAGCTGGGACCCGCAGCCTTTACAGCTCATTGTTTGACGGCCCAAATCAAGCCTGGGTGTGCAATGAATTCTCAGGTGAGGCTACTGGCTTTACTCTGCAGATGGGGGAAGCCACGGGGTGTGCTCTCAGTTCAAGTGCCGATGTATGTAAGGCTGTTGAATGCGCTCTGCAGCTTCCTGTGTGCTCTGGTTAAGTTTCCTGGTCAGACAGGCTAACGACTGTATTCAGTGACAAGAGGGGCTGTAAATCAGATTCCTTGCCCAGGCACAGGGGGAGAAGTAGCCCTGAAACTGGTAAAGCTTTTTGTTTGCTGCCTTAACTCAAGCCATAGTGCACCCCACCTCCCTGGCCAAATAGTGCCATTCGTCGGCTTCGCTCAGCAAACTATTGCTTCTGTCTGCTCTTCTCTTGGTCTGAGAGCTGCTGGACCAGTGAGCATCCAGGTGTTTTCTTCGCCATTCCTTCTTGGCAAATGGGACCGGAAGACACTCTCCACAGTGGGTGGGGTTCTGTCGCAGCCCCATTGCCTGGGCAGGAGGGGCTGGGGCCACTTGAGGCCCATTCTCAATTTCCCAAACAGGCTCTCTGGTTGTAAGGGGCCAGGAGCTACCCTCAGGGTTGGCTCTGAATTAATCCCCTGCCTATGCACAGCGTGGGGAACCTCCATGCGTGGTGCCGGCTCATGTCTACCTGTTTACCTCTCAGCTAGAGCACTGATGGGCCACACAGCTTCCAGAAGCTGTCCCCAGCTCTTCCTGTCAGGCAGGGTCGGAAGGCAGTCCCACAGCAGGTGGAGTTGTGACTCAGTTCCTCACCTGGGCATGAGCAAACCGGGCTCTAGGGTCAGCAAACCTCCTTGCTTACGGATGTGAATCAGGCAGATTTGTACCCCACAGAGTTCCCTAGTCAGAGTGTGCCCCAACTTGGGTGTACAGATGAGTCACGTTGCTGTTTGGGACTATTACTCGGTACTGCAAGTCTGAACTCTCTGTCAAGATCCATGTGCTGGCTGTTGCAGCCCTTCCCTTCTTCACCACAGTCAGACTCCGGATGGTGAAGCTCTGCAGAGTCCCCTGAAATCCTCTTTTCCCCCTAGAGGAACCAGAGGCCCAGGGGAGACCTCTATTCATTGTCTCTACTGCACCGGTCTCGGGGTGGGACAATGTGGTCAACGTGTAGCCACTGCTCTTACTCTTGTAACGCAGTCTGTCTCGGTCTCTGAGGTGCGGGGGTGCTTCAGGCTCAGCCCTGGGCTCTGGGATTCTCTCAGTGGTGCCTTGCCTTCAAATAAATGTTAGCGGTACTCGTGAGGGAGCGAAGTTAGGCATGTCATCATCTTGGTGCCATCACTCCAACTATGTGTTTCTCTTTTGGTAATGATAAAAAAGATGACAAACTGATGATAATGTTTTAAATAAAAATTTAAATGGAAGGCCAAATACCAAAGCCGATTAAATACAAACTTGACATCTGCATTTCCCAGCTCTGTAAATCAATTTCTTCTTGAACAGAGTGGAAAAAATTGGGAAAAAATTGGGGCTTTGGGGTCAGATGGACTTGGACCTGAATTGCAGGTTTAACACCTACGAATAAATGATCTTGGGCTTAATTTACCAAACTTTTCCAAGCCTCAATTTCATCAGTCACAAAACTGATACTGATAAAACTTAGCTCAAGCACCATTATGATAATTTAAAAAGATAACATATATTAAAATGCATTAATGACAAAATATATAGCAAAACAGGAAATGATATAAGACATCAAAATATGTGTCAGGGACATATTAAGTACTCAACAAATAATGTTGGTTGTTGTATAATCATTGACCCTCATGTTGCTCTCTTCTGGGTAGATAGTTGGCAATTTAATAATAATATCCAACTTAATAGCATTGTATTGTTAGGCTACTTCAATAAAAAATTAATAATTGGATCCCTTTTGTGCTTCCTGGAGCAGTGATTCTCAAACTTTAATATGCATATGAGTCACCTGGGATTGTAGTTATAAGTGCACATTCTAATTCAGTGGGTCTGGGATGGGGTCCAAGGCTCTGAATTTCTAAAGAGCTCTCAGGGGATGCTGATGCTGGAGTCTAGGGACCACACTCTGATGGTAAGGCCCTAATGATAGAATGGACTGGCAAAGGTATTTACAGATAGGAAGTGTTCATATCATAAATCTGTAAGCCTGAATTGTTTCTTATTTAAGCATGATCACAATGAATAGATGTGTATTGTTCTTTTGCGCTCAGAAATTATGTTAGATAATAAATGAGTAAAAGGTCAGTGTGGTCCACTAGCTCCTGTCACTCTATACTCCCCAGGGATCTGCCCATGGGTTGACTGATAGAATCACCACACAAACAGTTTACCACTGTTTATGTCCAACCCACTCCCTATTCTCTTTGGGTTCCTGCTTGATCACATGTGAGAGCCACATGCCAGTTGTGGGAAACCTCTTATGCCAATTTATTCTGGACTTTTGCTGCTTCTGACAGTGGTGCATTAGAGCATTTTCACAAGTGTTACTACAGTAAGTCTGACCCAGTTAAAACATCTGGGTTTACGTTTTAGCTTTCTCATATTTATGACCCCTTTGGAAAGGGATTTACCAATATGTAAAAAGTACGTATGCCCATCTACCCTATGAACCAGGAGTCTCACTTTTAGGACTCCGTTCAGAGGTCCTCTTCTGGGGCAGGCAGAATAATGATGCCCCACAGATATCCATGTCCTCATCCTCATAACCTGTGAATATGTCATCCTCCATGGTAAAAAGGACTTCGCAGATGTGCTTAAATGAAGAACTTTGAAATAAGAACTTTATCCTGGATTAAACAGGTGGGTTCAATGTAATCCATGGGTGCTTGAACTAGAAGAGAAGGGCAGACGAGGAGCGCAGAATGACAGCAATATTCTCCACCCACCACTGGAGCTTTGGAGATGGAGCAAGGGAAGTATGAACCAAGGAATGCGGGTGGTTTTTAGAAGCTAGAAAAAGCAAGGAAGGGGATTCTCCCCCTAGAACCACCTGGAAAGAAGAAGCATGGCTGACAGCTTGGTTGTAGCATAGTGAGACATGTATTAGACTTCTGACCTCCAGAACTGTAAAAGAAGACATTCGTGTTGTCTTAAACCATGAAGCTTGTGATGATCTGTTATGGCAGCGATAGAAAACTAATATACCATTCACAGATAAAATAGCATATGCAGGGGCGCCTGGGTGGCTCAGTCGGTTAAGCGGCCAACTTCGGCTCAGGTCACGATCTCCCGGTTCGTGGGTTTGAGCCCCACGCCGGGCTCTGGGCTGACAGCTCAGAACCTGGAGCCTGCTTCTGATTCTGTGTCTCCCTCTCTCTCTGACCCTCCCCCACTCACACTCTGTCTCTCTCACTGTCTCAAATATAAATAAATCTTAAAAAAATTAAAATAGCATATGTATAAGGCCACCACTGTGGTTTCACACGGAAGAGCTAAAGACTGACAACAGCCCAAGTGTCCATCAGTAGGGGACTCATTGAACAAATACAGTGGCATACTCTGCACCTGTAGGAAAGCATGACGAAACTCTCCATCCCTAACATGAGCTGACCTTTAGGACATATTTTCAAGTAGGGAAAAAAAGCAAAATACAGAACACAAGGTTTACTATTTTACCTTTCAAGTAGAAAAGATCAGAGAAATAAGAATATGCATATATTCTTTTTTAATAAAGACAAACACCATAAAGATAGGCTGGAAAAAAAATAATAAAAACAATTAGCAATGCTGATATAGGATGAAGTTGCTAGGGAAGGAAGCAGGGCTTCTCTGAGAATACTTTTTTTTTAATTTATAATTTTGACTTTTGGACCATGTAAATGTTTTACATATTCAAAAAATAAAACTCAATTTAAAATTTAAAATAAAATTAAAATGTCCATAGTTAAGTTTAATAGTTTTCTGCGTGTGGTTTATTCCAAAATGTTTTCTAGACTTTCACTTTACACCTAATGGAATTCTATTCCAGTATAAAATTTACACCATAGATCAAGAAACCATTTCCTGACAGCACTGTCAAAATTGCAGCTTGATGGTGGGTTAAGATTGACCATTTCTGCTGACTTTGCTATTTCTTAAATCATATTCTGACATTATGGACCTAACTGACAGGCTATAGGACAGGGAACATGATTTTACAAAGCAAATAATTATAGAACCAATTCCATAGAGTTGGCAACAGAGCCACCTGGTGGCAGAAACTAATACTGTAACTTTAAAACTGCAGTGTTTTCTTCTTGAAGGGCTGTGCTCTTTTATACTGAAATTATATTGGGAAAGGGGAGCAGGGAGAGGTAACCAGAAAGTTGGTAGTAAGCCCCTATCAGCGCTGTGTGAAACTGAGTTTACTCTTCACACAAGATATCAATGGATTACATTGCACAAAAATCCTTACTGAACCTTCATATGATAAGAAGAAATTTTGACCAAATTAATTTTAGAGTTAAAGACATGTCAAATCTATTTCCACAATCCATGTTTTAAAAATTCAGTCAGTTTCAGTTTTGAAAGAAACAACAATGAGCCAGGATGACTTATCAGACTATTTCTGATTTCCTGGTTATTAAAAGTGAGATGGCAGAAACTACTAGCACTTCTTAGGAAGGTCTATTCTTTTATATGGGAGCGGAGAGGACTTTGGTTTTTAAACCTTAAAACAGGGATGCCTGGGTGGCTCAGTTGGTTAAGTGTCTGACTCTTGATTTCGGCTCAGATCATGATCTCATGGTTTGTGAGTTTGAGCCCTGCATCGGGCTCTGGTTTGTTAGTTCAGAGCCTGCTTGGGATTCTCTCTCTCTCTCTCTCTCTCTCTCTCTCTGCCCCTTTCCTGCTCATGAACTCTCTCTCAAAATAAACTTTAAAAAATTAAAAACTAAAATAAAATCATAAAATAACTGTCATAAGAACACTATTTGGATAACTGCTTTAATAGCTCCAACACCCAAGGTGCTATCAGACAAATCAACTCAATTCTAAAGAAATGTAATGAGCAGCTACTCTGTACCCTGCACCGTCCTGACTTAGGTCCCAGGAGGGATAGTGGTGATGCCTAAGATACAGGTAAGCTTCTTTAAAGTTAACTAGAGAGTTTGCATTTAGCCATCAGATTAAAAAGTGGGCCGCAGATGAAAGAGTGGGGACCTATGGCTGAAGGAAATGTCTTGAGGTTCCAAGGATGGTGGAGAAATACCCTAAGGCAGAGAAGCAGTCATGAAGATGAGCGAAAAGGAGGCCAAACACAGACATGGGTAAGATGGAAGAAAACAGGACGCTAATAAAAAGGGGGGAAGGAAAGCTGCGAAAGTTCACGTGCAACTTCCTCATAAGCAAAGCAGGAGCTGTAGGCGATTCACCTCACTCTTCAGCTGCTACTGAGTCACAAGGGAGGTTCTCGCCAGGGAATTACCATCTCTCCTCGCGTCCGCGATCACCTTGGCAGCCGACTTGCTCATCACATGCACGACGTAGAGAGGGCAGTTCACTGCGCCAGCTATGGTGATGGCTCTCAGCGTGGCCTCTGCCTCCACTGCTTCCGGGCGGCACAGCTCATGGCCCTCGGGCCCCTTTATCCCCAACGCCAGCATCTTCCTGGCCCCCTAGGGAGACAGCAGGGACAGACACATGTGCTAGGAAGGTGAACTAATGACAGCTACCACCATCTTATTGCAAATTAAATACACGGCCAGGCTTTCAGACCTGTTGGGTATCGAGGTGTGTGTGTGTGTGTGTGTGTGTGTGTGTATTTGGTAAATATAATGTTAACACTCTGAGAGTATAGGTTACTTTTTCATACATGCATTTCACAATTATTTGGACTGAAAAGCTAAAAATGATATGAGGCTAATTCTAGTCACATTCTTATGACTGGTTCGGTATAAGATAAAATAAAACCAAATAGTCTAACCCCCAATATTGTTAAAGTGATTTACGTTACAATATTGTAAGTAGTTGTGCTTTTTACTGAATCGTAGTCTTCACTACCCTCTGCTCCACTCACCAAATGATATTGGACCAGTCATTTTCCCTCTCCAAAATGTTACTCCTTCCATACAGAAAAGGCAGGAAATTAACACTGGGACTTTTGGTAAATGGTAAACTGGCCCGGAGTCCCACTGAGGAAGCAGAAGAGCCCCCTTGAAACTCGGGTCTGCTTGAGTTTACAGCTCATGCCTGCTTCTCATGATCCCTGATTACCTCCTGGCCACCCAGCCTCACTCTCACTGACTTAAATGGGTACTGAGGCTGGGGAGAGAAAAAAAAATCAGCTAATATAAAGGGTAAGCGACAGCTTTTTAAATCCTGCAGATGGTATACCTTCAGGGATTAATAATAGAACTCACAGAAGAAATAAATACCCT
This sequence comes from Cryptoprocta ferox, assembly GCA_028646485.1. Taxonomy (NCBI): domain Eukaryota; kingdom Metazoa; phylum Chordata; class Mammalia; order Carnivora; family Eupleridae; genus Cryptoprocta; species Cryptoprocta ferox. The sequence continues at coordinate 31,092,625 of CM053569.1, read as the reverse complement.
CTAGATTCCTCCAGAGCACATTTTAATACCCAGTTTCTGAAGAGTGGGGCTTTAAACAGCACTAAATACACTGCTTAAGTCATCAGATCCCACTGAGGTCCACACTTGGGCATTCTGAACCAGCAGGAGGAGTTACTTAGTAAAAAAGAAGAAAGAAGGAAGAAAGAAAGAAAGGAAAGAAAGAAAGAAGAAAGAAAGAAAGAAAGAAAGAAAGAAAGAAAGAAAGAAAGAGAAAGAAAGAAAGAAAGAAAGAAAGAAAGAAAGAAAGAAAGAAAGAAGAAAGAAAAGAAAGAAAGGAAAGAAAAAGAAAGAAAAAGAAAGAAAGAAAGAAAGAAAGCAAGAAAGAAAAGAAAGAAAGAAAGAAAGTGCTAGGACACACACAGAAAAATATTTGAGAAACATGTTCAAGGTCTGATACCTGATTTGAAAAGGGAAAATCTTTATTCCAATGTGTATAGCACCTGACTAAAAGTCAGAGCATGGACTTAAACTGAGTCAAGGGTTTCCAAGCCACAGAACATTAGTTTCTGGATTTCCAGTCTTCCAATGCATAGAATGAGTTCACCTACTTGGGTCCAATGATCTTCAGCTTATGTTGTGGCCATTTTCATTTGTGGTGAAGCTCTGGGATGCCAATGCTCACCTCTGCGATCAGGTCTCCATTTTCCGCATGGACCTGAGCGATCGCTCCAATTTCCTTGCACTGGGAGAAGGCGGCGTACAGCTCCTCGTCTCTCACCATGTACAGGTCTTTATAGGCCATAAACATCTTGAAAGAGTTCACACCTTTGTCCTGGGTAAGGATTTTCATTTCTTCTTTAACCTAAAAGGGAACAACAGCCACACAAAAAAATGCCATGCTTTAACTTAAATAATAATTTCAACATTCTCTTCCACATTCAGAAGGTTGCATCAGAAGAGAATGCAGTAAAATAAGGACAGCAGTCTAATTCCAGAAAAAAAAATGCAGTTAAGGCCTTGATCTTTACCCCCCGCCCCTCCCAGGTGAGACCTCACTTCCTCTGATGGTGTTACTGGTATGATACTTTTAAATCATGAGAGAGTTCATAGTTTTCCCAAAGTACTGCACGTCTTTACTTGTATATAAAATTCTCAGCATCTATCTCCTGATGGGAGGAAATTATTTTAGAAAATGAGAACAAAGCCACTTGGCAGTAACAGAAGCAGTCGTGTCTCCAGGAGGAATGACAGCTAATGTAAGGTAAGCTTGGGGCTCTGATCTGAAAGCCACAGGATGGGCTCTCACATGGAGCAGGTGGACGTGGACTGAGCCACCGGCAGGTGCTAGCAGGTGAGAGACTCTGGGAACCTCGGGAGAGAGAGAAAAGCCTCGGGAGCGTTCAGGTGTGCCAAAGGGAAAAAACAAGATCAAAACAAGCTTAGTAACTGCCATGCAGGTCCAATAAAAACTAATAACTTCAAAAAAATTGGTGGATTTGACCAGGTAAAATTGTTTGAATTTCTGTATGTTCACATACACACACACACACACACACACCCCAAAACATGTTCTAGGCATAGGATTATTGTTCTTAGTTGTTATTTATCATTTTCTATCTTAAGAAGAAAAGCTCTAATATTCCAGGTAAAAAATATTACCAACAACTCAAACAGTAAATACGAATGACTAAAAAACATGAAAAAATGTTAACCTTTCAGTCGATTAAAAAGTGCAAAATAAAACTGCAATTTTTTTCTATTGAATCAGCAAAGTTTATAAATGACTCTATTTCATGTAAAATTACTCACTTCCATCGCTATTTATTTCCTTACTAATTTTTTTTACTTTTCTCCATGGTGCTTTATTGCCCAGCATATTATCTATTTACTGGTTAACGGCTTCCACTAGAATTTCAGCCCCATGAAGAAATGGAAATAACACCGAAATGTTGAGACGGTCATCACTGAAGTGATGGAATGAGCTCTAAGATATGTTAGGGAACAACAGCAAGGGGAAGAACATGATAGAGAGAGTGCCTCATTTTTTTTTTTTTTTTTTTTTACTTTTCTATAGTTTCAAATTTTCTACCATGAGTCTATTATTTTTATGGTCAGAAAAAAAAATGCTTTAAACATCGTTAGCATATGCAGACACCATACCTTAGGCCTTGGTAGTCCAAAAATGTACATAAACCAGCCACACTGGCTTCGGCTGGGAATTTGCTAGAAATGCAGATTGTCAGGCCTGCCCCAGACCTGCTACGGGTTGACTTGTGCACCCCCTTAAAATCCATATGTTGTTGAAGTCCTAACCCCCAGTACCTCAAAAGGTGACCTTCATTGGAAGCAGGGGCAGTGCCAATCTAATCAGTAGAGATGAGGCCATTTGTGTGGGCCCTAATCCATATGGTTGGTGCCTTCATAAAAAGGGGAAATTTGAACACTGACGTCCACATAGGGAGAACGCCACATGACGATGAACGCGCAAGTTGGGGTGCTGCTTCTATAAGTCAAGGAACACTCGAGATTACCAGCGAAGCATGAGGGAGAGGTGTGCACCAGGCTCTCCCTCACAGCCCCCAGAAGGAAGCAACAACCCTCCAACAACTTGAGCTCAGGCTTCTGGTCTCCAGAAGGCTGAGACAGTGAATTTCTAAGCCACTCAGTGTGTGGTTGGTTCTTTGTCCCAGGAGCCCTAGCAAACTAGTACGTTTACTTAACATCACCTGTAGTTAGACAATTTCCCCAGGTAACTGTTTACATATTAAACTGTGAGAAACACTGGTAAGGGCAAACATCCTCACCGGGGCTCTATCTTATAAAATAAGAGTGAGGGGGGCGCCTCAGTACCTCAATTGGTTGAGCGTCCGACTTCGGCTCAGCTCATAGTCTCACAGTTCATGGGTTTGAGCCCTGAGTTGGGCTCTGTGCTGATATCTCAGAGCCTGCTTGGGATTCTCTGTCTCCCTCTCTCTCTCTGTCCCCCTCTCACGCATGCATTCTCTCTCTCTCTCTCTCTCTCTCTCAAAAATAAATAAACACTGAAAAAAAAAAGAAAATAAAATGTTTTAAAACATAAGAGTGGGGGGAAGGAAAGAAGGAGAGCAAGAGGAAGGAAGGGAGAGAGGAGGAAAGCAAGAAAACCCTCATAGCACAAAAGAGATCAGATTCATCACTCAGGATGGTGTTCTTGGAGAAAAATTAACTTTTTCTGCGGACTATAAACCTTGCTATTACGTTTGCTGAGCTGTCTGTTAAAGATTGATTACTAGTTTTATATTAATTTGGTGCCTGAAGCTCAACTTTTAGGGGGAAGTGGGGACACAAGTTACACAGTGACTTCAAATAAAGTCACCCTCCTGAGCCCTTTCTGGTAAAAGGATTTCTGAATTAGGTCCAATATGGAAAAACATGTAGGCAATTGAAATTCAAGTAAAAATTTCTTCCAGAGTCCAGATACATGTTTTTAATGAGGAGAAATAAACGTGTTTTAACATCTCTCAAAACTATCTTTTCTATCTTTATGTTGTCATTTCTGCCATGGTCTAAATGATTGCAGATAGGGAGGGCTGGTTTTAGCTCTGCTGTGGAATGATCTGACCCAGTGTTGATGTTAGCTGAAGAGAGCAGGCAGGGAACTGGGTTCGAATACAGCTGAGAGATGACCTTCAAAGTCTTCCTGGTCTGTCGCTTCCTTGGTTTTCCCCTGATATTAAACATTTCTGATTGAAGTTCTAGTCTGTAGGAAAATACTGCCTAAAAGAGCTTGGAGGGGTTAAAATTGAGAAGTTCAGTACTTAAAAAATTACAGTTAAAAATGTTACAGTTCATGGATTACGTATTATGAAAGGCTATTGTGAATGAGTATAAAAGGATTTATCTTATCATCTTTATATGCTTTAAACATTGTTTTAGTTTTTCAAATTGATGATACTTCACAGGATTCCCAATTCAAAAGGTAGAAAGAATATGCAAGGAAAAGTCCTCCCTCAAATTCTGACTTCCAGTCACCCAGAAAGCAACTGATATCACCAATTTCTTATATTTTCACATTTGTTTCTTTTTTTTAATAAAAAACAATTAGCTTATTTTTTGAGAGAGAGAAAGAGCAGGGGAGGGGCAGAAAGAGAGGGAGAGAGAGAGAATCCCAAGCAGGCTCCACACTGTTAGCACAGAGCCCGACTTGGGACTTGACCCCAAGAAATGTGAGATCACGTCTTGAGGCAAAATCAAGAGTCCAAGGCTTAACCGTCTGAGCCCCCCAGGAGCCTGTTTCTTTCTTTCTTTTTTTTAATGTTTATTTATTTTGGGAGAGAGTGTGTGTGTGCATGCATACATGTACATGCGTGCACAGGGGAAGGGACAAAGAGAGAGGAGAGAATCCCAAGCAGACTCTGCACTGTTAATGTGGAGCCTGACATAAGGCTCAATCTCACTGCTGTGAGATCATGACCGGGGCCTAAATCCAGAGTCTGATGCTTAACGAACTGAGCCACCCCCGTGCCCCTGACACTATCAGTTTCTTGATCTTGTACAGAGCAAGGACTCGGGGACTACATGGAAGAAATGGACCCCTCCGTGGGTCACCTGGTCACTCCACCATGTCACTGCCACGTGAAGACTGTAGTCACAGCAGACTTTGGGATCAGCCCAGCTTCGCCAGGTCTCGAAGGCCTTGATGAGGGAACCGCCCTTGTGAGGAATGGCAAAATCAATGATCATGGTGGTGCCTCCTGCCAGGGCAGCCTGGAATCACAAGAGGGTTTCAACAGTTAGCTATCGATTTTCTAGCCGAGTCATTTATCTCCTCGAACACTATGCATATGCAAGCACTTGGGCAAGGTTGGTGGGTCCAGGAATTTGCACAACTCTGCTGCCTGTTTGAAAGACCCAGAGGGACATGAATAGACTTTCCATAAATTCAAGTTTGAAGTGCTAAAATTGCTGGACTTGCTTCTGTAAAAAGAATGACATGTCTGGTGAGAAGAAAATGGCTGTGGCCCAAAGGAAACAGAGTGAGGACTGCAAGGAAAAACTGAAATGGGAAAATGGCAGAAGACTCAAAACTTTTTCTTCTCAAGAAAACTGTATTCATCACTGTGAAATCCCATTCCATTAGCATCAGTCTTGGTGAACTGTGTCTCCAACTGCCTTGTGCTCCACGCAGAATCCTGGGAGACTCACGTGATGCCCGCTTTGCCTTCATTCCCCATAATTAACTGGTGACCCTTCGTCTTTCCTTAACTCCCAGCTGGCCCCTTGAATCCATCCCCCTGGTCCTGGTCCAGCCTCGTCTCCTTCACCTTGATCTTTATATCTCAAGTTTTGCTCCCACTCCCTCTAATACAAACTTCTTGGTGCAACTACAACCACATTCCATGGCACAAATGTGACCACTTGACTCCAAAGGTTAAAACTCAATGCTTTTCACCGCCTCTGGACTCAAGTTGAGCCTTTTTAACATGGTCTGCAAGGCCCCACATGATCTGCCTCAACTCATGTTTCCCTTGGGACATTACATTATACGACATTAGCTTATGACTAAATTTAAAAGTAAGTTGCTTAATCAAGTGTCTTTGATGAACTCCTGAAATTGATCTTACTTAAACTAAAATCATGAGGTGGTTAATGTGCTTTTAACTGTTGTAGTCCAGCAAGGTAGGTGAAGAAAACAAACATAGCAGGGAAGTATGCCCGTGCAGTAGTTAAAGGCACTGACCGAGGAGGCTAACTGACTCAAGGGCACAGAGATCAGACTCAACATTCATCAGCTGCGGTACCTGAGAAACCAGGAGCCCCTCGCCCACGTCCCTCCAACTGCACCTCCATCAGCCTCCCCGCCAAGCCGCCCAGACACATGGAGTGACCCCATGCCCCCCGTAGTTTGCTAGCTCTCATCTTGCTTCAATAGATTTTTATTTGTCCTCAGTCACTTGGCCCCACTCCAATTCTTTTTGCTCTCAAAATTCTCACTTTTTGTACAGGATCCTAGACTTTGTCTCTACCTTTAGATAATGTTGCCTTATTCTTGGCAAACAATATATATTTGCATTTCTGAAGAAATCCCTATTGGTGTAACGACAATACTAGGAAAAAAATCCTCAAGCTCCGTATTTTTTATTTGAATGCAGATTAATCTTCTTGCCTTCTTCCTTCCTAACGTGTCTTCCCAGTGCAATGCGGATATCCCTTGAGGATGAAGGGCATCTTTCTAACGGAAAGTGCTGTTAATTCAAGTGTTGGAAGAAAGTACATTTTTAGTGCCTATTGAACTATAAAATCAAGCTTAAAGCACTATCCTTTCCATTCCTTCTATATTAAAAGTCTTCCACATTCAGGATGTAGGCAAACTAGATACAATGCTGGTGGAAATAAAATAAATGGTGCAGCCACCCTGGAAAGCAGTTTGACAGTTTTTCAGAAGGTTAAACACAAAGTTACCATGTGAACCAGGAATTCTAATCCTAGGCATCTATCTGAGAGAAAAAAAAAAAATATGTCCCCACAAAACCTGTTCACAAACATTCAGGGCAGCGGTATTCATAATAGCCCCAAACCGGAAACCACCCAAGTGTCCGTAACGGATGAATGGATAGCATGATGAAGCACGTGAACACTACGGAACATTATTCGGCCATAAAAAAAAAAAACAAAAAACTGACACATGTTGCAATGTGGACGGACCCTGAAAACAGTAAGCCAAGTGAGAGAAGCGAGTCGCAGAAGATCACATACTATAGGATTCCACTTGTATGAAATTCCAGGAGAGGAAAATGCTTAGGTACAGGAAGTAGAACAGTGGTTGCCTTGGGCTGGAGGGCTTGGGTTGGGTCGAGGTGCCAGCTAACAGGCATGGGGCTCCTTTTTGGGCTGATAAAAATGTTCTAACACTGATTGTGGTGATGGTTGCACAATTCCAGGAATATACTAGAAACCACTGACCTGTATACCTTAAATGGCTGAATTGTATTATATGTGAATTATGTCTTAATGAAATTCCTCCCCGAAAAATAAAGTCTACCACACGTAAGCTGTGGAATGAGAGGAGTGGGAGAGCCCTCAAATAATCAGACAGAGATTCTCCCCTTGGGTGTGTACAGACTGGAGGGGGAGATGGAAATAACAATAATAATTAAAATAAAATAGTCAGTTTGTGATACCAGGTAGGAAATATACTTCTACAATAAATGGTAGTCTAGAAATTGCTAAGGGGAGGTAAAAATCACTAAGCTCCTTAGAAAAGGTCCAGGGGAAAGACTACTAGGAATTCAGAAGAGGGAAGGATAAACAGAGGCCAGAAGAGGCATGGATTTAAATTAGCATCAGTACACACACGTAAAGTCGCCAACCGGATAATAATATCTAACTTGCAGCGCTCACTTCTTATGTGCCGGGAACTACTGATGTTCTCAACGTTCTAACTTTTGTAATCCTCTCACCGGATCTACGGCAGGGAGTATTATCAGCCCCATTTTAGGGTGGAGGGAACCCAACACAGCACTACTAAATAACTTGAAAGAGGTCACACTGGAGTCGGGTTGTCAGGCGCCAGCATCTCAGCCTTGAGGAACAGCCAACCGCACGAGGGATGCTCTGAGGAAAGGCCAGCCGCTCAGCAGAAAGTGGTAATGGGGCAGAATTAAGACCTGGACTAGGGCAGTAGCAAAGCGTTGGTTCCAACAAAAGGTCAGCAGGGGTGACAGGAATCCGTGAGCTGATTCTGACAGGGATGGCTGGTGGTGGCAGATGAGGAGACACAGGAGCGAGGCCGCTCTGGTGTGAAGGGGGACCATGAGATGGGTGAGCAACACCCTGAGTGTGAGGTGCTTGGGCACATGTGGACTTGTGGAGTTGCTCACAGAAGGAAAACAGACCTGACGCTAAGGGCAGGGGAAGGTTGTGGCAGTCACCTTGGAGGGGATGCCAGAGTGGTCCTGAGGCTGGCCGAAATTATCCCAGGAGAGAGAAGCGACACAGGATAATGTAAGTCACAATGCATGCTCCGGAACATTCCACCACTTAGCGAAAAACAACAGTACCAAGCTAAGACAACGATTTGCAATGGCTGTTTCTGGGTGGGCATGATTGCAGGTTGCTTTAATTTCCCTCTGGTTAAATTTTACGTTTAATATTTGCTAACTTTTCTATAACAGAGCACAAACTTTATAAGAAGAAAAGACTTTATGGACAGATGGTAAAAATACATGCACATGTTCTTATGTAGAGGCTGTGGACGGTCTTCTTGCCAGACTGCAGATGTGATGGTCAAAGGATCATTTTCTAAAACAACAGCAGATAGAAATTCCTGGGGCTGCAATTTGAAAGCTGCCCAGTCAGGATTCCTCGCACCTGCCCCACCTCCCTACTACCCAGGAGCAGGAAAGGGAACCCAGAATGGCCCTTTACCTCTCCTTTGTTCTTTCTGGTTCTGTTTCTCCTCCATGCTCTTCCACCCTCTCCTCCCCCCAAAATGGGAACAAATTTCGAGAAACTCTAGTGAATAGGAAAGGGTGTGGGCAGATGTATGGACAACAAAATCTGTCACCAAAGCACCAGGGGGCATAAGCCACTCGACGCGGGGATCCCGGCTGCCACCCTGAGCCCTGGCAAACGGCTGCCAGCCATTGTCTGTGCCCCAGCCTCCTCCGAACCTTTTTTATATATAATGTTTTATTTATTTTTCAGAGAGAGAGTGCAAGTGGGGGAGGGGCAGAAAGAGAGAGGGGGACAAAGGATCCAAAATGTGCTGACAGCAGCAAGCCCCACGCGGGGCTCTAACTCATGAACCACGAGGTCACGACCTGAGCCAAGTCAGACCCTCAACCGAGTGAGCCTCTTTCCCCCCCCCTCATCTCCTGGTCTCTCTGCTTACCCATGCTCCTTCCACTGCCCAAAGTTATCTCAAATCCTTGAATGTTATTTCAAGACCTGAAATGGCCCTTGCTTCTACCACTGGATCCGGGGACCCATGTGTGTGCCAGAACTGAGGATGTATAATCCCAAGTAGAGGTCAAGGAAATGTGCTCCTTCTAGAAGGTATTTGCCTCTTCATTTTTATTTATTTATTTATTTTGTTGAGAGTGAGGGAGAAAGAGCACGGGAGAGGGGCAGAGAGAGAAAGGGAGAGAATCTTAAGCAGTCTCCACACTTAGCACAGGATCCAACATGGGGCTCGATCCCACAACCCTAGGATCATGACCTGAGCTGCAATCAAGAGTCCGAGGCTCAACCGACTGAGCCACCCAGGCACCCCGGTATTTGCCTGTTCAAAGAGGGTCTTGTGAATGCCCAGGCCTGGGTTAAGTGTCTTATTATACACATTAGCTCATTTAATTAAGCCTTGCTACAGTCTGGAGAGGTAGGAGTTGTTTTTCTTACTTTACAGTTGAGGATATCGAGGCTCAGAGATGTCGAATGATTCTCCAAGGTAACACAGAGGAGCGTAGGACTACACTCAGCCTGCTCCGGGCCTCGGCCCTATCCCTCACCTGAGCCACTCTTCTGTTGAGTGGGATCGGATTTCCAGCCAGTTGCTCCGGTCAGGTCATCAGTGAATCATTACTTTGAGAAAGGCAGAGTTGATCAAACGAATCAAGCACTTAAATAAACCAAAAGCCTTACGACTCAAAATGACTCACATCCAACTGTGAATTGGAAAATCCACAAATGAAACACAGTTGTATTTAGCTCACTTGATGTTCGTCACTGTGACCATCACTGTTGAAATAACGTGTCCCTAGAAGATGTGTAAGGGAGGGCCCCACACTGCTGCTTCTTCCCCTTCACAGACCTGGTGCCCCTGGAATAATGTCCCTGATTCAACAAATGGAACATCATATCCCCAGCCTGCTTCAGGCCTCTGCAGTATCGGTTTAACTGCTTTTGTCACTGGATGCTTCTAGGCTCACGTCACAGATGTCCTTCAGGGTTTGCCTAACATTCAAGGAATGAAG
>CM053569.1:31010493-31082611 GCA_028646485.1 Cryptoprocta ferox | reverse complement strand
TCTTCCTTTTGACGGTATCACCAAATTTTCATTTCTAAGCTCATCCTGGAACCAATGACTTTGTCTTATGAAAATCAATCACAGGTCCTGCTTAATCACCCAAGTAAAGCAGAAGGAGATGGAAAAGGGCATTTCAGCCTTAGGGAGAAAACCCTGGGCTCAATTCTCAGCTTTCTTATAGTCACTAAGATGTATGAAAACCAACTTCAGGAACCTAATTTATGTTCCAATTCCAGAAGCCCATTTGGCTTTGTCAAGATGTCCTCCGAACCGCCACTCCATGCACGGCTCTTCGTCTCTCTGAGTCTGAAATACTAGCCACAACATCATCCATCCAACGTGCAAACCAGGCTGAAGAGTCACCCTTGACATTTTTCTCTCTTCTCAACATCGCCAGAGCCAAGCCATTGGCAAGCCCAGCTCTTCCCCAGCCCCCGCAGGCTGCCTCCATAGGACCCATGAATCTCTTTAGTTCCTGCATCTATACCTCCACTGCCCAGTGCCACCTACATCCTCCAACTGGACTAAAGCAGTAGCCTCTTCACTGTCACCTTGTCCCCAGCCATGCCCGCCACTTCCAATCTTATACTGATTTCCCTTTGCTCTTAGAATAGAGAAAAGACAGTTATGACACATCCCATAGGCTGAAACATTAGCTGACTCCTTCTTCTGTTTGCTACTGAGTCACCTCCCTTCCAACCTATTTACCCCATTCCAGTGACACTGTTCCTCCCTCTCCTTGGAGAGCTCTGAGCTCCTTACTACCTCAGAGAGAGATGGGACTTCTGCTCTTTCCTCCCCAGCCCCTCCTCCACTGGGTCCAGTGACTCCTAACCCTGGGTGCACACCAGCATCATCAAGGGAAATTTATCCCATCCCTCAGAGATCCTGATTGGATGGATGTAGTTTCATCTCTGTATGTTCTGTGCCCATTACAGTGCCTGGTACACAAATATTCTTTAAATGTTTAAGGGAGTGTTTAAAAGAAAACCAGAGGCCCAAGAGGGAGTCACTTATGCTAGCCAGGCCAAGTCACCAAACCAGGGCTTAAAACCTAACCTAATTGCTATCTCAGCCTGCCTCAGAAATGTGGTCAGGAATTTCCTGGTTGGCACCAATGAGGTAATCTGTCATCGGGATGCTCTCTGTCTCCCACAGTAAGATGAGGTACTCTTCAGGATAAGACCCTCTGCCCTTTCCTCTAAGAGAAAGTGACCTTTCATGAAACAATCCTCTCTTTTCTTTTGCTAAATAACTTCCCTCTCCACTCTCCTTCCTATAAAAACTTTCTATTTTGTAAACTACTTGGAGCTTCTTTCTACCTGACAGATGGGATGCTGCCTGATTCATGAATCGCTTAATAAAGCCAATTAGATCTTCAAATTTACTCAGCTGAATTTTTGTTTTTTAACAGGAGAAAGGAAGGGAGGGATCAATGAAATTTCCTCCAATAGCTATAAGATGGAATAAGTATGATGATTCACTTTTCCAATAGCAAAATGGGAAAGCAGTGTAATTTAATGTGACATTTCATTTCTTAAAAATATTGCTAGCCCTGGCCATGGAGTTTCCTGGATCCTTCTATGAAAATTTAATGTGGAATGTAGACTGAGTGCATATGAAAGCTGAATGCTTAGTTTTGTCCAAAGCTCATCACCTAATCAGTGTTAACTATCAGATTAGAATCTATATTGGCCTCAAATGATTTCCTTCCTTCCTTCCTTCCATCCTTCCTTCCTTCCTTCCTTCCTTCCTTCCATCCTTCCTTCCTTCCTTCCATCCTTCCTTCCTTCCTCTCTTTCTTTTTTCTTTCTTCCTCCCTCATTCTCTCTTTTGTTCTTTCTTTAGAGAGAGAGCACACATAAGGGCAGGGGAGGGACAGAGAGAGAGGGAGAGAGAGAGAATCCCAAGCAGGCTCTGCACCATCAGTGCAGAACCAAATGTAGGGCTCGATTTCCTGACTTAACAATGAGATCATGACCTAAGCTGAGATCAAGAGCTGGATGCTTAACCAAACGTGCCACCCAGGTGCCCAAGATGATTTCTTCTTTTATAAAAAAGATTACACTTTGTTTTACTTTAACCTAAGGTCTTTGTTTTTATGTGAGAACAGATCTTCAGGGTTCAGGAATTCATGAGTATCACTATAACGATTTCTCTGTTAGATGCAGCAAAACATAACTGAAGAATTGGAGTGTCTGCCCTCAGTTTGTTACTTGACATATGATAGGAGGAGCACGAAGTGGAAGCCGACAGTAGATTCGGGGCTGCTCTCTTATCAGCTAAATAACTTGCTCAGAAACATGGCGTGTGATGCAGCAAGCCATTAGGACTGGTGACCTTGCAAAAGGGAAAATGCCAGACCTTAACATTCACTCAAAAATAGTCACAATCATCAAAGTCAAGCCCACAAGCCCAAAGTCTACTGTCTATAATTTATTATGAAGGCCAACATAAATTAGAGCCCCATATACCTCTAGTCTGTCTACCACTGGGAACAGAGAGCATGGTTTTCATCTCTATGACCCCAACCCCAATGCCTCCCACTTAGTGGGTTACCAAGAAATATTTGTTGACTGAAATAATAAAACCTAACCATCAACTTGAAAACTCCTTAGTTTAGGATCATTCCATATTAAATTGTGGTGATGGGGTCCAGAGTATTCCGCTGTGGCATAAAAATCATTTTGAGCTGAAGGTATTTAAGAATAGCTGTGTGTGTCTGCCTGTGTGTCTGTGTGTGTGTAAATTCCCTTATCTGCCTAAAAGCAAAACCTCCCCAAATTCAACTGTAATAAATCCGCTTCTAGGAAGTTTCACCACCAGGGAAGATGGACTCTTAACACCTGAGACTAGAAACCTGTACCACACATCAACAGACCTTGTCATAAACTGTATCTCCCACCTATTTTCTTAAGAGCTCATCTGTTTCTCCTAAAAGTCATTTGTTTTGCCATCAGTGACCTCTCTACTCCCCTTCTTTTCTTATTAAGAAGTCATTTATTTTCCCATACATGCCCTCTCCCTTCCTCTCCCCTGTTAAGGTGGTATATAAATCCCAAATTTTAACCACCTCTTGGGTCACATTTTTCTGTGAACTTACATATACCTAAATTTTTAAGATCTGTCTTTTCTCTTGTTAATCTGTCTTTTGTCAGTTAATTTGCATGCCCCAGTCACTATACATAAGAGGATGTAGGAAAACTTTTCCTTCCTGACAGTAACATCATGGAAATCTTGATTTATACACTACTTCTGTTGGACATTAAAAACACCCAGGCAGGGGTACCTGGGTGGCTCATTTGGTTGTGTGTCCGACTTCGGCTCAGGTCATGATCTTACGGTTTGTGAGTTCAAGCCTGCTTCGGATTCTGTGTCTCCCTCTCTCTCTCTGCCCCTCCCCCACTCACACACACACACACACACACACACACACACTCTCTCTCTCTCTTTCTCTCTCTCTCTCTCTCTCTCACTCAAAAATAAATAAACATTAAAAAAAATTAAAAAAACCACCCAGGAAAATAGGAGGAAACAGTCAGTAGAACTGAAAAGCATGGAGAACTCAAGTATGAAAACTGAGAGAAGGCAAGTCCTAGATTCTGTAAAGTTCAGTGAAAGAATTCCTAACACACAACACCCTTAATGGGGCCCTATTTAAGGTCAAGTGGTTTCTAAATAATCTTTGAGATTTTTTTCCTTCCTCTGACTAGTGTAAAGATGAACTTTGTAATGCGTAAAGAGCTGCTGGAGAAAGTCATAGAATTATGAACTCAGAGCTGGAGCACACAAGCTCTTAGCACAAGAGCATTCAAAGCTCAGCTTCAGCAGCAATGAAAGAAAGCTCGTTTAAAAACAATAAAAATTTGGGGCGCCTGGGTGGCTCAGTCAGTTGAGCGTCTGACTTCAGCTCAGGTCATGATCTCATAGTTCGTGGGTTCGAGCCCCGTGTTGGGCTCTGTGCTGACAACTCAGAGCCTGGAACCTGCTTCTGATTTTGTGTGTCCTTCTCTCTCTGCCTGTCCCCTGCTCATGATCTGCTTGTCTCTGTCTCTCAAAAATAAATAAATGTTAAAAACAAACAATAAAAATTCTGTTTTTCCTATTAAATAGGCATTGATTTTTTGCTTAAGGCAGTAGCTACAATTAACTAGGACTCAGTGAAATGAGAATTGTAATGCATTGCTCACGGGAGCATGAACTGATCTGGATATATGTGTTAAACTCCTGTAAGATTGATCCAAGACTCTTTGGTCCAGTCATTTCACTCTGAAGGGTGATTTCTAAGCCAATTATCAAGAATCTGTACGATAATTTACATCCCAACATTGTTACACAAGCAAAAATAAATAAATAAATAAACCCAAAAAACAAAAAAACAAACAAGAACCCAGAAACCACCAAAATGTCGACCACTGAGAAAATTGGAAGGGAGCTCTTAACAGATTGTGAAACAGGATGAAAAACGGGTCGGGCACTTGGAAGGAAGGATGAATTTGGTTTGGAACATGCCGAGTTCAAAGTGCTTGTGGGACATCCAGGTTGTGATATCCTCAGATGGGCAGAAATAGAAACCTGATACACAGAGACACCAAGACCAGAGAGGAAGCGGTGAGGCTCAGCCATGGTGAGGACAATGGGGCCCCGGAAACCACGTTCTCCAATGACAGTTAGGGTTCTGGGGGGAACTGTGTAATGAACGAGGCTGTCTCCAAAGAGCATGCAAAATTTAGTAGCAGGAAAAATGTTCATAGGCGCCCCAAAAAGAAAAGCGGGAAAATACAGGAAGCAAAATGTTAAACATTATAGGTGATATAAATAATATTTTTCTTTACTTTCAACTATATTTTCCTTTTTTAAAAAAGCAGTTATTCAAGCAATATATATGGAGAAACTATAACACTCCAGCATTTTCCTGAGGGCTGGATAATGAATAGTATATATTGTTTTCATTGCTTTCAACACTTTTTTTTTAAGTTGAGTTTGTTCTTCTAACCAAGGCATCATTATACAGATAAGGAAATGTTAACAACTCTGAGAGAAGAAGTGACTTGCCCAAAGTCACACCATCAGCCAAAGCCCACACAGCTTCCAAAGCCCAAGCAATAGAGAAAGGGATCTGATTTGCGACAGAATTTTCTGAAGTGCAATTCTACAACGTGATGAGATTCTATAAATACACCACACACGCATGCTCACTCACACACCTTCCACAGCCTTATGATAAGCAATCATCTTGATGGCAATTTACCAAAAAGTCCCAGGGCAAAGTATGATTTCCTTGCTTGACCATTTTGAAGACTTTTTGTTCTACCAAAAAAAAAAAAAGAAAGAAAGAAAAAAGGGGTCCTACATGTTTTCCCAATTAAAAAAAAATCCTTCCACCAGCTACAGATGCTGCCAGATTTTAATGTGAGCCCACCCATTCCAAGCTGCATACATGTCTGAAAATCTATATCTATCTATCTATCTATCATCTATCTATCTGAAAACTGGCCAAGCTTCCGTAATTTACTCTTATCACAGGATATAGTAAAAGCAAAGTAAAATAATTCCTTCAACTTTACCTAATTCACATATCCATTTGCATAAAAAAACCCATTGTTCTTCCTCATGGCTATTGAATTATTGGAAGACCCCTGTACATCTAGTACATTCCAACAAAATGAAATATGATTTCTTTAAAGCAGAAAATTATTTCTATTAGTTACATCAGATAGAAAGCTTTTACTTGTAATTAAGTAAATCAATTATAGGCTTTAAACCCAACCTCTGCCATAAATTAGACTTACAAAATATGTAACCTTTGGTTGACCTATATTTCATTTTTTAAATTGGGCCCCATCACAATCTGGTGATCAATAAATAGAATCCCATGAACAGTATCCCTGCTATGTGTCAGATATTATAAATGATCAGCATGGTGTATGCAGAAAGCAAAGAGCTTTTGGTCTTATGTTTGGGGCCCATCTCCTGAAAGCGTAATATATCATTTCTACTTTATAGCTTTCTGTATGTAAGGTACCCATTTCTGTACCCTTAGAGATGATGTGTCCATAAATGCATGTACAAATGCCTCACAAACCTGACTCCTGAAATGTGGATTTATTTTGATAACTGTAACTGCCTCCCACTTTGAGAGGGTAAAAGAGCTACTATATTTCATAAGGATGACTCTGCTCTGTTTTTGAGAAAAGCATCTGACATCGGCATGCAACTTATCCAGCGCTTTCATCCCAACACCTGCCACACGGACAAATCTAAACATCACACGTTTTCCCAATAGTTTCAGAAAGGAAGAGAGCCTAGGAGGTGAGAGCTCTAGCAATGGAAGGCAGTAAGGAATCTGAAGAGCCACTTGGTCACTGACTGGTATGTGACCTTAGGCAAGTGACTTCAGTTTCAGTTTTCTCTGCTGCAAAAGGAAAGAATGGCACCTGAGATTGTTGGAAGATGATGGACATCTTAGCACAGTGCCAGCACAGAGGGGGCGCTTGATAAAATAAACGTTATATAATGGTATTAATAAGATTTTTTCAAGTTTAATATACAGCCCAATCAACATCTACAAAAGATGTCTTTGCCCCTATATCCCCAAACCAGAAACTCCACCAGCACTGCCTTGGGAATTATTGAAGACTCTGTAAAAGAGGGCAAAGTGATTCCATGATGTTGTCCTTCCAGAACTCAGGCCAATACTTTAATGCTCCTGTACCTGTGTTTACCCATCTGGAGTCTCCTCTGTTTTTGGGGGCAGGAGAGGTGATGTCCTGGGAGCCAACTGATTTTGAAGTAGACTTCTGTAACTTAGTATCTTTGTGAGGACTGTTTTTCCATGTTCAACAGTATGCTTCAAAGACCTTCCTTCTCACAACAGAATTGCAAATCTCTCCATGCCAGGAATCCCTGAATGGCCAAAGAATGACAGATAGAAGACTAAGAACCACCTTCCAGGCCCTTGGGGCATACACAGATGACCTTGAGAAAGCGAAGGAAGGTTCCTCCCCCACAGCATTCCAACCCTGCATCCTGGCTGCTTCTCCTTCTAGAGCCTTGCTGAGAAAAAGGGAGATGATGAGGGGAAGTGACACTAGTGGTCCTGGCAACCGATGACCAGAAAGAGCGGCTTTGCCCCTGGTGAACTCTGTACCTGGACGGAGGTGTCAACGCAATGCTCTGCCATTAGCAAAGCACTTTGTTAACGATGAGCCTGAGGTAACAGAAAGTGTGTGTACTATAACCCAAAACAACAGGTTACAAAATTTTATGTACAGGTATGCTCACACACACACCCACACACACATGCACAACACCATCTCAGTTAGGTAAAATCCAGCATATTAGAAAGCACGTAAGCAATACACCAAAACAGGAGTTGTCATGGAGTTAGAGATTATGGGCAATATTTTTCTTTCTACTTTCCTAATTTTTTTCCCTCCAATTTTACACAATCATGAATTGCTTTCACATATGAGAAATTCACGTAAAATGTAAAAAAAAATTTCATTAAATTTTAGGAAAGTTTACTTTTTAAGTAAAGGGCAAAATTAATGTTGACTCTTCCCCAACAGAAATGATATGTCCCACAAAAGACTTTGACCACTGCCCTGATGATAAAGGTTAATAATCAGTAACGAAGAGTAAGCTTTCCAAACACTGATGTGAGCAGCCTGCCTAGACCCTTCTCTCAGGATCAAATTGTTCTCTTTTCTATTAAACATTCTGGTCAATCATAGCTGACTGAGAAATGTGGACGGGGTGTGTGTGAGGAGAATAACACTATTGGAAAGAAGTTAGTAAGGTCAACGAGCTATGGTTCAAACTACTTTGAAAGCCTGTACAATGAATATCTAGGCTAATAGCCTGATTTGTTTCACACACACAAGTTTAGGCCTTAAGGATATCAATACTTTCACCCCAAAATGCAGGCCTCAAGGAGGGTGTGGGTTTGGCTTTAACCAACGTGCTGGGTGGGGTTTTAACGTTATGCCCAGTTCATCTCCAGATCTCGTTTTCAGGAGCTTTGGAGAAACGTTCAAGGTTCTTTTCATTGAGCAGAGCCTCTACGCCTTTGTGTCTAGAGAAACCCAAGCCTCTCCCACCATGGCTTGGTGATCTGATCCTTCTACACCATCAGCCAAGCCCCAGGTGCTCAAGCATCAAGAAGGAGGTCCATATGCTTTGTCTCCTGGGCAAGCCAGGTAAGAAGAGATGGGGCACCAGTGTGGGTGCTGGGAGACCATTCCTGGAATATTTCTCTTCCAAGTTCTTGCCAGGGGGCGCCTGGGTGCCTCAGTGGGGTAAATGTCTGACTCCTGATTTTAGCTCAAGTCATGATCTCACAGGTCCTCAGTTCAAGCCCCGCCTCCTGCTCTGTGCCGACAGGGCAGAGCCTGCTTGGTGTTCTCTCTCTCCCCTCCTCTCGACCCTTTCCCAGCTCTCTCAAAATACATAAATTAACATTAAAAAAAAAAAACCAAATTCTTGTCAGGGCTGTGTCTTTTCTACTGGAGGGTAGGGGCAAAGATGGTGGACCCAGTGGGCTACCAGCCTGTCCAGACTTGTCATCACCTACCCAGCTCGCGCTGCCAACTTGGAGTCCGGCAGTGACTACCAGGTGAATGGATTTTTCATATGGTTTTGGCTGGGGATGGAAGACGGGGAGAAACAGAAAGATTCTATAGACAGTATGGAAGACTTGAGGACTTCCACAGAACACCAGTGACCCCGGGGAGGGCGGATGGGGGGTGTTGGGGAGTACAGAGTGCAGAGAAATGGGGGTGAGAAGATAGGCAGACTTGAACTTGTCCAATTACCCAAAGCGAGGAGTAGAGGGCGTGTGGCTTGGCCAAAGCTGGGCTGCTGCAGCGAGAAGGGGCGCCTAGAAGAGGGGCGCTCGCACGGGGAGCGCCCGCCTGGCCCTACGGCCGCTCGGTCGCTGCTGCAAGGCTCGCTCCGGCCTGCGGGCCGCTGGGCGCGGCGCAGGCGGCGGCTCGGGGGTCCCGGGGCAGCTGGGGGAGGCCCGCGGGGTGCGGGGCGCGGCGGCGCGGGTACCTTGGTGCCCTGGTGGAAGTCGTCCACGGACCGCGCGCCCATGAAGGGGAACTGCATGTGCGTGTGCGTGTCGATGCCGCCGGGCAGGACCAGCTTGCCGGCGGCGTCGAGGACCCGCAGGCCGGCGGGCGCGCCCCCGGGCGGCAGCAGGTCGCGGCCGAGCGCCCGCACCACGCCGTCCTCCACCAGCACGTCGGCCACCTGCGAGAGGTCGTCGTTGACCACGCGCCCCCCGCGGATCAGGAGCCGCGACGGCGCCGCCATGGCGAGCGGCGCAAGGGCTGCGGGCCGCGCGCGCGGGGTGGCCTCCTGCGCGGCCCCGGAGGACGGTCGACGGCCTGGGCTCCCGCTGCTGCCCCTGCTCCCTTTTATCTGCGGGCCGCGGGGGCGGGGTCCAGCCCGGGAGGGCGGGGCCGGCGCGGGCAGGCTGGGGCCGGCCGGGTGCGCTCGGTCACCGCCCCGACTCTTCCGTCGTCCCTAGGGGTCCGGGTCACCCGGAGCGCGAGTCTTGGGGTTTTCAGCGTCTGTTTTCCTTTAGAAGAAAAGGCACTTCGGGGAAAGAAACTCACCTTATCCTGTCCCTTGAAGACGAACGTGCCTGTCCCAAGACACACACACACACGCATCACCTGCAGCAACAACAATGGAAATACCCACGCCAGAAAGAACTACTCGGTCTGTTTTTCCTTTTAAAAATATATTGTTTTTAATGAGCAAATCATCGCACAATCCCAGTAAATGGCAGACACGGAGTGAAAGTTCGGAATGGGATATTTAATCTATTTGAAACTAAAACGGTTTGGTATCAAGGATTCTCCAGATTCCAAGTTTTTCTTGGAAAATAGCAGGTAATGTAACTCTAAAGACCCGGGTTTTTATTCCGATTTCTCACAAAACTGGTTTAGAGGTCTTCGGTTAAGGCTTTCACCCTCTTGGGTCCTCAGTTTTTTCATATATAAAACAGAGATATTTGTTCTCCCCCTGCCCCCTTTTCCAGACTTGCTTTGAGAAGCGGATATGGTGATGGACGGGAATGCACCTTAATAAAATGGGAAATACCATAGAAACCAATTTAACAAATACTGGCTTTGTCAGGATCGACCATGGAGGGGATTAGATGGGGGGTAAGGGATAAAGATAAATAACACTCTTGTCCTCAGGAAGCCAAGAGCCAATGGTGACACAGATAGATATTTCAATAGGTGACAAAATATGTAAAACAGAAAATTCTACCTTTGAGAGAGGATAAAGAGTTTGGAGGAAAGGGAGAGTGGACTTCTGTGTTGAAGACAATTAGATCTAGAAGATTGACAAAGAGGTATTTGAACAGGATATAGAGGACACGGAAATAAGGAGATGAGAGGTGGGAAAAGGAATGGCATTCTAGCCCGTGGGAACAGAGTATGCAGAGGCACAGAGGCGGGATGGCAAGTTGAGTCTGATAGAACTGGACAACCTTGGACCACCCTGCACCCTACAGGGGAGGAGGAGGAAGAGGAAACAGAAGAGGGGCAGTCAGAAGGGGGATGGGAAAGCACCGTGTGAGGGAAGACAGCAGTACAGAATTTCAAGAAGGGCAGCAGGATCGAATGCTGTAGAAGGGTTGGAGAGCGTGGTAGACATTTGCTGTTCCAGCATCTGTTCCTGTCCTTATTCTGCTAACAGGACTGGAGTTTCTTTGTGGGAAATCCTTCACCCAGAAGAAGTCCTCACAGTGATGGGATGGGCACGTGTCCCAAGCCAACTGACTGTGCCCAGCAAGAGCAGATTCTAAGACTTTTGTTAGGTGGAGCAGATGGGGACCTTATTCCTTCCTGCTGGACTTGAACATGGAAGGGTATAACCAAGAGGCTTCTGGGAGCTGTGTAGACAACACAGGGAAAATGTCTTTCTGTGAACAGAGCCAACACAGAGGACATGAAGGAGACATGGAGAGAGGCTGGTTTCTCACGACATGGTTGGAGCTTCTGAAATCACCCAGGCCTCAAGTCCCTTCCTCTAGACTTTCCACTCTTTGTGGAAGCTGGTTGACTTCAGGTCTTCTGTCACTTTCAACAGTCAGCTGACAGAGGCTGGGAAGATATGTTTTGCGTTTGAAGATGAGACGGTCACATGTGACCTCAGGAATGGCATTTTCAATAGTGGAATGGAAGATATCATTGCAAATTTCCTCAGCTCTCTGATTACACACACGTCAAAATGATTAAAAATTAGAAAGCCTCAGTAATTTCAAGTTCCAGATTTGGCCATCAAGCCAGAAACAAGAAATCCAAGAACGTTATGCAATTATTGTCAAAAGGCTGCTTGTGTAAAGGTGAAACGATTAATTATAAATGTAATGAAACTCCTGCAAGCTATTCAAATAACACACTGCCCTAGGAAAGTAAGATGGTATGCCAGGGCGGTTGCGACATCCTTTCTGAAACTGTCCAGGTGAATGATTTCAAAGGTTTCTTTATTTTAAACACTTTATTTTATTATTTTTTTAGTGGAGTCTTTTTTTTTCCTTTTTTTTCAATTTTATTTTAGAGACAGCTTGAGCACGAGTAGGGGAGAGGGGCAGAGGGTGAGAAAGAGAGGGGGCCAGGAGAAACTTAAGCAGGCTCCATGCTCAGCATGGAGCCCAACATGGGATCAATCCCACAACCCTGGGATCATGACCTGATCTGAAATCAGGAGTATGATGCTCAACTGACTGAGCCACCCAGGCGCCCTGTGGAGTCTTTTTTTTTCTTAAATGTTCATTAATTTGAGAGAGAGAGAGAGAGAGAGAGAGAGAGAGAAAGAGAGAGAGAGAGAGAGAGAGAGAGAGAGAGAGAGAGCGAGCATGTGTGGGGGATGGGCAGAGAGAGAGAAAGAGGATCTGAGTGGGATGCAGGGCTTGAGCTCACAAACTGTAAGATCATGACTTTAGTCAACATCAAGAGTCTGATGATTAAATGACTGAGCCACTCAGGCGCCCCTATTTTAGATACTTTATATCAAACCAACTTCCCGTGTTTAATTAACTCAAACTTCTATCAGACCGGGGTTTGTAGAACGCTACTGAAGCAGGAGGAAGTATCTCATTGAGATTCACCGGCAGCAACACAAGAGAGAGTGGGGAAGTTTAAGGACAAGTGTTAGCTCACAGAAAGAGTTCTCCCCCTCTGATTCACCGGGTAGGATGAGCCTGGGCAACTGTGCTCCTTGGAGGAAGCTTGTCCTCGGAACAGCCCCTCCTCTCTTCGCTTTGTCCTATTCAGCCACTTCCTTACCCAGAGGTCTACGTAGGGCCACCCTGGGCAGTGAACAAGGATTCGGGAGAGAGAGACGCGATATGGGGAGGAAGCAACACTGCTATTTTGCATTTTTCTTGCTGGGGAAGAGTCAGGTTGATCGACTCACACAACAAAGCATGGAAGACTAACTGACACTCAGAAGATTACAAAGATTGATGCTTAACCACAGAAATCAGCCCTGACTGATGGTTTCAAGGGGGCAGCAAGGTAGAGGAGACAATGGTGACTTCCTTCACTGAGTGGCTTGAGTTTTGAGGAAAACAAATCCATCAGACCCAGTCTGATGGCATTTAAGTCCTCAGCGAGCCCAGGGTCCAGGAGTTTGCTTTCCCTGTCCTCCTAACCTGGCACGCTCCTACTCCAGGACCCTGTGGCCCTGAGAGGGTTTCATGCCGCTGTTTATGGGCAAACAGAAGGGATGATGAGGTGTGCGGGCACATTGAGGACCGAGAATATAAGACAGAACTGGGTGTCTCCGAAAAGCGTGCCCCAGCTGGGATCTGCAGGAAACCCCAGCTCCCTGTCCCACCCTGGAACCCAAGTCCCTGGCAGGGTAATGAAGTCACACCCGAATCAGAGATTGCAGAGGTGAGGAGGCAGCGTGGGCAGGTCAAAATAGAAGAAAATAGACCGAGGAGTTGGAATGAGGAGTCTAATCCTTGCCCTGATGTCAACTTCTGGTGTGTGTTTGGGCAAGTCACTCTCAGGGGCTCTGTCTTCTCAACTGGAAAACAAGGAGTGAGGTTGATGGGAACTTGTAAAACACACCCTCTGGGCTTTTAGACTTTTGGATTCTGGGAACAGGGACAGAAGCTCACCCAAAGAGTGCCTTGCAGAGTCTTAGCGTTTAACTCTTCTCGGGTCAAGGTGAGTGAATTGGAGACCAGGTAAGACTTGCCTTTGAGACTCAGGACTATTTTATTTCTGGTCCCTCCATTGAAGCCGAGGGGCCCTGCCTGGAAAGGGGGCCATATACAGTGTGTAAAACTTGCAGTCATCAGGGAATGATGCTTGATGGAACTGATCCTGAAGTCTGTGTGCTGATTCCCAGGGCAACATGTTTGTCACTGCTCAGCAATGATATGCATGACAGGTGGGAATGGTCCCCTGACTGTGGAGGGCCAGAGAGACAGAGAAAGAAAGAGTGAAAGAGCCAGAGAGCTGGCCACTGGACAACTTCGGAGGGCACCCTTCCCTAAAGCACCAGTCTTGGGCAGAAGGAGAGGATGGTTGCCCTGAATAACAATACCAGCACGGGTAGCGAAGATTTATCTAGCACTCATGTCAAGTCAGGACTTGGCCAAATACTTGACATGGCTTATTTTACTTTATTCTCACAACTCTTTGAATTGAGTACTGTTTTCCCCTTTAATAGAGGAGCCCTTTGGGGTCAAATGATTTGCCCGAGGTCACACAGCAGTAAATGCTGGCGGTAAGTCATTCTGGAACCTATGATTTACCCATTATGTGACTCCAGATTCCAAAGCCGCTTTCGGATCCTGGCTGCACTGGGGCCTCAGGCGACATAAAATGGAATAATGATGATCCAGGAATGAAATCCTGCATCCCTGATGGTGACTTCTGACCTGTAGCACCCATGATGAGCTGTTTCAAAGCTGCTGCAGAGTCACCTAGACCATGATGACTGGATTGTGGAGCCGTCCTGTGTTCTTGCTCAGGTAACCAAGGTCATGAGTAGTTAAAACAATTGATAAAGCAAGCAACACTGACCTGCCTTGGGGGAAAACTTTCAGACACATTCTGGTGTGATTCCAAGAAACTCGAAAAAAATACTTTGCAAACGTTCTTGTCTCGTATACAGTCTTGTATTCCATAATTTTTGTTTGTTCTGCTTATGTTTTGCTCGTTAAACTATTCTGATGTTGAGATGGCAGTTTCAGGCACATCCTGGGAACGTGGGACAGTCCTTCTGCATTTCCTGCAGCTGCTCTAACAACACACCACAAAGTTGACAGCTTGAAAGAACGCAGCTTTATTCTCTCTTGGTCGTGGAGCCAGATCTCCAAAATCTGTTTCCCTGAACCATAGTCTAGCTCTTGGCAGTGCTGTTTCCTTCTGGGGCCTCCAAGGGAGAATTTGCTTCCTAGCCTCTTCCAGGTTTTGGTGGGTGCCAGCAGTCATTGGCTGCGGCCTCATCACTCCAATCTTGGTCTCCATGATTGAAATTGCCTTCTCTTCTGTGTCAGAACTTCCGCAGATCCTCTTATACAGTCAGGGCCCAGCTAGGTAACCCAGGATAATTTCCCCTGTTTCATAACCCCCTGATTTCATATCTACAAAGTCCCTCTTGCCCTATAAGGCAACATACATAAGTTCAGGGTCTAGAAAGATATCTGGGTATCTTTGGGGCCCCTAATTCAGCCTATGATAGTGCCTATCTTGGTTCCCCTTGAACAAAAAGACACTGCCTTCCCAAGTGAACTGGGCTGGGAACACCAGGCTCGCCTTACAGTTTTCTTCTGCCCATCTGCCAGCTTCACTAGCTTGTGCTTCCAGAAACCCTCCTGCTCCTTTAACTCACTCCAAATGTGCCACACTTTGAGTTATTTTCATTGTTCTTAGCAAAACTTATTGCAGCAATATAATAATACATAAGGAAATAGTGAAAGTGTACCCTGGGTTACAAAGAGTATGAAAAATAAATAAATGGGTAAATAAATAAGCTGATCTGGGCTTGAGTTCTGGCTTCTCACCTATTGCCTATGGATTCTTGGCTAAATTTCGTAGCCCTTCTAAGCAAGAGCAAATCATTAAAAAAATACTACTTGGATTTTTGTTGCATAGACCCAAATAGGGTTTGAATATTGCACTTTATATTTAAAAGTTTTAAAAATAAGAACAGAGTAAAATACATAGAGTAAAATTCATCTTGTTTAGGTATATAGTACTATGAATTTTGACAAAGATATGCAGTGTTTTTCATGCAACTACCATTGCAATCAAAATAGAGAGTAATTTCCAACAGCCCCAAAAGTTTCCTTGTGCCCCTTTCCAGTCAGTCTTCTCTGCCCCCAGCTCTGGCCCCTGGCAACCACTATCTCCTTTCTGTCCTTTGAATTCTATTGACTTTTGACTTGGATACAAAGTGAGATCTGGAGTATCTGAAGAAGATACTTTGGTTCTAAAAGTCATCTTCGACATGGTGGTGCTCTTGCTGTGCCCTACATCTAAAGCAACCCCATCCCCGTCTCCTCTGATGCTGTCAAGATGTAAAGCAAAAGGGATTCCAGGCAGACCTTACTGGGATTTACTCCAGACCGCAGCTGGGACTGACGCAGCGATAGCCGGCGCTATGCTGGAGCCTTCCCAACACTGTATATGCAGACACACCGTGTTGAGATTCCGATGCCCCGGATGTGGGAGGAGTCACGGTACAGGCAGAGTACAGGCAAGAGCATGAAATACAGACACAGCAGTCACGGTGCGGCCCTTCTCACGTGTGCTGGTCCCATCGACGCCCACGCGGTCTGAAGCAGAGACTTTTGACCTCTGCACTGGCCATGCCGTCTCATTATACACTCTTAATTCTCTCATATAAGGTAATGGAGTTGTACCTCTCCCTACTTCATTAAAAACGTTGTTCATCTTAAATTCTTCTTGGGAAAAAAATTACTCTTTTTCTGTTAAGAGGTACTTAGTACTAGACATGACAAATAGTGAAAATGTTGTAAGTCAAGGATAATACCTAACTACCCATCTATTATGTAACTGTGTATTTAAGGGCACTAATGTGTGATCTTCTGGAAGAAGAAAACTGCACCATATTTATCTCTGTAATCAAAAACCTATCAATGGCACATAAAAAGAGCTCACTAACTTCATGTTCACTTTGTCATTATCACAGTACAGGACTCTATGGAGGAAATGTTCAGCGTTTGGTCCACATTAATTAGATCACAATTAAAAGTTTCGTTTAGACTTCTTTGGAGCTCCAAACTGAGCTTCAGTCTTATTTGCTTTTCCATTCACACATTTGCTTTCAAAGAAGTTCATTGGAGTGCTACTAAAAACAAGTATTCAAAAAAAAAAAAACAAACAAACAAGTATTCAACGAATTGCATTCCAAAATAAATGACTGTAATGCTAGAATAAACCACTAGATGGCAAATTGAAAAGACCAACTGTTCCTTTGGTTCAGCAACTTGTGTGAATAATAGATAAGCCACTCCTGGTAACCTTGTATCTGTATTTATATATAGTTATTATCCTCTCTTTAAAGTTGGAAAGGAAAATAAATAATTTCTTTGTTCCCTTGAGTAGAACTAATGAATCCTTTTGTGGACATGTTAATGTACAAGTGTAATTTCATATTATAAAATTATGACATCCTAGATTTACAAAATATATGCTTGACATTAAATAAAGTTTTCATATTATGATTTAAAGAGCATATAGAATGAGCAAATATAGTCCCTTCATAAATATTTATGGAGTAATTAATTACTGAGTTTGAATCCACTAGACACTGCACTGAGGCTCTTAAATGTTATCTCATCTTGACAGGAACTCCTTGAGGTAGAAAGCCTTACTTCCATTTTACAGATGTAAAAACTATGGTTCAGAGAGGTTAATTGCCAGAGTAACACAGTTAGTCGATTTCAAGGCCAATGGAACTGACAACCACTCTATTATACTGCTAAATGGATGAAGACAGTATTTTCTGTCTTTAATTTGATAAAACAATTACTTTAATCCTGCCCAAAATAATAAGCAAGATTATTTGTACAGGAATGGCTTAGACCTAATTCTAAAAGCAAACAGGAAAAAGGGAATATTGTTTGTATTTTTGTTCTCTAATTGTTAACAGCTTTATGGAGATAAATTATACATCACAAAGTTCACCACATTGAAGTGTTCAACTAGATGGTTTTTAATATATTTACAACGTTTGAAAACATTCACCTAATCTAACTTCAGAATGTTTTTATCAACCGCAAAAGAAACTAGTACCCATTAGAAGTCACCAATCCTTACTATCCCATCTCCCCATTCCCTAGCCCTATGCAACCAATAATCTACTTTTTGTCTCTACAGATCTCAGGACATTTAATATAAATAGGATCATACAATTAATTTGCGGTCTTTTGTTACTGACTTCTTTCACCTGGCATTATGGTTTCAAGTTCATTCATGTTGTAGTATGTTTTCCACTTCATACCTTTTTATCGCCAAGTAGTATTTCATTTTTTGGATATATCATGCTTTCATCCATTTATCAAATGATGAACATTTGGGTTGTTTCTCCTTTTTGGTTATTATGAATAATGCTACTATAATCATTCACATACAAGTTTTTATATGGACATATGTTTTCATTTCTTCGGGTATGTACCTAGGAGTGAGATTTCAGGGTCATATGGTAAATTTATAGTTAACTTTTGAAGTACTGTGAAACTGCTTTCCAAAGTTTTATATTACCATTTTATAATACCGCTAGTGATGTATGAAAGTTCCAATTTTTCTATATCCTTGCCAATGTTTGTGATTCCCTCTCTGTTTGACAATAGCTATCCTAAATTTTGAAGTGGTTGTTTTTAAATCTTTCTTGTTATTTTTTTTAAGTTTATTTATTTATTTTGAGAGGGGGGCTGCAGAGAGAGACGGAAAGAGAGAGAGAGAGAGAGAGAGAGAATCCTAAGCAGGCTCTGCACTGTCAGCGTGGAGTCTGATGTAGGGCTCAAACTCACAAACCATGAGATCATGACCTGAGCTGAAACCAAGAGTTGGATGCTTAACCAACTGAGCCATCCAGGCACCCCTAAACTTTTTGTTATTTTTAATAAAGCAAATATGGTTCCAAGTAAAACAGAAATCCTCACTATGTGCCTGTAATAAAATCTTAAATCTAACGTAAAATTTCTCCATTATTCTCTGTGTGAAAATGTAGTAAGGAATTAGTTTGTGTTTCAAGAATTATCCTCTTTCCAGTATCAATGACGAAGGTACGTATTGCCACTGCTGCTACTGCCTCTTTAGAGGACAGTATCCACCACCCAGATATGTTCTGAGGATTAGAAATGATGAACATAAAACCTTTAGTACTATGGTTGGTGCTCAGGAAGTACTCAATAATGGATGCTTATTTTCACTCACTGCAATCAAGAAAATGGTTACAAAGAATCATTTTGCACACCTGGCAAACAATTCTAATGGAAACTCATGAGCTAGAGGAATAGAAAATATATTGTATGGTGAATCTCCATAAAAAATAGCAATAATGCAAATCCAGCCAAAGGAAACTAATAGGAACACAATGATGTTAAAATTCATATGATGCATAATAACCAATACAAAGTCTATATTAAAGTCAAACTTTAAAAAACTTAATCTAAAAGCCAAAGGAAATTTCTATGTTCTTTTCTTTTTAACTTTACTTATTTTGAGAGACACAGAGACAGTGCAAGTGGAGGAGGGGTAGAGAGAGAGGGAGACAGAGAATCCCAACCAGGCTCCATGCTGCCAGCGCAGAGCCCGATGTGGGACTCAAACCCACAAAACTGTGAGATCATGACCTGAGCTGAAACCAAGAGTTGGACACTTAACCGACTGAACCACCCAGGTGCCCCAGAAATTTCTGTTATTTAAAATCAGGGCTCAGCAGATAGAAATATTCATGATCCTATTGTAGTGACAGTGAAAAAAGTTTCAGAATATTGTTTATATGTTGCTTATTACCATAGTTTCTGGGTAGAAATAATTTCCCTGAAAGCCTGCTGTTTATACTATTTATACTAGCTGAGTGCAAGTTACTAAATCCATAGCATGTAGCCACATCTTTCCTGTTCAGGGCTCTGTGGAAATTCTTCATTTTGGCCTTTGTAAAATAAAATAGATGTCCGTGCCAAAATACCAGTTTTCATTGAGACACAGACATAAGTTGTCCTGTAATCAAGAAAACAGGACAATGGCTGTTGTAAGAAATCTGCTCTTTTGGGAAGCTCTACTAATATACAAAACGCATAACACATGGTGGAGGGGAGAACAAAAAAAAAGATGTTAATTTGGAAAATGGATCTGTAATATTGACAACTAAAATTTATCTTCCACCTCTTAATGCTCTGGGAAAGTCCA
Organism: Cryptoprocta ferox; assembly: GCA_028646485.1. Taxonomy (NCBI): domain Eukaryota; kingdom Metazoa; phylum Chordata; class Mammalia; order Carnivora; family Eupleridae; genus Cryptoprocta; species Cryptoprocta ferox. Next base: position 31,063,184 of record CM053569.1, on the reverse strand, counting down.
CTGCATAGTCTTTTTTTTTTTTTTCCTTTTGTAAATCCTTATGGTATAACCCTTAAGGGTAGGTATTATCCCATGTTCCAGATGAGACAACAAGGCTTGCTGAGGTCAAATTCTAAAACTCTTTATCAGCATAGTCAGGATTCAAACTGTGATGTGTTGGACTCCGAAGCCCATGCTTTTCCAGCTCACTCTATTTGTCCTTAGTAAAGCTTTTACATCACTTTTAGGAAAACATTAAGCTCCTTTGGACTTGAGCCTCCTTCCAGCACATGGGAAGGTCTACCCTAGTTGACATCTCAGTATCTTCACTTGAAATCACTCTTACTAAATTCTATGCAAATATATTTATTTCAGTATCTTAAAAAACCATGTGTGCCCTAGGTTAGCATAGGATGACTTGGTCCTACAATGTTCTGGCGCTGGTTTCCAAATTTATTAATCCCCAAAACCTTTTGTGCAAATGAAGTCTTAGATACAACAGTTACTTTCGGCAGAGAAGAGGGCCAGCAGTTTATCGATAACCCAACCATCAACCATTACTATGCTTACTGAGCACTACACTGCATTGAACCTTCCCTGTTTTAACTTGTTTTGTTGTTATTCCCAATTTAGGAGCCATTCAACAAGGTAGGAAGGTATTATTCTGTGGGTAACGGAGAAGCTTATGACCAATGCATCATGTAACCGGAAGGCGAGGTAGCCAAGCCAAGGCTTGTGCAGTTGCTCAGAGATATGAGACTTTTTCTCTTCCTTTCCCCAAACCTTTAGAATGAGACTCCTCTTTTTGCACTGCCGGTGGGAATGCAAACTGGTGCAGCCACTCTGGAAAACAGTGTGGAGGTACTTCAAAAAATTAAAAACAGAACTACCCTATGACCCAGCAATGGCACTACTAGGTATTTAATCAAAGGATAGAGGAGTGCTGATTCAAAGGGGCACATGTACCCCAATGCCCCAATGTTTATAGTGGCACTATCAACAATAGCCAAAGTATGGAAAGAGTCCAAATGTCCATCGACAGTTGAATGGATGAAGAAGATTTGGTATATATATATATATATATATATAATGGAACATTACTCGGCAATCAAAAAGAATAAAATCTTGCTATTAAAAACAATGTAGATGGAACTAGAGTGTATTATGCTAAGTGAAATAAGTCAGAGAAAGACAAATATCATATGATTTCAGTCATATGTGGAATTTAAGATATAAAACAGAGGATCATAAGGGAAGGGAAGCAAAAATAAGATAAAAGCAGAGAGGGAGACAAACTATAATAGATTCTTAAATACAGAGAACAAACTGAGGGTTGCTCGAGGTGTGTTAGGTGGGGGAAGGGCTAAAGGGGTGAGGGGCATTAAGGAGGACTCTTGTTGGGATGAGTACTGGGTATTACATGTAAGTGATGAATCACTAAATTCTACTCCTGAAATTATTATTACACTATATGTTAACTAACTTGGATTTAAATTAAAAAAAAATATGGGCACCTGGGTGGCTCAGTCGGTTGAGCATCTGACTTCAGCTCAGGTCATGATCTCATGGTTCGTGAGTTCAAGCCTCGCCTAAGACTCTGTGCTGACAGCCCAGAGCCTGGAGCCTGGTTCAGATTCTGTGTCTTCCTCTCTCTCTGCCCCTCCCCTGTTCACGCTCTCTCTCTCTCTCTCTCTCTCCCTCAAAAATAAATAAACATTAAAGATTTTTTAATAAAAAAATAAATAACATCTAAAAAAATTAAAAAATGAAATGAGGCCCCTTCGCTGCTGCATGCTGGGTATGCAGCCTGTAACGTTTGCTACAATGAGGGAACTAAATTATCTGAAAATCACTAGGTTCTAGGAGTCCCGTAACCTGTAACCCCAGATTCAGTCACTAAGGTTATTATTGCCTCAGCAGGATCCTCTGCCTCCTCATCTGGGAATTCCCTTCAACTCATCCCAAGAGAGGTGCTACAGTTTCTTCTCCCTTTTCTTGCTCTCATTTTGACTTTTACTCTAGGTTGCAGTTCACTTCCATGATTTCAGGGGAGGTGGCTGTACTCAGAACCACTCAGGGTAAGAACACTTTCATGATCTTCAGAAACCACAACTCTTTCAGGATGTTTCACACATAAAATATCTCATTGAATTCAAACTTCAGGGGCGCTTGGGTGGCTCAGACGGTAGTGTCTGACTTCAGCTCAGGTCATGATCTCATGGATCATGGGTTTGAGCACCACATCGGGCTCTGGGCTGACAGCTCAGAGCCTGGAGCCTACTTCAGATTCTGTGTGTGTCTCTGTTTGTGTCTCTCTCTGCCCCTCCCCTGCTCATACTCTGTCTCTCAAAAATAGATTAAAAATAAAAAAAAAACCTTTAATTCAAACTTAAGAGATGTTCTCTGTTGAACATTCAGGCAATAATAGCAAATACATAGTGCTTATCATGAGCCAAGAACTGCTCCAAGATCTTTAAGAATATTAAATTAATTAATTCACCAACAGCCCTATTATCTCCATATACAGATGAAGAACTGAAGTACAGAGTGATTAAGGGGCTTGCTGGAGACCACATAGAAGAAGAAGCAGGGCTGGATTACATATGCTCTCTGGCTTTTACCCACAATGTCACCTCTAATAAATTTTAAAATAAAGATTTCAGAGAGAGGGTGAGGAGAGAGAGAGAGAGAGAGAGAGAGAGAGAGAGAGAGAGAATCTCAAGCAGGCTCCATGCTGTCAGCACAGAGCCCAAAATGGAGCTTGATCTCATGAAATGTGAGATCGTGACCTGAGCAAAAATGAAGAGTCAGTTGCTTAATCAACTGAGCCACCCAGGCACCCCTTACCTTTGTAGTTGTAATCAATACACGCACAATCGACGTACTTGACATGTGACAGAAGAGCTGTGTTGATTTGATCCTTTTGGCAAATGAGCTTCTTACTGGGACTATTAACACTGTTTTTCTTAAAATAGTCACTGGCAAGTTAGTGTTTATGTATTAGGTCCGGTGGTAGATTACAAATGCCACAGCACTCTTTCTTTTGGATCTGGTTTGGCCTCAGTGATTTGTTTGACCAGTAGGAGACGGCAGAAGTGACATCCTGGGCCTTCTGAGACTAGGTCATAAGAAGCCTTGCAGCTTCTGCTGGTGCCTTGGGACACTCATTCTTGGATCCCAGTTTCCATATTGAAGGAAACACAAGCAGCCCCATGGAGAGCCCCACGTGGACAGGATTCAAGCCTCCTGGCTGACCTCCCAGCCAACAGCCAGCACAGCCTTGTCAGTCTTATTGGTGAACTTTTTTTTGTATGTCCTGCAGCCCTGTGGAGGCCAAGAGCAGGATGAACCAACTCTCCTCAGCTCTGCCCAAGTTATTGATTTGTGAGCAAATTGAATGACTTGTGGTTGCTTTACGCATAAAGTTTGGGAGAAGTTTGTTATACAGCAGTAGATGACCAGAACATGTGCTAAGAACTTTACAAATGTTATCTTCATTTATTCCTCACAACAATCTTATGGGGCAACTGGTATTATCCTTATTTTAAAATGAGGAACTGAGGCTCAGTGAGTTTGCATAATAATCCAGGTTTGTTAGCTCCTATTTGAAGATGGGTATTTTTCTTTACTGATATTATTTCATTTTATGATTTATCTTATTCACGACTGTTGAGGCAGAGAAGACTAAGGTCAACTCTTAATTTTGCCCTATTGTCTTAGTTTAAGTCCTTATAGGACTTTTGTCCTATTGGCATAGGACTGTGAGGATCCATAGATCCATATAATGGGCTTGGCAGATGGTAGGCACTCAACAAGGGGTAAATACGGGCTTTGAGAATTCTTTCCTAGGACGAAAAACAGCTGGTGGTAAACTACTCTTAGAAATGGTCTTTGATAGTGTGAACATGGGGATACACTCATTTAGGTCAGGTATGTGCCAAAATATGTCAAAAGAATAATCTTAAAAAAATCCACAACATCACATAATGGTTAAAACCATGTATGCACATATGGCTTCCGTTACAAGGGATAGAATAAACAGATTTCATTGAATTTGAAAACATTCCTGATTAATCAGCTATGTCTGTTACTTCCTTTTGAAAGATTCCTTCCAGCTCTAAAATTCTGTGAATTTTACTTTGCCTCATTCTACGTTGAATGTTGAGGACCTTAGAAAAGAATGTAATCAGCCAACTTCCAGCCCTTGGTAGTGTCCACATGCAATTTATAGTTTGTATGCTATTTCTGAATGAGGGTGCAGTCACTCCAAGAACCAACCTTTCTCTCTACTGCCTGTTTCTATCAACTTTTACACAGGGTAAGTAAAATGGGTCCTGTGAAGCTGCTGTCATCTTCTCCCTTGAAGTTCAGGGGCAAGGGCATGAAGGAATGAGCAAGCAGCTAGAAGTGAGCTCTTGTCATCACCACTGGGTTTGTGGTAGGTACTCAGCAAATACCTAGCTAACTGGATATACAGACCTCTTTTTCTTTGTCCTTTTAACCTGTCTCACCCATTTATTTCCAGCTGATCAGTGGATGACGGTGGTAGCAGTAGTGGAAACTGAAGCCCCAGCAGCTTGTGGAAAGACTTCCCTTCACCCTGTACTTATGTTCTCAGTCCCAGCTGATGACATAAGTAAAGCAGGGCTGTTGGCCAAAGAATCCTAACACAGCCTCCTTCATTTCTAGTCTCTTCCAAACTAATCCAGGAGCTCTGACTGATGGACTGATAAAACAAGACAAAATACTATGATAATCTGAGGAATAGCTACTAAAATCTGTATCCTATAAACAGAGAATATCCTTCTTAACAGTGTTCCTGGAACACTTAAAAAAATGAGAAAGGACAATAAACTCAAATCCTCCAAATAATACACATAACATTTTCTGATTTTGATGCCCTTAAATGAAAATTAATGTAAGAATAAGAAAACAAAACTATTCACACCCAAATCCCATTATCTGGGGAAAAAAGGAACAAAGAAAAAAGGAAAAAACTTTCTTCTGTAAAACAACTTTTGGATTAAGGTGGAAATAAATACTGAAATATCACAACACCTGGAATATAAGAGTAATGGCAACACCAATACACCCAAGTAATTCAGCTTAAACAGTGCTCAGAATTGTCTATGCCTTAAATCTCACATTAATAATTAGAAAATAAAAACGAAGGAAGTGCTAACTCAAGGAGTCAGGGAAAAAACAACAAATGAACTAAGGAAAGCAAAAAGTAGGAAATTTATTAAAGTGGAAGTCAGTTAATTGGAAAACAGAAAAATTATAGAACAGAGATATTCAAAACATAGCACTCTGGAAGAAACAAACAAAAAGTTTAAAAGGTCAATTGTTAGCTATCTTAGTTAAGAAGATAACAGAGCAAACATAATACACAAGGGAGAGCCATATGCACAAAAGAGAAAGATATAGTTTGGCTCAACCCTAAGCAACTAAATGTGTAAACTTGGATGAAATGGAGGACTTATGATGTCAACCAAGATATAAAAACTACAGACCAATTACTACAGAAGACAGCAACAAAGTTGTCAAAGAGCTACTAGCCAAACATCCATCAGACCCAGATAATTTCACTGAAATTTTAAGGAACAGAATATTCCAATGCAATTTAAACTGTTCCATAGCAGGGGCGCCTGGGTGGCTCAGTCGGTTAAGCGTCCGACTTCAACTCAGATCATTATCTCATGGTCGTGTGTTCCAGCCCCACATCGGTCTCTGTGCTGATAGCTCAGAGCCTGGAGCCTGCTTCGGATTCTGTGTCTCCCTCTCTCTCTGCCCCTCCCCCTACTCATGCTCTGTTTCTCTCTGTCTCAATAATAAATAAACATAAAAATAATTTAAACTGTTCCATAGCAAAGGAAAAGAAGGAAAGTTTCCAAATTCACCAGCATAAAATTAATAACCAAACTTTCTTAAAGACAGCACACACACATAAAAACTATAGACTAATCCCACTGATGAATACAGTTGCAAATATGCTAAAATATAATCTAGCAATATATTAAAAATATACACATAGCCAAGTAGTTCATTTCAGGAATGCAAGAATGGTTCAAAATTACAAAACATATTAATAAAATTCAACATATTAAAAGGTCAAACAAGACTCATATGACCATCTCCATAGCGAAAAGGCATGTTATAAAATGTAACATGCATTCTTGTTTTTTTTTAAATATAGAGATGAATGGATCAATGAATACTCCTTAACATGATTGACTATATATTTAACATTACTCTAGAAGTACCAGACAATGCAATTAAAATGTAAAGAGGTATGCAAACTGGAAGACACAATTGTGTAACTAGGAAACACAAAAGAAAAACTATTACTAACTATAAGAAAATGGTAGTCTGGTAGCTGCGGAGAAAATTAATGTAAAGAAATCATTAGGCTTCACATAGACTAAACTCAGATTGACTTATAAAAAGAAAGGACTTCCTTAATATTGGTAACAAAAACAATGGAAGTCCTAAGAATAAACTCTTAAGAACAAAGAAGATCTCTATAAAGTAAAATGTGAAACATGTCTGAAGGAAACAGCCAAAAAAAGACTTGAACGAATGGGCACCATTTTTACACAGGTACCGTGATTTAGACAGAAGCGTTAACATGATGATGATGTCCAATTCCCTAGGTTAATCTATAAAATTTAAAGTTGTCTAGGGGCGCCTGGGTGGCTCAGTTGGTTGAATGTCTGACTTCGACTCAGGTCATAATCTCACGGTTCTTGAGTTCAAGTCCCTCATTGGGCTCTCTGCTGACAGCTTGTAGCCTGGAGCCTGCCTCACATTCTGTGTCTCCTTCTCTGCCCCTCTCCCACTCATGTTTTGTATCTAATATAAATAAACATGTAAAAAAAATGGTCTAAAGAAACCCCAGGTACTAATGGACTTGTTTTGTGAGACTCAGTAGGTCAATTCTAAAGTTCAAATGGAAAAATAAGCAAGAATATTTGAAACATTTAAACTTTATAGTTATTAAAACAGTGTAGGGCTAGTATAAAAAAAGAAGGGTAGATCAAGTGAAGAGAATAGAATTGGGAGTCTAGAAACATATCTAAGTAGTATGTAAATTATTATATGATAAAAGTGTCATTTCAAATAGTAAGGAAAGAATGCATTATTTAATAAAAAGCTGCAGGATAAAATGGAGCTGGGGAAAAAACGGAGACTTAAATTTGGGATAGGTCATGATTTAAATGGGAAAAATTAAATAAAAGAAATACCCAGGGTGCCTGGGTGGCTCAGTTGGTTGAGCGTCCGACTTCAGCTCAGGTCATAATCTCATGGTTTGTGAGTTCGAGCCCACGTCAGGCTCTGTGCCAACAAACAGCCTGGAGCCTGCTTCAGATTCTGTGTCTCCTTCTCTCTCTGTCCCTTCCCTGTTCATGCCCTGCCTGTTCTCAAAAATAAATAAATGTTAAAAAAAAAAATACCCAACTTTAGTTTTAATATTCAAACTCAAATAGATACATTTTTCCCTTAAAAAAAGGTGCAGAGAGGGGTGCTTGAGTGGCTCAGTCGGTTAGGCATCCAACTTTGGCTCAGGTCATGATCTCACGGTTGGTGGGTTTGAGCTCCGCGTCAGGCTCTGTGCTGACAGCTTGTTCAGAGCCTGGAGCCTGCTTCATATTCTGTGTCTCCTTCTCTCTCGTCATGGCCCTCCCCACTCATGCTCTGTCTCACTCTCTCAAAAAATAAATAAATGTAAAAAAAATTTTTTTTTTAAAAGGTGCAGAGAAAGTATGCGTAGTATGTTACAATTTGTATTACTATATATGGCATTTATATATATATATGGATGCATTTACATGGTACCTTTGGAAGGGTATACAGAGTTTGGTATCCGTACTGGTCTCTTTGGAAGGGAACTACAAGGTGGGTGTCTGGGATAGGGGAAGAGACTTTACATTTTAGTTTGAACCAGGAAAATGTATTAGTTAATTATAGAAAGAAATTAAAATAGAAATACCAGGGAACAAAACCAAGAAACCTACACAATATAGTATATTACTCGCAGGACCCAAACAAGATTAATTTGGTGATGCAAATTCTGCCAGGAAAATACTCTATTTGGGTCTGAAATGCATCTGAAAATCATGAAAAGAGAATTGAGTTATTGCCTCTTACAAGAAACATTAACTAAGCGGCAGTTTCCTCACAGGCAAACATATTCAGCTCCTTAGGAAGTTTCACCTGTTGAGTGCTGGTATAGCCACCACATTAACGAAGACTCTCTGTCCTTCGATGTTCTTCTAGACACAATGCGGTATTTTATGGCCTCAATCTGTACGTGCACCAGAATGCAACAAAAATAAAGAGCAACTCTGATTTAAAAAGTACCTCAAGGCAATACAAAAAAAGTGACCTTTAATTTTTGATACATATTAAAACATTTCAGTCAGTTCTTCCTGACAGCATAACACGACAAATACACAAGACCTCAAACATGCTTTAAAATGACATTCGGCAAAATATTGAAAATTTAATAAATAGCAATAATCACACACAAATACATATTTCATAATCATTAAGCTATTAAAACAGACAGCTAAAGAATAAATAAACAAGAATAGACAATAAAAAAATACGTGGGGTTTGCAATTCATTCTACTTAAAAAAGGGGGGTGGATCCGAATGATTTCTTAATTTGCTTTCCGACGTGTAGCATGATCCTCCCCCACAGTGAATAAAATATATTGAAAATCACTCTTAGAATAATGCAGTCTTTAAATACAACAAATAAATATGAAACCAGCAAAGCAATTTCAAGTTGTAATAAAAACGCCCCCCCCCCAAAGCTATGGAAATATATAGTCATTGTGGTAGCAAATGACAGTATTGAAAGTGATAGTGCTTGTGCACTGAACTCATCTGTGACCTTGATATGACTTTAGTGCAAATCCCTAGGGTCCAATACAAGCATCATCCTGTACCAGGGAAGGACATTACCAGTTGGAACTTATCGTGTACAATTTCGTGTATTTTTTATAAAGTTCAAGATTTAATGCATAGTAGAGTATCTTCATCTGCTTAATTCTGTCCCTAAATAGAGATGAAAAAAGAAATGACTTGGGATTTTACCATTTGGTTTGTACCATATTAGAGTATTAAAGTCAACATTAGAAAGTCTATAAAAGAGTTTCGTTTTTGCCATTAATTTATCTAACTCTATCTAAATTTGACATCACAGAATGTTAGATTTAAGAGAAAAATTTGTAGACAAAGGTTTTTCCCTTTGAGAAAGCTCGTATTATGATGGAATCCAATATTATTTAGACAGTTATTACCTAAATAAAAACTTAGGTGAATATAAGGGGCTTTTTTTGTACATTAACCGCCTTGACATCTGGTATATTAAGTTACAAGATGTAATGGCAAAAAGCATAAAGGGTTCAATGAGAAGAAGGTATTATTTTGTACAAACAAATGTTTTAACACAGAATAGATAAACTGACAGTCGAATGAGTCAGCAGCCAATCTTCTACTGTGAACTACAGTACCAGGGTAAAAACGATTAAAACGAACGGAAGAACATTATTGAACAATATGAATACATAATGAAATTTTAGCTGCTAAAATAGTAAACTCTAAAGTTCATAGAGTTATGAGTTGTTTAATTTAACCATGCAGGCTAACATATAAGAATAAGAAATCACCCTGCATCTTTTTTGCTTTTAAATTAAAACTAGTTTAATTGTGAAGTTACAAAACAACGAACGGATACTGCTCCAACTTGCACGCGGCCTTGCTCGCCTTGCTCGCTGTGATCCGTACCTAACAAAGTAACAAAGCCTCGTCATCACTTGTTTCATTTTTCAGCGTTGCTTCCAAGCAAGTGTCTGGGATCTGGGCGGTGTGGACGACGCCACAGCGCGCGCAGGGGCCGTCTCGATTACTTGGCCTCGCTCCAGGGTTTGCTGCGCTGTATGGTTGTCTAAACCCTTGTCCCTGGTCTGAGGCAAGATCAAGAAGAGGTCTGGAGCAGTCATTCACATCAAAGTCTGAAGCTCCATCAGAAACTGGAATTAGCATTTCAACATCATCATCTTCTTCTCTTCCGTTTGCCCCATTATCAAGCTGTCTCAAAGGACTCTGGTTCTGATTTACGGAGCTTGATCGCCCTAATGTAAAACGTACCCAACGCAGCCCCTGCGTCATACGACTTAGTGCACTTGTGAGCTGGTGACGTGCAGGACTCACACCTGGGGGTTCTACACTCGTCACATCCCTTCCACTATCTGTGTGACCACCTCGGGTGCTCTGAGTTGAGGAACTTCCACTTGCTCCCACTGTTGCTTCTACTGCTGTCGTGGGAGGGACTTTTTGGGGCAAAGGAGCTGCAACCCCACCAGATGCTCCTGCCGCATCTCTTCTCTCATTTTCTGTGTCTGTGTCGTCCGACTCCACAGAAAACAAACTTCTGTGAGTATGACTTCTTTCAGGTTCTCTGCTGGTACTCTGACTAGGGACAACCTCATCTCCATCTGCTGACACCAAAGCCAATGACCCTGAATGACGTGATCTTGCAAAATTAAAAATACGATTCCAAATGTTGCTGGATCTGCCTCCCATTGGAAGCCTGACGGAGGTGAATCCAAGCTGAGATCGTACTGCCAGCCTCAGGTTTTCCAGAACAGAAGCCTACAGAAAATAAGAGGAGATCTTAAGATCACTGGCAATGAAGTACTAACATAGAAAACATGCTTCCAACAAGAATGTGTTGTGGTTAAAGACACTATTACTGATTGTTAGGGTCTATGAAGGATAATTCAAGTCTCTCATCAGTACAGGTTCACCTACTACAGAATCTAATCTACACTCATACGATTGCTCACTTAAGATTTTCCTGACATCCCACTTTATACCTACAACTTCAGAGTGATGTTCCATATCAATTACAACTATTTTATTTCAAAACTGCACATTGTAATCCAATTCTAAAAGTGTACCAAAGCTGGCAAACAAAATTATTTGACACTTCTTTACCTAGGAATGTAAACTAGGCCCTTTATCTGGTTTATGCCTTTTTTGTTTTTAAAAACAGAACAAGTCAGACTTGATTTACAAGGTTGACAGTTTCCCGAACATGGTAAAATTATATACATTTCACAGTTGGTTCTCAAGAATCTGTTGAATGAATGGATAGTGAAGATTGATTTATACTGTCATAAATAAGAAAATTAATTAATTTATAATACAGCACAGGAAACAAGCTTAAAAAGTTAATTTGTTTATAGCACTACAACACAATGGTATTTGAGACATTTGGACCCTGCTCAATCTTTAAAGATTCCGTTTTATTTTCTACAGCTTAGCGTTAAGCATAAATTACCATATCCTTATTCTTTGAAAATTTACTCATTTTCCTAGATAAATACATTAATGGATTATTTTTAAAACAGACAACATTTATATAAAACAGTCTTTAAGCTCCATCTAGTGGTCATAAAAAGGAGTATTCAACCTTGGAACAAACATAGCTTTCATCTGTGGCATTTGGTATTTAAAATACAGTATTTCCAGGAAAGAATGGTGAGTTGATACATTCCCTCCCCACTGATGATATAATTTCACTCTGCCAAAGCGAATGGCTCTCCTCCCTTCACAGAAGAAAAGAAGGACAGAAGATGTGACAGCAGGTGCTCTCCGTCTCTCTTCAAGACAGGTATTAAATTTACCTGTAATTTCCACATAGGCCTTTTGAACATAATCTCAGGAATATAATTCGCAGAAAGCAAAGAACTACTATCATAGGAATATTTAATAATCTAGCACAGACTGTCAATAAGAAATCTGAAGATCAGCACACAGAGATCTGCTATACTAAAGAGTCAGATTTTTCGTCAACTAAGTATCTAATTATATATTAAAGAAGAATGGTTCACATCCCTAAGGCACTTCTCCATAGATGTGGTCCTCAGCACTTAGCGTCTGAGTCCTAAGGCTTTTATGGGAGCACCACGTTACACCCAGCAGGGAACAAGGCTCTCCAGATAAGCTTCCCCTTTATTCAGCTATCAGCCATCAAGATCAGTGGTGCTCACTTTCACATTAGAGTCCGTCATAGTAAAGTTCTCTACTTACAGTTAAAAGTCTGTTTAATTAAAATTAATTTAACGTTAGATTCCTAATGTTTTAGGAATAATTTTACATACTTCTTCAGCTTATGAAGAAGAAAGCATTCTTCAGAAAGCATTTCTATTTTTGAATGGGATGGTAATTTAGAATATTATTTTTCTTTTTAAAAACTATTATGGAAATTTGATAATTTGTTACCAAAAGTTTTAGGTTTGAAAATTTAATCTCATAAATGGAATAAAATCTAGCTTACTATTCATAAACATATTTTATTTTAAAACTTTGGTAAGTGCAATTCCCTCATAAGGCTCATTATAAACCTAAAGCATGATGTAGTCTGTAGTGAAGAATTAAACCTTATACCCAAAGTGAGGCCTGACCTTTGCCATCTGCTGCTGGGATGTGATCCCTAAGCCCTTACTACATCATCTCTGATGGGAGAGTCCTTGCCTGGGGCCTCGGGCCAGCCGGATTCAGACAAGCTGTGTCTCAGGTGGGGCTCGAAGCCACACTAGCAGTGTGATGCAGGAGGGTCACTTGGACTCAGCAGTGTCAGTCAATCTCTGCAGCGGCTAGAGACTGAGATCAGCCACACGTGCAGTTAATCAGACTCCATGATGGAGCCCCAATAAAAACTCTGGATGCTGTGTCTCGGGTGAGCTCCCCTCGCTGGCAATATTCTGTGCACACTGTCACACACCTGTGTTGAGAGCGTAACACTGGCTTGACTTCACAGGGAGAGGACAACTGGAAGATCTGAGTTTGGAACCCTCCTGAACCCTGTTCTATGTGTCTTTTCCTTTGGCTGAATTAATCCAGGTCCTTTCCCTGTAATTAACCATAACCCTGAGTATAACAGCTTTCAGTGGGTTCTGAGTCCATCTAGTGAACAGTCAGAACTGAAAATCATTTTGGGAACCTCTGAACTTGTAATTTCTGTGAAGATGAGACCTGTTTTGTGTGGACTGTGCTTCCTTTAACTCCACAGTTAGCTGAACTCTTGAAAGCAGCCTTGGGGTACAGGGGTGGTAGGTGGCAGATGGTGGAGTAGGTGGGTGGAATTAACCACTGTTTGAGCTCCTACCTAAAAAGGAACCTTCCACATGGCAGGGCTGAGAATATATAGCTCTCTTCTATTTTGCACACAAAATTCCAACCAGTGGAACTTTTGAATTATTTACTTAGCAAGTTACATCCAGAGAAATGTCCTTAAACCTACAAATTCTCACCAATATTTCCTAAAAGACTCAAATAAAGGTGACAGACTGTAATCAGAAATCTTATCTAACAGAAAGGAAATGGTCTTCTATTTTGCACAGAATTAAATCACTGGGAAAATAATGTTTATCAATTTTTATACATATTTCTGAATGAATTTACATTTTAATTGTATACACCCTTATGCCCTTATGAACTCTGGTATACTTTAGGCATTGAAAAAGAAATTTTTAAAAAAGGGCTAATAGAATTTTATTTAATTTTAATTTTTTAATTTTTATTACATTTATTTAGTTTTGAGAGAGAGAGAGAGTGAGCGAGGGGCAGGAAAAGAGACAGGAAAAATCCCATGTAGGCTCCATACTACCACCGTGGAGCCCAAAGAGGGGTTCAAGCTCACCCGATCCGGGGCTCAAACTCATTAACATGAGCTCATGACCTGAGCTGAAGCTGGATACTTAACTGACTGAGCCACCAAGGCACCCCAAAATAGTACTAATAGAACTTTAAAGAATTCAGGAGCATTGATAAAATAATGAGTTACTATTTAAAGAAACTGGTATGAATTCTTAAACACTGTAAAATCTGGCTGTGAAGTTTTCCCTCAAGTCAGGTGGAAATATTAACTTCACTGCAAATACTTTTACTGTTAACTAGTTAATCTAGCATCTTACTAATATATTACTAGCTACTATTTTAAAAAAATGGTATGAATACTTAAACACCATAAAATCCGGCTGTGAACAAGTTTTCCCTCTGGTCAAGTGGAAATGTTAACTTTATTACAATTTACTTTTACTTATTATTAACTCATTAATCTAGCATGTTACTAATATATTACCAACATATTAATTTTAACATTCATTCTTAAATCTTCTAGATGTTTAGCTCAAATGGAAAATAACTTACCAAACTTTGCTTCTGAATTTTAATGCACCAAATTATCATAAATAGTAAAATGCTTAAGAATCATGTAACCACATCAGAAGAATGAAAACATTTGATACTTTGTGGCATTTGTTAAAATATAATGAAACATAATTTCAAAAAAAATTTTTTTTTTTATGTTTATTTATTATTGAGACAGAGAGAAACAGAGCATAAGTAGGGGAGGAGCAGAGAGAGAGGGAGACACAGAATCTGAAGCAGGCTCCAGGCTCTGAGCTGTCAGCACAGAGCCTGATGTGGGGCTTGAACCCACGAACTGTGAGATCATGACCTGAGCCGAAGTCAGACGCTTAACCGACTGAGCCACCCAGGTGCCCCTAATGAAACATAATTTCAAATCCTCCATATATTTAATCCTTGACTGCAAAAATTATGACAAAGGTCCTTTATCATATATGCAAATATAGAATTCATTTTATGAAACAGAAATCATAAACTGCAACATACCTGATTAGGTGAACACACGGGAAAATCTTCAACTGGTGGAATCAAACCCTGAGCAATCAACTGTCCATAAGAGGGAGGGGCTTCTCTTCTTAGCAGTTCTGCTTCCACTCTTGAAAGCTGTGTTTCAAATGACCTTTGAGAGAAAACGGGGGGATAGAAAAGGTTAAAAAGGCAAGCTAAAATAATTTTTTAAATCAACAATGAAAACAATCTGAACCTTAATGTATTTGACCATTTTCAAAGCTTAGCCAACCAACTTTTATTGAATATCTATAGCATTCCAACACTGAGAATACAACGGCAAAGCCAAGGGGGTTTCCCTAGGAGCCTGGAGCACTAAGTTTTAATAAATTAGAAATCCCCATAAAAGGTAAATGTATTAAATCTTTACAGCCCTAAGAACATAAGGAGTTTGAGACTTGAGGTGAAAGTAATCATCAAGTTCAACACATTTAGTTTTTAGATGAGGAAAAGAGTGAATGAGTCACCAGTGTACTTTCTGGAATAGCTTGTTCTTACAAGACCTCTGACTTTTCACTGAGCTCTTATGCTGCAATGTAGTCAAGAGTTTTTCTGGCCAAAGAGGCAGCACAGTTACTTTGATAATGTGCATCTGTGGGCATCTATTAGCTTAGCTGTTGGGTACATGAAGTCCTTTGTTGAATCTATTATTTGTAATTCTCCTGGGACTGAGGGTCACTATCTCTACAACAGCATCCTAAGGGACCTCTGTCTGCCATTAGCTTCTCCCAAGTCAAATCTATCCCACCCCACATGGAAGAAAACCCTCCCTGAAGGTGACCTTTTAATATTTACCCATTTCTTACTTAACTGAGAACACCTGACACACAGCTTTCATGGACCTCCACAACATGACACTAGCCCCATGTTCCAAGTTTTACCTTTTAGCCCTTGATATATATCTTAGGCTCCAGATGAAAGGAACTATGTGCTACTTCTCCAAGAAATGCTGGGCATTCCTACTTCTATGAATTTTCCCAGGCTATTTTTTTTTCAACTACAATATCTTTTCCCTGTCTTCACT
This sequence comes from Cryptoprocta ferox, assembly GCA_028646485.1. Taxonomy (NCBI): domain Eukaryota; kingdom Metazoa; phylum Chordata; class Mammalia; order Carnivora; family Eupleridae; genus Cryptoprocta; species Cryptoprocta ferox. Next base: position 31,047,448 of record CM053569.1, on the reverse strand, counting down.
CTACTTGTAGATTTCAAATTTCAATAAAAGCCTTTCCATATGTCCGCATTATATTAGATTCCCTTTTGACTCTTCTATGCTGTTTTATAGCTCTTACACCATTTATATTTTTGTCATCTTATTCCACCCACCAAATGCTTTCCTCCTAACTCTGAAGTGCCTGTGAAATTATGCCTTATTCATTTTTCTACTCATCTGTATTGTGCTTTGAACATAGTAGGTTCTCAAATATTTGGAATTGTTGAATTCTTATTTATAAAAACACAGGTTAAAACACTACAACTGAGTATTGCAGCTTATAAAATTCCTATAAAATAGATTTATTTGAAAACAAGAACTGGTAAATACAGATTGGCTTTTCTCATCTCATAATTAAGTATTTATTAGTTTTTAAAATATATTTTTAAAATGTTTATTCATTTGTGAGAGAGAAATGGGGAGGGGGAGGGGCAGAGAGCGAGGGAGACCTAGCATCCAAAGTAGGCTCCAGGTTCTGAACTGTCAGCACAGAGCCTGACATGGGGCTAGAACTCACAAACCGTGAGATCGTGACCTGAGCCGAAGTTGGACGCTTAACCCACTGAGCCACCCAGGCGCCCCATCTAAGTATTTATTAGTTTTAAAAATGTGTTTAGTCTCGAGTCTTGGTGTTTTCACACTGATTTTATAAATCATGCAAGATATTAATCTGTTTCCCAAAATAGTATAAAACCAAAGTATATTGCTGATCATACTAAAGTACTGTTGCAAATACTGGGGCCATGTTTATTGCAGACGCCATAACCACTCCAGTTTTGTCTTGATACTGACCTTCGTTCAAACATTCTCAGAGAATAAAGCTTACAGGTACATCCCAATGCAATGACCAGTAACAAGCCACAGATAAGGCTCCCTATGACGGCTGCAGTTATGACTCTGGTAGGCACAATTACCGGGCAATTCTCTTCATCGCTGCCGTCGCCACAGTCATCCTGAGAATCACACACCCAGCTTTCAAACACACAACGATTGTTCTTACAATGAAAATTTCCCGGCTGGCAAAAAAAACAGTTTTTTTCATCTGAGCCATTTGGGCAATGATTCTGGTAGTTGCAGCGATCAGAACGAGGATAACAGACACCATTTCGGGAACATGGAAATTCTTCCTTTTGGCACATGGTGCAATTTATTTCATCCCTTCCATTTGGGCAATGCCAGTACCCATCACAACGCTGCTGTTCTGTGTAACACCCCCAGTTACCCCCACAGGGTATTTCCCACGGCAAACAGAAGCCATCTACTTGGTAAGTAGCATTAAACCCCCTTGCGGCGTTCACTTTATCAGCACAGAAATGTACCCTGATCTGTCCAGAAGAAGAAACAACTGTAAGAGGTGCATGAGAGTCAAAAGCAGTTAACACACGCAAAAGCTTGTGTGGATTCTCCTCTAATCCATCATATATTTTGACGTAATCACCATAACCAGTACCATCAAGTTTAAAGTCAGTGAAGCGTAAGATGACTTTACGATGATCACCAGTGTCTATTAACCAGGTACAATTGCTTCCAGGAGGATAAAAGTCTGGATAATTGGGAGAATTAAAAGTACCGTAAAAATATTTTAGCCACTGCCCACAAGTTGGCACATCACAGTCTATCTCATCTCCTAGGTCAAGGCAGTCAATGTTGCCATCACATTTTAAAGATTCAGGGAGGCAAGTGTAAACCTTGGTAAACCGAGACAGACACTGGAACTGGTTGTAGGCACAGGGCTGAAAAGAAGCAGCCGTGGGGGGATCAGCTTCTTTGGCACAGATCTCTTCATCGGAACTATCTCCACATTCGTCCATGTTATTACATTTCCAGGCCTCTGGTATACACTTCCCGTTGCCACAACGGAACTGATCACAAGCACAGTTTGGTTCTTCAGATTTCCCTGGGAGGATGTGGGAAGGAGGGAGGTGGAGGAAGGGAGGAAAAAAACATACTCTTTAAAAGATATATAACAGTAAGTGATACTTTTATAATAAATATTAACTAAGCCCAAGTGACAGGGGTTTAAAAAATCTTATTTTAAGAAACAGATTAGTTCTAATGGCAAATTAATATTGGCTCACTACTTACTCAACAATTCAATTTATTAAACACCTACTGTTTGTTTCATGAAGACCTCTGTATTTTGATCTAAAGCAAAGAGAACACAAACTGAGGGATTGTTGGAGGGGAGGTGGGTGGGGGTTGGGCTAGGTGGGTGATGGGCATTAGAGAGGGCAATTGTTGTGATGAGCATTGGGTGTTATATGCAAGTGATGAATCACTGAATTCTATACCTGAAATTAATAGTATAGTGTGTGTTAACTAACTGGAATTTAAATAAAATCTTGGGGGAACAAAGTGAGAACAATTCTGCTTTTGTAGAGAACTCTCTTACTGCAGAACATTTAGTGATATATGATACTTGAGCCATTAGACTGTACTGCCTAAAACTTTTAAATAATTTATTGTATAAACAAAATTAGAATAACATTTTCAAATGAAGAAAAATTCACCCACAATAATCACCTTTCAAATCAATTGTTTTCCTATTTTTCATATGCTTTTCTAGTTCTGGCTTATGCACACACACACACACACACACACACAATATTTTGCTTTGTGTATCATACAGATTTTGTAATCTTATTCTCAAATTTCTGCTAAGATTATCATAAGATTAACTTTATACAGAGTTCATAATGTTTCATGTAACCATAACACAACACTGCCATTTTATATTTCTATTGTTTTACAAAACTGCATGAATCTAAGCTATGGTATAAATTCATTCATCAAATTAGTAGGGGCAAGGAGAGAGAAAAAAACCTGAAATACCTACAGAATTCCAATTACTGTAGTGTACAATGCTAAATATACACCAATAATGAGACATGGAAAGAAAATCAAACATTAGCTCCTGACATTCCCCACACTTGTCAGTTTGGGATATGTCTCCATTAACAACTTGTTTATTGGTAAATAGGTGACATAAAATGTGTTTCAGAAGCTAAATAAGTATTACAAAGACTGTGTTTTTAAGAAAAAAGGGAAAAAAGCTAAAGGACAATTACAAATTTTAGAAGATGTAAAATGATTTTCAGCAAGAAAGTATATATAACTCTAAAGAAGTGAAAGAAGACTTCTGATACTAAACTAGGAAGGTGGAATGGAGCGGTCTTTTCTGCAAAGCTGTAAAGACAATGGTAATTCAGACACACAAAAATGTATTCTGAAGTAACTTTCAGGATGTCAGTAAACACTTGAGGGAAAAAAAGACTTAATTAAAACATTTTTTTAGTGTTTACTTATTTTGAGAGAGAGAGACAGAGTCGAGCCGGGGAGGGGCAGAGAGAGAGGGAGACACAAAATCAGAAGCAGGCTCCAGGGTCCGAGCTGTCAGCCCAGAGTTCAAAGTGGGGCTTGGACTGATGAACTGTGAGATCATGACCTGAGACAAAGCCGGACACTTAACCGACTAGGCCACCCATACACCCCAAAAAGACTTAATTTTAAAATAAATGTATTTAAAATTTCAAAACAAAATTGTCCTTAGTTTATAAAATTATTCATTTCATTAGAATATACAAAACACCTTTATGAGACTGTGCTCTAAGGCACCTGAACCTTCTTCAATCTCAATCTTCTCTTTCCTTTTTTAAAAATGTTTATTTTTGAGAGAGAGAGAGAGAGAGAGAGAGATACAGAGTGAGAGCAGAGGAGGGGCAGAGAGAGAGGGAGACACAGAATCTGAAGCAGACTCCAGACCTCAGCTGTCAGCACAGAGCCCGACAAGGGGCTCTAACCCACGAACCGCAAGATCGTGACCTGAGCCAAAGTCGGATGCTTAACCTACTGAGCCACCCAGGCGCCCCTTCAATATCAACCTTCTTAAGGTCTGGTCACAATTGGACGATATTGTTTAGAAGATCAGCCCCAAAGTGACTTGGTACTAAATACTGCAGAATTCTGTTCATTATCTTTCTTTTTTTGAAAACACACCTGAAAAATATGCCAGTCTGAAACCTTTTCTAGAAATACTGTCATCAGAATGGAACCTGATCCAGACGTGATCTTGTGAAGAAATATATGGCGGTGGAACTGTCGAACCACAGGCTCTGTAACTTTCAATATTCTTGTATGTTTCTATCGTCAACCAGTCCAAACTGCATCTTCTGGACCCCTGAATATCAAAATCCTGAAAACTACAAGTAAAAAGTCAGAAAAGGCTATTAATAAGGGTAATTTTGGAAAAAATTTCACTTAATAACACACTAACTGAGGACTTTATTATTATAAGCCTTCATATTCAATGATTCTCCTGGGTTTTCCAGGCATACAGCCATATCATCAGCAAATAATAATACTGTTTCTATGTTCTTAATGTGTATATCTCTTTCCCAGATTCCTGAACAATACTTCTTCATAAGTAATACCAGATTCCAAAATAATGCTTAAAAAAAGTAAGTAATAGTTGGCACGTTCTTCCTTTTTCTTCTTTGTGTGTGTTTAGGAAGGACCACTTCTAATTCAGAATATCCTAAATTGTTCTGTATTTGAACCAGAAACACCACTAGTAATCTGATAAACTAAAGTAAAAAGAAAAAGTCACCTTCCTCTTAGATTAGACTGGTTCATCTGCTTGTTTAGTGAAAGTTGATAGCTTACATTTTCAGGAGATCAAATAACATAAATTTGAGCAAAGTAAAAAAGTTAAAAATGAACAAACAAAAAATCCTTATTACTGAAAATCCCCTAAGTTTGGAGATAAGTTTTTTTTTTTTTTACATAAGTTATAGTCAAACATTATCTTGTAGTTCACAAAATATGGGCATGTATATAAAGGGCAAAAAAGTCAAAAGTACACAGAAAATTATGTCCTGCTATGAAAAAAAGAGAAACTAAAATAATATTTTCCAATAACATGTCTCCACCAAAAAGGGAATATCTGACTTTACCTCCTTGCCTCTGCATTAAACCAAGTGATAATGAAGTTAATTATCCAAGGATTATTACGTCAGGATATTTCCTCTTTAAATATTCTGAGTAACTACAACAAAGGCTGACAGATAACTTGATTATTTCTAGTTTTTCATTATTATGAACAATGCTTTAAAGGACCCTTATATATATGTCTCTACATGAGCAAACATTTCTCTAGGACAAATTTTTCTAGAAGTAGAATTGCTAGGTCAAAACACAAAATTCCACTTTAAATTTGATAGGCACTGACAGAAATATTTATACCAACTCACTTCCACTGAATGTATACGAAAGTACCTTTTATGAACTCCATAACTGGCAAATTGAGATATTCTATTTTTTAAAAAACTGTTGCCAATTAGGTGGATAAAAAGAAATTATCATTGTTCTATTTTACATTTCCTTATTTACCAAGATTGACACACTTTTTCCTGTTTACTATTTCTATTTCTTTTCCTATGAATTGCCTTTATATCATCTTTTATCCATCAGAAGTTTTTCTTATTTATTTAAAAACTCTTTATGCCGAGTAAACACGTACCTATTTGGGGGTATGTCTGTAACCAAGATGTATGTACTGATATCCACACCTGCATTCCTCAATAGCTGGTGAGGTTACTCCTTTTAACTGCAGTCATTAGTTGGTGTGAACTGACATCTCTCATTGTGGTTTTATGTGCACTTCCCTGAAGACTGATGATGTTGAACATCTTTTCATGTGCTTTTTGGCCATTCTTACCTTTTTTGTGAAGTGACTGTTCAAGTCTTTGGCCCATTTAAAAAAAATCAGGTTGCCTTCTCGAGTTACAAAAATTAATTTTATATTCTGGATTCAAGCAAGTCCTTTGTTAGGTATGTCTATTGCTAATATTTTCTTCTAGTCCATATAAATTGCCTTTTCATTGTATCTGTTAATGGTCGGAGGCATTTTTATTTAAAATTTTTTTTTTTATTTTAGAGAGAGAGAGAGAGAGAGTGTGAGCAGGGAGAGACGCAGAGGGAGAGACAGAGGGGAGAGAGAAAGAGAGAGACTTTTAAGCAGGCTCCACACTCAGGGCGGAGGCTGATATGCGGCTCAATTCTCATGATCCTGGGATCGTCATGACGTGGGCCAAAATCAAGAGTTGGACTCTCAACCAACTGAGCCACCCAAGCTCCCTGAGCAGAGGTTTTTAATTTTAAGTTTTGATGAAGCCTAATTTATTTTTCCCTTTATGTTTAGTGCTTTTAGTGTCCTCTCTAAAATATCTTTGCCTACCCAAAGGTATTCAACAATGTTTTCTTCTAATGTTTTATGTGAGTTTTAGTTTTTACATTCATATCTAGGACTTATCTTGAATTAATTTTTGTGTGTTCTCTGGGGCAGGTGAAGATTCTTACACTTATCTTCTCCTAGCATGCCTGGAACCTCCTGGTCTGGTCATCCTGCACTTGTGGAGATCTGCCTCAGCTTTGCCCTTAGTCTTAGGTGAACTCTTCATTTTAGGGCATTTTCTTTACCTGTAACATGAAATTTCTGTGGTTTCAATAAAATCCCAAGGCACTTTACCAAGCTTGTCAAACTCAACAAGTTTCAAACTCTAAACTCCGTCTCAGCTGCACCACACAGCCACTGAAATCCTTGAGTAGCTTTCTACCTGGCTTCTTAGAGTCTCTTAAGCATGCACAGTTCAGAAAACAGCAACAAATTTGAGAAGAATTTATATGTACATGTAAGGCCTTCCTACACTGGAGCTCTCTCCTTTTAGGATTTGCCTCTTCAATTTCCAGCTACTCTGACAGCCTCAACTCCACCCTGTGATACAACCATAGGCCGACAAGACCGTGGTGGTCTGCTTGAGTTCTAGTTACTACATCCTGCACGGACTGGGGAGCAGACAGGAAGCAAAATATCTCACCAGTGTGGATCCCTTGCAAGAGTTTAATCCCCTCCAGTTTCTGCCAGCTTCTGATTACTGTCCAGTACCTTTGAGTAGTTTTTAAAAAACTTTTATCCAAAGTTGATAACTGTTTATGGGAGGGCTAGTCAGATTCAAGCTAAGGAATCCCTTAGCATGCGTTTATCCATTAAAATGTTTAAGACTGAGGAAAGCAGGACCCTTGTTCAAAACAAAAGAAATATCTATTCATGGATACACTATTAGATTTGTTTTGCTAATATTTCATTTTGAATTTTAAAAATACACTTAAAACCAAAATTAGTTTTTCAGTTTTCTTTTTTTAACGCTTCATAGTAATTTACATAACAAAGACTGTTCACATACCTGTACTGTGTGCCTATTTCGAGTATAGATCTAGAGTAGAAAATTTCAATTTCTTCATTTTTTGGTTTAGTCAGCTTTTCCCAAACTTGTATTGAGTCACTTTGATCATTTAAACGTTCACAGAAATTATCATTTTATCTTGACAGTAAAATTTACTGGTACAAATCTGTAAATAGTAGTCTTACATTTAAAAAAATTCGTATCTGTGGTCTTTATTTTGGTTGGATTTTCTGTGGAGATAGCACAGTACTGGCAAATAACGAGAGATTCATCTCTTCCTTCCCATTTTTTGTATCACTAATTTCTATTTACTGTCTTGTTGCGTTGTCTGAGGGTTCTGGTACAAGTAGTGGAAACATGCATCTTCGTCCTGCCCTTGGTAGTAAAAATAACTTCAATATTAAGTTTGATTTAAAATTTTTTTTAACAGATACCTTTTATTAGGTTAAGGATTTCCTTATCTATTCATTTAGTAACACCTGCCTGTATAATTACTTGGGTTTAGAATCTTATTCTGAATGCTGATCCAATTTCTTTAGCGAATATTGATTTAATCAGCTTCCTAATTCTTTTTGAATCAATTTTGGTAATATACATTTTCTAGAAAATGGTCCGATTCATCTAACTGTATAATAGTGTTACCACAAACTATCAGTTATATTCCTGTATGACTTTTAAAATCTCTATTATTGTATTTATAATTACAGACACTTTTGCTCATTTTTATCAGTACCTTTTTCTTTTTTTCCTTCAGTCTTGCCTTGAGATTTGTCTATTTTCCCCAGGTTTTCAGAAAGCCAGTTTTTTGTTTTATTGAAACTTGTTAATTCATTCTATTTTTTTCTGATCTTACTGTTTTTTCTACTTAAGATTTACCCTGTAATTTTCCTTCTAAACTCCTGAGTAAATGCTGAGCTCATTTATTTCATATCCTACTTATTTTTAAGTCAATGCATTAAAGCTATACATTTTTCGCTAAATATTCTATCAATGTGCTCCAACAGTTTTAATATGTAATACTTTTATTATGGTTATTTTCAAAATATTTTATGAGTATCACTGTGATTTCCAGCATTAATGAAGGAGTTATTTAGGAATATGCTTCCAAACATATGGGTTTTGTTGTCATTTTCCCCCTCGATTTTTTACTGTCGTTTCTAATTTAATTGCACTGTGGTCAGAGAACACAATCTGAATGATGTAGTCTTAGAAATGGAATTCAGAATTCCTTTGTGGTTTAATATGTCATCAATATCATATAAATGTTCCATATGTCTTTGAAAAGAATGTATATTCTCTATTCATTAAAATAAGTATAAACATTATACACATATATAATATAATACATGCTCCTACTAGATTAAGCTTATTAATTTTGTTTATCAAATCTTCTATCTTTACTAATTTTTTTGGTTTAATCTATTAAATTCTAATTAAAGGTATGTTTATAAACTTCCACTAACTGGATTAGTCAAACATGCTTGGTAATTTCCCATGTTTGGCTGCTTTGCCTGTATTTTAGACTGTATTATGAGGTACACAAAGTTTACCATGATTATATCTTCCTACTGGCTTATTCCATGTTACTAATATTTTGTGTTTTAAGCTCAATTATATCTAATGTTAATCTTGCTACACTAGCTTTCTCTTTCTCAGTATTTCCAAAGTTTATCTTCTTTTATCCCCCCCTTTAAAACTTTGTGTTAGTTTTGTTTTAGAATGTTCTTAGAAGCCCTTTATAGGGGGATCATACCAATCAACAAACCAATAAACTTGACCAGATGGTCTGTCTTTTAAAGGTTAAATGAGTTTTTTACTGATTAACCTTTCTATTGGAGGAGAGTTCTAATTTTCCTCCTTTCCTGTTTTCTTTTGTATTCATAGGTTTTTTTTAAGTTTCTTTTACTTTTACTCAAGATTGCTTTCTAATGTTTCAGTAGTTATCTTTTGATGTTATAATTCAAATACTAAAACATACTTTTGTTCTAATAAAGTCCAAGTAAGAATATTCAGTGTTTCTATTCTCCTCTCAAAATCTCAAATTCAGTGGAAAAATTTACAACCTTATTTTCACTAATCTCTAACTGAAATTTGAAATTTCACTTATGATATAAACAGCAAACCATGATAGTATTTATAGTACCTGCCACTCTGTCACCAACAGGAATCACAGATAATTACACATTACATTTCAGTTTTAATAGATACCTAGAGTAACTATTTACACTCAAAATCACCTTGGAATTACAGTAGTTGTTAGAAGCAACACTTACTAATATGTTCATAAATAAGCATATATTACTCTATTACAAATCTTTAAAAATATTAAATAGCTATACTTCAATATAATTGGTTCCCTTTGTAATGCTGTGTATTATGACTTATTAGTTTAAAAACATTCTGGGAAAGGATCTATAGATTTCACTAACTACCAAAGTGTTCACAGCATAAAAAAAGTTAACAAAAAAAAAAACCCTGATGCACTTGTGATGAGCACTGGGTGATGTACAGAATTGCTGAATCACTGTAATGTACACCTGAAACTAATATAACACTGTATGTTAACTATACTGGAATTAAAATAAACAAAAACAAAAACCCTGATATAATAAGTTTATCACATCTGGCGTAAATTTGTGGGTTTTTTTTGGAAAATATTAACATTTTCCATACATTCTGGAAATAAGTCTTATTCTGTAGAAGCTTTTCTGGTTCTCTCTCTCTCTCTCCTTTTAATCCATTCTCTCTCTGTATTCTTCCACGGCCTATGTTTTGTAGTTACTTCCACCTGGGTCTGCATTCCAGAAGAGTCGTAACATGGTGGTTCAGAGCTTTATAGGTCCTGTCACGGAGTCAGTACGTTGCCTGGTTAAATTCCTGTTTGTTAGGGTATGTCTTCCTACCTCTCTAAGTTCTCAGCCCCATAGAAATTCAGACAGTGGTTAGTGGAATTTTTTTTCAGCCTTCTTTCTTGAGCACAATAGCCTGACTCCAGGACCTGGCTTCAAGCAAGGAATCAGAATCTAATCCTCTATCTCTTCTTGATACGATGGCATTTGTTGATTTTGGTAGGTTTCAAGGGGGAGGAGTAAGGTAAAAATGCCTTTACATTACCATCTTTAACCAGTTTTTAAAACAATTTTTAAATGTTTGTTTATTTTTGATAGAGAGAGAATCAGAGCATGAGTGGGGGAGGGCAGAGAGAGGGAGACAAAGAATCTGAAGCAGGCTCTGAGCTGAGCTGAAGTCTGAGCTGTCAGCCAAGAGCCTGACCTAGGGCTTGAACTCATGAACTGGGAGATCATGACCTGAGCTGAAGTAGGACGCTTAACCAACTGAGTCACCCAACTGGTTAGGCGTCCCTAACCAGTTTTTATAAGGAGAGCTCTAAATATTGTTTATAGTCTATAATTTTAGTTTCCCTCTTTATCTAGATTTTAATTTTATTTTAAACACAGGAATGAATATTTTCTTTTTATCAAAATTCATTAAAACATCTGTCTATTCTAGATAATCATATACTTTTTCTTCAACTTGTTAACATGGTAAATTAATTTAAAATTTTCTAATAGTGACTGACTTGTATGTCTAAATGAGTCGCATTTGATTATGGTATAAATTTCTTTTGAACAATTTAAGATTACACCAATATTCACAAGTGAAACTTGACTTGTCTTTGCGTGTATGTGATCTTTCTAAAGTTTGATTACCTTGACAATGACTTCAGTAAGAACTGGGACAATTACTAAAATCACTTTCTGATCTCATTAGGCTGGATAAATCCAAATTCACTAACTTTGTTCTGCATTTCAGCATTATGCTTGGTTTTGGTGTCTCTTTGTAAAATCTCAGGGTCCAACACACGATCAGAACCAAATGGCAGGGGCACCTGGGTGTCTCAGTCAGTTGAGCATCTGACTCTTGGTTTTGGCTTGGGCCATGATCCTACGGTCATGAAATCGAGTTCCCTGTTGGGTTCCGTGCTAAGTATGGAGCCTGCTTGAGATTCTCTCTCTCTCTCTCTCTCTGCTTCTCTCCATTGCTTGCACATGCTCTGTGTCTCCCAAATAATAATAATAAAAAAAGAACCAAGTGGCAGTATTCCATGCAGCTTCCTCCGTGCTGGCAAGAATTGCCAAGTTTCATGGAACTGAGTTGGTAGGTGGCAAATTTAATTTTAGGATTGGACTTTTAGGTTAAAAGATAAAAATTTCCAAAAACTCTAGTTTTGTGTTGAAAGAAATCTAATACTTGAAATCCCTATGGTAAAAACGCTACTTTGTAAACATGCTTATACTTAGTCATACTATTAGTAACAGAAAATAGGTATATCATCCGAGTTCCAACACGGGCACTCCTACGGAAGGATAACCTTAACAGCACATCCTACCAATCCATCCAGCAAGACATTCACACTTCACACAGGGCAGAACAGTTTCTAGAGAAGCTCAGCTCCAGTGTTCCAGAAAATGTGGCCTGGGGCAGAAGGGACCAGAGGAAAACAAGCCAGATGTCCCGTTTTACGGCTTCCACGGAAAAAGGGGGACAGAACACAGTTGTGTTTCTCAAGAGACACTGGTTGTCTCATTAGTTAGTGGATATAAAAAAAGGAAGCTGGATGAAACAGATAAAGGGGAAAAAGAGGTATAAACTTCCCATTATAAAATAAATGAGTCGCAGAGATGAAAAATACAGCATGGGGAATGTAGTCAATATATTATAACAACATTGTACGGTGACAGATGGCGACTACTTTATCATGGGTCAGCGCTGAATAATGTAGAAAACTGCTGAATCAGTGTATTGTACACCTGGAACTAATATACCATTGTACATTGGTTATACTTCAAAAATCCCCACAAAAGTAGGCTAAATTTACAATCTTATTTTTAAAAAATGTAAAAAGAAGGGAATTGAGCCTATGATCTGCCTTGTCTCTTCTAAACCTAAAATTCCATTCCTCTTGCCTATAAAAATGTTCCAATGAAAGAACGTTGAAGATACAGACGCTGGCCTTTGTGCTGTCGCAGAACCTGCCTCTGTGATGGGCATGACTTTCTTATGTGTGTTTCATTTCCAACCACAGTTCTTTAAGCACACTACTTTTTCTTTTTCTCCCCTTCAGACAATTTTTTCTTCTAATAGCCTTGATATAATTTCCTTAAGCAAGCATTATCTAGTTCCACTGAATATTTTCTCCTTAGTATCTTATTCCCATAGTTCTTCTTTGCAATTTTAAATGTTTTTAAAGTAAATCTTCATCTTCCTTATTTATAGTTACTCTTAAAATCTTAAACTTATGTTTCTTCTAGTATCTTTCATTTTATATTCTTAACAGAAGTTCTTTTGTTGCAATGATACAAAAAAGGAGACTTTCCTCGATACAGCGTTTATCCACTATCAGCCTGTTTCAAGTTTTATATACATAAATGTATACAGATAAACACTACAATCATGTTCTAGCTTCTTAAGATAGAGGACTCTAACGAATGAGACTAAAGTTATGGGCTAGATCTCCAAGTGAATTAGTGAGTTTTGTTTATTTGTCCCACAGCCAAAGGTTACACTCTTGACCGTAATAAGCTATTTCTAAAATGTGCACCTTTTGTAAAAAATGATATACAAGAATATGGATGGCTCAGTGGAAATCCACTACCACCATCAGAAAACATTCAAAACACATACCCTTATGGTAGGGGGAAGGATGGGCCGTTACTCCTACTCTTAACATGGTACTGGTAACTACAGTTTATTACATTTTTAGAAAATCATCTTTTAATATAACTGCATGCTGAACGATGATACTTGGAAACTGAATTTATACGTTATAGAAATATTATATTTATGTTTATAATAAAATATTGTATATTATATGTAATATATAGTGATATCTAAATATATAATACATAAAATATATATTTATAATAAAATGTTATAGAGTAATACAGAAAGGTATCAGCATTACCTTATAGTGATGATCTCCCCTGGGTTTGCCCTTATGAGCCAGCTGCAGTTGATCTTGGCAGGATACTCAGAAGGCCAGCCTGGGCTTGTGATTATACCACTGGGGGCTCGAATTTGTTCTGGCGTCTCTCCACAAGCTGCAAGAAGCCAAAGCAATCTTACCTAATTATTATACCCTAAAACAGAGCACTAAGTAAATAGGTCTTTATTTAAACAACGACGACAACACTTTAGACATCAAATCATATACAATAAAATATGGTATTATCAACCTTATAGAGTTTTTATTATTCTAATACGATATTTTATTTTCTTCCCCTTAGTCAAAGGATCTTACTCCAATTAAGTACACATTTTGGGGAGGCATGGAAGTTTTCAAACTGGATCTCTGAATAACAGTTTAAGAGTCAGGATTATTAGCTTTAGCCATGGATCTTGATCAAGTGGTCCATCTTTTATCAAAACTCACCTTTTAAATTCATTTTCTTTCTTGTAAACTATCGATAAAGTTCAATGTTTACTGAACTACGTGTTTAGATCCTTAAAAGTACCATTTTGTTTTCTGGATCCTTTAAATTAAAAGACTATTATATACATATATATGTATATAAGTAATCTCCTGAACAAAATAATTAAGGGAAAGCACCTATAAACACAACAGTAAGATGCTGGGTCATTAAGAAGTTAGTGGATGACTGGATAAAGACAGCAAAGCACTATACTTCAAAATTACTGTGAAGTAAGCCTTTAATTTATTCTATTAATATTTCTAAATTTTATTACAGGGTGACAAATGATTCCTAAGTTACTTTAAAAATAAAGACTTGAAATAGTGATTAAAATATCATTATGTGATTAGGTATATGAATATCATAAAGAAATATAGAATAAACTCAAACTCCTACCAACACTTTCCTGGTTTATTCTTGCATTATCTTGAACTCTCACAGTGATACAGTGCACATTTTACCTATCCAGAAGTCAGCAAATAATGCGACAATTTATTCTCCCTTAATTTAAAAAATAGTCACTGGGGCTACAAAAAATACATGATGAATGTTTAAGCTTTCCCTAAAATTTAAAACCTAAAACCTCTTATTTGATGTAATTTCAATATATTAGATTATCTAATTTTTAAAATCAGATTAGGAGCAGCAAATTAGAAGTGAGGAGAGTAGCTACCAGAGGTACACACAATTATTAGAAGTAATGGAGGCAATTTTCAGAATAAAGTACATGTGGAACTAAAAAACCCAGCAGCTCAGAACATGTATAGTACTGCCTATCTTCCAAAAGGTAAGAGAAGACTGTCCTTTCATAATATAGCTAAAAGAGTCATACTTATTAGCTAAGTCATACTTAGCTAAAAGAGTTGTTGAATGAATAAATGAATCTTTGTAAGCAAAGTGCCTTGTATAATATGTGGCCTGAACTTTCATACTTTTTGATTCTGTTGTTAGTTTAAAAATTAGTTAACCCAATTTGTAGACAGGCAAGTATCCCTATTACAATCATAATTTTTAAAAATGGCCTTTTTTTTTAGTAGCAGAGGTTATATCCATTCAACTTGAGTTAGAATGCTAAGAAGTATATTATGCAATTTTCAAAAAATGTTATCTATAATGATCAAAATAAAGCAAGGTATATTGCTTAAAGACTCAATCCTTATTTCTACAGAATAACCCATTCTCTGAAGAAAAATCTAGGATTTAAAAGTATACTTCAGTGAAGAAAAAAATGTTCATGCCTAAAATGGGCCTACCCTGGAATTAGGGAAAACTGCACCAAAGGGATCTTTTTTATAATCACTTAACACATTCACAGCACAGAATACAGAGCCTAGCACATCTATCTTATTGCCCATTCATAGTCAATGCTTCCAATTTTTTTTTTGGTTAAATTTCATTAAGAGCAAAATTTCCCTTATAAACATTTTTAAAATTTTGATGAATGATACTCTAGAAAAAGCTTAAATTTATCCAAATGTGAGCTTATTGACAATTAAGCCAGAGATCTGCTTTCAACTTTGCTCTAATGAATTATCACAATATTAAAAAAAAGACATCCAAAGTCATTTATAAGAACTTTTTCATTCTTCATTTACTCTTGCCAAAGCAGAAACCAGGTAGGAAGAACTTATGTTAGACAATTGTTAGCCTTTAAATAAACAGACCAGTTACAGGTGAAAAGCTGGAATTTTATTAGATTTGGTTTTAAATTTCTCCCCCCCGAATACCTGAGACACCCATAGGTGGTGCTCTCATACCAAAAACTAAATATGTTCTGCTATGGATGCTCAAAAATACTGTTGTGAATACTTTATTTTCATATGACTGCCCAAGGATAAGATGCACCTCTCATAAATAAGAACAGTTATTTTAAGATTTAGTATTTTACATCTCTAATTCAATAAGTACTTTAAAAACAAAACTATAGTATCATGTTTCTCCCTTAATTGGTTATGAATACGTATTTTGATTTAATTTTGCACATTTGCAACATGACTGAGTTTGGCATTTTGTTTCAGATCCAGCTGGTGGCATTTTATCAGCACAGTTTTTGCTGTGTACATCAGGCATATAGATAAATTAATCTAGAACAACCTTAACTCATACCTTTCTCTAAGAAAAAGTAAATTCAAATACTAAAAGAGTAAGATTAACATTAGAAACCACTAAAAAAGTTTTCTCTCCCCTTTGGGTTAAGGATTTACATATATATCTGGGTAGATTTGGATTCATAAGACCTAGATGCTATCTGTTCTACCTGCCATTTACTGGCTTTGTCATGGTGTAAACTACTAAACTTCTTTGGGTCTTGGTTTCTTCATGTGTTAAAATAAAGAAGTTGCTATTTAAATATCTCTAAGGTCTATTTCAGCCCTAAATCATGCCCACCCCCACATCCCATCATGATGATCTATTTCCACTACATTACTGATGGGTCGTCAGGACGTACTCATACATTTTTCCTTATTTTCTGACTTTCCAATTTCTCTTTGACCTACTGAAATTCGGCTTCCAATTTGAACTCCATGAAAATCTTGCAGCTGGCAAAACCATCACTGACATCACTGCCTAACTGAAGGGATGCTCAATTCCCATCCTACTTGATCTCTCTGGAGTATCTGACAGTGATTTGTTTCTTCTTGATACTCTACTACGTTGACTTTGGTGACAGAGCCTCTTCTGGCTCTCCTCCTCCCTCTGGCTGTTCTGTTAGTTCTCTAGTCCAGGTTCTCCTTCTTAAGCCAGCTCCTGGCATGCTAGTGTTCGTAGTTCATTCCAAGCTTTCTGCTCTCCTCACCCTCTGGGGAAGGTTCCCATTCCATCTTACAATTTCAGCTATGATCTACAGTTCATGGGTTTAAAATCTCTAACCCAGAGTTTTGCATAGTCAAATGCCCACTGGACATTTCAACATCATATTCAACATGATCAGGATGGTGTATTTCCCAAATCTTTCTTTCTATCCTATATCCTGCATCTTTATTCTTAGGCATCAAGTGGTTAAAGGAATAGTCACTTCACCTAATTCAAATAGAAAGGAAATTTACTTTAATATTACAGGTGATTTTAAGGATTTCCAAGCATACGAAATCACTCAGGCTTAATAGTGACTAAAACTAGAGATGTCCAAGTCAAACACTGAGACTGCCTTTATCACCTCTTAGGCCTGCTTTCTCTCCCAACATCCACTCCAATCTTCCAATTGACTTCCCGTGAGTCCTCTATTTTTTCATTATTTCAGGGTCTTCTAATGATTTTCCATTCCTAATTCATCGTAACCCTTCAGCTCAAGTACCTATCATCAACTGTAACTTCATTTTTTCTTAAATTTATTTACATTAATGTTAGTAATGTTATATCCTTATATTAAAAGATTTGGGGTGACATACTGTTACAATCAATTTGATAATACTTAAGCCTACATCCACTCACTTATAAATGGATATTTAAACACTACTCCCATCTAGAATGCTACAAAGGCTAAATACAACTATCATGGTAAAGGACTTAGCACACTGCTTGGATTACAGTAAATTGTCAATAAATAACAGCACATGATATACCAAGTCAGACTGGTTGGTAGTAATGCCTGGAATGCTGTACTGAGATGGCTACTAAGGCTGTGTTCAGACTAAGTGGGAAAGAGGCACTGATTATTCATTTAGTATGTACTGGCACCATTATGCTCTAGAAACAGTGAGAAATTATGCCACAATTAACTGGCACAATTAACATGGGCAGAAGCCGGGGTAAGGATGAGGTTAGGATACATACCCACAAGATAATGCTTTAGGAAATTACTTTCTTTTTGTTTTGAACCATACAGTTTATATAATTCTGCTAGTATGAACCTCATCTTTCCAGATTTTGACTACACTCCCAGTTTGGGATACACCAAACCGGATATTCTTTTATCCATGTTTATTCTACTCATTGCTTCTCTGTTGCTTATACATAATTATTTTACCCACAATCTGATTGATTCTTCAATGATAATTACCTTATACGTAACTGGCAAATAGAAGAATCTTGTCAGTATAATGCTTAGTTGTGACAGATTTTATTTCCCCTATGTTAATGATCTGAAGTAATCAGAAGCAGGAGTTTTTCACAGTTTAAGAAAAAATATAAACACTCTATGGAACAGCCTTCCTTTATTGCCCAGTGGCTAACTTTACAAGCTTAAAGAACTGCTTGACTTTCCTCTATTTTAATCTATCTTGGGAGGTTGCACGTACAAATGAGGACATGAAGACATTTCCCTGCTACAAAAACAAAACATTTTAATGAAGGGTATTTCTGAATTATATTCTTATTTTTGATGAAGTTGTTCTCCATTAGAAGAAAATGTCTTCAAGGAGTAAGTAGGAAGCCCAGAGGACAAGGCTGCAAAGTCTGAACTGATTCTAGGTATAAATGTCAGGGGTATTGGACTGTGTTAGCATTTGGATTGCTATTTCACCAGGGCTATACTTACAAAGCTACATAGTTGTAAGTGATCTGTACCAACACTACTTTTCTCACACGCCCTGTTAGTTTAATGTTTAATTTTGCAGAATGTGAGATTTTCTAGGAACATGTGTAGCATTATGACAAAAATGACTATAGTTTAGTCTGTTCATTTTGCTTCCTTAAGATCTTTTAACAACCAGTATCAACTGGTTCTTAGAATATAAACATCCACAAAAAATATATCTAATTTACTCTGGTTGATATTTTTAGAGATAAACAAGCACTCAGGTATTTTGGATGATGATAATCCATTATCTCTACTTTTGATAAATTTCCCATAACTCCGGAAACAGAAACTCCTAAGTTAAATGGGTTCCAAATGTTCATTCAAAGGATGGTAGCTTTCAACATGGACAATATCTTCTCCATAAGACTATGTAGTGATTAGGTTATCTGATTTGTTACCAATTAAGAAAGGGAAAATTAAGGAATGAATAGACAGAGATTCTCTGATGGAGTTCTCAATAAGATTTTGATATCAGTTTTCAGGTTTAAAATCCAAAGATCTCACTGTAGTTTAGAAAATGACAAAACTGAGAAAATACTCAAGATTTCTTCATGTTTAACCTGATACTATTTCAATAATCTCAAAGAAAAGCAAAGAATTATGGTTTTTAAGCTAGATTAATGTACCCCATAACTATCATCTTTAAAAAAAATCATTTAAAAAATAGGAAGTGTTCAAACAACCTCTATTTTACACGACACATGGCAGAGGAGAGGAGAGTATGATTTCAAAATAACGTCAAATAAACTGCCCTTCAATTTGAGATTTCATGGTTTTAAAGCCTGAGGAGAAAAGAAGCAGGCAAGGAAATTTATGAGTAGAGCTGAACTACCTGTAAAAGAAAACGAAAACTATAATTTCCTGTTCTACAGATGAACTGGGTTTCTTTTCAAAACTGACAGGGTTGACATTTTAGGACTACAAGTAGTTGAGACTAAAGGTGGCATGGAATCTTTGTGCCTTTGGTTTTAATAAATCACAAAACTGAAACACAAATAAAAATCAACTATGCTTACTGACCACCGAAGTAGATAAAATACTTTTGTGCCTCCTAAAAGGCACAAAAGAAGAGCATGAGGAGAATTCATGGTCTCACAGAAATTGCAGTGTTGTCATAATGACATATGCTTATTCATAGTCCAAGAAACATATAAACAGTCAGGAGAACATATAAAACAATATACCTAGTCCTAAATGATATAATGCATTTTAAAGTAATTTTAAACAATGTACCTTAAGAACATAGTATTACTAAGCAGACACAAAGGCCCACACATACATAAAGCCTGCATTACATAAGTATAGAACAGGGAGGGCTTACTTGACTATTAACACAGCATTTCCTTCACAGAACAGAAGTAGGCAGAGCCAGAGTAAAGAAAGCACATTCCAAATTAGAAAAATTTAATGACTCAATTCCATAGGTGCTAGTCAAGCCAAGGTAGGCTACGATGAAAAGAAGTGATGTGATGCAAATAAAGAAACTGGTGAAGCATAGAAATCAGCTAAGAAGCAAATCCTCCAACCTGTAAAATTTTACTTTCCAGAAGTTTCATTATCTAACAAGAGCAGGTTCACTCTATTTATAAGCAAAGACAGCATTTATAGTCAACGGTGGTCACTATCATGTGGCTGTCTCATTTACAGAGTATAGTGTTTTAAAAATATTAGCTCCATTATGGCTGATAATACAAAAGCAATTCCAAATGTTGAAAATACTAGTGAGAAGAATTGAATTCCAATGGAAACAGATGCACTTTAAAAAAATGCCACCTCCAATATAAGAAGAGTAGTAAGCAAATGGTGACTACTGGATGGGCACATGGAATGAAAGAAAGAATGATTCTGAAGGCTGACGAGGGAATCACAGGATACGTGGAAAAGAGTGTGCCTGTGCAAAAGCAGTACCAGGTACCCTGACATGGAAAATTAGGATGTGTGGTTAGATGATTAGCATGAAAACCAGACACCTACTTGTCCAGGTAATTTAGGAGAAGGGCAGCAGTTTGAAACTTAAAGGTTAATTATGGTGCACAAGGCTGGAGATGAGATTCCTGTTGCAAGTCAGAAGTTTATGGTTCATGAGTTGAAGGCCTGTAAATACAATCAAAGTGAGGCGTGTGTGGTCAGTCCTGTGGATCGCATGACTAATGATAATGTTACTGCCTGTCGGGTACTTCCATTTAATTCTTAGTATTATTTATTCTTAATATTTTATCCCTATTTAACGGAAAGGAACAAAATGGGGGCACAGAGATATTAATTTTCCCAAGATCACACAAAAGCTAGTAAGTGTCACAACTGGGATTTGAACTCAGGCAACAGGCTTCGGGGCCTGCACTCCTAACCATTAAGGCACATATCTGCCCTAGGGAGCCCCCTATGGCACCCGGAATAATTATCAAGGAGGTGGAGGGAGCTGGCTCAACAGAATTTCAGTAAAGATAAAAGTAGTCTACCTTAGAAAAAAGAACTTTGGTCCTGTATTAACACAGAGAAAAAGGTTTTAAAGCATCTGAAGACTGATTCCTATTTGCTACAAATCTATGTAGTGACTGCAGGAAACTTATCTGCCTCTTAAGTCTCTTTGGAATTGAGACCTTATAAACTATATTCGAGGACTTACCTTTTATAATAAGAGAAATATACATGTAGAGGTTAATTATAGGTAAGATGTTTAGGGCACCGCGTATAAAACAGCAGTAAGAGGATGTGGTGAAGGCTGAAGGAGATATTTCAGGAAAGAGGAACAAAGAAGGGGAAAAGCAAGGAAGTCTGGGGAACTAATGGAAGATGGTAATATTCTTAATGTTGGACAGTCAGAGTTTAGGAAGCAAGTATGCTGAGTAGGAAGTCTGGGCCACTGGGCAAGTATCAGGCAAGTACCGGATGAGCGTCAGAATCTGCCCATGAATGAAGGACAAGAGGGGCCTTCTCTCTGTCAGACAGTCCCATGTGACACAGCTAAGCCCTTGCAACCTCCCTAGAAGACTATGGTTAGGAGCCCATGGTTAGGAAGAAATGACTTCAGTTTGAATGTTCTCTTCTTAAAACTTGACTGGCTGTGTTGCCCATCCCAGTGGTTTTATTTCTTTGACCTTTTGTTGCCCAGACTCCTTGAATACTTGGTACCTGAGCTGAGCTCTCACATAACATAAATGTCAGGACAGTCAACACACTGAGGGTGGACAGAGCTGGAAGGAGACAGAGATTGGACACGGGTAAAATTCCCTTAGAATTACTTCACACTTCATTCCAATGTTTTCAGAAAGTGAGAAAACTAAACTTCTTTTTTTATGGAAACAATTACTAGCACCCCTACTGCAATATTTACTAGTCTAAGATGGGAAGGATTTAACTGTCATTTGAAAGGTAAGAATCAGTACAAGCAAAAAAGTTTGTATCAATCTATCACTTACACTCAGGATTCCCATTATTTTCAAACCTATTATCAGAAATCACATATTTCTACTGCAAGCAGGAAATCCTACAACCAGCTACTTATAATTAAATGAATATCCCTTTGCATTAGCATAGATACTTAGGAATGAATGCAGCAATGTATTTATTCCTATTAGTTTAAATAATGTTTTTTGAGGACCAAAATATTTCATGTGGTCTTCAGATCTAATCAAGGCAGGTAACTCCTTAGTTTCTTGAAGGTCACTAATGTCCAGAACAAATGAACAAACAAACAATGATCAAGGGTCACATGGCAGTAAAAAAGAAAAAAAAATTTTTTTAAAGTCAAAAGAGGCACAAAATATGGAAAAAGGAGGAAAAATAGGGGAAAAAAACCCATACAGTTTTTCCAGTTCCAATAGGGTCATAGCACAATATGAATAAGGAGAGTACCCTTAATAGAACTATCCAAGTAGCTTTAACCTAAAATTTCTAAGTAGTACGAGTAATTTTGAATTTTGCTAGCAAAGCATAAGATAAGGTAAATGGAGAAGACTCAAATTTTTATACCTTTTTTAAGGCCATAAAAGGGCAATTTTCTCCTGTGCAGGCATAAAAACTATTGATATGGTACCTACATTTCCCAATTTCAAGTACTACAGAAGAGTAAAATGCTAAGCAAGCTACTACTTCTTTTTCTTGAATGGGAAATAACATTAATTTTGAAGTTTACTGTGATTCTTGCTGGAAAAACAGAAGAAGCAAAGCAGAAATCAGCACCTGAGCTAACATATATTGGCCTTGATGTGCATGATCTTCTAAGCCATCTCTCTCAGCTTTGACACGGCTTTTTAGTATACTCACATCTTTTTCCAGGAGTGTCTTACTCTTAGTGTCTTGTCAAGAGTCACACCCAGAAATAAATATACTACCCGGAGTGTGTTTAAGAGAGGAGTAAAGAAGAACACCATCTACTTTGTTCTGGATGGTGTATTTCCAGGACTGCAGTTTATGATCACACCACCCCTAACTTTTACGGAGCTATTAGTCAACTGAAATCCAAAGCCCAGTGTGCTCATCCGCCAAGTGACTGGCTCTTGCACAACAGCTGCACAATCACATTTTAGCAAATGTGATTTTAGCAATCACATTTTAGCAAATAATTCACATGCTATCACAATTTGAAGAATTATTCTCAAAGTAGAAAAAGAATCATTCTCAAAGTTACAGAGTAGAAAAGAAAATGTCAAACGTTTGAATGCAATGTGTTATACCTTCACAAGATCTGGCCTGCTCACTAGAGTGGGTGAGTTTCACTTCCACCATCTAAGTGTCACACACTTCAGTCACTTTACAACTTGTTCTGTCTATGGTCCTGGTGCTCACACTTACTGTTTTAACATTGTTTCTTATAATAATATAATATAAAATTATACTATGTAATAATATTGCTATAAATATGCAATTGTTCAATAAAGACATGGTAATACATGAAATATTATGATTATATAATATAGAAATATGCTTCACATAAAATATATTATTGTATAATAAAACATCATAAATAATATTTAATTATATACTATGTAATGCTACATATAAAAGTATAATACAATAAAGTTATAATACCACCATTACTTGAAAAAAGTTTCAAGGAATGCTCTACTCCAGAAGCTTAAGCATCTCATAAAGAAATCCTCTGAAGGCAGGCAATGCTTTTAAAAATTAACAATATCTTAAACCGTGTGTATTTTTTTTTTTTAAAAATGAACTGTCTTATATTCTCTACTCACTTTTATTCATCTGAAAGATGGTTTCCTGGGTTCACATTAAGTTCTATTTTTTTATATTCTGAAATCTTAAAACCCTAATGGGTTCAGTATCACCTAAAATATAATAAACTTTCTTTCCTTTCTCCATTTGAAACATGGATAAAAGACACACCACATTATATTGGTCAAAAGAACTGGTGAAATTTTTAGTAAGTTTAGGAGGAGGTCCAGTATTTGCTTGAATAATTGAAAATAATATTAAAATCACAAATGAAAGGCACAAAGGACAACTTACACCTGCTGCTTTATTCATGCAACTTCTCTATGTTTGAAAAATAACTGTAAACTGCTATCAAATAATTAGACTTTAGGCTTTATTTCCTTTCAGAAGATCTGAAAATTCTAGTATAATAAAAGTGTTCTCAGACTGGATGTTCTTCCAGGGAAACTTCAAAATACTATGTTATAGTATGTAAGCCCCAAATGATGGCTAAAAACAAAAGCCACTTTACTACAGTGCTCTAACACTAATGCAAAATATTACTAATTAATTTGTAGGCAAAATAATTGCAATTCAGAAAATAATATATCCTAATTAAAAAGGCCATAACTATTTATTCGTTTTAAAAGGGTTATAGGATCAACAGTATGCTAGGCCTTTGAGTATTATAATAGAAACTATAAAATGCAAATATACAAACACAAAGGTAATGACTTTAATAGAAGAAAAATTCTGACAATATAAAGGGAGAACAATACTTAAAAACTATTTGAAGTCTATTTTAAATACTCTGGTAATTCAGCTAATATGAACAAGGATTAAAAAAGAAATTTCCTAAGTAGATATTTTCTTTCTCACTCCCAGAAATGTGGGACAAAAAATTCCAAGTTAAATGTAAGGCAGACTCAAGATAAAGCTAACCTCAGCTACAGATGTTATAAGGTAGCCATTTAGTAGCTGTATCACTAGTGACTTGGGAATAACGTGTTAATCCTCATATGTAAAAACGGTTCCGTTTGAGAAAGCAGCAAGATCCAACATCTGTTCCTATTAGCAACCAGAAAATCTTCTTTAAATTTCAGGGTAGTTTTGCCTAACTATAAAAGACAGCCAATCTCATTCTCTCATTCTATGCAATGCCGCAACTCTCAGCCATGAATCAAAAAGAGAAGTAAACAATTAGATTTCTGAACAGTCTGGGGAAAATAAAAGGTTGGGACTTTAAAAGAAATATGGTAAGAAAAAAGTTTGAAGAGAAAAACACTATCATACCCAAGACAAGTGTTCTCATATACTGCAGACAGCTGTGCAAATTGGTATACTCATTTTTGAAAGCAATCTGTCAGAAAGTTTCTAAATTAAATTATTTATGACCTTTGATACACTAATTCCACTTCTAGAAGTCTATGCTAAAAAAAAGTCTTAGAAATAAAAAAAGACTATATATATTAGTATATCCCTTGCACCATGACCCAGACTAGGAAAAAACCATTGGAAACAATCCATTGATATGTTTGAGAACATTACAACATAGCCACTGAATGCGAATGTTATACAGGTATTAAAATAATGGTTATGAAAAAATGCATTCTATAAAATGTTAAACAGAAAGGGCAGGAGACAAAATTAGTTACAATTCAAATGCATCTACAATTATTTTTAAGGTATGTACAGAAAAAAAACCAGATGAAATAAAATATTATTACTGATTATATTAATAATGCAGAGTTAATGGGTGACTTTCTTAATCTTCTTGCTCTTTTTCCATGTTTTTCAAAATGTTTAATGAACTTGAATAAATAAGTAAAATTTGTGAAAACAAGGAAAAACCTTGATTTGGAAGTAATTAAGAACAGGGAGGGCATAATCAAATTATTTGCAGAATTATTCTGATTGAAATAAGTATCACAGCTCATAGAGTAAAATTTAGTTTAAAGCAGATAAATTTAAAAAGTCAGATAGACTGGTTTAACTTATGCAAAGATCTATAAATCAATCTCACCTAAGAAATGTCTCATTCTACGCAGATGAGCAGTAACTTAGCTGTTTTAAAAATTTAGACATTTAAAGGAGAACAGGAGACATTTGATTTAGACATTTTTAAAAAAGAACACTGAAATAGCCTTTCTACTCTATCAACATATACAATTAAATTACTTGGTAGTTCATATAATTTCATGATTTTCACATATTATTAGACTTACAAAAATACCATTTGTCTTTCTCCTTCCTCTACTGTATATATGAAAGCAGATTTGTATATATGAAAGCAGATTTAAAATTCTGGACCATGAAAAGTTCTAAATAAAACATGTATAGAAAATAAAACTTGATATATCCAGTAATGCTTCCCCATTTTAAACTCACCCAGTATATACTTTTTGATAATTTATACTTTCTTATGCCAATATTTGTAATGTAAGAACCAGCAAAAGGACAGACTTCTCTCTCTTGGCAAAGATTTGAGGAGGAGGAAAACGAAAATGAATACAATTATTAGAAATAGAAACAAATTATCCCAAAGCTTAAGAACCAAAAATATACTGTCAATTAGAAATTAATCATTTCTATAATTCATATGAATTCTCATGAATTATAAAACCAAGAATTTTGAGAACTCATATGAATAAATAAAACCAAGTACTTAGTGCTACTCATAATGAAATAAGAAAAATACTATCATTTACTCCTCACTACATATTGTAAATAGGTTTTTCATAAATTCATTACCTTAATTAATATGTTGTTATTTACTATAGGATTTACTACATTAAGACAACATTACAGGTGCATTTTTGCACATGTCTACTTCCTCCGTTAAACAAATTCCTTGAGATAAGAATATTTTACTAATTTCTCATTCCCACCCTTCTTGGCACAAGGTCCACATCAGGCGCTTTAGTATATGCTAAATGCAATTTAATTCATTATACACAGGGTGACTTTTTAAAAAACTATTTTGAGAGAGAGCAAGCGGGGGAAGGTGGGGCAAAGAGAGAGGGAGAGAGAATCCCAAGCAGGCTCCACATTGTCAGCCCAGAGCCCAACGTGGGGCTTGATCTCACTAACCACGAGATCATGACCTGAGCTGAAATCAAGAGTATGATGCTTTACTCCCCATACACTGAGTGACCTTATGTCCTGCACTGTCTGAGACAGTCCTGTAGTGCCTGTAGTGCCAGAATAATAAAAATAGTCTACCCTTTTTCACTTTGAAAGTGTCCTGATTTGGACAATAAACTACATGGAAAACTAACTGTAGGCAAGTTAAAATTATTTCTAAAATTGTCAGTACAATTTCCAAGAAGCAGAGAATGACTGGACTGGACAAGAGCACGAGCACCATGAAAGAGAGTAGCAGAGAGAACAGGAGAGCAGGTACAAAGCAGAAGCCACTTCTGCTGCTTGCTGGCCTCAAGAGAAAGCAAGTCCTACATTTAGAGATTCTTCCGAAGGCTGGTTCTCTGTTTAGGCCAGTGCTGAAAGGACGCTCATTTCACCTAGAGATGCAGAGAATTCAGAGAGCTTCTACTATACCAAGTATTACATCTTCTATAGCTGCATACTGACCAGAGGAAAACCACAATGAATCTGTGTCTCTGAGAGCACCTTTTTGAGACAGCATCCATTTATTTTTTTTAATGGTATAACTGGAATAGGTCTCATATTATTCTCTTTCCATAGAAGAAAGATTTTATAAGAACAACCTTCAGGAAAAACAGTAAATCATTACTAAGGTTTCACTGACCTCTGAAATTAAGCATTTTATTGATGCATAAATGTGACGCATAAACATTTCATTCAAGTACACATTTTGCTATGGGCTGAATTGTGTCACCCTCCCAAAACTCCTATGTTAAAGTCCTAACCTCTAGTACTTCAGAATGTGAGTGGGTTTGGAGACAGAATCTTTAAAGAGGTAATTAAATTAAAATGAGGTTATATGGGTGGGCCCTCATGACTAGTCCAATATGACTGGTGTCCTTATAAGAAGAGATAAGCACATACATAGAGGGAAGACCATGTGAAGATACACGGAGGAGACAGACACCTGCAAGCCAAAAAGAGAGGTCTCAGAAGAAACCAACTCTGCCAACACACTGATCTCAGACTTCAGCCTTCAGACTTATGAGAAAATAAACCTATAAAGTCACCTGGTTTATGGTACTTCGTTATGACAGGCCTAGCAAATGAATACACATTTCTAAATACATGTATGTCTGAAATGCAGAAGTAGAAAATAAACAAGGTTAAAGAAAATAAACAAGATTAATATATGCAAAACTATATTTTCTAAGAGCTGAATTTTTAAACTGAATTTTTAAAAATAGGAATCTATTTAAGGGTAATTTTGAAGTCCAACAAATATCAAAGCTTAGTAGCTTTGTAGTTGAATTTCAAATAAGCATAAAAATTAAGTAGAATCTAATCTTGATGAGTTGAAGCAAAATTCTGAGCCTAATACTGAATCTGTTCAAATTTCCATAGCTCTCTTACTTCATATAAATTTGCATAACTCAGAAAACTATTATTTTGTAAATTACTGCTGCATATTACAAAATAATGCATGGTAAAAAAAAAAAATCCCATCCCAAGGGCAAGAAAGGCCAACTGGGTTTTTATGTAACAGAGAATAAAAAGTTCACTAAAATGGTTTCAGATTCCACTTGAAACCAACTTTGAACTACAAATTGCTGAATTTTGGCATAATAGCAAAGAAGAATATTCACAATTATCTGAAAAGGCTATTAAAATACTCCTTTTGGGGCACCTGGGTGGTGCAGTCAGTTAAGCGTCTGACTTCAGCTCAGGTCATAATCTCATGGATCCTTGGGTTCGAGCCCTGCATTGGGCTCTGTGCTCACAGCTCAGAGCCTGGAGCCTGCTTCACATTCTGTGTCTCCCTCCTTCACTCACACACTGTCTCTCTCTCTCTCAAAAATAAACATTTAAAAAAAATTTTAATAAATAAATAAAATACTCCTCTTTTTACCAATTACATACCAATGCAAGATTGGATTGTCTTCATATATGTCAAACAAAATAACAAACTACAAAAGACTGAAGGCAGAAACACCACTGAGGATCCAGTTATATTCTCTTAAGCTATTCTTTAAAGACTCTGCAAAATTATAAAATAAGCCATTCTTCTTATTGATGTTTGTTTTTGAAAAAATCATTTTTTAATAAAATTATTTTATTAATGTAAACATGCAATAAATTCATTACTGTTATCAGCAAATAATGCATTTTAAAACCACTTCTCAGTTGTAGTTTCAAAACAGTAAATATCAATAGCTAGAACCTACATGAAAAAAAATTCTTTGAAGTCTTTGTTACAGACTGAACTGGATCCCCCTTCACATTCATCTTCTGAAGTACAATGTGTCTCTATTTGGAAATAGAGCCTTTAAGGAGGCAAAATGAAGCTAAATGAGGTCATATGGGTGGAATCTAATCCTATAGGTCTTAGGGTCCTTACAAGAAGAGGAAGAGAGGGGCGCCTGGGTGGCTCAGTTGGTTGAGCGTCCGACTTCAGCTCAGGTCATGATCTCGTGCTCCATGAGCTCGAGCCCCACATCCGACTCTGTGCTGACAGCTCAGAGCCTGGAGCCTGTTTCAGATTCTGTGTCTCCCTCTCTCTCTGTTCCTCCCCAGCTCATGCTCAGTCTCTCTCTGTCTCTCAAAAATAAACACTTAAAAAAAAAAAAAAGAGGAAGAGACACTATGGACCTCTCTGCACACAGATGAAAGGCCAACATGAGGACACAGCAAGAAGGTGGCCATTTCTAAGCTTGGAAGAGAGATCTCACCAGAAACTAACGCTGCTAGCTCCTTGGTCTTAAACTTTCAGCTTCTGAAACTATGAGAAAATAAATATATCTGTTACATATGCCACTCAGTCTGCGGTATTTTGTTATGGGAGCCCGGGCAGATTAACACGGTCCTCAATGTTTTAAAAGTTTAAAAAGGGTCCCTAAACCAAACATTTTGAAAATCACTGAATTAGATAAGCCCATTTGATTATGTAAATTAAAATGTTTGTACACAATCTTCATAGTGACAACGTGGAAAAATAATCGTAATTCTCATTAGCTCTTCAAAATAGAAAATGGGAGAAAATTGAAGTCATTTTTTAAATAAGCTATTTTTACTTGATTATTTAAATCACACAGAACTAGAAGACAAGAGAACAGTGAAACTAAGGTACTTGCCTCCATTTTTCAGAAAACCATATTTGTCAATGCGTTTGGCTCTGCAAACTAACCCTTAAGAGTTTTTGTTAAGTCTATTAAGTTTCTGAATATAAAACCAGACATAAAACAAAAGAGGAAACTCTCAGTTTTACTTCATGAGAGGAAAAAGTAACCAAAGAACAAGATGACATGAAGAAATCAATCAATAGATTAATAAATACACAACGTGTAATTTTTTTAACCACATAAAACTTATCAAGGCTAAAGGGAAATAATAATGAATACAACGGTAAGAAATTCTATTTCAGTAAATGCAAAAATAAAAGATTTTGCTCTCCTTAGTAATTATATAGTTGACACAGCAAAAATGGAAACAAAGCTGTGGAAGTCATGTTAAAAATGAAAATTACAATAGTAATAGGCCTTTATGTAATTATTAAGTTATAAAAGCTTAGGTGAGTGGGAAAAAATGCATTTACCTTAACAAGTTTCTGAATATCATGGATACAAATATGTTGCTGGGTTGCTTTTTAAGAACATAAATTGTGCACTCAAGAACAACAATTTTAGGTACAGCAGTACTCAAATAAAAAAATCAAGCAAAATGCTTTGCTAAGGCTCTAATACTGGAAATAGCATTCAAAATTACATTTTAATAAATTTCATTTCATATAACTTTGTATGGAAAGAAAAATTCAAGTTGAGCTAACTTTTTTTTTGGTTCAATGTTTATAAGAAAAAATAATTATGCCGTCTGTTTGGAAGAGTATAATCACTCCATGGGCATGCAAGTATCAATTTTATCTTATGAGAATTTCTCCATGTTCCAGTTACTTCATTCCTTATTACATGCTGCAAAAAGCAGTAATAATTTTTATAGCCAAATATCACTTTGTAAGATACCAGGTGGCTTTCAATATTTACCATAGAAGTCATGCATGAAATTTAAACATTACAAAAAAATGACTTACCAGTTGACACTCCTGAAATATGCACATTTTCAGAATGTTCTGCAAGAGCACCATTTCCTAAAATTAAACATAATAATAAACTAATTTCCAAGATAAAATTTATGAAGTTTTTTTTCAGATTCTACCTTTAAAAGAAAAACAACTACATAGAGCTACTTGTAGTATTCAGGAACTAAATCTCTTATAATAATCTTCAAAACAATACAATGAAGCCCCAAATTATAACAATAGCAGGGATAATAACATTTTGGAAATCACAACAATGTAGTATTATATATATGAAGATCAAATTTATAGATCTGATTAATATCAGAAAAAAATTTCTGTCAAAAGAGAACTCAGAACTATTATTAGAAAAGAGAATCACATACTTCTTCAAAACAGCATTCCACCAAGAGCATGCTCAATTAGTCCACAATGTGCTTACTGCTTAAGGGTCATACACGTTGGTACTTAAAAAATAATAATGTCTTGCATTGTCTTCTAAATCTTTCAACCTCTTCTCATCAACAATTCTAATGGTCTTAAGAGTAGGGACAGAATTACACCCTCTTTTGGTATCTGCTGATTTCCCGTACTTCTTACCAGAAAGTTGGGCACATGGAAGCATTAAAATAACTGAAATAAGTTACTGAGGGTCACCACAAGCTCCCATTTAAAGTGCTGAGGATATTTACTCCTTCAATTAATGTGAACAGTGTCCCTTCAGGTATCCTTTTTTTTTCTTGTACAAATTGCTCATCTTTACTTGTAAAGTTTAGTCTCTCTCTAATCATTACGTTGATTTGGCATCACAACAGCTCAGGAATCCAGCTGGCAGAGAAAGAATTCTTGCAGTGGGGCAGGGGAGGAAGCTAGGTGGGAGAAGGTTAGAGGGCTAAGGCAGAATTCTCTCTGACGGCTGAAAGAGTAGAGACAATGGCAAGCATAGTAATTAACAACTTGTCTTTTACAACCATCACATGTCTGTGATTGCCTGATTATTGTATAGCACCCCCCAAAGCACTAGGCTCCGGGAGAGCAGAATCTGTGTTTATTTGGCTCACCACTGTGTGCACAGATCCTGGAACAGAGCAGGTGCTTGAAGAGCTGATGAATGAATAACTGAGGGAGGTCATGATGATGAAGTCAAATCATGCCAATTAAGCACTTGATACAGCGTGCGGCACATAGCACTGAACAAGCATTCACTTTTGTAATTGTGTAAAATATGCTATTACCAAAGAAGAAAATAATAGCCAGAAAACAACCTTTTAGTTCAACTACAGTGATGGCCTTCAAAATGAAAATAAATGTTTCCCTCCATTAAAAATGATACAATGGAAATAGTGACAAAGTTGTGTGAGTTGTATTTAGTACATAAATACATCTCATTATAGTTATTTAAGTATTGTACATTAATACTACAGAAACCACAATTTATTTTTCCCAGCAATGTTAAATGCTACAGACATAGAATTGAAACTAGAAACCCCCACCTATTTCTTTGACACGTAAAACTTATAAAATTTGGTACCATAAATAAAATGATATAAAAACGGATTCAATAAAACCAACAAGATTTGCCAAAGGTCTGTATAAACTACCTAAAGTTTTGCTACTCACAAACAGATCAGCAATACTGGTGTCAGCAGGAACTTTTCAGAAATGTAGTCTCAGGCCCAACCCCAGATTATTGAATCAGAAGGTGCATTTTCACAAAATGCTCCCCCACTCCCAGAGGTCTGTATGTATACATTAACATTTGAGTAGCATGGTTCAAACCTTCTACTTGTATATTATATACAATCACAAATTATAACTGTGTCATCTGTGACCCTACAGTTTCCAATATCCTTAAGGTAGCATATTAAATTATCCTCAGGAGAGTTTTAATATTAAATATATTTCATAAATTGATTTTTCCCCCCAATTCAGTAGATAGACCAAGGATAGGCAGAAAGAAAAGAGTAACATAATGTAGCACTTAAGACTGGATTCTGAACTGGATCGCCAAGTTCTAACACCAGCCCTACCACTTACTTACTGTGCAGGCCAAGTTACCTAACCTCGTTTCTTAACTTCTTCTCTAAAATGGAGAAGATAATACCCATCTCACAGTGCTTAGTAAAATTATCTAAAATAGAAAAAAAAAGAATTTAAATCTCTATCAGCATGCAAATGAATAAACTAATATAACCTTATAATAAAATATTCAATAAACTGAATTAATTCTATATGTACTGACTTGGAAAGATATGCACATTAAGTTACATGTTTCAGAGTAAGATTAAAATATGATCTGATTAGAAATATGATCTAATTTTAACTAAAAATGATGTATGCAGAGCTAAATGTATATATATTTATATAAGCATATGATATACATATGTATATATACTTATATATATGTTAAAGAGTCTATGGGTATATATAAATTGTGGAAGAAAACCCCTGGGACTGGAATTAAAGAGAAAGACATGGTTTCTATACTTATAGCATTGACTGAAGTTGTTGTAACAGGTATGGATTTCTTTAAAAATTTTGTTAATATTATTAAAAACATAGGTGAAGAGAATATAATTCATTTCCCACCATTCTAAATATCTGGTAAATATTTTGAAATATTATAAAATATTGTAATTTCATAAACAAATTAATGATTTAAAAACTGAGAAATACCTGAAAACATAAAACATGACCCTGTTAATTTCTCACACATTTACTCCACCTTAAAAAAAAATCCCATTTAGAAGTTTAAAAAAATCAATGATTATTTCTGTTAACATCAAATAACTCTTATTTTACATTTTATTTTTTTATATATTTTTTTTATTATTTTATTTTATTTTATTTTTAATTTATTTTAGAGATAGTGCACACAGGGGAGAGGGGCAGAGGGAGAGAGAGAATCTCAAGCAGGTTCCACGCTCAGTTGTGGAGTCCGATGTGGGGCTTGATCCCAGGACCCTGGGATGATGACCTGACCCGAAATCAAGAGTCAGATGCTCAACTCTAAGCCACCCAGGCGCCCCTCTCCCTTAAAAAAAATTTTTTTTTAATTCATTAATTTATTTTTTATTTTACATCCAAGTTAGTTAGCATATAGTGCAACAATGATTTCAGGAGAAGATTCCTTAATGCCTCTTACCCAGTTAGTCCAACCCCCCTCCCACAACCCCTCCAGCAACCCTCTGCTTGTTCTCTATATTTAAGAGTCTCTTATGTTTTGTCCCCTTCCCTGTTTTTATATTATTTTTGCTTCCCTTCCCTTATGTTCATCTGTTTTGTATCTTTTAAAAAAAATTTTTTTTAACATTTATTTATTTCTGAGACACAGAGAGACAGAACGTGAGCAGGAGAGGGTAGAAAGAGAGGGAGACACAGAATCTGAAACAGGCTTCAGGCTCCGAGCTGTCAGCCCAGAGCCCGACACAGGGCTCAAACTCATGAACCGCGAGATCATGACCTGAGCCAAAGTCGGCCACTTAACTGACCAAGCCACCCAGGCGCCTCTCATCTGTTTTGTATCTTAAATCCCTCACATGAGTGAAGTCATATGGTATTTGTCTTTCTCTAATTTCGCTTAGCATAATACCTTCTAGTTCCATCCACGTAGCTGAAATGGCAAGATTTTATTCTTTTTGATTGCCGAGTAATACTCCATTGTATATCTATACCACAACTTCTTTATCCATTCATGCATCGATGGACATTTGGGCTCTTTCCATACTTTGGCTATTGTCGATAGTGCTGTTATAAACACTGGGGGTGCATGTACCCCTTTGAAACAGCACACCTGTATCCCTTGGATAAATATCTAGTAGTGCAATTGCTCGGTAGTAGGTAAGTTCTATTTTTAACTTTTTGAGGAACTTCCATACTGGTTTCCAGAGTGGCTGCATCAGTTTGCATTCCCACTGGCAGTGCAGAAGAGATCCTCACCCTCCCCTTTCTTATAAGTAACACTAGAAGTAAGTGAGCTACTTTACATATACTGCCATTCTAAAAAAGTAGTTTTACAAAGATGACAGTTATGTATGACAATTAATTCGATATTACAAGCAGATGGCTCCCCCAAATCAAATTACATTCTCCCTAACGTCCTTCATCAGTCCCCAAGAGAAAACCGCACACATATGAGGATGTACATATACCATGTCCTTAGTAACTGCAATGTTCAAATGCAGCCATGCTAGATGTTCTCAGCAGTCCCCTTTAGAGGTAAGAGGTACTAGAAAAACATATAGTCTGATAAAACATTACTTCTATCACTATACATTAAGAGCTAATTACCTAATGGATCAGCTAATTAACTAGAACCCCTAAAAAATAGTTTTCAAGCAGGAAAAAGTTTTATTATCACCTAAATCAGGAAATAATGTATTATGGCTTAATTTTTTTTTTTAGTCTCACTACCAAATACCAAAGGTGATCAATCTCCCCTATTTATTATTTTTCTTTCCAAAATGAAACATGGTTTTGTAGTTTTTTACTGTGGTCAAATGAAAGAGAAAAAAATCCTCCAAAAGTGATACTGTTTTAGACAAGAGGCCACAGAAGGTGAGTTTGAGCTGTGGAACCAGAGTCCCAGGAATCATCCCCAACTCTACTATTTATTTAGTCATGAATCTTAATTAAACTACTTCTCCTAAGATGTGGTTTCCTCACCTGAATAAGAAGGATGGCATCATTAAGAGAATGCCTATATGCATGGTCTGCATCCTTACTGCTTTGTAATGTTCTGTTTATTTCTGCTTTTATTTAAGTACTGAAGTTCTTAAAGAATAGCTAATAAATAGAGCTAAGATTTGACAGTTATGTGCCAGCCAAATCCCAAGTGCTTTACAAGGCTTCCCTCAGCTCATCCTTAAAACAATACTTCCTTTTAGAGACAAGAAAACCGAAGCTTCTAGCAATTTACTAATTTTTTCAAAAAGCTAGTAATTGGATGAATTGAAAATTCAAATCCACAGACACTAACAAGGTTGTATTCCTTACTTTTTAAAAAGAATTCAGAATGAATGTATTTCTTGTTTACAAAAAAAAAAAAAAAAAAACAGTACTTAGCTTTCAGAGTTAAAACCTGCCTTCTACAGCAATTCCAAGTAGTATGTGGCAAAGTCACTGGTTTACAAGTTAATGGGCAGCATTTACAAGTAACTTATATACTCAGCATCCTACAATTTCGTTTTCTATGTGCAGTGAGAACAGTTACCAAACATACGTATATAAACACAAAAGCAAGCATCATTCCTATTTTGCTACTATATTAAAGGAAAAAGTCCAAAATCCTAATAGGGCTTACTAAACTCTCTGCAGTCCAGTTCTATCTAGCTACTGCAAAAATTTCATCTTTTTGATCCACTCTATTTCTTCTGTCCGGAAATACTGGATTTCTCTTAGAATCAGCTGTCTCTGGTCTTTAGACTTTCTTTTAATATTATTTTTTTAGGGACGCATCACCTGATTTTCCTGTATCAGGTTAGGTCATTCTGTTATAGGCTCCTATAGTATGTAATACTGCCACTTTTTGAAAATTTACCACACTTGTGTTATCTGTGTAATGTCTGTATTTCCCATGAGATCTTAACTTGGCAGCAGTTTTGCGGGGAGGTGGTGTGATATGGTGATGGGACATAGCTACGTTTGCTTTGTTTTGCCAAGTGACTAGCACAGAACATAACCCATAATAAGAGATACTTAGTCTATATCTGTTTAAATAAAAGAATGGTAGGTCAGTACATAAGCGGCATAGTCCCTGCCCCAAAGAGTTGATAATCTATTGAGAAAATAATAAAAAATACATGAAACAGAAACAAACGTACAAAACAAAATAAAATTGGCAAGCTTCTTATTCAAGTGGGAACCCCTAGACACTTCTCTGCCAAAAACGGGAATGGAAGACAGGGGTGCCTACTATAGTTATTACTATTAGCTAATGCAATTAGACAAGAAAAAACAATTACAAACATAAAAGGAGGTAAAACTGCATCTATCTGTAGATGATATAATTGTATATCTTTTTGGAAAACACAAAGCGGTCAACAGAAAAATAATTTAAATATGAAAAATTAGTAAAGTCACAGGATATAAAATAAGCATAGAGCGATTAAAAGCCTTTGTAAATACAAACAACAGCCAGTCAGAAAATAGAGACCTATTTTTAGCAGCAACAAAAAAAGATATTTAAAAACTCAGACACAGAACTCTTGCTACTGCTCATGACAGAGCAATTGGTAATGGATCAGTAAATCTGGCTATGAACAACTAAGAAAGGTGGAAGAAACACATGAAAAAAATTCAGACACTTGGACAACATGCAGTACAAGACTATGATCTCTGAGAAAAGGGAAACAAATTAAGATGAGCTCTTTTATAG
>CM053569.1:30946998-31009993 GCA_028646485.1 Cryptoprocta ferox | reverse complement strand
TCTTTTCATTTATTTGGAACATCTCTAATTTCTTGCCACAATGATTTGTAGTTGCAGAGTATAACATTTGCACTTTACGTTTATCTGTAAGTATTTTGTTCTTTTTCATTCTATTTTTTTAAGGTTTTATTCTTAAGTAATCACTACACCCGACATAAGGCTAGAATTCATAACCCTGAGATCAAGAGTTGTATGCTCTACTGACTAAGCCAGCCAGGTGCTCCTCATGCTATTATTAATGAAATTGTTTTCTTAACTTGATTTTCAGTTGTTTATTGTTCGTATATAGTAATACATTTTTTTCTTGTATCCTGCAACCTTGCTCAACTTGTTTATTAGCTCTAATAGGCTTTTTGTGAATTCCTTGCAACTTTTTTATGTACAAGCATGTCACATCTATAAACATAGTTTTAATTCTCCCCTCCCAATTAAGATGCTTTTTTCTCCCTACCTAACTGCCCTGCCTAGAACCTCCAATAAAATGCTGAATAAGAGTAGTGAGACTGGACATCCTTTTTTTTTTTTTTTTTACGTTTATTCATTTATTTTGAGAGAGACAGAGACAATGCAAGTGGGGGAGGGGTAGAGCAAGAAGGAGACAGAGCATCGCAAGCAGGCTCCGCACTGTCAGCATGGAGCCCATGCGAGGCTCGAACTCATGAAACCATGAGATCATGACCTGAGCCAAACCCAAGGGTCAAATGCTTCAACGACTGAGCTACCTGGGCGTCCCCTGGTCGTGTTCTTGATTGTAGAGAGAAAGCTTTCAGTCTTTCACCATTAAGTATGATGTTAACTGTGGGTTTTTCATAGATGCTCTTTATCAGGCTGAGGAAGTTCCTTTCTATTCCTGGTTTACTGAGGGTTTTTATTATGAAATGGTGTTGCTATTGTCAAATCTCTTCCCTGCATCCTGTGAGATTTCCCTATGGTTTCTGCCCCTTATTCTATCAATATGGTGCATTACATTCATTGATTTTCCTGTGCTGAACTTCACATTCCTGGGAAGGATTCCATCTGGTCAGTTTATAATCCTATTTATATACTGCTGGATTCAGTTTGCTAGTAGAGGATTTTTGCATCCATATAAATAAGGGAAATTAGTCTGTAGTTTTCTTTTAGTGGTACCAGTGAAATACTGACCTCATAGAATGTGTTGGGATGAGTTTATATACACAACAACACACACACACACACACACACACACACACACACACTGGGTGCTTCTATGTATTATATTCTCATTTAAGGAAACACCAATATATTGTTTTTGCTTCTAATTTTTTCTTGGCTTATTAAATTTCATAGATTACTGAACAGCAGGTAATTAACTTATTGATTACATTCTAACATTTCTGAAAAGTGACTTGCTTCAACGTACCAGGCACAGTACCCAAATAGATAAATCCAGTACAAGATAAGCTTAGTACAAAAGAAAAGTGTAACAGACAAATTCTTTCTTGTTTCTCAATAGGCAAAATCTACTGCAATGTGGGGGCCTGTGACTGGGGTTGCAAAGGGACACTAGGAGATAAGCAGGTTGGAAACCTCTTATGTCAACTCTATTTTAATAGTTGGTGAAACTGAAGTACAAAGAGAAGGAAAAGGTAGTTATGTTTTTTTTTTAAACTGGTTTTGTTGAGGTTTAATTTACGTGCAAAAAGTTCATTAATTCCAAGTATACGGTTTGATGAGTTCTAACAAATGCATACAGTTTTGCAACCACCACTATAATCAAGACACACATTTCCCTAACCCAAACAAGCTCTCTGAGCCCCTTTGCAGTCAACTCCCTCCCCACTCCTAAAGCCAGACAACTACTGATCACAGACAATGTCTATAAAGCATTATGCACTGTACTGAACTCGTGAGTTATTATTTTAATCTTCTTCCTAAGAACACTGTTATCCCCCCACGTCATGGGCGAGGCAACTGACTCAGATTAAGTAAATGGTGCAAGATTCTTCAGCTAGTAAGTGGTAGGGATATGCTCTAATCCAGATCTACCCAATTCCAACATTAAAAACTGAGTTTTCACCTAAAAATACTCAATTTAAATTTCTTGGCTTCCTTGAAAACATTTTAATATTTGTCTGCATGTATTCGTGCATGGAAACCTACTGAGCTGATCTCTTTTAGGAGAAGGATGCATTTTTTTTTTTTAAGGTAATCAACTGCCCCATGACTTTCTATTGCCATTCTGACACTGATACCCCATCCTCTTAGTACATTTGTGGTACTTTCTTGGTCTTTATTAGAATTTGAATTTGTGACTTCTGGTGTATTTTTTTGAGTCCAAGTTACAGTGTAGAGATAATGTATAGAAGGATACAAAATTATTAAAATAGTATCTTTTGTAAATTTAAGTTTTTCTTGACATTAATGCCATGTTGTCTTTTTTCTTTTTGCATCAAACATCCATATTGTTGTCTTTCTTACCTTTATTATTTGTGCAAGATAAGACAGTACATACTTTGTTTCTACTTGGGGTAGTATCAATGACCAGAGAACATGGCATTCTGAATGGTATTTCACTGATCAGAAAGATTGTTCTCAAGTTTATCAGAGGCTCCATCACAGGAATCAAGGACACATTAAGTGTAAAATCACTCTGGATCCTGGAGTCACTCAGTTCCCCTCTTTCCCTTCCCTTCAGATCTTTCCAGTCTTCTGGTTCCTTTGTCTCCTCTTGATGACACTTTCTTCTTGCTGATTCACCTCCCTGTTTCTGCTTTCCTATCTTAGTCTTTTCTTTCTCAGCCAAACTTTTTTGAAAGAAGAATGGACACTCACTAAGAATTACCCTACCTATCATTTGCTCCATCACTTCCTTGAGCTTTTAACCCTAACACATTTCTGAAACTCCAGGCAGGGGTTACCAATGATCCATCTATCAAACACTTTATTCTCAGAAATATGAACTCTATCTAAATCCAGCTTTCTGATAGAGAAAATCACATAACTATGAGGAACACTGTCACTATAAATTCATGGTTTCAACTTCTGGATTCTCAATGTTGGGAGCACAGCGTTTTAATAAAGCCTTAGTCAGCTCTATCTTCTATTCCCTCAAAAACTACAGGAGTCCTTCATTATTCTCTTTTGAGTCTCCAAACAACTTCCTCAACCAATACTCTTAGCAAATCATCTCCCTTGCCAACCACTCAGAGATCTTCTGGCATATTATCCTCTTTCTTTCTAGAACATGTTTAAAGGTTCAAGTCCTCCATATTGATAAATCTCAAATTTCTACCCCTAATCAGAACCTTTTTCTTGAGTTGCAAATTTTTACCTGATACTCACCACCTGAGCTGTTATCTTGTGCCAGTCACTGGTTGGTGCTTTTCATACACTATTACTAATCCTTGCAGCATCTTGTAAAATAGACACTATCCCCATTTTATATGTAGAGAAACTGAAAATTAAAGAGGTTAAGAGAACTGCTCGAGGCCACACAACTAGTAAGTGGCACTGCCGGGATTTAGGCAGATTTGTCTAGCTCAAAGACCATACTCTTGAAAAACCAGCAACAACTAATATGAGAAGTACTATCTGCCAGAAAATGGTCTAAGCAATTTCTATGCTTCAGTACGTTTAATCTTCATAATCACCCTAACAAAGGAGCTATTATTATTTCCATCCTAAAAGTTGTCTTTTAACTTCCTATTGAACAGGAATTCAGTATTACCTTAATATTACATAGGTATCTCAAACTCATGTCCAAAACCAATTTCCTTCATCCACCTTCAGTCTGCCCCTCTTGCTATAAGCTTTATCTTGGGGAATGACACCAGCATCTTCCAGTTGTCCAGGTAGCATCTTCCAGTTGTCCAGGAAGAAACCTGGAAGTCGTTCCAGATCTCTTCGTTACCAACCTCTTTTTCCACTCAGGCACTACGTATTAAGTTCTCTTGATTCTTTCCAATCCTGCTATTTCCCTCCTTCATGCTACTTTATTTCTTTACTTTTTACTGCAGTATTTCTTTACTGTTTTACTGCATTAAATAAGTTCCACAAGAAGAGAAACATACAATAGTACCTGCACCACAGCATACATTTGATAAACACTGTTGACGCTTAAACAACACAGGTTGCAATTCAACAACCGGGACCTGCACAGGTCCGCCTATACAGATTTGGAGGGGGTGGTGATAAATACAGTACAGTGCTGTAATTGTATTTTCTCTTCCTTATCATTTTCTTAATAACGTTTTCTTTTCTCTAGCTTACTAGGTTGTAAGAATATAGTATATAATACCTATAACATACTAAACTGTATGTTAACTGTTTATGTTATCAGTAAGGCTTCTAGTCAACAGTAGGCTATCAGTAGTTAATATTTTGGGGGAGTCAAAAGTTATACATGGATTTTTGGCTGTGCGGGCGGGGGGTTGACCCCTGCATTATTCAAGGGTCAACTGTATTTGCTGAATGTATGAATAAATGGCTTAGTTTGCAAGCTTCCTACTTTTGATCTCGCAGCTCTCTGATCTCTTCTTCGCAATGATACTAGAGACCTTTTTCAAAGGCATGTCTGATATTAATCTTCAGCTTATAAAACTGTAACTGGTTCAACTCCTTATATGCATTAAGAGCCTCCAGGGCTCACTACAGTCTGGCTCTTCTTTATCTCTTCACCCTCAACTTTTACTACTCCTTGTCTGCCTTTTCCTCAGACATACATATTCTGGTTTTAACACTGCTGAAGTACAGTTTCTGAAACTGTGTTATTTTTGAACATGACGTTGTCTCTCCCGGAAACAGTCCCATGCACTCCCACCAGTTACTCATCTAACTCCTTCAACTCAGCTCAGTAAACAGATCTCTATCAATCGAAGAATGAGTTAGGACTCCTTTCTGATGTTCTCACAGTACATCATGCTAGTACTGAGTTATGAGCATATTACCACTATAGTCCTTATATTGTTTTGGGTTATTGACTGTTCATTTTCCACATCAAATCTGGAGTGTCTTAAGGGCAAAGAAAATTCCCCCCTTTCTTCTCTCTTTCTCATTTTCCCTTTCTTCCTGCTTACCCATTCCTCAACAACTATCTCCCAGTTTCTGATAGAATTAAGATCTTAATAAATATGTGTTGGTTTAATGAATCAACATGATCAGATTTTGAAATTAAGCATGAAACATCCTCTGTGTAATTAATAACTTGGTG
Organism: Cryptoprocta ferox; assembly: GCA_028646485.1. Classification (NCBI taxonomy): domain Eukaryota; kingdom Metazoa; phylum Chordata; class Mammalia; order Carnivora; family Eupleridae; genus Cryptoprocta; species Cryptoprocta ferox. The sequence goes on along the minus strand of CM053569.1, from coordinate 31,004,823 downwards.
TCATGTGATGCGTTGCTCAGATGCTAAGAGGAAAGAAAAGGATAGAGAAATATAAATAGGAAGATGGGCATTCCTTCATTAGAGAATGAAGTCAGAAAGCCACAAGGGGAAAGCGAGATTTCACATCCATTGTTCGCTTGGATTATGGGCTTTAGAGGGCTATTTCTGTTGTGTTTGTTTTTTTTTTTTTTAAGTCAGGTTTGTTGAGAATGTAAATGATATATAAAACTGGGGTGTGCAGTTTTGTGAGACTTGCCAAACGTATACAGTCATGCAAACATCATCTCAATAAGGACAGAGTGCTTACATCATCTCCAAAGTTGACTGTGTCCCCTCAGAAGAGAGTCACACCTCCCCTTCCCTAGCCCCTGACAACCTCAGACTGGATTTCTGCCCTTAAAGTTCTGCCTTTTTCCTTTTTTTTTGGTTTTTATTTTTATTTTTTTTAGTTAACATATAGTGTAATAATGATTTCAGGAGAATTTAGTGATTCTAATCACCCCGTGCTCATCCCAACAAGTGCCCTCCTTACTGGCCATCACCCAGTTAGCCCATCCCCTCACCCAACACCCTGCCAGCAACCCTCAGTTTGTTCTTTGTATTTAAGAGTCTCTTATGGTTTGTTTCCCTCTCTGTTTTTATCTTGTTTTTCCTTCCCTTCCCCTATGTTCATCTGTTGAGTTTCTTAAATTCAACATATGAGTGAAATCATATTTATCTTTCTCTGACTTATTTCACTTAGCATAATACACATTGTTGCAAATGCAAGATTTAATTCTTTTTGATAGTCACATAATATTCCATTGTATATATATACCACATCTTTATCCCATTCGTCAGTCGATGGACAGTTGGGGTCTTTCTATAATTTGGCTATTGTTGATAGTGCTGCTACAAACACTGGAGTGCAGGTGCCCCTTCGAATCAACATTTTTTTTATCCTTTGGATAAATACCTAGCAGTGCATTTGTTGGGTCGTAGGTAGTAATATTTTTAATTTTTTGAGGAACCTCCATACTGTTTTCCAGAGTGGCTGTACCAGTTTGCATTCCCACCAGCAGTGCAAAAGTGTTCCCCTCTCTCCGCACCCTTACCAACATCACTGCCCTTTGATACATAAAATATTTGGTAAATGATTGCTCAAAGCTCCTGAGCAGCTTCAGTCTTCAGACTACAAGGAAGTCTACTCTGCATTAGCTTTAGCAACTTATTGGGGAGGGGGAGGGAAAGACACCGAGCCAAAACCTTGATGCTTTTACCATTTTTGATTTTTAATGACTCCTGGGTTCTTAACAGCTTATAGCCCATCAATCTAATGAATATGTTTAAAGAATTCTTTTTTTCTGAGCAAATGGCTAGCTCTTTACTTAACTCTACAAAAGCTCATCTCATACACTTACTCTTTCACAGAATCTTAAAATAGTGCCTTGCAGTTTATGCTGTCAACTTGGCATTTCCCTAGAGAAGTATCATACGTGAAGTTGAGGATTCTCCTTTCCCCAATAACTGTAAAAAATTATCCAGCATAAAGGTCTATCTCTGCTCTATTGGTATGTTTCTCCAAGTGAACAAAGAGAAAAATATGTATCTATCTCGTATGTATTAGTGGTTATACTATGTACGTCCACAAATTTTCATTTACTTAATCATCAGAACAAATATTTAAGGTAGGTATTATCTCTAGCATACAAATGAAGAAACTAAATTTTAGAGATAGTAAAAAACTTGCTTATGGAGAAACAGTTAAGAAATAGTACCTAAACTTAGGTCCTCCACTACACTTTCCAAAATATAAATGGGTCATATTTTGGATAATAATTTCATCATGTACAAAGCCCTTTCCTAATATACATCCTTTAATTTTAAAACAATCCCAGGAATAACTGATACTCCCATTTCATGGCCCAGGAAGTTGAGACTCAGTAATTTAACTGACAGAACTAAAGTCTCATAGCTACTGAGGAGAAGAATGATCTAGGGAATACAGGCTCTTCTCCTACTAAGACCAGGAGATGTAGATCCATCCTTGACAGATGCTCCTCCATTAATGTCGTCTATATATAGCGGAACAGGAGAAAACCAAGGTTGTGCATACATTGACAAGGATTCCAAGAGGTGAGGGAATTTTTAAATGGTAGGTCAGTGGTAGTTAAAAGCAACACAGAAGGCAATACTAAAATCTACTATAATCAGTATATAATGGTGTGAGGATACAGTGCAAAGTCCATGAGCCTTGACATCAGAATCTTGAGTTTGACTTTTCTGCCTTTGATACTTATTTTTCTCTTGTATGTGTGTGTGAAGTATGTTAAGGTATATGCCATGTATCATATTGCCTCTATATACTTCAATATGCATCTCTAAAAATATAGACAGACATTCTCGCACCCAAATTCAATGCTATTACTTTAACAAAATTAATAATTCTTGATATTATTAAATCTAATCAGGCCATTATCAGATTTTTCTGGTTGTCGCATAAATGTCTTTTTACAGTTGAAGCGGGATCCAAACAAAGTCTCAATGTTTCATTTGGTGTGTTTCAGTGTCTCTTAGTCTAGAGTGATACTCCCTTATTTTCCATTGCACTGACTGATTTCAGAAACTAGATCAGCTGTCCTTGAAGAGGCCGCTTTCTGTGGTGTCACTTCCTCTGGATGCCACTTAACTTTGTTCATCTAGCTCAAGGCTTAGCAAACTTTTTCTGTAAAAGGGCCAGATAGTAAATATTTTAGGCTTTGTGGGTCAGTCTCTGTTATACTCAACTCTGACACTGTGGCATAAAAGCAGCCATAGATAATACTTAAATGCACCAGAGTGGCTAGATTTGAATAAAGCATTAGGAAAAAACAAAACAAAACACAGGCAGTAGGCTAGTTCTGGCTCAAAGGCCATGGGTAACCCCTGCTATAGAAGCCTGATTTAACAAAGGTGCAACATTTTCGGCTGGGACACTTCAGAGCTGGTGCCGTATGCTTTAGAGGTACCACATCAGGAGGCACATCCTCCCTATCTGCTTGCCCTACTTTTCATAAGACTGAGAATCATCAATAGGTATAGGTAGGGCAAGCTGATCCCTCCGTTGTAAAGTTCCCATATAACCGTCTAATAGTTTCCTTTACTGATGATTATAGCCTGAATAAAGGATTTCATCAGGGGTTGCAAAATATTTTCTAATCCTGCCATTCTTTATATATTCATGACCTGAAATTCTGCAAAAAATTTTCTCTCAATAAATGTTATTGGCTTACCTTAAAACACAGTTTTCACACAGGAAAAGGAAGGATAAGTACTTAATTCTTCACTTAAAATTGCTTATCTTCAGAGTATGGAGTTAGTCCCCATTTATTATCACTGGTATCCAGTGACCTGTTATTGTAGTGTGGTGTGTGTGTGTGTGTGTGTGTGTGTGTTTCTTATTACATGTCTGTTATTAGAAGCCAAGGAGGGTTTTCGTTTTTTATTCAGGGAATTTCAACCAACTGTCTTCATTACTCTTTCTGATACTTAAAAGTTCTCGTCTTTGGCCAATGGCAACCCTTTTATATTGGCCCCTGTGCCTTTTGGCATGAACCACTGGTCTTTGAGAGTCTCCCAGCTTTCTGATTCATCAGAATGTCCCAAGCTCATCTCTTGCATTTTCTGCCCCAGAACCGAATCAGCTGCTTATCCATGACCCTAGCTAGGATCCTTTCAATGAAGAATGGTATTTAGAGATGACAGTTAGGGTATCAATTGTGCTCTCTGCTGTTGTACTATTACTGCAATGTTTCACTGATGAGGGTATAAAAAGGTACATAATTTTAGGGGCACCTGGGCGGCTCAGTTAAGAGTCCAACTTCGGCTCAAGTCATGATCTCACAGTTTGTGGGTTCGAGCCTCGTATCAGGCTCTGTGCTGATGGCTCAGAGCCTGGAGGCTGCTTCGGGTTCTGTGTCTCCCTCTTTCTCTGCCCCTCCCCTGCTCTCTCAAGTGTGTGTGCGCGCTCGCTCTCTCTCTCTCTCAAGAAAAAACAAAAACAAAAGGTAAATAATTTTAAATTTCATGGGCAGAAGCTTAAAGTAGTAAGTACTTTATGGAAAGCAAAACCTGTCTCTAATTATATGACCTTAAGAAATTATTTAATTTCTCTGTGGCTTGGTTTCCTATAAAATGGAGTCAAAATCAGGCCCATCTCATAGTTTTAATATAAAGATTGAAATGAATTTATATAGGGCGCCTGGGTGGCTCAGTTGGTTGGGTGGCAGACTTCAGCTCAGGTCATGATCTAGATGCTCATGAGTTAGAGCCCTGCATCGGGCTCTGTGCTGACAGCTCAGAGCCTGGAGCCTGCTTCTGATTCTGTGTCTCCCTTTCTCTGCCCCTCTCCTCCTCACGCTCTGTCTCTTTCTCTCAAAAATAAATAAATATTAAAAAATTAAATGAATTAATATATACATAAAGTATTTAAAGTAATGAGTAGCAGATGGTAAACACTCAATAAAAATTAGGTATTATTTTTGTTTATTTTTGAGAAATCTGAAAGTACTCCAAACTTTGACCCAGTAAATCTACTTTTACGACTTAAGCAAAAGGAAAATAATAAAAAATTAAGATAAATATTCATAAAAGCAGGTCTATTACAGTATTTATAAATGTGAACAAAACTGCAGACAATCTAATGTTCAACATTAAGGAAACAGTTTATGAGGAAAAGTGATATGGAAAAATGCCCAAGATATATATATATATGTCAAGCCTACCAATAAACTCATCAGCCAAAGATTACCATTTCTACTAGTCAAGTGGTAATGCTCATTTCAGTACACCCTAACCACATGCTGATTTTTATGTCTTCATTGAACACTTGGAATACCTGACAGAAGTTTGATTTTTACATAGTTATTAAATAAGTATGTGGTATTTACTTGGCATCTCTGTTTTAATTTTTTTAATGTTTTTTATTTATTTTTGAGAGACAGAGAGAGACAGCGTGAGCAGGGGAGGGTCAGAGAGAGAGGGAGACACAGAATCTGAAGCAGGCTCCAGACTCTGAGCTAACTGTCAGCACAGAGCCCAATGCGGGGCTCGAACCCACGAACCAGGAGATCATGACCTGAGCTGAAGCCGGACGCTTAATGAACTGAGCCACCCAGGCGCCCCTAGGCATCTCTGTTTTAAAGTTAATTTTTGTTTATAATTTTATTAGCCATCCAATTACTATTTCTATAAACTATTTTTTGTCCATCTACTGAGGAAGGAAGAAAATGAACATTTTATGTAGAAAGTATTTGCTTAAATTACTTAATAACTTCACAAAAAAATCTTGAGGGTAGCTAGTATAAAACCCAATAACCCAATATCTTGCCATTTTAAAATCTCAATTAATAGCAAACCAAAATTAATTCAGAAAACACTAATGATCTGGTATCTGTGGCTCATTTATCAGCACCACAAGCAGATGAGTCCCAGTAATGAATTTAAAAGAGCAAATGTATCAGTAATTAATCAATTTGCATATAAGTAACATTGAGTTTAGGGAGATCTGTTAAGTAAATCTACAAACAAGCAGCAGAGTAATGGTTAAGAGCACAGATTCTAAAGCCAATCTTTATAGATTCAAATCCTAGCTCTTTCACTTACTAATTATGTGAACTTGGCTAAAATACTTAACTTCTCTGTGTCTCAGGTTCCTTATCTATCAAATGGAAATAATAATAGTATCCAGACTGATTAGGTTGTTATGAGAAGAAAGCGAGTGTGTATGTATATACATACACACACACACACACACACACACACATATACACAGTTACACAGTGATCAGTATACTGCCTAGCACATAGTAACTGCTAAGTGTTTGCTACTGATAGAAAAATGAGTTTAGAAACAGCTGTTGCTGTTTCATATAGCATAGCTTGGTATTCAAATACTAAATTGCAACTATTTAAAAATACTTCTACCTTAATAACCTATGTGCAATTTGGGTTAATAAAATATGACTTTTTAAAAAGGAACCCTGGTGATGTGTGTGTATGTGTATGTATGTATGTATGTGTGTGTATATATATATATATTTTTTTTTTTAAAGGGAAATAATCAGTACAGATGACATACACAATACCATGGAGGTCCCTAATCTACAGCAATGCTTCTCAAACTTGAATATGAAGAAAATCACCTGCGGATCTTGTTAAACTGGAGATGCTAATTCAGTATCTGGGACAGGGCCCGAGATTCCGCCATTTCTAACGAGCTCCCAGGTAGTACCAAGGCAGCTGGCTCAAGAACAGCACCATCAGGGGGTCATGAATGAGCTTTAAGGTGTTCTGCAATCACACAACTCCATATACGAAATTCTCTCTGAATGTGCATATGTGGATTATTTTCTGAGGAAAGGACCCATAGTTCTTACCACATTCTCAGGGGTGAGGGTGCAAGTAGGGGAGAGGGCAGGTAGAGAGTAAGAGAATTCACAGGAGAAGTGAGAAAGACACATGTCAGTTCCAAAGCTAACTGAAAAAACCCCAATACTGTCATTATGAAGAAAGAAAATTATTTGTAAAGACAAATATTTTGTTTGTACAATTAAAAAACCTAGAAGACTAAATGAAGCATCTTTACATTTGAGAATAAAAACACAAGGATATAAAACTCTAAGAAATATAAAAGAAAAAGCCAAGATATCTCATGTTCACTAAAGAAGAGTTCTAAAAGTAGACAACTTAACGGATAACAGGAGTTATTCATGTATAGATATACATGATATATACAAAATATGCATAAAACTATCTTTTTACCACACATCTAGGTATTTTCAGGTAAAATGCCTACCAAATACCAAACAGTAATAATAACGTGAGATATATACATAAACACATACTGGTGAAAACTATAAACTACAAAGATAAACAGGAAATCATTATAAGCTTCCAAAGAAACAAAGGAATGAGAATCAAAATGGCAACTGAAAGTTACAAGATGATAAAGTAATTCTCGATAGAATTCTGAATAGAAAATACTGAAACCTGGAATTCTCCCCTCAACCAAACCATTACCTAAGTGTAAAGACAAAATAAAGAAGCATTTTCAGCTGTGTACACCTAAGTATATATACTATCAATACATATTTCTTAGGGAGAAGAATACAATTCAAGAATGTACTTCAGCAAAATTTAAAAAATCAAATTAAAGACTTCAAGAAATATAATATGGGACAAAGAAAATAATATGGGAGAGGGAGACAAAAACTTAAGAAATCAAAATAATTAAGAATAAGGATGCAAATTTTAATGTAATTAATTTGGGGAAGTATTTTAATACCTTCTTTTTTGGTCTTATTATGTAAAATATCAAATATGCACAAAATTGAACAGTTTAGTAAGTTCTCATGTCTCATCCTCCCATATCCCTGATAAGTGGTTAATATCCATAATATATAAAGAACTCCTACAACTCAACAAAAAGATAATCCAACCAATTAAGAAATGACAAAAGATTTGGATAGACATTCACAAACAGCCAATAAAGGAAAAAACTTCAACATCACCACTACTCCTTAGAAAAATGCAAATCAAAACCACAGTAAGATACCACTTCACACCTACAGGAATGCCTGTAATGAAAAGACAGTCAATAACAAGCATTGGTTAAGATGTAGAGAAACTGGAACGCTTACACACTGCTGGTAGGAGTGTACAATTGTACAGCCATTTGGAAAATAGTTTGGCATTCCCTCAAAAAGGTCTTACCAAAAGACCCAGCAATTCCACTCCATGTATATACTCAAGAGAACTGAAAACAAATGTCCACACAAAAACATACACAAATACTGATAGCTGCATTATTCACAAAAAGTGGAAACAACCCAAATATTTGTCAACTAATAAGGAGATAAACAAAATGTGGTTTGTCCATACAATAAAATACTATTTGACTATAAAAAGTAATGAAGTATTGATTCAATACTTTAATAACATGCATGAACCATGAAAACATTAAATTAGATGAAAGAAGGCGGACATGTAAGATCACTACTGTATGACCCTATTTATATGAAATGTTCCGAGAAGGCAAACCCTTGGTGACATAAAACTATTCAGTGGTTGCAGAGGGCTAGGGCGAAGGGGAAAAGGGTGGTCATTGTTAATACATACAGGGTCTCCTTCCAGGCTGATGAAAATATTTTAGAATTAGATAGTGGTAATAGTTGGAATAACTCTGTGAACATACAAGAAACAAATGAATTATATACTTAAAAAGGTTGGACTTCATTAATATAAAACTGCTATTTAAAAAATCAGTATAGACTCATGTAAATATAACCACTTGATCTTTGAAAAAGGTGCAAAGGTAGTTTAACAGAAAAAGGACAGTCTTTTAAACAAATGGTGTTAGAACCGCTTTTCATACAAAAATGAGCCTCTTCTTAAAATTTACAACTTATAAAAAATAAACTCAAAATGAATCTTAGATCTAAATGTATAACATAAAAAATAAAACTTTCAGAAAAAATAAGAGAAAACCTTTACGATCTGGGGTTAAGCAAAAAGTTTTGGAAATGACACGAAAAGCACAATTCATAAAATAAAAAATTGATAAATTGAATTTCATCTTAATTGATGAAGTTTTTTAATTAAAATTTCTCCTTTGCCCCTCATCCTTCTTCAGATGTGAATCCATCTCCACTAAGGTATCTTATTGGCTTATTTAGTCTTCAGGCCCATTCATTAGAGGGAAACTACTTCTTTTTTTTTTTTTTAATTTTTAATGTTTTCTTTGTTTTTGATACAGAGAGAGACAGAGCATGAGAGGGGGAGGGTCAGAAAGACAGGGAGACATAGAATCTGAAGCAGGCTCCAGAATCTGAGCTGTCAGCACAGAGCCCAACACGGGGCTCGAACCCATGAACTGTGAGATCATGACCTGAGCCTAAGTCAGAGGCTTAACCAGACTGAGCCACCCAGGTGCCCCAGAAGGGACCTACTTCTTACAGGTTCATCTCTATTATTATCTTGCTAGTGACACAAAGTTTAACAATACTAGGAATGCGAAGCATTTCTCCTGTCAGCAGGACAAAGCTGTTAATTGTTGCTTTCCTATTATAAACACATTTTCTCCTTTCGTAATCCTAAAAAGCAAAATAATCACAACTGAAATGCTATAATCTTTTACACTCTTCCTGACCAGTGAAATCAAAAATAAAAAAGTTTACAAATATATCTAAAAGGATTAACAGATTAGGGATCAGATTTGAAAATCAGGCAGGAAGAAAGGGGAGAGAGAAAGTTTACAGGAGAGAGAAAAAAAGGAATAGAGGGAGGAAGAAATTTAGGACTAGGTACTGATCTCATAAATATGAACACAAAATCTAAAAAATAAAAAATAAAAAATACTACATATATTCCAGCAGATTAAAAGAAAATACAACATTACCAACTTGTTATGGCCTATTCCACAATGCTATACATATATATATGTCTTGGACATACATATACACACACATACACACATATATATATACTCCATTTATAGGAATTCACTTACTCAAGTACTATCTGTAATTATGTTAGGTATCTTTGCTTTGCATAACACTGGCCCTCATAAACACCTTATGATCATCTTGGAAATGAAAAAACTTATGTGACAAAATTAAATACCTATTCTCAAAAACTTATTACTATAGGTATTTTTAAAAATCTCCAATTTGATTAAAAATACCAGAAACATATAGCAAATATCACAGTTAAAATTAAAAAAAAGAAAAATCGGGTAGGGAAGCATTAAATTAAAGACTTAATAGGTATCAACAATTGCAGAGTTTGGACCTTATTTGGATCCTGATCCAAACACTGTCTAAAAGTTCATGTTTATATGACAACCAGGGCCATATGTACATGGCTGCATAGTTGATGATAATTAGGAATTGTTAATGTTTTAAGTGTGAGAATGGCATTGAACTTTTTTTTAAGCCCTCACATCTTTTTTTTTTTTAAGTTTATTTATTTTGAGAGAGAGAGAGCAAGCAGGGGAGGGGCAGAGAGAAAGAGAATCTCAAGCAGGCTCCATACCGTCAGCACAGAATCGGACGCAAGACTCAAACCGACCTGAACCAAAATCAAAGGTTGGACGCTTAACCAACTGAACCACCCAGGCACCCCTAAAGCCCTCACATCTTAAAGATCCGTACTGAAATATAAATAAACTAGATATCTGGGATTTGCTTCAGAATCATTTGTGTTTAGGAAGTGAATAGAAGTCTAGATAAAACAAGGTTGCCATATAATAATTTTTTGAAGCTGGATATTGGATGTATCAGGTTAATTACAGTAGTTTCTCTACTTCTGAATATGTTTAGAATTCTCCAAAGCTTTAAAACTTTTTAATTATCAAACCCAAAGAAAAAAAATCAAAGAACAAAAGCAGAAAGGAAAACACTAGAGAGAATATAACTTCCAGAGAACCTTCCATAAGATACTATTATTGAACATCATACTATTATCGAACATCATTCTACTTTTAAAAAAGTACTTATACATACAAAAAATGCACTAATTGAATGTTTGCAGTTCCACGAGTTATCACTTTATAAAGAACTCATATCTGTGCAAACTCTCACTTGGGTCAAGAAACAGACCAGGACCAGCAGCTCAAGAGCTACCCTGCTCATCCTCAATCACAACCTTCCTGCTTCCCACTGACAGCGAACTACTCCTGTATTCTAACTTCTGAAATTTTTTTAAAAAAATGTTTACTTATTTATTTTGAGAGAGAGAGAGAGAGAGAGGGAAAGAGAGAGAGAGACAGCGAGCAGGGGAGGGGGCAGAGATAGAATCTCCAAGCTGTGAGTGCAGAGAGCTGGATGTTGAACCAACTGAGCCACTCAGGCCCCCCCTAACTTCTAAGATTGTGACCCTATAGTAAATACCTTATAATTTGGTGTCTGACTTCTTTTGATCAACAAGTGAAATTCACCTATGCTACCTTATCAGTAGTTTGTTCTTTGTCATTACTTTGTAGAAAGTTATTCTCAAAATATGGGCAGTGGATTCCTGGGAACCCCTAAGACCCCTTCAGAGTTTAAGAGAATAAAGTTCATTTAGATATGGTTTCAGATTCCATGTCACAACTAAACTTAAAAAATGACTACTTCTCAAGTTCTGGTGGAGCATCAAAGAATATTCACATTTATCTGAAAAGGCTATTAAAATACTTCTCTCTTTATAATAACACATCTACGTGAGGCAAGCTTTCTTCCTACACTTCAACCAAAACATGTCACAGTAGACTGACTGCAGATACAGACATGAGAATTCAACTGTCTTCTATTAAGCCAGACATGATAGTAATTTGCAAAACTGTATATACAGCAAGCCATTCTTCTCACTAATTTTTGTTTGGGAAAATATAGTTGTCATTTTCCATATTTTTATTTAATGTATGCTATTTATGGTCACATGTAATGGGTTTTTTACTGTCATTTTAAATTTACTTGTGGAGTCCTGAAACCTATGAGTTTGAGAACTGCTGCTCTGCGGTGTTCCCTTATGCTAATACACCGCAATTAATTCGTCCATTCTACTGCTGACGGACACAGGGGCTGGTTTTAGTCTGGGACTACAGCAAATAAGGATGCTATGAATAATCTTGTACGTGTCTTTTGGCATACATTATGTGCCCACTTCTGCTGAGTTTATACCTTGGAGGAGAATTCCTCGACCATAGGGCATGCTTATACACAACTTTAGTAGATACAATTTTCCAAAGCGGCTAAGAAGCACTTGAAATGTGGTTACTCTAATCAAGACGGGCTACAGGCATAAAATTTACATTGGCTTTTGAAGACTTACTATGAAAAACACTGTAGAATATCTCAGTAATTATTTTCTATTGATTATATGTCAAAATGATAGTATTTTAGATATACAGCATTGAGTTTAATTATTAACATTAATGACACCTGTTTCTTTTTTTTTAATGTGGCTATTAGAAAACTTAAAACTATGTATATGACTTACATTTGAGGCTCACATTACCTATCTATGGGACAGTGCTGCTCCAGGAGGAAACAGAAGTAAAAGAGACAAATACCAACACTGTATAGAAGTGAGATGCTTCTGAGAAGGGCACCTTTAAGGAAGACTCCCCAAAGGAAGGAAGATCTAAAGGAAAGCCAAAGAACATGTAAGAGTTAGTTTAGTAAAGAAAGTGATAGAAGAAGGAAGGGAACAGGCAGAGGAAACAGAATGTGCAAAGGCCAGGAGACAAGAGAAATGTGTTGAGTACAGCAGAAACATGGTGGAGGGTAAGGGAGTGGTGAAGGGAAGTAACAAGAGAAAAAAAGGTAAAACTAGCCAGATCATGAAGGACCTAGTGAATTATGCTTGTATTTTAAGAACAGGGAACTACTGTTGGGTTTTAAGCAAAAAAGTTACATAATTATATCTGTACTTTAGAAAAGCCACTCTGGCTGCTGCCATGTATATGATTAAATCTGGACAAAACTAGAGTCAAGATCAGTTGGGAGCTGTTACAGTAATGTAGACCAAAAAAAAAAAAAAAAAAAAAAAAAAAGATGGGCCTGTACACAAAGTGAACAGCAGTAGAGAGATGTGAACCTTAGGCAAAATCACTGCTCTCAAATTCAGGTTCCTCTATACCTACCTCACAAATACTCTGAGGATTTAAACAAGGCATTTGTTTTTTATAAAGGTACTCTTTATTCTAAGTCTTGGTAAAAGTTTTAGTGTCACTAGAATGGGCAATAATAATTTCAAGAAACTGATTTTTATTTCAGAATATACAAAGATTCATCTTTTCTTCAGTTTGCTAACTTAACACCTAAATGATGCTTTAATAAGCAATGAAATTAAGATAAGGAAAGGCTTACTACCTTCCTTAAGAGGTAAATCCCAACTACTAAACATGGTACTGTGCGCTATTTTATCAATTCAATATTAAAAGACTAGCACAATTTCCTGTATCTCTAAAAACTGAAATGTAAGTAAATTAAAGGTAGATATCAATTTATTCTCATTCAGTGGTATGAATGTGAGTGTAAAACCATTTTGCTTCTTCACTAAACTAATACTAGCAGGGCAGTGAGTTATCAAATATTTAAGAGTTAACTAGAAAACTACTCTGTCAGCTTCATTATTTTGAGGTTTTGGGACCTTCTAAAGTTGTATCCTCTGTAAATAAACTGCAACCCAGGGGATAAAGATAAAAAAGGTCACTTAATTTTTCTTTGCCTCTTCTAAGACATAAAGCAATCTTTAACTGACCACTTAATATAAAGCATTTAACTTGGCCAAACAGGTTCTTAAAATCTAACTTTTGTTCTATCCTTTGCTTCTTACCTGAAATATGAAATACTCTTTTTTTCTTATTTTTTAATGTTTATTTTTGAGAGGGAGATGAAATACTCTTAAAACACTGTAGAAAGTTATGTTCTATACTTATTTCATTGACAAAAATGATAGTCTTTAGAACTGAGTTTTCCACAGGACACTTGTTAAGCCTCTCCCCTTATAACTGAAATCCTCATTCCTTCTTGTCATGTGTTGTACAGCTGTTCACCACAATACCCCTTCTTGCACTGAGTGTTCTTAGCTTCCCTTTTCTAGACTGAATAACAGAAACTTAACTTCCTAACGATCTAAACTACTCTAGTGAATTGTGGAAATAAATGACCCTGAACCTCTCTTCTCTCTTCCTCTCACCTGATCCCATGTCATATTACTTTAAGAAATCTCTATCTTCCCACCCTAAAACTTAGAGACCTAAGTACACTGGTGCCTGTATTTTCCTCCTTCCCTCTTGTGACAAGAGAGGAAGCATCCCTTTCTTTCCTAGCAAAAAAGCCAATCCATACTCCTCTATCTGCACTACTACTACCTTTGTCCAAACTCCCATGTCTCTCACCTGGATCACAGCCAAAACCTGATCACCCCATCTCTACTCTTGTCTCCTTCACAAGTCTCCACACAGCGGGCAAAAGCGACTGTTTTCAAACCATAAATCATACTAGGTCCACTTAAACTCCTTCTATAGTTACACTTAAAATAAACCCAAACTCTTTACCATGGTTTCCAAAGCGCTGAGTTCCTGCCTAAGATTCTAAGCTCACCTTGTCATTCTCCCTTAGGACCACTGTGCTCCACCTACACTGGTTTTATTCATTTACCTGCAACACATCAGCTCTTACACATCAGCACCTGTTTGATTCTGGGTCTTTCATATGTGGTTCCCAAGTGCAAGGATCTCTTTTCCCAATCATAATATGGGTCTTACAAATGTCTCCATAAAGAAGTCTTTTTCTAATTACCCCGTGTCTGTTATTCACTATCTCCACCTCTTGTTTCTTATTGTAACTTACTCACTAGACTATAAACCTAATGAGGGCAGAAACTAGTCCATCAGCTTGTTGTACCTTACACAATGCCAGACAAAAGCAAATGCTCAACGAACATTTGCTAACTGAATGAATGAGTAGAGACAGGATTAGGTAGCAATCCCAGCTCTACCACTTCCTAGTGGTTTGATCTTAGATAAGTCACAACCTTTCTGAGCTTCAATTTTCTATAGAAAAGGGGCAAACACTTTATAGGATTGCTGAATAAGACCTACTGAAGACTAACTGGCAATAAATAAAAATCAAGCACAGTATCTGAACTTAATTTAATAAATATCACAAACTTAATTTAACAAATGTTAGTTTCCTTCCCTTCTTTCTATTGCTTAGACAGTGAGAATTCCTTATGCTAATTCAGTATTGAAACTAAAAATATACATAGGAAGATAGATCTATATATAAACCTATTGTTGCATATACTTAAAAGACTAATGACATGCATCTCAACAGATAGATCAGTAACTTGTATTTGTAGGATCTAATCCTATGCTTTAGAAAATGGGAGTAAGTAGTGTACATCTATAACTCACTCCTCCCCCCAAAATGGTGGGGGTGGGCAGGGTGAGGAGATAAAACAAGAGGGAAAGGTAACCTTAGAAATCAGAGATCATTAACTCAACTTCAATTCCTAAGTTTAGAACAACCTTCACTTACCCATAAAGACTTGCAGAAAGAGTAATATTAATACTTACTCTAAAATAAAAACATTTTCTATTTGCTTAAATATATATAAATCTCATCTATATCTACTTACCTTCCTTTTACCTTTCATTCTTTAAACTGTAAGAGCACTGATAAAAGGTAAGAAAAACAACAAGAAAAAGCTTCAACTACAAAAACGCCTCAGATCAGACACACAAAAAGATTTCCCTGTTCCATTAATTTCTCGATAAGCTTTAAATTGTCTAACCACAAAAGTCAGTCTTTTCTTTCTATTTTCTTTAACTGCTGCTCACTTTTCAGCCTGACACCACTTTTCTGTTTTTCTCAGTGCGTTTACTTTCTAGGAACCTTCTAAGTCACTTACGATACATCATCAGATCTCCACCATATTCTTCCTACAACATAGCTAGCCCTCTGAAAGTGGTCATTTAATACTCTCTGCCTGATAACTCCTTATAATGTTAAGAAATGTGCTGTGTACCTTCATATTCTCCCTAGGATATGGATATAATTTAGATTCTAAACCCAAGGAAGGGTTTATGTTAAGCAATTAATTCAGTTTTATTCAACATATTTTATGTAATCAAGCTTGACTTTTTTAGAAGTAATTGGAATCTGGTTTAGATTTTTTTCCCTCATGTTCCAGTTATTTCTACAACCTTTCTAAAATTGGAACTTCTAGTCTATCCTTAAACTGGAAATTTATAAAATGCTGTTGAATGTTCCACAAAATTCATGGGAAAAGATTTACCATTAGATAGAAAATGTAAGAGTAAAAAGAATATTTTATGTTACCACAACCTTTATAGCAGTACTGTGTATACCGAAGACTTTTGACTATAATTAGCTGAAAACCAGTTTGAAGAAAAATTTTATCACAGGCCAGTCCGTGTATGCCAAGAAGAGTTCTTACTGCTATTAAATGCTCTGGAAGCAAGTAGCCACAAACTAACCACCTGCAACTCTCCAAGGTTATTGTAAAATGATATACAAATATCACAAACATTTCAAATTACATTTTAAGACTTCGTCTAGGACCATGTTTTCACACTAGGAACTGCAATCTATTAACGAGTCCAAAATAATGAATCCAACCAGCAAATGAGGAATGGAATGTTGGAGGGCATCACGGGTAGTAAAAGTATTATTTCATAATCTTTGTTTTGTTCCATATACTAGGAGTAACATAAAATGTATTCTAAGGGTGGGTTTCAGTAAAAAAATAAATAAGTAAATAAAAAGTTAGAAAACACTGATCAGGAAGACAAACAGAATTGGAAAAGGATAAAGCAATGGAACTGTTACAATTACCAACTTATGGCTTGGGAGATGAGCCAACCAACAGCTTCTGTTGACTAGGAGATAGTTTTTGGAAACCTCTATGCAATTACAAAAGCCAAACATCCCTATGTGAGATCTGAAAAAGGACCTTCTCTTATGGTCGGCCTCGGAGAGTACCCAAAGCTCACGGTTGCTTCCATTAATGTTCTTATCCCTTCCAACTTCCAAAGGCAGAGGTCAACTTTTACTTTCTATTCACTCTCATGAACATTCAATAGTTAAGTTATAGCAGCTAAGATAGAGCACCTCCTGAAAGATAATTATTGGTTCTCAAACAACTACTTCTAAAAACTATATCCCATATCACAATTTAGAGTTTCAAGTAAGGCTTTAACATTCAGAAAGGTAACTTGGAAGTAAAACAGTCACACTAGTCCACTAAAATGGTCACTTTTAACAGTCACAAACACAGGCCACTAAAATGGCCATGTGAAGAGAATAAAAACCAAAATAAACAGATTTTTTATTTTATTTATTTACTTGGGAGAGAAAGAGTACAGCTGTGAGCAAGGTGGGGGAGAGGGGGCAAAAGGAGGGGAGAGGGGAGGAGGGGGGAGAGGGAGTAGGAGAGAGAGGGAGAGAGGGAGAGAGGAGGGGGAGAGAGAGAGAGAGAGAGAGAGAGAGAGAGAGAGAGAGAATCTTAAGCAGGCTCCACGTACAGCTCCATCCCACAACACTGGGATCATGATCTGAGCCAAAATCAAGAGTACGACACTCAACTGACTGAGCCACCCAGGCACCCTCCGATTTTTTTAAAAAAGATATATGAAATATTCCAAGATTCAAGACACAACCTGGAGCCATTTAATACTACCATTAATGCAGAAGACTCATTCTGTGAAGAGTTAGTTTGGAACTACCTACATCGTGGCCAAACTGCTTTCTTTCACTGAGTCTATGTTAAGAGTTACTCTCAACACTCAGTTGTTTCAACAATGATTTCTAACTATTTTTGAAGCCACGTTAAAAAAAAAAACTTTTTGATGCGTAAGGAACAGTTTCATAAATTACACCTAATATCTGTTCTCAGGATGTGTCCACTACTCCTCACTGGTGCATATTCAAGTTAAGCAAACCCCACTATTTTTATATAAGCACATCCCTCCCCCTCCCCCATATTATTGTTATAGCTTTTTCCCCCCCCTCATATAAACCCACATATGGCTGGAGAGACAGAAGAGGACAAAAGTGCAGCTATAAAGAGAATTTCCCTAGTTGCAGGGTGAAGGGTACCTTTAATCTCTGCTCACACAGTTTAATGTTCTGCCTGGCTCACTACCTCCTTTTTTCTTATACTTTGAAACTTGCTGTGTGGCTTGAGACATCAACCCTGGCACAATTACTTGCTAGTTTTATAACATGGTCCCACATTGTTGGAAAAAGAGTTTCATTCTTTGCCTACTAACAATTTCTCACTAAACATAAATTCCAAAAAGATAAATCTTTGATAAGCACCTACTAGAAAGTCGTTTTGTGTACAAGTACAAAACAATGTACCAAGACAAATTACAAGGTTCATAGCTTCTTATCCCTGGAGGCAAAAAGACTTTTAGTTCAAACACTAATGACACAGGTTTTAATGAAAGAGCTAAAAGAGCTCATTTATTTATCTGTTCTGATCAGACATCAGTAGGATTCAATTCTGACTATAGCAGAGGACAATGCAGGACACTTCTAATCACCCTAGATTAAAGATGCCTTCTTGCTTTCTTCTCTCTTCGGGGCCATTACACCAAACTTAGGGTAGAACTATACCCACCTTCAGGCTAGAAGAAACAACATAATAGCTTATTGATCTCTGGGGTAGACTCAAACCCACAAGTCATCAAGCAAGTAGGAATCACAGCTACTTGATGCACCTAATACTCAAAGTCATGCACAGGGTTTCCTGATCACACACAATCATATCATTCACAATTACCACATCGAATGCAAACCTTTCTCCACCCCAAACAAAAATGTACACTATATATAATGCATAATATGTATATTTTAATAGTACATTAATCAGGTCAGGCAGCAAGCAACACATTTTGAATCACACTGAAAAACTATTTTTGGTTGTCAGTAAATGTTCACTTACGGTCATTAAATTCATTTACTGTAATTTCTCAGGTTCTAACAGTTACCATCACATTCGATTCCACAGATAAATGCTTCAAAAGAGGTAATACTTGCTCATGAAGTACATATTGACTGAACTCCATCACCACACCATTAGTGGAATCAGTGTTCCTGGCAAAGGACTTAGACATCTTATAAGTGAAATTTACCAAGGAATGTCAACTCCTATTTACAGTATTTCCTTCTGAAGATATCAAAACACCACTCTAAAAAGTAAGCGTTAAGTGTGTTCACATAAACACCTTTTCAATGCGTTTAACTGATAAACTAAGAACGGTGAAGTCAGAAGTGGAACTCAAAGTCTCAAGCAATGAATGTTATTTCTAATTAATTCCATTTAGCTCTAGTTCAGACCCTGATGTAATATAAAGCTGAGTCCTCGCACACAGGCTTCAGCCTTCTCTTAACCTCAAAGGAGTATATGCAACCCAATCCACAGACTGGAATGAAGCAACAGTGACAACATTAGCGGCCAATGATGGATGAAATGACAAATGAACTAAGAGTCAGGGCAGACATCTACGCCCTAAGGGAGAGACTGAGGTGGGGCTGGAAACTATTTTCTGGCCTTCTCCCGCGTACTGTTCCTGGAGAAGGGACAGGATCCAGCACGCCCGGGATGAACAGAACCTCGGCCTCCGAGGTGCAGGAGTGGGAAGAAAGCGGTAGGCTGCTTTTTCAGGGAGTGGGGAAGATGGGGGACTGTTGCGGTGGGAATTTCACTGGGGAGAGAACTTCCTGACCCCGGAAGGGTCGGGGGTGGCAGGACTGTCCCGACAGCGGCGAGGGCGATCTCCTCTTCCTTCTCACACAGTCCTACATCTTTGTGTGTGTGGTTTGTGCAAGGGGCCCTCCAGCCCAGGTCGGGAAGTCCGCCCGCCACCCCCTCGCTCCACCGGGACTCCCTCCGGCCGGGATGCCCAAACCCCTCTCCGACAACCCCGAGGGTCTAGAGGTGGTGAGCGGACGAAAGCATCATCGTGTCTGGACACCCCTCCAGGGCATCCAGCCCTCGCCGGGTCTTTGTCCCGCAGGCTGTGGGGGTCTCTCCCCGGTTCTCCCGGGGAACCCCTGTCCTGAAGGCCTCGGGCCCCGGGGTCGCCCCAGCTTTGTTCGGTCAGTGGGGCGCAGGGACGCGGACACTTACCGTACACTCCGGCGAGGAAAAGCAAGACCAACGCAGACGTCCACCGCGGAGACTCTTTTGTGCTCCAGCGACGGGCCATAACCACGGCAGATGGAGGGAGCGAGGAGGAGATGGAGGAGGAGGAGGAGGAGGAGGAGGAGGAGGAGGAGGAGGAGGAGGAGGAGGAGGAGGCGGAGGAGGAGCTGGGGCCAGACGCCGCCGCCACCATCGAGCCCCCGGCTGCTCCCTGCGCGCTCCGCGGCGGCGGGAGGGGGAGGGGAGGGGCCGTCGCCCGCCCGCGCTCCCTCCCTCCGGCCCTCCCTCAGCAGCACGCCAGCTCCCACCCCCGGCGGCGCGAGAGCCCTCTGCGGGGCGCTTTCCCCGGGCCAGGGGCAGGCCGAGTGCGCACAGGCGCTAGGCGAGGGGGGCGGCGGAAGCGCGACTCCGGCCTCGGACCGCACAGGCTAGCCGGCGCCGCCACCCGCCAGACGGAGCGCCAGCCGGGACCCGCGCTCATCCGTGCGATCGGCAATCACCTAGCCCGCCTGCCTTGGTTCCCGCCCCGCGCTCGGCCGGTCTTTCCAAGTCTCGGGGACGGTTTCGCCGCGAGTAGAGCCAGAGGAGTAAGGCAGTGCCAATCGATGAGCGAGCGCGCGAACGCCGGCCGCTGGGTTCCCGCGAGCTGGGGAGCTGGGGTCCCGCAGCGGAGCTCCGCCGCAGTCCGAGGCCTCCTCGTTGCCCCCGCGGGTGTTGTGAGGGCAAGTTGGGAGGCTGAGGGTGGTTGTGCGTGCGGGGAGAGTGGGTGAACGGCGACTAGGAACTTGGGAGTTCCTCTCCGCTACCCCTGCTTGCGTCCGCTTACTATCTGCGCGGAGCTCGGGGTGGGTGGCTGCGTTAGTGCTGCCGTCTCCGGGCAGCGGGTGTGCACGCGTGCTGAGATGCTGGTGCTGGACACCCACGTTCAAGGTGCCCGGCATGAGTCCAGCAAGCCTAGAGTGCAGTGCTCTTCCAGTCTAGCGGGGAAGCCGCGGGGGGCAGTTCATCTTCGTGGGGGCGATCGGGATTCGCGACTGGAGAAGGTGCAGGGGACAGGGGTGTCTTTCTACATTCCCTAATTTCCCTAAGCGTCTTCGCCCAATCACTGCAAGTGCGACTCCTTCCCTTGGCACTCCGTAGCACTTTCTAAATACTTGTGTAGTGACACTGGCACGTCAGACCTTCCACCGTGTATTTTTAAAGTGTTCGTCTATTTTTAAAGTGTTTGTCTATACATTGAAGACCTACAATGTACTAAGCTGT
The DNA here is from genome assembly GCA_028646485.1 of Cryptoprocta ferox. Lineage (NCBI taxonomy): Eukaryota > Metazoa > Chordata > Mammalia > Carnivora > Eupleridae > Cryptoprocta > Cryptoprocta ferox. The sequence goes on along the minus strand of CM053569.1, from coordinate 30,983,878 downwards.
CCCGTTGACACAGGTTATCTCTTTTTAATCCCCAACAACCTTGTGAGATAAATATTATGATCCACATTTTATAAATAACGAGACTCGGAGAGGTTAAATTACCCAAAACGATATAGCAAATAAACAGTTTGAAATGTTTCTCATTCCAAATTCAAGACTTGTTTCCCCTGTATCACAGTTTATTGTATAGCACAGTGCTTAGTGCATTGGAGGTAAGTGTTAAATACTAAGGTATACATTTTGAAGGTACATTTAGGCTTTGCCTCTATCCTCTACTGGTTCGTCCCCTTAAAAATTTTTTTTCCAGGAAATGGTATTTCAAAAAAAAAAAAGTTTATTAGCAAACATTAGAAAAAGCTTATTAGAAAATACAAAAATTAATCAGTGTTGTATCAGCTGACAAAAAGAAAAAAAAAACAGTGGAAATCCAAAAATAGTTTTCCATTCTCACTGGGAAAAAAGGTAGCGGGCTTCTTTGTTTTTTATTAAACAGCCAGCAGTTGTCTTTCCTAGTTTTAGATTCTGGATTCTGTTTCATTGTTTCTACAGATCTTTTTCTAGAAACTGCGCTGCCATGATGGCTGTGCTTAGGACAGGACACAAACGAAATGAAGAAAGAGAGCCTAGACTGCATCTTCCCTTCTCCCTTTTCCTCAAGACAAGACACACAGTGTCATCACCTTGACAGATGCGTTCACATCCCTCCCACACCTACACTTGGTCATCCACCCAGACTTTTCTTCTGGGATGTATCAAGTTCTCACACTTGTCTCAGGGTCCATTTGAAAATACTTAAAATTTGGTGAGGACTCCAAAGAGTGTTTGTTTATGGAGGTCATATCTAGGGATATTTACCGTTTAGAAATTAAAACAGAATTTTAAAAATATTTGTAAATTCATTGAAAACAAAAATTACAAGTTTAACAAAACAAAAAATGGTGAGAAGTGTGGCATTGTTTCCATCTTTGTGAATCTCCTTGATGTCTAGCTTAATAGAAGACAGCTGGATTCTCATATCTGCTCCTGCATTCAATCTGTTGCAATATGTTGTTTTGGTTGAAATATGAAGATAATTCAGACTCACACAGATATACTATTGGCAAATGGAAGATCTCATGTATCTCCCTGGGATTCTCAGATAAAACTTTGAGAACTGTTGATTTAGGTGTCTATATTAACACCTTCAAAACCTAAGTATTTTGTTTCTCGTTGCAAAGAATTAATAAATATCTATTCTAAGGGATTAGAGGCTGAGTGCTTCACTGTTCACCAGCCAAGAATATTTATGTTTCTTGAAGGAGCATTTTTATTTGTACAAAATCTAATTCTGTATCAGACATTTGGTAATCAACACAGCACAGAATAGATACTCAGTATTATCCCTTTTCTTGACTAATCTATCTAACCAGGCATCTAAATGTCTACTGGGCTAATATATCAAATAATTTATACAAAAAAGCACTTGAAATCTATAAAAATTGTATACAGTAGTAATTATTGGTAACAGTTCTACTGCAGTTGGACTGATCGTTTAGCTTGGCCAGTGTTCCTATCTGCACCCTATAAAACAAAGCATGCTCCTGAGACTCATAAGGTTCTTAATCTGGGTCCCTGGATCCACAGATGGGTTTCCAGGGGTCCCTTAACCCTCCTGAAATTGTATGAAAATTTTGTGTTCGTGTCTTCCTATAAGCATAAGTTTTGTTATTTTCCGAAGGTTCTTAAAGGGTATGTCAGCCATTTTAAAATGTTTATGAAAGATTAAATGACGCAACTGTTTGAGTTGCTTTGTTTTTTAACATGTATTTATTTTTGAGAGACAGAGAGGGGTGGGGAGGGGCAGAGAGAGGGAGACAGAGGATCCAAAGCAAGCTATGATCTGTGAGCACTGAGCTGGATGGTGGGCTCACAACATGAGGTCATGAGGTCATGACCTGAACCAAGAGTCAGCCGCTCAACCCACTGAGCCACCCAGGCACCCCTGAGTTGCTTCTTAATGCTTTTCCAATAGTTCTCAAACTCCTCAAAGGCATACATTCAGGAGTGGAGAAGTATATAGACTGTTTCTTTTTCCCTTGGTTTATTCTGAAAAGGGCCACAATCCTTCATTTTATGGAGACATGCCCTTAAATAACCCTTTTGATTTTAAACTTCTTCTTCCTTGTTCGGTTATCACCATACATAAGGGTTTAATTTTCACTCTTGTCACCAATAAAAATTCAGTCCTCCTAGTGTAGACCCTGTTCCATTTAGTGGCATTTGAAAATCCCATCAACACTGTGAGGTTAGACTAGGAATTTAAGTCTACCACCCTGAGCATCATCTTTTATTGGAAAGAAAATTGATGATAGTGGTTTTTCTACTTGGCATGCTGCCAGGCCAAGCTAAATCTTTTAACTCCTCCTCAAAGGAATATTATGTTTAAAAAAGAAAAGCAAACTTGATAAACACATATAACTAAAAGGGAAAGAAGATTTTTTTCAAATTGAAGTTAAATAAATAAGGTATCTTTACAAGCAAATTGTAATTTCCATTGGAGTTGAGTAATATAGGATAGCAAATGAGATCCATCAATCTAAGCAACTTCTATACCAGTTCCCTAGCACATTTATTGTGGTTATTATTTATTATGTTCTGTGCTCTGACAGCATACCCAGCATTGTACCAAATAGTCAAAGACATAATCCTGGCTCTAAATTAAATAGCCCCAATCCACATAGATTTAGTTTTGCCCTCGTAAACCAGACTTTTTAATTGTAAAACCCAATTGTAGAGCATGCATGAATTTACGGTGCTAAACACCGCTCTCTTGTAGACATATGTAACAGTTGCCCCTACCAAGAAAAAGGAGGGAAGGGGGAATTAACTACAGACATTGGTACTTATAGATACTCTGACTATTTTTGTTGTTTAACCACTAGATTTCCAAAGGCATTTAGATGTGTTAATTTTAAGTTCCTCCTATGATCGATTGAGGATAGAAACTGGCAATGCTCATAGAATGGAATCTTATCCCTATGAGCCCATTGGAAGTGAATTTGGCAATTGTGATGGCAACCCAATGGCTCTTTACAGGCTAATTTCAGACATATGTAAGTTATTTGTTTATACTTTGCCCGCATCCAAAAAGGATTTGTGATCCCCAGTCCATTTGTAGTAGACTACGGTTGTTAAAAGTATAGATCTTAAGAGTTTAACAGAGCTGAGTTAACCTTGGTCAAGTAGCCTAATCTTTTGTGTCTCTTATTCCCACCTACAAAATCAGGGGAAAACATGGGGCATCATTAAATTATGTACATGCCTTAAGTGGGATAATAATAATTGCTAATATATATACTGAGTGCTTATGGTGTACTACACGTTTGATCCTCAAACAGTCCTCTGATGTTGATACTATTATTTACTTCTCCCCTTTTTCAAATGAATAAACAGGGACAGAAAAGTTCAATAATGTTATCAAGATCACACAGATAGTAAATAATCAGTATTTACACTCAGGCAGCCTAACTGCAGAGCATGCAGTGTTCATCATTCTACCATGTAAAGCACTTAATATAATGCTAGGCACTTAGTAGATACTCAATAAATGGCATTTACTGTTATTAAATTTATAAATGATATAAGCAAAAAAATGCTTATTCTCTAATATCATACAATTTAAAATATATAGAGTTATTTTCTGTCTTCCTTACATTTGCTGGAAGTAGCTGATAGTATCATTAGTTTGGTTTCAGTTAGACATAAGCCTCTTTCAGATTTCTTTTTAAAAGGAAAAGTCATTTTTTAAAAATTTATTTCCTTGAATTTTAGAAAACATCGAGTATCAGAAGAATCATAAGTCTGACTTTTTCATGCTTGTACTAATTTTTTTTTGGTGACCTTGTAGTCATTATTTATAGTTTCCTTTGAAGATCAGAGAACCTTAGTTGCTTATTGCCCTAATCTTTAGAAAAGATCTATGATTTTTCTGATCCCAAAGAATACATCAAATCATATGAAACTGCTCAGTTATCAGGCCATGAAAACAGAGGTCATTTCTACTAAAGAATAGATTACTCCAGCTTCATCATGAAAAGAATATTCTCATTGGAAATACCCAGGCGAGTTTGCATTTTGAATATATACCAGCTGTGATGGAAAAGAACAGTCTAAGCCTTTCGATTCCTGTAGTCCACCGCCTCACTTGCACAGCAGGGGATGTGAAAGAAATAGCGTCAAAAAACATTTCAATATAAAAATTTTATTCTCCTACTCAATGAAATGAATTAAGTAACTGAAGCAAAGGTAAGCACTTCAGAACACTGTGTTGGTTGGTTCTAATCACCAAGTCACTTAACTGCAGTCACCAAAAGTTTTTTCCAGGTCATTATTAGCTCTGCTTAAATACTGACACTCCAGAGACAGAAACCCCGATTTATAAATACTTATCTGTACAAAATTTCATAAAACACTTTTAGCCCTTTCAGTGCGGGGCTTAAGGGTAATTACTGGCAATTAGCAAGTAGTGACCCAGCTCCATGAAGCTGCTTCAGCTGGCATATGAATGAGAAAAAGGACGCAGTCCCAGAGCAGATTGTGCTGACTGCTGTCTCTGGATTAGACTCTCAGCAGTGCTAACCTTCAGTACTCCAGGGACTAGAATCTGTAGGAATGAGGCTCCTTAGGACATTTTTTTTTTTTTTTGCCTTTTTTTTTCATTGCCTCGCACAGGCAGAGCAGAGAGCCAGGCTGCATACCACGCACACTTACTCTTCCCACTCTCTTCCCCTGTCTCTATTCAGTGGATGATGTCTTCCAGGAAGTCTGTTCTCAGTGACGTTCACCCTCATCAGATCAGTGAACCTGTTCCCTCAAGAGACTCCTTCTAGCACAGGCTTCAGACCTGTTCTGGCAAGCCAGTTCATGGGCATTCCTCATCAACTCAGAAAAAGCGTGTTAAGAATTGAGACATGGACCCATCTCCGAAGGTGGGAGAGGCACTTTGAATTCACTAATGCCATCGGTGGCGATGGACTGGTGTACATTTGTTAATCTGAAGAGCAGAACTAGCATATTCAGATTCAGGGAGGTGGATAAAGAAAGGGAGAGAAAGCTCCAGTGAGACAGAGAATCTTGTCTATTTTGTTCACTACTGTATTCTCAGTACCTGGAAGAATGCTCATCTCCCAGTGGATGCTCAGGAAACGTGGATTGAGTGAATGAGTAAGGGAGATGAGGAACGAAATAGATCCCTGGGGGAAAAGAGAAGCAGAGCTGTTAGGAAACTACAGAGAGAACCTGTGTTTGTTCTGACATTAGTGTCCAGGTAGCCTGAAGAGACGGCTGCTTGCTTTGGAGCCCACGCACAATGGAATGAACCATTGGTTCTTGGGCTTCTAGGAAGAGCCGATAGACCTCACTACAAGATGAAGCACCTATCGCCTTGTGTGCCGATATTCAAGATATTAGTCAAAGAGGTTTTAAAAAACTATTCTGCCGTTGAAGTTATAGTTTTGAACAATGTTTAAGATTTCCAGTATATGACAGGTTAGACGGATTTTTTTAAATTATTTATTTATTTTTGAGAGAGAGCGAGAGCCCAAGCTGGGGACTGGCACAGAGAGAGAGGAACAGCCGACAGCAGTGGGCCCGACGCGGAACTCAAACTCACGAACCACAAGATCGTGACCTCAGCCAAAGTTGGACGCTCAACTGACTGAGCCACCTAGGTGCCTCTAAATGGATTTGTAGTGGCTTTAACTGGCCTTATAAGATCTGCACGTTGGGTATGACTGATTTTATTGATTATTAAACAGGACCTTTGTTCTCTAACCCTGCAGAAACCCTCAGAAAAGAAGACTTTTCAAGACCTTCTTCTTCAGAAAGCTGTAAACTAACACCTTGCTTCAAATGTGCATAGATCTCAATGCTATTGTCTATGAAGTTAAGCTGAGTTAATGAGTCTAAGAGGTGATGAAATCAGTGCCCAATGTGAAGTCAGGATCAGAGGGCAAAGAAGAGAACCCAGACGGCCAGACCTTTGCAGTATGAATTCAAGATTTGTTCAGTAGGTCAGGAATTGCTGGGTCCCCAGTCACTCCCAATTTAAAATGTAAGTACAAGATGCCTGGCTGGCTCAGTTGGTAAAGCTGCAACTTTTGATCTTAGGGTTATGAGTTCAAGCCCTGCACTGGGTGTAGAGATAACTGAAGAAAAAAAAAAAAAAAGAAAATAAAAATCTTTTTTTATTAAAATTTTTTTAATGTTTTATTTATTTTTGAGAGAGAGAGAGAGAGAGATGGCTTGAGCAGGGGAGGGTCAGAGAGAGAGAGGGAGACACAGAATCTGAAGACAGGCTCCAGGCTCTGAGCTAGCTGTCAGCACAGAGCCTGACGCGGGGCTCGAACCCACCAACCATGAGATCATGACCTGAGCCGAAGCTGGACGCTCAACTGACTGAGCCACCCAGGCGCTCTGAAAATAAAAATCTTTACAATGTAAGTACAAAGAGCACTTTCCACTTCTAAATTCAAAAGTTATCTTTATTGCGTATCATTTGTTATTTTCAATATTCTCTCCATTATTATGAATTTGCTAAAGTAGGCTGTTCAGCAAAATAAAATCAATTCTCTAAGAACTAGAATCTTGTTGGGATTTTAATAATAAGTCACTTTATATTTTTGAATCCTTGAAATACACTAATGATTGTGAAATGTGGAAGTTTACATTACCTAACAGTGGGAGTTCTCTGGCTAGTCTTTGCAGGTACAAGGGATCTTATGACCTAGTGGGGAAACAGATATCCCAATAAATATAAGCAATACTCATTCATTAAGCAAGTATTTACTGAGCACCTAATTTATGCCAGTCATTTTTTTCGGATACTGGGCCTGCTTGGTGAACAAACATGGTACCTGCCACGGTGGAGGTACACGCACATAACATATACCACAGGGGAGAGGTAGGGAGGTCCTCACAGGGAAAAAATACTTGCTTTGAGAAAGGAAGGATTGCTGTGAGATTGATAATAAAAAAGGAGGTGGCCAGCATTCCAGGCAAAAGAACATCAAGTAGAAATGGGAGAGTAGGGTGTAATGGTGGGAATGGGAGTAGTTTGGTATCACTGACTTAAAAGTGTGTGTGTGTGTGTGTGTGTGTGTGTGTGTGTTGGGGATAGGGAGGAAATAAATATAATCATAAATCATAAAGGGTCTTAAATGGCATGCAAATATGTATAGGTTTTATTTTGTGAGACACAGGACGTGGGGAGCCTTGAAAGAACTGAGAGCAGTAGAGTTTTGTTCCATTTCCTATGGAGCCTGGCATGAGAGGGGGAGGGAATTTGGAGACCAGTTGGGAGGATATTACAGCAGCGAGGAAGGAGATGGACTGGTGAGTGCTCACGGGCAGTAGCAATGTGGAGTAGTCAACTCAATCAACAGTTGGTTGGAAGCTGAGAATCCATGATTTGAAGTTTGAGCATCTGGATGGTAGCATCTTTCCCCACGATAAGGAATATGGGAGAGGGAGTGAGGTGGGCAGAAGAGGAACAAAGCAAATGGGGAGTATAACGTTGGGCCAGCACATTCAGATAGAGAAGTCCAATAAGCAGTTGGATACACTGTAGATGCCAGAGGAGAGAAATGGGCTCAAGATAGAAAACTACCAGCACTGATAAGATTACTTTTGGAGAAGGTGAGTTTTCCCTCAGAGAATAGGAAAAGCATCAGCATTCAGGGAATAGAGGTAATAGAGGGAAAACAAATGGCCAGAGGCTAGGAAGAGATGCAGAAAAGCCTAATGTCACAGAAACCAAGCACAGAGAATGTTAAGAACAAAGGAGGAGCAAAGAGCGTCGCTGCCAAAGAGAGCTCAAGCAATAAAAGGTCAAGACGTAAAAAAGAAATGAATAGAATTGGCTGCAAGAAAGTCTAACATAAGTTTCTGAAGCCTTCTCCAGATAACTGGTTGGCCTTGAATTTATATCAAAGATGAATTCTGGATGATCCGTATATTTTTTTCTTACTTCATCAAGCATTTTAGCATCTCCCTGCCTCAGACTGTTATGTCACAGTATTATCCATTTTAAATTTAAATTAAAAAATTCCCAAGTTCAGCACTGGCCCTGGACATGACGTTGAAGTACTTAGTTTGTTTTCCTCATCCAGTATTTCCTTTTTTGGTTATTTCCCCTCTTCCTTCCCAGCCTTGCTCACATTCTCTTCCTCTGATCTCAGACTCCTGACATGTTCATGCTTTCTGACCCTCAGCTTTTCTGCATCAGAAATAATCCTCGAGAAAGACCTTCATAAATGAATCCATCTCGAAGCAAAATATGGTATCTCTCCCAGGAGTACAAGGGAGAAAACATTAAACATCTGCAGCAGACATGTCAGGGTGGAATGTCAGTGGATGGTGGAGAGATTTGGGGCCAGGGAAGTTTTCCCAATTTCTCTCTCAGATGACCTCTTACCACAAGGCTCTCCTTGCCTGAGGTAAAAGAATGCCTGTGCGAGAATGCCTACTTTTTCCTCCTGGAACCATACTAAACCTTTAGAGGATGTAGAGGTCACAAACATTTATTATATCAGTAATGTTCTTTTTGGAAATTATATTTTTGGCTGATAGTATTTCAATGTACTTAGTTGCTAACATAATAGCCAAAGAACACATATCCTTTATCTTGTTTAATGCCAATTACTCTGTCACTATTTTGCTCAGAGCTATTGGAATAACTTCAAATGTGGTTGGGGACGGACAAGTTCAACTCTACAGAAGCCATGTCTCCATGTCCACTGAATCAGCTGCTTCCTGTTGAATTTTTAAAAGCGATATTAATGACTGACTTTTGTACAGCCAAGTAGCCTGATCGTGCTTTTAATTTAATTCAGTTGTTAAGAAAAGGGAAACAATCTCATTCATCATGTTTTAAGATTCAGTTTATGTGTGTAGCATCGATATTGCATTTCCTGCAATGGTCTCTGCTGAAGTTCTTTGACTGGAAATAAAGAGTGGCTCCGTGAGTGAAAAATTTTATTGTTCTGCCCTTTGTTTCTAGAAGCAAAGGTAAATGGCAAGAGGATTTGCCTATTCAGATATGCAATGGAAAACCAGATTAGCTTTTTCTCAGTGTATCATTTACAATGTGTTATGCTATCATGGATATGTTTGTATCTCATGTAAATTAGTTATGCTCTTAATCCTCTATTTACACTTAAGCCTGAGGGAACAAGGTTCCTAATAAACCATTGTGTAAAAGTATTCTTTTACCAAAAGGGAGAGGGAAGTGGACCGGCCCAAGCATATTCTCACCAGCAAAGGCCCAAGTAGGAGAGGCATGTGTGGGTTCTGGCCAGGAAGCTCAGCGACAAGCCCCCAGGGACCAGAAGCAGGAGATTAGCAAGGTCTTCTGTTTAGATTCCATTTGTGTTGTGTAGGAAACCGAAGGAAAATCTTTAGCACATCCCTTAATGGTCTGACTAGAATAAATGGGGTGAACTCATAATAACTATAGTATTTAAGGAAAAGTACTCTCTAAGAAATAGAAGCATTACTCAATGATGAGAAACTTATCATCAGAAAGGAGAGCTAGGCATAGAAATGTCAGAATAAAAATAATCTACTCAGGACCTGGTGTGATTTTATTTTCTCTGAGGTGCTGTCAAGGACCATTAAATAGAAGAGGCATTTATAGAATCATAAGCCTGTCAGAGCTGAAAGGGTCATTTCTAGTCCAATCTCCTAATTTTACAGGTGAGAAAACTCAGGCCCATTTGTACAAGGGTACTAATAGTCTGTGAATCTGCTAGAGGACAGGCATTCTGGGAGAAATGGGGAACTAGAACTAGACCTCACACTTGGGAGGACAGGGGAGAAGAAAGATGGACTGGCTTCCAAAAAGGAAACCCGGTCTCATGGAAAAAGCATGGCATATGCAACCAAGGATATAGCACCCAAGAGAAAGTCTTATCCTGGACAAGTATCCCCGGCTGGAAGGGCTGGGGCAGCAGGAGTTCTCTGGCAGGTGAACAGCACGTCCGATGGCACGGAGGTGGTAATGGCAGGCCAGCAGTTGGGACTGGGAAATCTAAGCAGTTAGTGGATCCTAAGCAGATAATTTGGACCTTAGCTATTCACCTCCAGTTCAGAGGCAGGTGTGTCCCATCCTGCCCCGGAAAGAAGGGAAGTCTAACAAGAGCAAAATAGGGCTCCAATCTCAGAAAGATACCTAACTAGGTGCAAGTTAGGCTAAAAATGTATAATCAACATTGGATTAGACTGGATGTTCAAGATGGGTATTGGCAGCTCTGGGGCAAGAGAGATTCCTCGTACTAGGGCACAGGGTGGAGCTGATAGAAGCCAAGTAGACAGATGGTGTGTTCCAAGATGCTAGGATAGAACTCCCTAAGTTCCTCTTAAGGAAAAGATTTTTCTAAGAAACTCTAGTATGTGGAAATCCAGCGGTTCCCGCTGTGAAGAGAAGAGGGCTTCAAGTCCCATGAACATACAGACAAGATGGGGTGCGGTCAGGGTAGTATGGCCATAGCAGTCCCATGAAAATACATTTAGTCAGTTCCAGCATGGCAGACCCAACTTTGGAACACTTTTGTGCATTATCAGTTTATGGTTTTACATTTAATTGATGAATCCTTGTCTAGGGATTTTACCCTAGCAATTCTCAAATAGAACTGATATTATTAGCAACATAGGGATGGAGAAATAGAAGAAAACTTGCCCTTTCCTTCCTCATTAATAATACTGATTGTTCTCCTGGATGAATTTAATAATAGAACTTTGAATTGTGGCTTATGCTTTTGTTACTAGCAAAAAAGAAAAATGATGAACGGTATAATTGGAATTGCATGCAACATTCAAGAGACTGGGATAATTTGTGTTACTTAAGAACTGGTATTACTCAGTTCAGCCTTTACTGAGATTTTAACTGTGTGAAGGAGCTTTGAACTGAAGATTAATATGGTGTGATGGTTAAGGTTATATATCGACTTGGCTAGGTCATGGTGCCAGAATGGTTGGTCAAACTCAAGTCTAGATGTTGCCATGAGGGTATTTTTTGTATGTAAGAAACATTTATTTATTTATTTATTTATTTTTAATGTTTTTTATATATTTTTGAGAGACAGAGAGAGACAGCGCGAGCAGGGGAGGGTCAGAGAGAGAGGGAGACACAGAATCCGAAGACAGGCTCCAGGCTCTGACCTAGCTGTCAGCACAGAACCCGACGTGGGGCTCGAACCCACAAACTGTGAGATCATGACCTGAGCCGAAGTCGGATGCTTAACTGACTGAGCTACCCAGGCGTCCCTGTAAGAAACATTTAAATGGGTAAACTTTGACGAGAGCAGATTATTTTCTGTAATGGTGGGCCTTGTCCAATCAGTTGAAGACATTAAGAGCAAAGACTGAGATTTCTTGAAAAAGGAATTCTCTTCAAGACTACAGCAGAGAAACCCTGCCCTGAGTAATCACTCTGGTGCCCTATGGAATTTGGACCTCAACATCAGTTCTTGCCTGGATTTTTAGCCTATAGGCCTATTCTAGAGATTTTGGACTTGCCAGCCCCCACAGTCCCATGAGACAATTGCTTAAAATAAATATCTAGTGAGCTAACCAGCCTATTAATTCACAGTCTCTGGAGAACCTTGACTACAGTCAGTGAAATGCAGAAAAACTTAGATATCTCAGGTAGCTTGGTCTGCTTAAGCAAGCAGAGTTTCCATTCTCTAAAAGTGTTGTCAGGAAAACAACGCATCTCAATACATTGGACTTCAATTTCCCACGCCAAGACTTGATTAGTTTTGTGCAAACGTGACTCACGATAAATCTTGCATCTGATGAATCTGTGCCATTTTTCCTTTTAGGGGCTCTCCAAGCCAAGTTTTAGTGGGGACATGTGGCAATATCTACGAGGCCATGGCAAATAGGAGAAAGTGAGAGCTTGAAGGGCACTTTGATGAGCAGCCTAGATCATCATGAATTAACTGTTGCCAAGCACTTATTTTTAAAAATTGCGTCAAGCAATTGATGTATTGTTTGTCGTCAATCACAAAACATTTAATTAAACCAGGGATTAAAAAAATCCTTTCCCACTCATATTTGTATGATTTCTTAAAAGTTGAAGCAACCTAAAAGGACCTCTAATCTAGCTTACTGGCTTTGAAAATGAGGTACAGAAAAATTAAATGACCTTGAATAGTGATTTATTTTCAACCAGAATATAGAGTGAATTTTTAAAAACACGTCAGATCATGTTACATGTCCTCAATAATGGCCAAGGACTTCTCAACTCACTCTGAGAAAAAGCTAAAGTCTTTTCAAGGTGTTCAAGCCACTACTTGATCTCTATCTTCCTTCTACGCCCCTTGGTTACCACTGTTGACCTCATCTCCTTGCATTGTCTTCCTGGCTCAGTCTGCTCCAAACATTTGCACCGGCCACTTTGATGTACCTTGAACAGACCAATGACTCTCCTACCCCAGGACAGAGATGAGCACTGTTAATAAAATGTTCAGGAGAGGGGCTCCTGGGTGGCTCAGTTAGCTGGCGTCCGGCTTTGGCTCAGGTCATGATCTCACTGCTCTTGGGTTCGAGCCCCATGTCAGGCTCTGTGCTGACAGCTCAGAGCCTGGAGCCTACTTCAGATTCTGTGTCTCCCTCTCTCTCTGACCCTCCCCTGCTCATGCTGTCTCTCTCTCTATCTCTCAAAAGATAAATAAAAAAAAAACATTAAAAAATGTTCAGGAGAGCCCATTTATGCAGAAAAGCTGTCCATGTACAGTGTAATCCAGATGGAAGGCCATTGGGGAGGTGGCAGACACATGTTCAGAATCAAGGATGTCTATCAGTAGTTTATAAAGACCTCAACTTATAGGAAAACTGAACAAGGAATCTTAGTTTCTCTACCACAGAGCAAATGGGTAACCAATCTAGGTGAGACAATTCGTTCAGCAAGAGTACGAGCACCTACAATGTGTCGGATGTTTTAGGCTCTGGGCACAAAGTGGTAAACAGAGGAGTTCCAATGCCTGCTGTTATGGAATGTCGACCTTTGTGGATGAGAACACACAATAAAACAGATGAGAAATGTGGTTCGTGACATCCTGATGAACGTTATAAAGAATAATAAGTAGGAAAGAAGGGTGAGTTAAGGATTGTGTTGGAGGAGGTCATTCAGAGGATGTGATCACTGTTTGACCTGAGCGCTGAACCCAGGCAATCAGAGACTCCTAATCTCTTCCCCGTCCCCATCCTTAGAATATATGTTCTTTTTACTATTCCCACACTAGCAGCCCTTTCAAGGATACAGCCTTGAGAGAGTATGGTGTGTTGAGACTACCTGGACTGAATATATGACGGAACCTAGCTAAGGCGTCTATATAAACTTCTCAGGTTCTAGAGGGTGGATAGGGAGATCTATTCGTCTTGCCACCACCCAGGACGAACCTCATATATAAGTTCTCTTGCTTATTAAACCTGCCACCTAACATCTGGAGTGGTCTGTTTCTCCCTTTGGTCTCTCTTTGCCCTCCATGTACAGGGGCTCCATTTCAGATTTCACCCAGGAAGCTCTCAAGGTTGCAGGCCAACAGATTATCAGAGCTGGGAGTAGGGGAGAGGAAGGTTCAGTTTTATACAGTGAAAGTCCTACTGAGAAGGTGACATTTCAGCCAAGACTGAAAAGAGGGGAGAGAGTGAGCCACATGGACATCTGAAGGAAGAGTGAAAAGGGCATCTGAAGGAAGAGTGAAAAGGGCTGGGTCCTGAGGTTTGATGAAATTACCCAGGAAGTGAGGGAAATAAAGAAGAGGGGCCCCCTTGGCCTTAGGGTCCTTCTTATTTTGGAAAAGAGGAGGAAACAGCAAAAGAAACTGAGAAGCAGCAGCCAGTGGAAGAAGACCAGGAGGATGTCATCATCCTGAAAACCAAGAGAAAGAGTTTCCAGTTGGAGAAAATAATGAACTGACAAGGTGCTAGTAAGTCAGGTCAAATGAGGACTGAGTATTGAACATTAGAATTGTAGCAGAAAGGTCTTTGGTGACTTTGATAGGATTAGATTCAGTGGAATGGTAGGGAGGAAAAGCAGAAGGGAGTGGATCTAAAAAGAATTGAAAGGGAGGAATGGGAGACACTGAGAGCAGACAACTCTTTGGAGGAACTTTGTTGTAAACAAAAATGTTTACAAATAGAGAATGGAGATGTAAGGTAAAAGGGGATGTGGAATTAGAGAGGTGTTTAAAACTTACTTTTTTAAGACGAGAAAAGTGACATCATAGTTTTATACTGTTGGCCACTGAGCCCAAAGGGAGGGGAGGAGCTTGATGAGGCAAGAGAGAGGGAGTTTCTGGAGTAGGGGAGAAGGGATGTGGTCACTGGATAAGTGGAGGGTTGCTCTCAGACAGGAGTACATGGGAGGAAGTCAAGGTATATGGGCCAACAGCAGATAAGTGAGTAGGTTGTGGGCATAGGAGCTTGACGAACTTGTCTTCTGGTTGCTTCTATTTTCTCTCAGTGAAATAGGAAGTGAGATTATCAGCTGAGGGAGGACGCATTTTCCAGCCTATTGGAGTTCTTGACTTACTCTATGGCTGGGAGTGCGGGAACAGGCCTCCTATTAAGGAAGGAAATGCATTATTGAGATAAGTGAAGACAGGGATCTGAATTGGTTAGTTTTAAACAATATTAAATGTGACCTAATCATGGGCCCCCAGTTGGCCGTATTAGTCATGGTTCTCCAGAGTAACAGACTATAGATATATTATATATATAATTAGTGTATATTATATATATATAATTATATCAACACAGAGAGAGAGAGTTTAAGGAATTGGCTCATGTGATTGTGGGAACTGGCATGTCTGGAAGTCTATCTACAGGGCAGGCTGGCACCCTGGAGACCCAAGGAGAGCTGATATTGCAGCTTGAGTCCAAAGATAGTCCAGAGGCAGAATTCTCTTTTCCTGGAGAAACTTCATCATTGCCTTTAAGCCCCCAACCAATTAGATAAGGCCCATCCACATTATGAAGAATAATCTGCTTTACTCAAAGTCTACTGTTTTAAATGTTAATCTCATCTAAATCTTCACAGCAATGTCTAGACTGTGTTTGACCAAGTATCTGGGCACCATGCCTAGTCAATGTGACACGTCGCAGTGGTATTGTCTGAATTAACCAAATTAACCATCATTGATTAACCGTATTTACCAAATTAGCCATCACACTGGTATAGTCTGCAGAAATGAGAATCAACATAACAAGGACAGGGAATGGAAGAGAGAGGGTGAATGGTGTGGAGGCAGCAATGGGGAGCAAGGAGGACATGCACACCACATTCAGTCTGACTCAATACTGGATCGATTAGCCACTTAACTACAGAGTTTTACTGTCCCCATAGCAATAGGACTGATTCTAGAATCAGGAACCAAGGCACCCCAGCAGGTAGGCATAGCATGGTCTGCAATTGTTAAAACAAGTTAGGGCATGATTGCTGTGGTCATTGACATTCTAGCCAATATGCTCGATATAGTTGTATAAAAGTTATAGCACTTAGGCTCCTGGGTGGCTCAGTTGGTTAAGCATCCGACTTTGACTCAGGTCATGTTCTCACAGTTCGTGAGTTCAAGCCCCACATTGGGCTTCATGGTAGGCATGGAGCCTGCTTAAAATTCTCTGTCCTCGTGCTCTATCTCTCTCCCCAAATAAATAAACATTAAAAATATTAAAAGAAAAAATAGGGTGCCTGGGTGGCTCAGATGGTCAGGCAACCACTTCAGCTCAGGTCATAATCTCGCAGCTCAGGGGTTCGAGCCCCACGACAGGCTCTGTGCTGACAGCTCAAAGCCTGGAGCCTGCTTCAGACTCTGTGTCTCCCTCTCTCTCTGCCTCTCCCCAGCTCACGCTCTCTCTCTCAAAAATAAATAAACTTTAAAAAATCCTCTTTCTCCATCTTCCTCTGTCCCCCCTTCATGCTCTGACTTTCTCAAAAGATGTATATCCTATGGAATAGAACAAAATAATCCTTTATGTTTATTTTTATTGAATGTGTATTTTAATATTTTTCCTACTTCCTTTTTTTAAAATATAAAAGTAGTTTTAGAAAATCATCATGTGATAATGAATGCTGGGCATTTGATTTTAATAATAGCAACAATGGTAATGATTAGGAGCAGTTTTCCTAAGTCACAATGAATTCCATCATGCATTGACTGATGGGCCATTTCTTTTCTTTTTTAAGGCTTTATTTATTTATTTATTTTGAGAGAGAGAAAGAGAGAGAGAATATGAGCAGGGGAGGGGTAGAGAGAGAGGGAGAGAGAAGGAAGCCCAGAGCCTGACAGGGGACTCGACTTCACAAACCGTGAGAAATCAAGAGCCGAAATCAAGAGTCGGCCGCTCAACCAACTGAGCCACCGAGGCACCCTTGATGGACCATTTATAAAGTGAGGTCCTATTCCATCAACGTTACTATGGCAGATAGGACTTGATATCTTGCTATATAATCTCCATCCTAGTGTAGCATGTCAGACTATGCCAACCAGAAGTTAGCATCCGGTCTTTTTGGAATTATGTTATGTTACATATACATTTCCCCTTTGAGCTCTGGGTAGTGAGTATAATTATGATTATGGGGAGGACCACCCATTGACTAAGTCTGATTTTCTTAGAAATCTATCTATACTTTACCAGTTGCTATTTGGCAAACCTACCAAACAGATGACTGTAGCTGGGAGTCCAATGACCTTTCTCTTCATTTTATAAATTTTCTGACACACTCATTATTTTGTTATGGTCATAGATTTGTTCCATTTCATTGTTGTCATTGTTGTTTCTCCTGTTTCTTTAGAATATGCTTTCTTCTTACTCTTTATGGTAAGGATTGAGGTAGGAATTTCATGTATCTCTGATATTACTAATGTCTTATAAATACTATTTGAGTAACGATATTTTTTTGGAAATTACTTTCACTTAATTTCATAATAACCACTAGATTTTGAATACTCACTAGACTCTTTATGCATGCTGTTGTTAATATTCATAATTTTGGATTTTACAATGGAGATAACCAAGGTTTAGAGAGGTGGAGTGACTTATGTAAGGTATCACAGCCAAGAAATGGCAGGGCATGATTTGAACCTAAGTTTGTTGAACTGTGAAGCCCTTACTCTTTTTACTCTATCATTCTGCATATACTAGTTCATTTTATCTTTTCAGCAATCACAAGAGTTTTTTGAACAATTACTATGCACCTGTTTAAAAATATTTGGCATGTAGTATCTCATTTAATTCTTAACCAGCTACCCTCATTTTGTAAAAGAGGAAGTAGAGGCACAGAGTGGTTAAGTAATGTGCCCATTCAAACAACTAGTCACTGGTGGATGTTGGATTAGTAAAGGAGATGTTGTTATGATTCCCATTCTATAGATGAAGAAGGTGAGATTCAGAGAGAGCAATGATTTGTTCATCTTTACAAAGGTGATAAGTAGCAAAATTGGGTCCAATGTCATGGCTTTAACAATAGTAGTATAAAAACTACTTTAAAAAAAGGAGAGTTCTTAATGGTTCTTGGAAGATGTGAGAGGTGTGCAGTGAGAACTCTAAGCATTTACTGTATGTAAAACCTCAGCAGAGTGAATACAGGTGAGGAGTGCACAGGAAACACATTAAGAACACTGAGGAACCATTTCACACCATGCAAGGTAACTGTGGACTGCTGAGAAACAGTAATAAAAGAGAATCCAACCAAGCATGTAGAAATCAGAAATTGGATTGCTCTTTGGAAACAAATGTCGCCAGCAATTGCAAAGATATTTTTTAATCTGTGAAATAAGTATAACCCCTTAAGCTCACATCCTTCTTGCTCTCTTTTGTCAGTGTTTAATAGGCAAATCATTTTGGTCAGTGATTTTCAACTTTTGAAATGCAAGCAATCTTGACTTCATCAGTGTAATGCTGTGAAGTTTGTAACCCAAACTTTAAGAATCTAAAAGAGTCCATTCCTGTAATTTTTCTTAGCTTTTTTTTTCTTTTTAGAGGTAGGTCTAATGATTTAGTGTAACTATTTACTAACAAGTCAGTTTCAGCAATAAAAAATGATCATTCAGGCGGGACTTGATCTCAGTTCTGATTATCTGCGTTATTTCCAGCAGCCATGGAAATTTGCACTCATTCGGGAACATGTCATATGGAAAATAACAACAAAATATGACAAAGGAAAAATAACAAATTTATACTGTTATGGGAGTTCAGATTTCCATTTCAAAGCTCTCCAAATATTGTAAGCATTTTTAAAAAGTTTATTTATTTATTTTGAGACAGAGAGAAAGCACAAGTGGGGGAGGGGCAGAGGGAGAGGAAGTGGGAGAGAGAGAATCCCAAGCCTGACGTGGGGCTCAAAGCCACAAACTGTGAGACCTGAGCTGAAGTCCAATGCTTAATCAACGAAGCCACCCAGGTGCCCCTATAAGGAATTTTGTAAAAAAGAATTGATCAGTCCAGTAACATGTTAATTCAGTTGAAGGATTCTGTGTTGCTAAATTTATATTGAGTATTATTGAGTGACAGTATATGTAACATGGAATGTATTTTAAAACCTCTGATCCTGCAGTGTCTTTGTGGAATCAATTGTGTGGAATTGTAAATACAAATATGACAGAAGTGAACAAAGTTCTTCTTGTTGATCTCTTCTAAGTTCCTTTAAAATGCATGCATGTGTCTTTTGTGTAAGTATGACAAAATGTTCAAGGCTATTTTGTTTCCTTATGTGGTTTTTACCACAAGACATTTATTTTTTGTAAGATTATTCATCCTGTAAATGTATCTCTTTGTTTTATTGAATATGCTAATAAGATAGCTTTTCTGTGTAATTTTTGGTGTATATTTATAGGGTACAAAGCATAGCTACTACCCTATCAGCATGTTAGTAAGAAAGGTGTTGGAATTGATCCATCTGGATGTTTAGCAAGGTAAGAAACAGTATTTAAGAACTTCCTTAAGCCTCTGACAAAGCATCATATCCCAACTCTTCAGAGTGTGAGGAGGATCGGTGTTGGAATTCTAAGAGTTCAAGGTCAAGTAGAGGAAGAGCGGTCCCTTGAGGACACTGAGAAGGTGTATCCAGAGAGAGTGCCAGAGCTCATCATCAAAACAAAGCACAACGGAGTCACCACAGAATAAGGACATTTTAAAATCACAGAGTTATTATTTAAATATACTGGATAAATGCTGAGTATACCAAAAAATTCTCTGCACAAAGAAAGATTCACAGTAGAATTCCCTAGGAAAAAGTCATGACAGTAATCCACCAACATCTTTTAAAATGAAGGAACATAAGCACAATGAAGTTTCAGGGTTTGAGGAGTATGAAAAGTTTCTTCAGATGGTGAAATTTTAGATCAATAAAGATACATATCAGGGGGTCAAGTGAGAGATACGAATAGTAACATGAACACTCACCACATCCTACATGCTAGGGCCTGATCTTCACCAATACTTTGATGGTTCAGGGTGCGTGCCCCATAAGCACAGGCTTGGGAATCTGACAGTGGGCTTCCTGTATGACTCCACGCCTACCTGTTCCTGGGGGCTAGGCCACTTCCCAAAATGTCTTGTCTTTGATTCTGACATGTCTACTCTCCCTATCTCTACTTCGGAAGCCCTCCCAAGTGAACTCCCCTCCCCCTTGAATCAGGTAACCTTTGATTTCAAGGAACCAGATCTGAGACTGAACTGCATCTGCAAGTAGCAGTTTATAATCCTGGTCTCTGATCTCTGCCACTGGAGACCCCATTTCCGGCTCTGTTTTGTTATTCCTGCCAAATCTCAGTGAATTCTCCCTTCCTGGGGCTGCTGTCTCTCGTTGCTGGTAGGAGGTGGTGTACATCCTCCTGGAATTAACTCTGAGAAAGAACTAAATAAAGTACAGAGTAAGAAATGGGTCAGATTCAGACAGTCAAAGTAGAGTCAAGAAGGAAGAGAGAGTTAAAGGTAAGGCGAGGTCATGAGCGCTGCATAACGTCTTCAGTAGAACCCCCAAGGTAAGATTGGCTCCAGACCACGGCTGCCTTTGGAAGCACAGGGTGAGGATATAATAAAACAATGCTGCTCTGGGTCTTTGCTCTTTGCTTTCAGCACATGGATGGCTCAGGGCTCACAGGTGTGTAACTGTAGCCCGAGGGAACTCTCGAAGGTCAGCCGGGGCACACTGTTTCTACAGAGGGAGGAGCGGAGAGGTTACAGTTAATGGAAGGATCTTAGTACACTGTACAGCGAATCTCCAGGCCATCATGAAAACCCACGCTGTCCATCTGCCTTGGAACATATCATTCAGTGAGTATTTAATATTTCATTATTATTATTATTATAGTTAGGATTGTAGTTTAAAGGAGAATTAAATTGTGAAATAGGGAAGAGTGTTGATGTAATCAATTTTTAATGTGCTCTATTACTACCATTTTTACACCAGAGAGACTGACTGTCTTTTGTCAGTGTTTTTATTCTCCTGACTGTGTAAGGGCTACTCACTCATTCAGCGAGCTTATTTTCTTGTCAGCTCTATGCTGCCCATGGTGATTGTGCTGAGAGTAGAAAGATGAATAAGTCCAGTTGTGACATTAAGGAAACTAAAATAGAGTTAGAGGAACTTAGAATAGAGTAGATGGTTTTTAGGTACAATGAAGTGTTTGGGGGGGCATGACATATGTCAGCAGAGAATGCAAGGGAAGTAGAAGTATGAGTCATCAATTTTATGGGGTTGGGAAGGTTAAGAAATCTCCATGGAGAAGAGTGTCCTTAAAATGTGCCTGATAAGTGAGTAAATGCTCTGTCAGTAAACAAGGACTAAGATGCTCCAGACCAAGGAATGTGGGTGAGCGGACACAAAAGTATAAGTAAGTGGGGTGTGGAGCAGAAACTTTAGTTTGAGGAAAAGATTCTGACTGTAACATGGTGGATGGATGAAAGAGGTTTTGGATGGGTGGCAGAGAGAGCCCGAGAATACCCTTCCTGTAGAATTAAATAAGGCAATAGCCACAGGGAATGGAAAGAAGACAGATTGGAAAAATAATTTTGAAAAGGTAGAATCACCAGGACCTGGTTGTGGGTTAAAATAAAGAACAGGGAGAAGTCTAAGATGATTCTCGGATTCTTGGTTTAAATGACTGGATAGATGGCCCACCGTCCTGGGTCATTCACTAAGATGGGGAAATTTCAGGAGAGGAGCAAATACAGATTGGAGAAGACTTTGAAATGTCTGTGAGTAATGTAGGCAATACAATAAAAACTGTGAACTGCAGGAGACAGGTCTCATGCAGAGACATGGGTTTGGTACTAACGTGTTACTAGGTGTCTAACTGCTGAAAGTATAGGGATTGATCAGATCACAAAGGAGAATGTTAATAGTGGAAAGCAGTAGAGAAGTCATTCTTGGCAATTGCCAGCATGAGAGGACTGGGAAGGAAAGGGATCTGGAAAAAACACCAAGAAGGAGTGAAAAATATTAGTAGCATGGGACTCAAGAAAACTATTTTCTGTTAATCAAGGAAGAGTTGTTCCACGCAGGACAATGTCAACTTGGTCAGGTGATTCAGAGAGTTCAAGATGCTGAATAAAGAGAGAGCAGTGGTTTAGGATGTCAGCAATGACCTTTGGCAGAGCAGTGCGTCCCGGGAGTAGTAAGAGCAGAATCTTGACTACAATTCAGTGAAGTGAACCAATGAGGGGACAGGAATTGCTAGTGGGGACTTAAAATCCGAAAAGTATATATTTTCAAACAGAGGAAGTTGAACCTGTTTAGGCTTTTGAATGGAGCCTATGGAGAGGGCAAGATGTTGAAATCCTGG
The DNA here is from genome assembly GCA_028646485.1 of Cryptoprocta ferox. NCBI lineage: Eukaryota > Metazoa > Chordata > Mammalia > Carnivora > Eupleridae > Cryptoprocta > Cryptoprocta ferox. Next base: position 30,962,048 of record CM053569.1, on the reverse strand, counting down.
AGGAAGAAGAAATAACTTTTGTAGCAAGTTACCAGAAGAGATGAGAAGAAATGGTTTCAGGATCCTGGGTAGAGAGTTCACCCAAAACAGCACATCTTCCTTTGAGACTTTGGGGACGAAGTGAGAATTGGCACAACCACCATTCTTCCCAGAATCCTCCAAACATCCTGCAAAGCATTCTGGTCCACATTTTCCTTATTGTTTTGTTGGGATTTGCTGAATCACTGAAATGTTTTCTTCAGGTTTTCATCCTTCCTCTGATATTTAATCAAACATTGGTGTTTGTTTATTAGTTGTGTTTTCGTGTTTTTTTATTTTTTTGAAGATGCAGTCTTTCTGGCACAAGCATTTGCAAATTAAGGGTTATTAAATCTACAAGAGCTGGAAAACCCTGATTGCCAGCCTTAATTATCAGCTTTAATTCTCTCAGTTGTGTGAGCGTTGGTGTCATAAGGCAATTCCCAAATGTCTGCTTACAGACGTTCTTCTGCTTTGGTCTTTAAGAACTGCAAAAACTGAGGCTATTCTCCTTACATAATTTGCTCTGATGTTTTCTTGAAAATCAAACCCCTTAATTTCTAACCACCTGTAGTCTTTTTTCTTTCTTTCCTCCCACTCTCCCTTTTCTACCTCTCCCTCACCACCCTCTTTCCTTCTTTCCCTCTTTTCCTTCTTTCCTTTCTTTCTTCCTTCCTTTCCAGCTCACAGTTTTCTCTCCTTTCTATGTTGTAAATAATTCTATCACCAGTACACCAATGCTAATTCCTTCTCTCAGACCCTCAGCCTGTCTTGCCTTAATTGAGGTGACAAGGCCACTGGTGCTGCTGCACAAGTCCAGATCCTCTCCGTCAACCCGCCAGATGTTCACCAGCATTACTTCTTCTAACACTTTAAAAAATACTTACCTGCAAACTGGAGACTGTGAGGCCTTGACAACAATCGTTTTAGTGGAGTGGTGGCAGTGGGAGCTAGAAAGGACTGGGTTAATGAATTGTCTTACTCCGTTACTTTATGGAGACCAAATGCATTTGAGGACTTTTGCAATCTATCTCCAACTTAAAACACACTGCATTTTACCTTTTCCACATAAGCATATACCTGAAATTATACACTTGCGATGCGAAAGCAGTTTCTTTTTCCAGAACATTCCATGTTTTCTCATACTCATGTCCCATTTTTCTGAAATGCCTTCCTTCTTTTTCCACATTAAAATACTTCTACTTACTCTTTTTTGATTAAAAAAAATGTTTTAAGGGTTGCCTGGGTGATTCAGTCAGTTAGGCTTCCAACTCTTGGTTTCTGCCTGGGTCATGATCTAACAGTTAGTGGGTTTGAGCCTCTGTGCTGGAGGCAGACCCTGCTTGGGATTGTCTCTCTCCCTCTCAATATGCCCCTCCCCTGCTTGTGTGCGCGCGCGCTCTCTCTCAAAATAAATAAATGAACTTTAAATTAAAAAAAATATTTTTGTTATTATTTTCATTTATTCTTTTAATTTTTAAATTTTAATTAAAAAACTACTCCTACTTATTCCAAAAAGAAGATTGGCACAGTTTAAATAGCTTCTCTGTGCTCCCATAGTGTATTGTTGCAATTTTCATCTTATTAGGTTGTTATAGGAGTTGCCAGTTGTCATTGAAAAGAACATGAAATGGGGTTAGGAGAAGGGATTCCTGTGGTTTCTACCCTGCCCTATGCTCAAGATAAAAACTTTTGCTGACTCCGTTTGAAGGAAGTGGGCCATTATCTCAGGGCTCCATTGTGGTTGTTTACTTATCTACTTCTCTTGCTGTGTCTGAGCTTCTTAATGGCAGGACCCACGTCTTCCTAATTTTTAAATTCCCAGGATTTTGTTCATAGAAGAACAAATAGATGTCAAATTAATAACATTTAACTGCATGAATAGGTGATCCTGAAGGATTGGCTTTGTTCATGCATGGCAAAAGAGAAAAAGCAAGAGCCAAGTGGATCAGCAAACTCTAATAGGCAAGGTTGTATAGTTGTATTTTGAAAGTTATAGTGAAAAGTTTAGTAATACGTGGAAGTGAATGGCTTCTCACACTAGTCAAACAAAGCTCACTACTGACCAAATTTTTATTGAAGTACACACGTGCTTTCAGGGCTCACAAGTCAAGTACAGCTCAGGAGTTTGGGGGAACTTGAAGAGTCCTGTAAAAGACTCTGGGTCTGTTCAGCTTACTCTGAAGCTAAAGAACCACCCATTGAATCCTGTATTCTAAAGTCTTTTGAAACATACCATGTATCAAGTGTGGGGGGTGGGGCAGAGGGGTGCTAGCAATAATTTTGTTCACTAAAAGAAGATTGGCTACAATTCTTGGACGTAGGTTTTTTTTTTTAATGTTTATTTTTGAGAGAGAAAGACAGAGAACAAGTGGGGAAGGGGCAGAGAGCGAGAGAGACAGAATCTGAAGCAAGCTCCAGGCTCCCAGCTGTCAGCACAGAGCCTGACACAGGGCTTGGACCCACAAACCATGCGATCATGGCCTGAGTTGAAGTCAGACACTTTAACTGACTGAACCACCCAGGCGCCCCTTGCATATGGTTGTTTTTTCACTGGCAAAAATGAAAAACTATTCTACCTAACACAGACACTAAATAGACAAAAAGTGGTTTTTACATTAGTTACTCTTTAGCAATATTAATAATAGCTCCTGTTTATAAACACTTTTTGAACTGTGACTACATCTTCTGCTGTGGAGAAAGCTCTGGAGTAAATTTGTTTTAAAAGAATATGAACTTCTTTTAAAACAAGTTTTGAAACGTTATTGAAAGATTAAAAAAGCAAAGAGACACTTCAAATATGGATGGGGTAAGACCTACCATTTTGAAAAATTTCTAAGTTCAGTATTTGAAACTGTAGGATACTGATACTATAAAAGAGGGAGGATCAGAGAAACACGATGTAGAGTCGGAAACAGATGATTATATATGAGAATTTAATACGTAACAAAAGAGGCCTTTACAAAGCAGTGGGGAGCGTGCTGGTTACTCAAGAAACAGTGCAACAATTGTTGTATTGTGAAAACAATCAGTTTAATTATTCACTTTGTAGCATATACAAAAGTGAATTTCAGGCAGACTGAAGAGGTAAACAGAGTCAACCCAAAGACAGTCTTAAGGAAAATACAATTGGCTTTTTATGTGGCTTCTAGAAGGGGAGCGCTTTCTAAGTTTAAAAGCAAAAGAAAGCACCAAGGAAAAAATAAACAACTTTGTCTTATTCGTCCAGATAAAAGTTTTGCATAGTCCCTTTAAAAAAACAAAAACCTAAATCCAAACTAAATAAACAGGCAAACAATAGAGCAAGGAAAGTATTTTTAACAAATTTAATGAACAAACCTGATATCTTTACTATGGGAAGAATATATACAAAACTCTCTTTAAAAATTAAGTTCACACACAAACCAAAGACATAAATAACTGATAAATAAATATGGCAAAATATTTGTCTTCATTGGTAACCAAAGAGATGTAAATTAAAACAAGATTGAAATACTATATTTTCATCTCAAAAATAGCATACATTAGAATTAATGAAAATATTAATTTTCATTAAAAAGAGGGTATGGTGAATAGACATTCTCTTACATAATATAAATTGTTTTTTGAAATCAATTTAGTAATCTTCATTGAGCGTAAAAAGATGATCATGTATTTTGACCCATAATTCTGCTTCTAGGAATCTATCCAAAGGAATTAATTGCTGTTATGGAATGAATAAGTCATGGGGATAAAAGGAACAGCACAGGGAATATAGTAATGGTATCGCAGGCGCATTGTATGGTGACAGATGGTAGCTACACTTGTGGTGAGCACAGCGTAACAAATACAGTTATTGAGTCACCATGTTATACACCTGAAATGAATGTAACATTATGTGTCAACTATACTTCAATTAAAAAAATGGTCTAATTAAAAAAAAAGAGTCTAAGTTTTACAATATAGGAAAAACAAAAATGGGGGGCCTGGATGGCTCAGTCAGTTAAGCATCTGACTACCGCTCAGGTCATGATTTCACAGTCCATGGGTTCAGGCCCCACTTTAGGCACTGACAGTGCGGAGCCTTCTTGGGATTCTCTCTCTCCCTCTCTCTCTCTCTCTCTCTGCCCCTCCCTGACTTGTGCTTTCTCTCTCTCTCTCTCTCAAAATAAATAAACTTTTCAAAAAACAAAAACAAAGGGACTAATTGCTAAAAGCAAACTCAGAATAATCTTTATGGAAAAAGATGTGTATTAGTGTCTGTATTAGTATACGTGGTCGCTGTGACAAATGATCACAACCTTGGTGGCTTAGAACAACAGAAATTATTCTCTGCCAGTTCTGCACAGTGGAAGTCCAAAATCATTACTGAACTGAAATCAAGGTGTCAGCAAGGCTGTGCTCTCTCTGAAGTCTCTAGGGAAAAATCCTTTCCTCACCTTTTCCAACTTCTTGCGGCTGCTGGTGGTCCTTGGCTTATGGCTACATCACTCAAAGTTTTACCTCTGTTGTCACATGGCTTTTTCTTTTCTGTCTGTAGTCAAATTTCCCTCCTTACCCCTCTTCTAAAGACATTTGTGATTGCACTTAGGGCTTACCTGATAATCCAGTATAATCTCCCCACCTCAAGATCCTTAACTGATTGACATTTGTGAATACCTCTTTTCCCCCTAGGGTAACATTGACAGGTTCCCGAGATTAAGACTTGGATATCTTTGGGGGGATCTTTTTTTAGTTTACCACAATGTACTTGCATCAGGGCCCACAAATCCTTGTGCAAGACACTGTACAAGGTATGCGGGATGCAACAGGGGGCCAGGAGATCATACCTGCTCTCAAGGAGTTTATGGTTTGGTGGGAAAGCCAGGTAAAAATCAGCAGGTACAGTGTTCAGTGAGGAGAAGCCCTTGGCACCACGGGGACCTGGTTTTGAGGGTGTCAGGGAAGGAAGGCAACAACATGTCATTCGCAGCTTGAAAGATGAGTGGGAGTTGGCTAAGGGGTGCCATGGGAGGAAGTTAACCACACTTCCATGCTTCATATGTACCTTAAAATACAACATATTTTAGTTTTCCTTATGCACACTGTGCTCCCTTAATTTGTAAATGTTTGTAAATGTGCTATTACCTCTTCGTGGAACACTTGCTAACTCCTCTCAACCTCTAGGGTTGAGCCTTCCCAGAGCTGATGCTCTCTGCAGTAAGGTTTCTCCCAAGTGCTTTGTGTTTCCTCTGTTTCCCTTGCCACAACAGTGAAACCTGATTCTAACTGCCAATTTCTAATGCATATCCGCCATTACTTTGTTACTTCTATGAGATCCTGGTTATGTCTGTCTTGGTCGCTATTGCAGTCCTAGCTTCCTACCTCTTTGAGTACCTAGCACATAGTTGATGCCAATGAGTATTTGTTGAGTGAGTGAGCGAGCGAGCGAATGAGTGAGTGAATGAATACAACTGATGGGGAACTTGGGCAGCATTCCCTTATGATCCTCCCTCTGTCATTGAACATCTGTTAAGTATACATCTATCAAGATAGGCTAAACACCATATTTGACATACATCAGAGCTATGCAGTTTCAATATTTGCTTTTTTTTTTTTAAATTGTGTGACTATGTGTCACCTAACATCCCTTGGCCTCATTCTCATTTTTGTTTTCTTGTCTATAAAATTCAGAGCTTAGATTACAGTACATCTAAGGTCTCTTTCTGCCCTGTATTTCCATGATTCTTGCCATTTCCCAGTCAAATCATTTCTTTGTCCATGCACCTTTCTCTTTTGGGGATGCCTTTTCTCCTCTTGTCTCCCCTGGAGAACTCCTAATAACCCCTTAACGCACGGCTTAAAGAGCTGCTGCTCCCATTTCTTCCCTAAAGCTGGCAGGGCTCCTCACTTTTCTTTGCAAGCATCACTGTGATAGGATGTGTCACACTGTATGTAGTTGCTTGTGTGTTTTCCATCCCACTCCCCTCCCTGCCCCTTCGCCTGCAACTAGGATGGCCATTCCATGAATCAGGTGCGATGTCTTCATGTTTTAAAATCTATCTCCCTATTCCTAAGTTCCAGCATCAACAGGGAATGCAACTGAATTAATTATTTTTTCTTTTCTCCCATGTTACATATGAGCATTTTCAGAAATAAGGTGGAAGAGTGATGTTAATATGCTGGAAAGTCAGTAGCAACTGAGCAGCAGCGGTGCACTCAATCCTATAGATTACAGGACTGCTTTATTCACCTATAGAAGTTCAGTCCAAATGGTTGGTCTGTGTAAATATAATTTCCAGTATCTTATAAGCAGTAGATGAACTTGGCTGAGTTGCTCAGAGCGAGGAAGAGAGACATAGCTTACCTTGTAAGAGGAAGTGACAGGTATTAACCTCTTTGAGCTACCTGGATCCATTTAGTAATTTACTTTTAGTAAATTGCTTAAATAGAACCGTAGTGGCCTAGAAAGTTAGCACATCTGCCTAAAAGTAAGCAATTTACTCTTCTCTCAGTTATAGGATTAGTCCTTAATGGCTTCTTTAAATCTTAATGACTTCCTCAGAGTGTGGAATGGTATAGTCTTTTATGGTATTCTAACTTAAGCATTTCAAATCAAATCACATATATTTATTGAGCTCTATGCAAACCATAGTGCTTAGCTGTGGGGCATACAAAGATGAATAAGATATAGTTGTTATCATCAAGGAGGGTACTATCTTATTGGAAACACAAGGCAGATAAATTAAATAATAATACATGATTTAAATACAATTCAAGAGACTCCTTAAAAAGACTTAATAGGGCGGTAAGTCATTAACTGGCAGATTAACTATTCAGACTACATGTAGTAGACCTTCCAGAGAGTGGGGAGAAACTTTTGGGTTATGTAAGGCTTTATGAAAAAGAAGATGTTTCAGTTAGGCCTTCAAAAGTGTCTGGGAAGGGGTAGGGGACATAAGTGTGACACAAGTGTGAATGATCTGTTACCTGATGGGACAGGTTACACTGTCAGGAAGTAGTGGGTTGTGGGTTGTCTTAGTTCATTTGGGCTGCTGTAACAAAATACAACACACTAGGTAGCTTATAAACAACAAAAATTTACTTCTACGGGAGGAGGCTGGTTATTCTGAGATTGGGATGCCAGCAGAGTCAGGTGAGCGTCTTCTTCTGGGACTTCTCACATGGTTGTGAGATACATGGGTTATATCATTGTCAAATGGTAGAAAGGGTGGGGGGGGTCTCTTGGGCATCTCTCTTTTATAAGGGCATTAATTTCATTCATGAGGGCTCCACCCTCATGATTTCATCACCTCCCAATACCCCACCTCCTAATTCCATCCCATTGGGCATTAAGATTTCAACACATGGATTTTGGGGAACATAAATATTCAGACCATAGTGTGGATCAAACACCAGGATCAAACAGGGAAGTTCCTGGGAGGGAGTTCAGTCTGTGATACAGCATCTAGAGGGAAATGAACACCCAACATGTGACATGGTGTTGGCAAAAAGTCAGTATTAAGAGATCCAGCATAAAGGAGAAAGATGTAATGATAATCCATTGTACATAGATACTAGTTAATTACAGCAACAATGACAGACAACGACATCAACAATGGAATCAACAATAAGTAACAATTTTGGGGTGCTTGCTAAGTGCCAGGCACATATCCATTATCTCTTAATTCTTCTAATCCTCACTAATTTGTAGGTTAATTACAGTTCCCATTTTACAGATGAGGATATTGAGACATGAATCCACAAGCAGGTGGTACTTACCAGTCAAATGGCATAAGGAACTTCTGTCCACAAATAGCACTGGAATCTGGGCAAAGCCCATCTTGGTTAAACTTCCAGCCCCATGAGGATCTGAGAATTAGACAGGCTGATAGGAAGGAGATGGGTTAGCACACAAAGACCTGTAATCTGGCCTGAATCACCTATTTAACATGTACCTACCAGCTTATGAATTTCAGTCACAACCACCCAGTAGTGTTTGCTCCATTTGGCCTGAAATTGTCCAGGACTTTCTTACTTGGACTTTATTTCTGTCTATTCTATCCTTGTAAGTCTGAGACTCTGCCTTCATTCCTGCCTCCAACTTCTGCGTTGGTATTTGGACGTGCTCTCTCCTGTCTTAAAATGTGTTTACCAGTGGACTTTGACTTGATTATTGTCTTGATTCTTGGCCTTTGGGACTGTCTCCAGCAGGAAGTTCTAGTTTCTATTCCAACACCCAAACTCATTGACCTCACTCAGTATTCCACATATGCCAACCCTAGGGCTGCCTCCTCACTATTTCCCCGAATAGTGGGATATGGTGGGTGGGGATGTGGGTGAGTTCAGATGTGAAAAAAATGTGCTCTATATTTGGGAATCAATGAGTTCAGCCAGAGCAGAGTTCTCTGAGGGAACAGAGGAAGATGAGCTTGGTATGGTCCCTTGAGATCAAGATGGGGAGGGCCTTTTAGCTTGAAAGACTCGAAATGTAGCATTTCTAGTGATAAGATTTAATGAGAAAATAATTATAAAACCAATTCAGCAATGTGTTTTAGATGCTCCAACTCTGGACTCTGTTTGCAACATTAAAGTCACACATGGGATCTATATTAAGTAGATTTTTCTTTTCAATTTCAAGGAATGTTTACAACCTTAGGATAGCTTAGATTAATGCTTCTTAAGGGGTGAGTCATTGGAATATCAGGCTCAGATATATAAAATGAAGACGCCTAGATCATGCCCTTGATCTATTAGATCAGAGACTTTCTGGAGTTGGAAATAGTAGATTTTTGATTCACATCTCCAGTGATTATTGTGCACACCGAATTTTTAATGGAAGGAAGACCAATAAACCCTAACCACAGCCACACAATCTGGCTTCACAGAAAAACTAAGAGCTTTTGTGATTCAGTGTGATTCTGGCGATAGTTTCTGTCTCTTTAGCAGTATTATTGGTTATCTTAATAGCTCACCATTATGACTCTGCGTTTTTATTCTCAGTCACAGTCTCTTCGGCTCTTAAGCCTAGCCCTCTCTTCTACTTACCTCCTCAGTTTTGCTCAGTCATGGTTTCTACTACCTTACAGCTTCTACTGCCTCATGGCTTATGCTGCCTACCTTTTCTCTGGATTTCTGTCTGCTCTGCCTTTTCTCTCAACTGTGTTTTAGATGCTCCAACTCATTGTATCATTGTCCAGGTGAAAGTTGGTGCACAAGGTCTTAAATCAGGGATTAGGTGATCTTTGCGCAAGATAATGCTCATAATTTTCATTTGTTCTTATTTTCAATCTTTATGAATAATTTTAATATATGCAGGATATAGACTAAAACTGTGATTGACATTTTCCAGATTACGTAATTAAAATCTCCTATTCTATCATGTTTCTCCCATCTTCCTCTAATGCTACACATGTCCTGCATTTAAACTCCCCAAGAGAGATAAGCTGACTTATTCAGTTAGCCACTTTCCCAAGTAGAGTAGCCAGGCTGGCAGAGATCTCATGCCATTTCTCATGCTGTGGCCTGCCTTCAGTCAGGCACCCAGCCTGTTCCAATTAACAATGGCGAGAGTAGTAAGGTCATATGGTCAGCTCTCCTTAACAACGAACAAACAAGCAAGCAAACAAACAAAAAACTATGAACCAGTCAAGAACTTAGAACATCAATATACCTCTTTATTATGTAGCCATGTTAGAATTTGGTGATTTGGGGCTTTTAGGATAGCCTATTGTGCTTTCTTTTTTTAGCCTACTGTGAAAATATAGCCTAACATATCATTGCCTTTCTCAAGTATTTGAATTCAGTTGGGGATGACTCTCAACACAAAAAGAAGTCACGATAGGGTACCTCACTGGGCATTTGTCACTGTGACCTTACAGTAGAAATGCAAAGATAAGGCCTGAGTATATTCCAAGAGTCACAGACTATTACTTCTCTATTCAAGAGAGGCCAGATGCACAATAAGATTCATGAACCTTTATTTCAAGTGCTAGCTAAAAACAAAACAATAAAGTTGGTTGAGGGATTCCATAGATATCAAAAAATCACAGACCTATAGCTTCCTCGGATCAGAGAATCAATTACATGCTAGGTTCCTTGAGAAACCATGCATTATTATTTATAGCGGGCATGTCAATCGATTATTATAGACTGTACTTTAAAAAAAAAGAAGCCTTGATTTATAGGCACCTCTTTTCTCACAGTGAGTATGAAATGCTTTGGTCCACTGTGTTCATGAGACTGGAAAAATTTTTCAACATGTCATGATGGCCATATTACAGGAAAAACTAAATGGATAATTATTTTCCAAAATGCTGGCTGTTAAATATACTACATGGAGCATGAAACTCTTATTCAAATAGCATTGCTCGTTGCAAAGAGGAGATTCAAAGTTTTTACTCTGTAAAGTCTTTTCTACTGGCATTATTGTGAATATTTACGGTATACAGGAAGTTCCCAACTATTCACTCAACAAATATTTATCAAGACTGTTCCAGACATTATGTGCCAGTCATGGGCATGATAAAGTCCTTCTCTCATGGAGTTTACTTCCTAGTGGAGGAAAGCAGAAGCAAGTAAGCTAATTTCAGATGGTGGGAAGTGGCTTGAAGAAAATAAATTAGAGTAACGGCCTAAAGAGTAAGGGGGTTGGGAACTTTAACTTGGATAGCTCTTGTCACTAGAATGGCCAGGAAAGAATACTCAAAGGAGATATAATTTGAGTTGAGACCTGGAGGAAGAGCAAGAGGAATACTTATCTAATGCTGGTGAAAGTGTAAATTAATACGTCACTTTGGTATAATCTATGGAAATTTGATGACACATGCTCTGTGACTCAGAAATTCCTCACCCAGGTATATGCTCAATAGAAATTCTATCACGTCCGTGGCAAAAATTATGTACAAATATTGTTTGTCTATTTATATCCGTAATATAAATAGCAACACTCACAGTTGTGCTAGCCTCATAGTTCTCAACACTCAGGGCCTGGCACTGGGATGTGCGGTACATTCTGCTGTTGATTTACTGGAAAATATATTGTTCCAAACACCTACAGTGTATCACAGTTTCATGGCTGCAAACTTTAAACAACCCAGATGTCCACCCACAATAGAATGCATAAGTAAATTGTGTTACCTCATACAATGGAATACTTTACAGCAAGGAAAATGAATGAACTACATCTACACATTCATCATGGATGAATCTCACCGACACAATGTGAAGTGAAAGAAGCCAGACACCAAGGAATACCTGGTGTATAGTTCCATCAATGTAAAGCTCAAAAAGGAGGCAAAGCTAAACTCTAGCATGTAGGGGATACAAGCTTCGGTGGCAGGGAGGTGATTACTACCTAGGTCAGGATAGTATTTAGCTCTGGAGGAGAGGGGTTAGTGCTCAGTAATGGGAAGCTGGGAGGTTTTTGGGTGCTGACAGGTTCTGTTGACTTGAAGAATAATGACCTATCCTGATAGTCTGCATTGACCTGGTTATAGTCAGACAGCTCTTTCCTCTGTGATACTTCTTCGAACTCCACATTGTTATATTCTGCATATAACTATTCGTTATATTTCACAGAAGAAAAAAATTCATAAAAGCACAACCCATGCATTAATGAATACTACCTGTACCAAAGAATGAAAACAAATCAAAGCTTACTAGTCAATATCTTTTTTTATGTTTATTTACTTTTTTTGAGAGAGAGAGAGAGACAGAGAGAGAGACAGAGACAGAGACAGAGGTGTGAGTGGAGGAGGGGCAGAGGGAGGGAGACAGGATTCAAATCAGGCTCCAGGCTCTGAGCTGTCAGCACAGAGCCCGACGCAGGGCTCGATCCCACAGACTGTGAGATCATGATCTGAGCTGAAGTCAGACGCTTAACCAACTGAGCCACCCAGGCGCCTTGCTTACTAATCAATATCTAAAAAATGAAAAGAATTATGAAGGTGAAAATTTAAAAAGTTATTAATGAGATTTTTATGTTGTGTTTATGTGTTTAAATTATTAAATACAAATATGATTTTTATCTGCAATAGAAAAGTCTTATATTTTATTAATTTTTTATTTGCCATTTCATTGCTGTTTACCTGTGAAAGATGCTGATGAGTGATGTATTCTTACCTTAAACCATATCAGAGAGTGTTTGAGCTATTAGATTAATAACAGAAATAGAAACTAATATTTGATATGATACCCTTTATGCTGAGAATGCCTTAAGGCACTTTGCAGAGTAAACACGGGTAGTGAATAATCTTGAGCAAATTTTGCCATTGTTATGCATTTAAAACTCTATACATATCAAATAAGGAAATGTTGGCCAGAGTGGAAGGCTTTTGTTATTATTAATATTTATTTCCAAGCCTACTTGGGGTCTATATATAATAAAATGCTATTCTGAAATAATAAAGGTCAACACTCATGAAAAAGATTTACCTGTCTACTTACCTACTTGGTAATGAGGCTCACATTTGTGCTAACATCACAATGCTTACTACTAAGTGTCAGGAGTTGGAATGTATTATACACTGTTACCAACAACTATTGATTTCTGAATCACTTAATGCTTAATGCACTATTCTATGTGGAATTGTTAGGTGTATAGCAATCTCATTACAAAGGAAACCTGTGCATGTGTTTTCTTTGTTCTGCTATAAAATCTGCCATTTCTTTTTTCCTGTGTGTGTGCTAGTGCACATGTGTCTTCATAAATAAAGTGTGCTGTATTTAAACTAGAGTTTATCACCCAAAGTGATAAAATCTATTAACAGCCCTTAATCATATGTCTCTTTCTGACACCTCAAACATGAGCTTGAAGGTTGCTATGACAAGGGTGAACTTAACTTCATTAGGAACCCAGGGACCCTCTAGGACAGAAGGGACTGAGATGCCACAAAAGTGAGTGTTATAAAAATTTCCTTGAGGCAGCCTGGTTGGTGCTGAGTAAGGGCCAGGGGCAGAGTAGGTATAAAAATGTCAATGACAAATTGTGAGAAAAGTCACTATTGATGGTAGAAAGACTTAAAAGACAGGGCTGGTGGGGCACCTGGGTGGCTCAGTTGGTTAAGCTTCTGACTCTTGATTTTGGCTCAGGCCATGATCTCATGGTTCATGAGTTTGAGCCCCATGTCTGGCTCTGTGCTGGCAGCGTGGAGCCTCCTTGGGATTCTCTGTCTCCTTCTCTCTGCCCCTCCCCACTCACATGTGCTCTCTCTCTCTCAAAAATAAACATACATTAAAAACAAAACAAACAAAACAAACAGGACTGGCTTGGGTGACAAGATAGATAAAAATTGTGATTTTTCTGGGGTCTATGAGGCAGTAAACATCAGAACCTCTCTATACCTACATCCAGGTAACAGATTTAGGTCCTGGGAAGGTGTCTGAGCAGCTATTTCTAAGAAGTGCAATGCAGGGAAGCTAGGCCAGAGAAGGGTCTTTGTCCCTCACCCCAAGAACTAGTGCAGTTCAGCCAGGAGTCTCCACCACAATGGTAGCTCAATCCAGCTCTCTTGCTTTGGGATGGACCAGCAAGGGTTTATGCCTTTAGAGAAGCAACAGCAGAAACAAATGGAAACTTTCCTCAGATTATCTTGGGAAGGGGCTTCTTCAAGCATAGATTTCCACAAGACAACAAAATTAGAGTCATCTGGAAACTGCTTAGAAATGCATGTTGTTAGGTCCACTCCAGACCCACTAAATCAGTCTGAAAGAGCATTTTGTGTTTCAACAAGTCCTCCGGGTCACCCTGGAAGCATCAAGGGTCTAACAGTAGGGGGACAAACACCAGGAATGGCCCTTTTCATCTCTATCAGTGGTGACCATGAGCTCTAGTACCAGTGACAGCATCAACAATTCGTGTCAACATCAGGGGCCAATGTGCTGTTTCAATAATGGGGGCTAAGCAACATTGTGTTAACTTCTGGAAAAACCCAACCTTCATTACTGCTGGGTTTCCGGTAGCTTGAAGGGAGTTCTGGCTTCTGTGTGACTTGAGAGTAGATCATTTGCAACTTTGGACTCTAGAAAGCAGTCTTGGGGGCTTTTTGAACATTCAGGGAAGGCGGGATTCAGGAGGAGGAGAGACTGAACTCTTTCTAATCTCTGGTGAGGAGGCTTTGTTGTTGCATGGTGCGGTATCGGGGGCTGACTTTTGCACCTCCATCTGTAAGGTGGGTAGCCTAGTTCTGCAAAGGGGTATTTTTATTTATTAATTTACATTTTTTGTCAGTTTTGTTTAAGATGTTAAAACTTGAAACATTTTTATTGATCAATTCAAGGATCAACACCTTGACTTACGACTTATGATATTCTTGACTCCACATTGGTATCTCTAAGATGGCCTTCTGTTTAGTAGATGTTTGCAAGGGAGAAATCGGTGCTCCTTTCTGGAAGTAGCCATTTTTTTTAATGTTTATGTATTTTTGAGAGAGAGACAGACAGAGGGCAAGCAAGGGAGGGGGAGAGAGAGAGAGGGAGACACAGAATCCGAAGCAGGCTTCAGGTTCTGAGCTGTCAGCACAGAGCCTGACATGGGGCTTGAACCCTCCAACTGTGAGATCATGACCTGAGCAAAAGCCCAACACTTAAATGACTGAGCCACTGAGGCACCCCTGGAAGGAGCCATTTTGGAAGACTATGACAAAGCACTCAGTGGAGATATGCTACCTTTATTCTCTCAGGAAAATAGAACTAAAGTCAACATCACCCTGAGGAATAAAACTTAGTACTCGTTAGAAGAATGATGACAGGTCATGCTTATCTATGGCTCATGTTATAAGAGTTAACATTTTAAAAAATGCAAAATAGTGTGAGGACATTATTAAGATCTAGCATAAAATCTAGCACATCGGTCTCTCAGAGCTGGGACTGGAGAAGAATGAGAAAACTAAAGGTATTTATGGAAGGCCTCCTCTGCCTTGGTTTTTATTTTTTATTTTTTATTTTTATTTTTTTCTATTTTATTTTTTTTTAAACTTTATAGTTTATTGTCAGGTTGGTTTCCATATAACATCCAGTGCTCTTCCCCACAAGTGACCTCCACCAAGACCATCACCCTCCATTACCTTTCCCCC